>CM051235.1:250419635-251019635 GCA_027917425.1 Gastrophryne carolinensis | reverse complement strand
TCCCATCTCTCTTTTCCCAGCTCTGTCCCATCCCATCTCTCTTTTCCCTGCTCTGCCTCATCCCATCTCTCTTTTCCCAGCTCTGTCCCATCCCATCTTTCTTTTCCCAGCTCTGCCCCATCCCATCTCTCTTTTCCCAGCTCTGTCCCATCCCATCTCTCTTTTCCCAGCTCTGTCCCATCCCATCTCTCTTTTCCTAGCTCTGCCCCATCCCATCTCTCTTCTCCCAGCTCTGCCCCATCCCATCTCTCTTTTCCCAGCTCTGTCCCATCCCATCTCTCTTCTCCCAGCTCTGCCCCATCCCATCTCTCTTTTCCCAGCTCTGTCCCATCCCATCTCTCTTTTCCCAGCTCTGTCCTATCCCATCTCTCTTTCCCCAGCTCTGCCCCATCCCATCTTTCTTTTCCCAGCTCTGTCCCATCCCATCTCTCTTCCCATCTTTATTTCCCAGCTCTGCCTCATCCCATCTCTCTTTCCCAGCTCTGCCCCATCCCATCTCTCTTTTCCCAGCTCTGCCCCATCCCATCTCTCTTCCCATCTTTATTTCCCAGCTCTGCCTCATCCCATCTCTCTTTCCCAGCTCTGCCCCATCCCATCTCTCTTTTCCCAGCTCTGTCCCATCCCATCTCCATTTTCCCAGCTCTGCCCCATCCCATCTCTCTTCTCCCAGCTCTGCCCAAGCCTATCTCTCTTTTCCCAGCTCTGTCCCATCCCATCTCTCTTTTCCCAGCTCTGCCCCATCTCTCTTTTCCCAGCTCTGTCCCATCCCATCTCTCTTTTCCCAGCTCTGCCCCATCCCATCTCTCTTTTCCCAGCTCTTTCCCATCCCATCTCTCTTTTCCCTGCTCTGCCTCATCCCATCTCTCTTTTCCCAGCTCTGTCCCATCCCATCTTTCTTTTCCCAGCTCTGCCCCATACCATCTCTCTTTTCCCAGCTCTGTCCCATCCCATCTCTCTTTTCCCAGCTCTGTCCCATCCCATCTCTCTTTTCCTATCTCTGCCCCATCCCATCTCTCTTCTCCCAGCTCTGCCCCATCCCATCTCTCTTTTCCCAGCTCTGTCCCATCCCATCTCTCTTCTCCCAGCTCTGCCCCATCCCATCTCTCTTTTCCCAGCTCTGTCCCATCCCATCTCTCTTTTCCCAGCTCTGTCCTATCCCATCTCTCTTTCCCCAGCTCTGCCCCATCCCATCTCTCTTTTCCCAGCTCTGTCCCATCCCATCTCTCTTCTCCCAGCTCTGCCCCATCCCATCTCTCTTCTCCCAGCTCTGCCCCATCCCATCTCTTTTCCCAGCTCTGCCCCATCCCATCTCTCTTTTCTCCCAGCTCTGCCCCATCCCATCTTTCTTTTCCCAGCTCTGTCCCATCCCATCTCTCTTCCCATCTTTATTTCCCAGCTCTGCCTCATCCCATCTCTCTTTCCCAGCTCTGCCCCATCCCATCTCTCTTTTCCCAGCTCTGCCCCATCCCATCTCTCTTCCCATCTTTATTTCCCAGCTCTGCCTCATCCCATCTCTCTTTCCCAGCTCTGCCCCATCCCATCTCTCTTTTCCCAGCTCTGTCCCATCCCATCTCCATTTTCCCAGCTCTGCCCCATCCCATCTCTCTTCTCCCAGCTCTGCCCAAGCCTATCTCTCTTTTCCCAGCTCTGTCCCATCCCATCTCTCTTTTCCCAGCTCTGCCCCATCTCTCTTTTCCCAGCTCTGTCCCATCCCATCTCTCTTTTCCCAGCTCTGCCCCATCCCATCTCTCTTTTCCCAGCTCTTTCCCATCCCATCTCTCTTTTCCCTGCTCTGCCTCATCCCATCTCTCTTTTCCCAGCTCTGTCCCATCCCATCTTTCTTTTCCCAGCTCTGCCCCATACCATCTCTCTTTTCCCAGCTCTGTCCCATCCCATCTCTCTTTTCCCAGCTCTGTCCCATCCCATCTCTCTTTTCCTATCTCTGCCCCATCCCATCTCTCTTCTCCCAGCTCTGCCCCATCCCATCTCTCTTTTCCCAGCTCTGTCCCATCCCATCTCTCTTCTCCCAGCTCTGCCCCATCCCATCTCTCTTTTCCCAGCTCTGTCCCATCCCATCTCTCTTTTCCCAGCTCTGTCCTATCCCATCTCTCTTTCCCCAGCTCTGCCCCATCCCATCTCTCTTTTCCCAGCTCTGTCCCATCCCATCTCTCTTCTCCCAGCTCTGCCCCATCCCATCTCTCTTCTCCCAGCTCTGCCCCATCCCATCTCTTTTCCCAGCTCTGCCCCATCCCATCTCTCTTTTCTCCCAGCTCTGTCCCAACCCATCTCTCTTTTCCCAGCTCTGTCCCATCCCATCTCTCTTTTCCCAGCTCTGCCCAAGCCTATCTCTCTTTTCCCAGCTCTGTACCATCCCATCTCTCTTTTCCCAGCTCTGCCTCATCCCATCTCTTTTTCCCAGCTCTGCCTCATCCCATCTCTCTTTCCCAGCTCTGCCTCATCCCATCTCTCTTTTCCCAGCTCTGCCCCATCCCATCTCTCTTTTTTCGGCTCTGCCCCATCCCATCTCTCTTTTCCCAGCTCTGCCCCATCCCATCTCTCTTTTCCCAGCTCTGTCCCATCCCATCTCTCTTTTCCCAGCTCTGTCCCATCCCATCTCTCTTCTAACAGCTCTGCCCCATTCCATCTCTCTTTTCCCAGCCCTGCCCCATCCCATCTCTCTTTTCCCAGCTCTGCCCCATCCCATCTCTCTTTTCCCAGCTCTGCCCCATCCCATCTCTCTTTTCCCAGCTCTGCCCCATCCCATCTCTCTTCCCATCTTTATTTCCCAGCTCTGCCTCATCCCATCTCTCTTTCCCCGCTCTGCCCCATACCATCTCTCTTTTTCCAGCTCTGTACCATCCCATCTCTCTTTTCCCAGCTCTGCCTCATCCCATCTCTATTTCCCAGCTCTGTCCTATCCCATCTCTCTTTTCCTAGCTCTGTCTCATCCCATCTCTCTTTTCCTAGCTGTGTCCCATCCCATCTCTCTTTTCCCAGCTCTGCCCAATTCCATCTCTCTTTCCCAGCTCTGCCCCATCCCATCTCTCTTTTTCCAGCTCTGTACCATCCCATCTCTCTTTTCCCAGCTCTGCCTCATCCCATCTCTATTTCCCAGCTCTGTCCCATCCCATCTCTCTTTTCCTAGCTCTGTCCCATGCCATCTCTCTTTTCCTAGCTGTGTCCCATCCCATCTCTCTTTTCCCAGCTCTGCCCAATTCCATCTCTTCTTTTCCAGCTCTGTCCCATCCCATCTCTCTTTTCCCAGCTCTGCCTCATCCCATCTCTCTTTCCCAGCTCTGTCCCATCCCATCTCTCTATTTCCAGCTCTGTCCCATCCCATCTCTCTGTTCCCAGCTCTGTCCCATCCCATCTCTCTATTCCCAGCTCTGTCCCATCCCATCTCTCTGTTCCCAGCTCTGTCTCATCCCATCTCTCTTTTCCCAGCTCTGTCCCATCCCATCTCTCTTTTCCCAGCTCTGCCCCATCCTATCTCTCTTCTCCCAGCTCTGCCCCATCCCATTTCTCTTTTCCCAGCTCTGTCCCATCCCATCTCTCTTTTCTCAGCTCTGTCCCATCCCATCTCTCTTTTCCCAGCTCTGTCCCATCCCATCTCTCTTTTCCCAGCTCTGTCCCATCCCATCTCTCTTTTCGCAGCTCTGCCCCATCCCATCTCTCTTCTTCCAGCTCTGCCCCATCCCATTTCTCTTTTCCCAGCTCTGCCCTATCCCATCTCTCTTTTCCCAGCTCTGGCCTATCCTATCTCTCTTTTCCCAGCTCTGACCCATCCTAGCTCTGCCCCATCTCATCTCTCTTTTCCCAGCTCTATCCCATCCCATCTCTCTATTCCCAGCTCTGTTCCATCCCATCACTCTATTCCCAGCTCTGTCCCATCCCATCTCTCTTTTCCCAGCTCTGTCCCATCCCATCTCTCTTTTCCCAGCTCTGCCCCATCCCATCTCTCTTTTCCCAGCTCTGTTCCATCCCATCTCTCTATTCCCAGCTCTTTTCCATCCCATCTCTCTTCTCCCAGCTCTGTCCCATCCTATCTCTCTTTTCCCAGCTCTGTCCCATCCCATCTCTCTTTTCCCAGCTCTGTCTCATCCCATCTCTCTTTTCCCAGCTCTGCCCCATCCATCTCTCTTTTCCCAGCTCTGCCCCATCCCATCTCTCTTTTCTCAGCTCTGTCTAATCCCATCTCTCTTTCCCAGCTCTGTCCCATCCCATCTCTCTTTTCCGAGCTCTGTCCCATCCCATCTCTCTTTTTTCAAGCTCTGTCCCATCCCATCTCTCTTTTCCCAGCTCTGTCCCATCCCCTCTCTCTTTTCCAAGCTCTGCCTCATCCCATCTCTCTTTTCCCAGCTCTGCCTTATCCCATCTCTCTTTTCGCAGCTCTGCCCCATCCCAGCTCTGCCCCATCCCCTCTCTCTTCTCCCAGCTCTGCCCCATCCCATTTCTCTTTTCCCAGCTCCCATCTATATTTTCCCAGCTCTGCCCCATCCATCTTTCTTTTCCCAGCTCTGCCCCATCCCATCTCTCTTTTCTCAGCTCTGTCTCATCCCATCTCTCTTTCCCAGCTCTGTCCCATCCCATCTCTCTTTTCCCAGCTCTGTCCCATCCCATCTCTCTTTTCCAAGCTCTGTCCCATCCCATCTCTCTTTTCCCAGCTCTGTCCCATCCCATCTCTCTTTTCCAAGCTCTGCCTCATCCCATCTGTCTTTTCCCAGCTCTGCCTTATCCCATCTCTCTTTTCACAGCTCTGCCCCATCCCAGCTCTGCCCCATCCCATCTCTCTTCTCCCAGCTCTGCCCCATCCCATATCTCTTTTCCCAACTCTGACCCATCCCATCTCTCTTTTCCCAGCTCTGCCCCATCCCAGCTCTCTTTTCCCAGCTCTGCCCAATCACATCTCTCTTTTCCCAACTCTGCCCCATCTCATCTTTCTTTTCCCAGCTCTGCCCCATCTCATCTTTCTTTTCCCAGCTCTGCCCCATCCCATCTCTCTTTTCCCAGCTCTTCCCCATCCCATCTCTTTTCCCAGCTCTGCCCTATCCCATCTCTCTTTTCCCAACTCTGTCCCATCCCATCTTTCTTTTCCCAGCTCTGCCCATCCCATATCTCTTTTCCCAGCTCGCCCCATCCCATCTCTCTTTTCCCAGCTCTGCCCCATTCTATCTCTTTTCCCAGCTCTGCCTCATCCCATCTCTCTTTCCCAGCTCTGTCCCATCCCATCTCTCTTTTCCCAGCTCTGCACCATCTCTCTTTTCCCAGCTCTGCCCCATCCCATCTCTTTTCCCAGCTCTGCCCCATCCCATATCTCTTTTCCCAGCTCTGTCCCATCCCATCTCTCTTTTCCCAGCTCTGTCCCAATCCCATCTCTCTTTTCCCAGCTCTGTCCCATCCCATCTCTCTTTTCCCAGCTCTGTCCCATCCCATCTCTCTTTTCCCAGCTCTGTCCCATCCCATCTCTCTTCTCCCAGCTCTGCCCCATCCATCTCTCTTTTCCCAGCTCTGTCCCATCCCAGCTCTATTTTCCCAGCTCTGCCCCATCCCATCTCTTTGTTCCATGCTCTGCCCCATCCCATCTCTTTTCCCAGCTCTGCCCCATCCATCTCTCTTTTCCCAGCTCTGTCCCATCCCAGCTCTATTTTCACAGCTCTGCCCCATCCCATCTCTTTGTTCCAAGCTCTGCCCCATCCCATCTTTTTTTTCCCAGCTCTGCCCCATCCATCTCTCTTTTCCCAGCTCTGTCCCATCCCATCTCTCTTTTCCCAGCTCTGTCCCATCCCATCTCTCTTTTCCCAGCTCTGCCCCATCCCATCTCTCTCTAGCATTATGTAATCATCTATGAAAGCCTTTCTTGTCTCCAGGTGTAGGTGGGTTTAAGGAACCACATGCATCACTGTTAACTAGGTCAAGTGGTCTTAAAGCTCTATTCTGACTGACTTTAGGAAGTGTTGCTCTTGTAGCTTTGAATTAGCAAAATCCAAAATGCAACATTCACACTTAACAGTAACTGGAGAAAGGGATACGATTAGATCCTTTGTCAGATTCCTCTTTTGTAGTTCCTATATGCATTCTGGGTGTCTACGACCTAAATGCCTGTGCCACATGTGTATACAGTCATTGTGTTTATGGGTGCATAGTCTTACCCTTTTTTTCTTGTGTTGAGATGGTACAGATGATCATCCAACTTTCCACTTGCTATGGTCTGCTTGCTGTCCAGGCTTTGATCGCTTGTCTTGGTGACTGACTGCTCCCAAGTCAATTTACCACCCTTGAAATGTATACTTGCCTGTCACTTTTAATGTAGCATTCTGGGTCAGAAATTGTGGCTTTGACCTTCTGTTTAGTATAAAAGAAATGCTGTCTCATTTGCTCTGCTTTCCATTTAGTACTTTCAATGAGAAAAAGCATGAGAATTTCACTTTTAGTGAATCACCAGATGAAGACAATGGCCCTTTTTACTACAGAGTAAAAAGTTCAATATTTTTCCCTGGGGTAAAAAAGTGCCATTGACTTTCATTATCTTTCTATCTGGTGATTCACTAAATGTGAAATTATCTGGCTTTTTTCTCATTAATTGAATTTTTACTACCATAGAGTTTTTTTTTCAACTCTTAGTGAATAAAGGCTACCTTGGGGTTGATTCAGAGCCAGATGAAAGTTTACACCCGGTAGACAATAAAAGTCAATGGCAGTTTTTTCTCCTAAAAAAGGAGTGAGAATTCTCACCTGGCTCTGAATCAACCCGAATTTGCAGGTCATCTGTAGAATTTGTAGAAATAAAACAAGGCAGTTGGTTCCAAACAATGCTTGTGAAATTAAAAAAAAAATAATTCTGTTTTCTGAGACTGAAAATCTCCAGCATGAGCCTTGTCCTTATACTCAATTTGATAGCACAGAGTGCAAAATTAATTAGTTCTGAAAATAACACATTTTGATATTATTGGTATAAAGTATGAAGGCACATTAATTGTTAGGTAAGTGATTGTTCTCTCTTTATTCTAAGTATACAGCACGTCCTGTTCCAGAATATTCCTTACACTTGGGTAATACATCCACAAGATGGCGCTGGACTGCAGAAAACAGCTTGTGGCTCCTCCCGGCCCCTTATAAGTCAGGGACCTCCCACAAATTCCCCAGTTCTTTTCTGCAATCTGCGCTGAGAAGATAGAAGATAGCTCTCTTGTGGCGCAGGTGAGTGGGGCTCATTGCCTGCGGCCCTGCATGACTATTCCCACCCGTTCTGTTCTATATCTGCCTCCCAGCCTCGGCTGACAAGGTTCGGGTGATGGTAGGTTAGTAAGCACCAGTAAAAAAGGTGCTGAGGAGCTATGCTCCTACCGCAGTCCCTGCTCCGACAGGGTAGGTGGTTTAGGTTGATGGTGAGCCTTTTGGGATGTCCCCACTGCTTCTCGGGTTGGCCAGGCTCTACCTGTGCCTTAATCCTTCCCATAGGTTCCCCTCCTCCCTCTTCTCCCTTTGTCCCTGGCGCCCATGGCTCCCCGGCAAATCCTGTCTCTAACCCCTCTCGTTCTCCCTCTGAGTGATCTCGGGGGGGGGGGGGATGTCCAGTTGTTTAAAGCTGTGTCTTATCCTTGTGTTTTTTTACTGTATACGCCTACGCCGTGCGCTTGTACTGCGCTCCGCGGACGGCGGCGTCATTCACTTCAGAGCTGCCGGGCCCCTATTGGCCGGCAGGGTCACGTGTGCGAGTTCCGCGCTCATCGGGGGAGCGGGCTCCGGGGATGACGATTTTGACGTCACATCTCCCCGCCCCTAGAGGTCTGCGGACGCCATTTTCTTTGCCATTGCTGTGTTTGCTGCCTGGCTCCCAAAGCGGTCCGTGAGTAACCCCGGTGGGGTAAAAATTTTTTTTCTGGATTCCTTGCTGTATTCTCATGGGAATGTTTGTTATGTCTTTCAGGTGGGTTAAAACTTCAGCACTGTGGTTTCTTCGGCCATCTCCCCTCATTATCTCCCTAGCGGGTTATTGGGACATCCCAGGTAGCTCTTCAGCGTTAACCCTTACTGGCCTACTGTGCCATTCAAATCACCATATGGGGGCTTCTGGGGATAATGGGCCTGGGGTTCCTTCGGGACAAGCCCGGCTATGTGTTGCATGTGGGGTATACCCAATCGGTGATGATGTCAGGGTATGTGTATCCTGCGCCCAGCAGGTACTTGCACTGCAGTCTGGGTTACCTGTTGCTGGGCCTGCGCTCCCTCGGGCTTCGCCTACCCCCCCACGCTTACATCTGACCCCCAGTGAGGAGCATACCAGCGGGGAGTCTCAGCCTGATTTGGCTGCACGGGTGGCCAGCATTGAAAAACATATTGCTGGGTCTGCCTCGTGTAAGGCTTCTGCTAAGAAGCGTCATTTATCTCCCGCCGTTTCCCTCTTTCCTATGAAAGCTGAGGAGTTTTGTGACACTACTGGTTATTTCCCCCTGGAAGAGGGGGAATTGTTCTCTTATTCAGAATCATCTGAGGAGCAGCCTAAGGTTTATGGTGGTACCGGGTCTCCTTTTGGGGAAGATCCATGGTCCTCAGATGACACTGACAGGCTTTTGGCTTATATTTTTGAAGTGCTCTGTATCTCCCCTCCTGCCGTAGCTCCGCAGCAGCAGGGTGAGCTTTTTCATACGATTAAACCACGTTTGGAATTCCCGGAGCAGACTCACTTTAATAATCTGGTGCTCAAAGAATGGGAGCGGCCTAGCAAGCTCCCTGGGGTGCCCAAGAGTTGGGACAAGAGGTATCCCTTTCCTGCTGAGGTGATTAAGCATTGGTCATGTCCTCCTGAGGTGGACGCGCCCGTTCTGGGGCTGTCCAATACATCTGTCATGCATTCCGCTGACACTACTACCCTGAGGGATGGTGAAGACCGGCGCATGGACCAGCTGGCTTGCCATGCTTTTGCCTGTGTGGGGACCGTGCTACGCCCAGTTTGTGCCTCTGCCATTACAGCTATTGCTATTAAGGGTTTGCTTAAGAGTCTCTTAGATGGGGCCTCTGATGATGACGGAGGAGAAGAGTATAGATCTCTCCTGCTTTGCTATGAATTTGTGGCATATGTTCTGTCTGCCATGGATGATGCCATTAGAATGTGTGGTAGGACTTCTGCCCTGTTGGTGGCTATACGCCGCTCTGTTTGGCTGCGTCAGTGGGTAGCTGATAACGCTGCTAAGAAGGCTCTCATTGGTTTTCCCTTTAAGGGTCTGCGCCTCTTTGGTGAACGCTTGGACTTGTTTGCCAGGGGCGGTAGGTTACCTCAACTTAGGAGGCCGTCTCGGTCCTTTCGGGGGCCGGGTTCCATTTTCCCTTCCTTCCGTGGTTCCAGAATTGGTCAAGGAGTCAAGGAGTCTCCTTTGCTGGGCTCGTGGAGACTATTGGCGCAGGGGCAGGGGACGTGGCTGCCCCAGCCCCTCCTGGGGTCCTAAGCCAAAGTCCTCCCCCAAGCCCCTCAGGCATGAAGGGGCGCCCTCACCCATCCGGGTGGGGGGACGGCTCCGGCTCTTTGCTCACGTCTGGAGGCTTCACGTCTCAGACAGGTGGATTCAGGAGGTAGTGTCCTCCGGTTACAAGATTTTGCAGCCTGGCCCCCCCCAAGATTCATCAAATCCCGGATGGCTCAAAACCCCCTGTCAGCTCAGGGTCTGTGCCTTGCTGTCCAAAACCTTCTGGAGTTGGGGGTCATCTGTCAGGTGCCTTTGAGGGAAAGGGGCAGAGGCTACTATTCTAACCTTTTCACTGTTTCCAAAAAAGACGGGTCCATCAGACCTATCCTGACAACAAATTTGTCAGATTCAAGCACTTTCGCACGGAGACTCTGAGCTCAGCTGTCAATTCACTACGCCGACTTCATGACCTCTGTAGACATCAAGGACACTTACCTTCATGTACCAATCTTTCCAGGTCATCAGAGATTCCTCAGGTTCGCTCTGGAGGATCAGCACTACCAATTTGTGGCCTTGCCCTTCGGTATCTCCTCGGCTCCCAGGGTATTCACCAAGGTGCTGACGGGCGTATTGGCTCTGCTGCGGTCTCAGGGCATTCGCATCCTTCCTTACTTGGACGACATTCTCATCACATCTCAGTCCCTCCAGCAGGCCGAGGGGATACCCAGCTGGTGGTGTCCACACTGGAGTCCTTCGGCTGGGTGATCAACCATCCAAAGTCATTTCCGTCACCGTCAATGGTGAGGTCCTTTCTGGGCATGACTCTGGATACATCTCAGGTCAAGATTTTTCTACCTCAGCAGAAGGTGGAGAGTCTTCAGGCCCAAGCCAGGCTCCTTATGTCTTGCCCTCATCCCTCCATCCGGCAGGGGATGCAGCTGGTGGGCCTGATGGTGTCTTGCTTCGAGGCGGTTCCATACGCTCAGTTTCACATAAGACCTCTTCAACTTCACCTCTTGTCAGTATGGGATCGGGACCCTTGGTCCCTGGATCAGGTGTTGGTCCTGTCATCTCTGGCCAGACGGTCTTTCTCGTGTTGGCTGGACTCGTGCTTTTCTGGCCCCGTGCTGGGAGACAGTCACCACAGATGCAAGTCTGACAGGTTGGGGGGGCTTCTGGAAATCCCTGAAATTCCAGGGTCAGTGGGGCCCTCAGGAGGCCCACACCCCTATCAACATTCTGGAATTGAGGGCGACAAGGTTGGTTCTCGCCCAATTGACTCCACACCTTTGGGGTCGGGCGGTTCAGGTCCGCTCGGACAACCAGACGGTGATTGCCTACATCAATAATCAGGGAGGGACCCGGAGCAAGAGGGCCCTCAGGGAAGTGTCCCTGATACTGTCTTGGGCGGAGGAGAATGTTCCCTGCATCTCATCTGTGTACATCCCGGGGGTGGAGAATCTGGAGGCAGACTCCCTCAGCAGGGGGATTTCTCGTCTGGGAGAATGGTCCCTCAGCAGCAGGGTGTTTCGCTCCCTGTGCCACCTCTGGGGTTAGCCAGATGTGGATCTGTTTGCGTCCCGTCACAATCACAAGCTTCCAGTCTTTGTCTCTCTGTCCCAGGACCCTCTGGCTTTGGCTATGGATGCACTAGCAATGTCTTGGAAGAGCTTTCAGCTTCTCTATGTGTTCCCTCCTTTTCCTCTGCTGGGCAGGGTGTTGCGCAAGATTGCCCCGGAAAGGATGCCAACCATTCTGGTGGCCCCCTGTTGGCCAAGAAGGGTGTGGTTCGCAGATGTGGTGCAGTTTGCAGTAGATCAGTATGCTCTGCCCAAGGATCCAGACCTGCTCACTCAGGGGCAGTTACGCCATCCCAATTTACAAACGCTGGCTTTAACGGCCTGGCTGATGAAACCTCCATCTTGATGGAAAAGGGGCTGCCTGCCTCTGTTGTTAATTCCATGATTCGGGCTAGGAAGAAGTCCTCGTCATCCATTTACTATAGTATGGCATGCTTACATTGACTGGTGGGAGTCTAAGTCGCTTCCCTGTAGGGTGTTTTCTATCCCTAGGATTCTGGAATTCCTGCAACATGGTTTGGATTTGGTCCTTCAACTTAGTACCCTGAAAGGTCATATTTCTGCTGTGGCTATTTTCTTCCAAAGATCCTTTGCTCACCATCATCTGGTCAAGACCTTCTTCCATGGGGGGTTCTCACATGCGTCCTCCACGTAAGCCTATGTTACCATTCTGGGATTTGAACTTGGTCTTATCTGCCTTGCAGGGGTCTCCCTTTGAGCCTTTGCGTGAGGCCCCTTTGTCCATTTTGACCCTTAAGGTAGTTTTCTTGGTGGCTATCACTTCTGTTAGGCGTGTTTCTGAGTTGGCGGCGCTTTCCATCAAGCCCCCATATTTTCAGAGACACCAGGACAAGGTGGTGTTTCGCTTTAAGACAGATTTTCTACCTAAGGTTGTGTCTGCCTTTCATCTCAATCAGTATGTTGTTTTGCCTTCTCTGTGCCCTAAGGAGCGGGTTTTACACTCTCTAGATGTGGTCAGGACTCTGAAGTTCTATTTGGTGGCTACTGAATCCTTCAGAAAGACTGATGCTCTTTTTGTGCTTCCGTCTGGACCTAAGAAGGGTCCAGCTAAGTCCACTATCAGCAAGTGGATCCGTCAGGCTGTGGTACAGGCCTATTCTGCTAAGGGCAAGGAGCCTCCCTTCCGCCTTACTGCTCATTCTACTCGTGCTATTGATGCCTCTTGGGCTTTTCAGCACCAGGCTTCTGTTGAACAAGTTTGCAAGGCCGATACTTGGTCTTCTGTTCATACTTTTTCTAAGTTTTACAAGGTTGATGTTAGGGCCTCAGCTGATGCTGCTTTTGGTCGCAAAGTTCTGCAGGCAGCAGTGGTTTAAACTGCCCGCTATTACTTTTTGGGGATCCCACCCTACCTTACGGACACTGCTATTGGATGTCCCAAGTGTAAGGAATATTCTGGAACAGGACGTGCTGCATACTTAGAATAATACAATTCTGTGATTACTCACCTGTAGAATTGGTATTATATGTATACAGCACGTCCTTTTCCACCCCACCCTTGTTATCATTATTCTTAGTTACCTCTGTATGGTGATTGTTCATATGTTCATTTTTGAATTCTGGTTATTTTTGTTCTCCCGGCTTCTTGTTAACTGCTTGTCAATACTGGGGAATTTGTGGGAGGTCCCTGATTTATAAGGGGCCGGGAGGAGCCACAAGCTGTTTCCTGCAGTCCAGCGCCATCTTGTGGATGAATTACCCAAGTGTAAGGAATCTTCTGGAACAGGACGTGCTGTATACATATAATACCAATTCTACAGGTGAGTAATTATCATTAATTATTTTTCTGAATCATCATCTCTAGGCTTTATCAACTTTTCTTGGACACTCTCCAAGACCAAGCCACACCAGTCTCTTGTTTTATTTCTATGACAACCGAACAATACTGGGCACTTAACACAATTTACACAGAAAAGAAGAAATCACCCTCTCAATAGCCGATACTCGGGAGCACGCAAGCATGAGAATTTTCTGTATGTTTAGGGAGATGGTATATTTTTTAACAAACAACTATGAGTAGTTACAATTCTAGACTAAGGGGTTTATTTAAGAAATGGTAACGCCACGTAGCGACACATAGCGGCAGGTGTTTTAGCGGCACACATGCTGAAAGCCATATTTATGAAGAGCAAAATGTCAAAGTGCCACATGCTATCAGACACTCTGTGCAGTGTTCTTTCTTTGTTAAATGTTGCTGCTGCTTTCTAGCATTCACACCTTGCTCTACCTAGTGATCTCCTAAATACAAGAAAATAGCATTGCTTTTATTGGTAGACACACTGTCATAGAAGCTCGCTGTAAGTTAGGCTGCAAAAATGTTTGGTTATTGAACAACTCGTTTTTTTGGTTACTATTATGTTCACTAATTTGTGTCTTTGTATTGTTTCATGTAGGACATGTGCCAGTGGGAATATGACTATGCCCAACCATCGGCCCGGAAGGGAATCATTGTAGCGGAGATAAGGGACACCATGTCACAGTGCTTTAACATCAACCTCTGGCCCAAGTCTGCCCGACAAAGGTGATCGGACTTCAGATGCTGGGACCCAGCGTCGGTGTACACGCTCTATGATGCCTATGCCTCCAGTAAGTGAAGAAGGTTGCACATCCTAGCTTGTTTCCACAGAATTATCAAGGACTTGTACTTAATGCTTCTTCTTGTTTTGTGTCTTGATAAGCATCCCCTCCACAAGCATGGCAAGGAGGATTCCCCCACCCCCCCCCAACCCCAATCCCAATACATCTGCGGGAGGGGTCCTTCAAGTCATGTAGGATCCAGGGGAGGAAGGGGACGAGGATCCGGACATCACAGAGGAGTCGGCCGGTGAGGTGAGGCCGGCAGCACCTCATCCCCTGGTGAGTTGCCTTTGTGTATCTAATTGTGTTTATCTTTTTTGCAAGTGACAAGTATGTGTATATTTTTTTGTATTTCTTTATTCTTATTGTTTCAGAGTATAATAGGCCTGGTTTATCCACCTTTTTTTTTCAAGTGATAAATGTGTGTGTAATTTTATGTATTTCTTTATTCTTATTGTTTCAGGGCATCATAGGGCTGGTATTTCCACCACACCCCTTCTGGAATTTTCGCCAGAGCCTATGTCAGGTAATATAGCCATGCACATGCACACAGATGGTATTCAGTAATTTTTATATGTTGCTAGAAACCATACTCCGCAAAAGGTGCAATTTTCTTGTCATTGGTTTTGTTTTGGGTTATCACAGCTCCTGAGATTCCTGCTGACATATCCGTTGGGGCCCAAAACCTGCCTTGTACCCAACAGAATAAAGTTGGATCCAGCAGCATGGGCCAAAGCCAGAGCTGTAATGGTAAGTAGAGATGAGCGAACTTTTGAAAAATTCGATTTGACTGATTCACAGAATTTTCCGACAAAAATCGTCTCGACCCGAATTTATTAGCGACGAATCGCTATTAAAAATGGCTATTTCTGAGCCTCCTAGAGCCTCAATAGGGTTGTAAACCATTCTGCCTTGCTGTAACACGCATAGGACGCGTGCTGGGTTAGTGAAATAATACTGTAAATAATTATCACATGCAGATCGGAGGCATCGCTAATAGAATCGCAAAGCGGCACAATTGCAGAGAGTTGAGGTGGCATCCCTATGAGGGGCCCCTATAGTGCCTGAAAAACACACCCTGGAGCTGGCAGCAGCAGGAGCCCAAAAATTAGCTGAATCACACCCTGGAGTTGCAAGCAGCAGCAGCAGCTGCTGCTGCAGGAGCCAAAACATTGCTTTAAAGAGACACTGGAGTTGGCTGCAGGAGCCCAAAAATTGAATGAATCACACCCTGGAGTTGCAAGCAGCAGCAGCAGGAGACCAAACATAGCTTTAAAGAGACACTGGATTTGGCTGCAGGAGCCAAAAAATTGGATGAATCACACCCTGGAGTTGCAAGCAGCAGCAGCAGCAGAACAAACATAGCTTGAAAGAGACACTGGAGTTGGCAGCAGGAGCCCAAATTTTGGATGAATCACACCCTGGAGTTGCAAGCAGCAGCAGCCCAAACATTGCTTTAAGGAGACACTGGAGTTGGCTGCAGGAGCCCAAAAATTGGATGAATCACACCCTGGGTTTGCAAGCAGCAGCAGCAGCCCAAACATAGCTTGAAAGAGACACTGGAGTTGGCAGCAGGAGCCCAAAAATTGGATGAAACACACCCTGGAGTTGCAAGCAGCAGCAGGAGGAGCCCAAACATAGCTTGAAAGAGACACTGGAGTTGGCAGCAGGAGCCCAAAAAATTGGACGAATCACACCCTGGAGTTGCAAGCAGCAGCAGGAGCCCAAACATAGCTTGAAAGACACACTGGATTTGGCTGCAGGAGCCCAAAAATTGTATGAATCACACCCTGGAGTTGCAAGCAGCAGCAGCCCAAACATAGCTTGAAAGAGACACCGGAGTTGGCAGAAGGAGCCCAAAAATTGGATGAATCACACCCTGGAGTTGCAAGCAGCAGGAGTACAAACATTGCTTTAAAGAGACACTGGAGTTGGCTGCAGGAGCCCAAAAATTGGATGACTCACGCCCTGGAGTTGCAAGCAGCAGCAGCAGGAGCCCAAACATAGCTTGAAAGAGACACTGGAGTTGGCTGCAGGAGTCCAAAAAATTGTATGAATCACACCCTGGAGTTGCAAGCAGCAGCAGGAGCCCAAACATAGCTTGAAAGAGACACTGGAGTTGGCAGCAGGAGCCCAAAAATTGGATGAAACACACCCTGGAGTTGCAAGCAGCAGCAGGAGCCCAAACATAGCTTGAAAGAGACACTGTAGTTGGCTGCAGGAGTCCAAAAAATTGTATGAATCACACCCTGGAGTTGCAAGCAGCAGCAGGAGCCCAAACATAGCTTGAAAGAGACACTGGAGTTGGCAGCAGGTGCCCAAAAATTGGTTGAATCACACCCTGGAGTTGCAAGCAGCAGCAGCAGGAGTCCAAAATTGCCAGAAAGACACACCCTGGAGTTTGCAGCAGCATGAAGAGAACATATACAGATTTTCGGCACATATATCTTATCCGAAAAATATGAATAAAAAGTAAGAGTAACGTAAAGCATTTTCTCAATAATTACTTGTGGTCTGATGCGGAGGAATGTCTGTAAGTGGAGAGCAGCGCCTTAAATCTGTTTTGCACGATCCATATTTCTTTAGTGTTGGTCTGGCCCCATCATCAATCTACTCTAATGCATCAGGCATTGGTGGGTGGAAGTCTTGGCTGATCCATGCCCGATTCATTTCCACGCAGGCCAGTCTCCCAAAAAAAAAAACATGGAGAGTGACAGATTAGTAACACAGTAACATATAAGGCCTCATTTCATCAAGCAGAGGTCTCTGCAGAATAGGGGTGAGTGGCAGCAGGAGTCTCAGTGAGAGGCCTGATCTCCCGGGATCAGCTAGCGGTCGTGTCTTGAACAGCAACCCATCTGCCGTCATCCATTGGTTAACACGATCATCCACTGCATCACAAGTGACATCTGACACCCCCAGTCAACTGTCTGTTGTATGTTATGCTTTGGGTTCAGCTCCACTATTCAGTGAGGACGATCTGATAATCAGAAAATCAGCAGCTACTGGCCAGCCAAGAAGTGGAGGAGACACTTGCCGCTTCTTCCACTAGGCGGGCAAGTAGTGATAAGGAGAGTGTCGTGGGAGGAGGTGTTGCAAGCATTTTGGCTCCTTAAGCAGACACTGTTGAGGAACCTGAGGAGGACATCAGTGAGTTTTGAGGGCACTTTTAAAGGCTTGGAGTGATGGAGAGTGACAGATTTAGCGTCCAGCATGGTGGCAGAAGGGGAAAGTATGGAGGCAAATGTGCTCGGGGTAGACCACTCGCGTGGCAGGCTATCTTCCCAGGAGGTGATGGAAGAGGGTCCCTGGAGTTGGCAGCGGCAGCAGCATCAGTGAATTAGTGCGGACTGTTGGTAGGACAAATCAGCTACAAGCCCATGTTGCAGTTTTTCATCAAGCATCTGCAGGAGGTTAACATGGCTATGTGAAAGATGTGTAGGTAGAAGGTGAAGTGTGGCCAGGGTCCCAATGTTGGATCCACAGCCCTGCGTCAACATTTGCAGCGTCACAATAAAGCAGCCTGGGAGAGTTGGCTCCAAAGTGGTGGTCCAGCCTGCTGCATTACCCAGTGGCACACCGCTCTCTGTTCCAGCCAGCCAAGGCTCCACCACCTCCTGTGTATCATACCCATCCTCTGTCGCTCCAGATGCTCCTTCTCCTCTTAATCCGAGTCAGCTATTCCGCCAGCAATCCATTGCCAAGCGATGTCCAAGAGACAACAGTATGTGCCCACTCATCCAACGTGCAGAAGCTAAATGTGCTCCTGTATAAGTTGCTGGTGCTGCAGTCCCTCCCTTTTGAGTTGGTGGACCTTTCAGAGAACTGATGGCTTGTGCCGAGCCGAGGTGGAGAGTCCCATGCTGTCATTTCTTTGCGAAGAAGGCAGTACCAGCCCTGTACAATTTTGTTGAACAGAAGGTGGGGCAGTCCTTTAGCCTGTTAGTGTGTACCAAAGTGCACAGCAGTGCCTACGTCTGGAGCTGTAACTATGGTCAGGGACAATAAATATCCTTTTAGGACCACCGGGTGATTGTGGTTCCTGCACAACCACAAAAGCAACTTGGACAGGTCCCTCCGCTGTGGCCTCCACGCTCCTAGGCCTTTGTGCCTGTGACAGTGCACTTGCACTTAGCAATGGTGTCACAGAGAAAAGTGACAAATTGTCAATTACATATTATTAATAGTTAACATTTATCTTATTTGAACATATTTATAATAATAACATATAATAACATATAACATAGCAACAATAACATATAACATAATAACAGTAACATATAAAATGTATCAACATTTTTTTTTTTTGGGGTAATTTTGTATTGTTTTCTTTTTTTAATATTTTGTATTTTTTTTTTTATATTTTGTATTTTTTAGAAATATATATATATATATATATATATATATATATATATATATATATTGTCCATTGCCTTAATATTTTGTTAATTTTTGTACAAATTTATTTTTTCTTTTAATTTTTTTTTTTTAGTTTTTTTAATAAAAAATTATTTTTTCTTTTTTTTTTAATTTTTTTTTTTTTTTCCCAGTGCCCTTCCAGCCTAGCATGTGTGCAGGACACAGCGGTTTCACACTGTTCTTCATATGGTTTGCCTTGAGCAACAGAGTCACACATGGGAGAAACTGCTAAAAATGAGAACTCAATACATGAAATCATGGCCTACTCCACGAAAACTGAAAATGGGACCCATGGTGGCTGACACTGGGAAGAACATCTTGTCTGCGCTGCGACAAGGAAGCCTGAGCCATGCGTCCTGCCATAGCACACGTGTTCAATCTAGTTTCAAGCGTTTTCTGAAGTCTTCGGGACTTCACGGGAAGGAAACTTTGCATGCACTTCAGGCACTCCTACACCGCCAAGCACACCCTTCTTGAGCTTCAGCGTCAGAACGGTATCCCCCAACATAGTCTGATTTGCGATGTTTCCACCCGTTGGAATTCCACCCTCCATATGCAGGATCGACTATAGGAACAGAGAAAAGCCATCACGGATTTCTTGATGATCCAAACAGATAGGGGGACTCCCCTGTGTAGCTTCAATGTAAACCAGTGGCAGCTCATACGTGACACCTGCCGTTTGCTCAGGCCCTTTGAGGAAGATACTTTATTAGTCAGTCGCCAGGACTATGAGATGAACAATGAGAATCCACTGCTTCATGTACTACAACACATGTTGGAAACCATGGCTGGTCAGGGCACTAGAGACATGGTGCATACATTTCACAGCCACATAAAGCCTGTGGGGGCTGAAGTGGAGGAGGAGGAGGGGGTGGGGCACAGCGAAGCACAGTTTAGGTTTGACAAAATGACCATTTTATCTAGTTATCTGACAGGAGAGGAGGAGCAGCCAGAGGAGCTAGAGGGTTGTGAGGAAGGCGAGAAAGAGGACCCAGACACACCGTGGCAGTTTGCAGTGGAGATGCGTAGTGACCACAGAATTGTCTCCATTTGTCAGCGGGATGACTTCTGGCTCTCCACCTTATTGGACCCTCGCTTCCGGCACAAAATGGGGGCATTTTTTTACACCCACTGAGAGGGAGGACAAACTGACCTACTACAGAGACATCCTACGTAGTCAGTTGAAAGGTCTGACTCGGGGGGACCTCTGCGCTCACCTTCCACTGCCATGGCTGCCGGGGGGGTGGCAGGAGCAGCAGCAGCAGCTCCATCAGCAGCAGCCTCGGTCTTCAGTCGCTAATGAGTAGCTTTCTACACCCGCATAGTGAGTCTACTCATGAGCAGCAGGAAGACCTGGAGCAGGACCTGAACTAGCAGGTCATGTCATACCTTGACATGACCATGCCAACACACCTTGAGGATCCGCTGGACTTCTGGGAAGCTAAACTTGACTTGTGGCCGCAACTAGCAGAGTTTGCCCTGTAAAAGCTGTCCTGCCCGGCCAGTAGTTGATTTAGATGGCAACTGGGCTGCTCTATATTATGCTGCAAAATGGCAAATTTACCTCACAATATAAGCTATTGCCCCTCAGATTTACACAGAGCCTGCTCTATATTATGCTGCAAAATGGCAAATTTACCTCACAATATAAGCTATTGCCCCTCAGATTTACACAGGGCCTGCTCTATATTATGCTGCAAAATGGCAAATTTACCTCACTATATAAGCTAATGCCCCTCAGATTTACACAGTGGCTGCTCTATATAATGCTTCAAAATGGCAAATTTACCTCACTATATAAGCTAATGCCCCTCAGATTTACACAGGGGCTGCTCTATATTATGCTGCAAAATGTCAAATGTACCTCACATTATAAGCTATTGCCCCTCAGATTTACACAGGGCCTTCTCTATATTATGCTGCAAAATGTCAAATGTACCTCACAATATAAGCTATTGCCCCTCAGATTTACACAGGGCCTTCTCTATATTATGCTGCAAAAGGGCAAATTTACCTCACAGTATAAGCTATTGCCCCTCAGATTTACACAGGGGCTGCTCTATATTATGCTGCAAAATGGCAAATTTACCTCACAATATAAGCTATTACCCATCAGATTTACACACGGGCTGCTCTATATTATGCTGCAAAATGGCAAATTTACCTAACAGTATAAGCTATTGCCCCTCAGATTTACACAGGGGCTGCTCTATATTATGCTGCAAAATGGCAAATTTACCTCACAGTATAAGCTATTGCCCCTCAGATGTACACAGGGGCTGCTCTATATTATGCTGCAAAATGGCAAATTTACTTCACAGTATAAGCTATTGCCCCTCAGATTAACTCACACAATATAACCTATTTCTCAGGTTTATGTGCAAAACCATGAATTTACCTACAATATAAACTATTGCTGCTCCATATAATAGTGCAAAACAGGGCAAATGTATTGTCCAATATAAACTATTGCTGCTCTGATTTACACAGGAGGGCCACTCTAAAGAATGGTGCAACTTGGTGAATTTAGCTCACAATATAACATAGATTGCAAAATGAGATTTTCAGACAGGGCCTGCTCTATAAAATGGCAATTTTACCTCACAATATAAACTATTGCTCCTCAGATTTACACAGGGATTTAGGATATATATAATAGTGCAAAACAGCGAATTTACCTCACAATACTGTATAAACTATTGCTCCTCAGATTTACACAGTGGGCTTCTCTATATAATGGTGCAAAATGGCGAATTTACCTCACTATATAATCTATTACAGCTCTATATAAAAAAAAAAAAATAAATTAAAAAAAGGGCCTGTAGAAGCTTATTTAGTATAACAGATAGGGTGACATGTGTTGGTTTGGGATGCCCACGTGGGCTAGTGTTTTGACAGCAGGACAAAAACCAATTCAAAATGCAATAGCTTAATAAAACTGAGGCTGAACAAGCTTATTTAGGCCCTTATTTAACAAGGGATAGCGCCAGGTAGCGAATGGTGAGAGAACGGTAATGACGGTCACCGCCACGAGAACGCCGGCTCCCCTCCGCAATCACACATTTATCAAGCCGATCCTGCTTAGCGACTGACAGAGCGCCAGATAGCGAATCATTCATCATTATTCCAGCCTCACCCCACAGCGCCAGGGAGCGACCTTGAACAGCGACAGGTATGACCTCTCGCTACCTGGCGCTCTCCAATGCATTTCAATGGAGCAATCTTTAAATATTCTTAATTAATTGCTATTTTTTTTTTTTTTTTTTTTTAAATGTCAAAAATTCTGTGACCACTTCTGCAATGTTAGATATTTTTTTTAAGGTAAAAAAAAAATAAATAAAATTTGTGCAGAATTGATATTACAGGTCTGATATTAATGTATTCATATTACAAAATGTTTTGAAAAACTTGTTTTTTTTTTTTTCCAAAAATATGGTTGGGGGTTAAAAAACTACTTTTAACCCATCGCTGCCAGCGCTCTGGGGTTTAAACAAGCATTTCACAGCGCGAGAATTTTTTGAGCGTGATTTGTTAATGAATATGCTGGGAGCCATTCGGTATGGCCATTCGCTGTCATGCGCTCCCATACAGCGCGGAACCTGTCAAACAGCGACTCCTGACCCCGTATTCAACATTACCGCACACCGACTGAGTCGCTGTCAACAGCCGAACAACGGCCAAGCACAGCGAATACTAGCGTGCGCTGTGAAAATACTGCTACTGTCGCTCATCTGTCGCTACCTGGCGCTATTAATGAATTGGCCTCCCCGTATAAAAGATAGGGTGACGTGCTGGTTTGGGATGCCCATGTGGTCTGGTGCTTTGACTGCAGGACAAAAACCAATTCAAAATGCAATACTTTGATTCAGCTGAGGAAGGATCAACAAGCGTATTTAGTATAACAGATAGGCTGCCTAATGCAGGTTTGGGATGCCCTGCGGCCTGGTGTTTTTTTTGTTAAAGGCAGACCAAAAACCAATTCAAAATGCAATACATTGATTCAGCTGAGGAAGGATCAGCAAGCGTACTTAGTATAACAGATAGGCTGCCTAGTGCAGGTTTGGGATGCCCTGCGGCCTGGTGTTTTTTTTGTTAAAGGCAGACCAAAAACTAATTCAAAATGCAAAACTTTGATTCAGCTGAGGAAGGATCAACAAGCGTATTTAGTATAACAGATAGGCTGCCTAATGCAGGTTTGGGATGCCCTGCGGCCTGGTGTTTTTTTGTTAAAGGCAGACCAAAAACCAATTCAAAATGCAATACTTTAATTCAGCTGAGGAAGGATCAACAAGCGTATTTAGTATAACAGATCGGCTGCCTAGTGCAGGTTTGGGGTGCCCTGCGGCCTGTTTTTTTTGTTAGAGGCAGACCAAAAACCAATTCAAAATGAAATACTTTGATTCAGCTGAGGAAGGATCAACAAGCGTATTTAGTGTAACAGATAGGCTGCTAATGCAGGTTTTTTTTTTTCCCAAAAATATGGTTGGGGGTTAAAAAACTACTTTTAACCCATCGCTGCCAGCGCTCTAGGGTTTAAACAAGCATTTCACAGCGCGAGAATTTTTTGAGCGTGATTTGTTCATGAATATGCTGGGAGCCATTCGGTATGGCCATTCGCTGTCATGCGCTCCCATACAGCGCGGAACCTGTCAAACAGCGACTCCTGACCCCGTATTCAACATTACCGCACACCGACTGAGTCGCTGATTCAGCTGAGGAAGGATCAACAAGCGTATTTAGTGTAACAGATAGGCTGCCTAATGCAGGTTTGGGATGCCCTGCGGCCTGGTGTTTTTTTTGTTAAAGGCAGACCAAAAAACAATTCAAAATGCAATACTTTGATTCAGCTGAGGAAGGATCAACAAGCGTATTTAGTATAACAGATAGGCTGCCTAGTGCAGGTTTGGGATGTCCTGCGGCCTGGTGTTTTTTTTGTTAAAGGCAGACCAAAAACCAATTCAAAATGCAATACTTTAATTCAGCTGAGGAAGGATCAACAAGCGTATTTAGTATAACAGATCGGCTGCCTAGTGCAGGTTTGGGGTGCCCTGCGGCCTGTTTTTTTTGTTAGAGGCAGACCAAAAACCAATTCAAAATGAAATACTTTGATTCAGCTGAGGAAGGATCAACAAGCGTATTTAGTGTAACAGATAGGCTGCCTAGTGCAGGTTTGGGGTGCCCTGCGGCCTGTTTTTTTTGTTAGAGGCAGACCAAAAACCAATTCAAAATGAAATACTTTGATTCAGCTGAGGAAGGATCAACAAGCGTATTTAGTGTAACAGATAGGCTGCTAATGCAGGTTTGGGATGCCCTGCGGCCTGGTGTTTTTTTTGCTAAAGGCAGACCAAAAACCAATTCAAAATGCAATACTTTGATTCAGCTGAGGAAGGATCAACAAGCGTATTTAGTATAACAGATAGGCTGCCTAGTGCTGGTTTGGGATGCCCTGCGGCCTGGTGTTTTTTTTGTTAAAGGCAGACCAAAAAACAATTCAAAATGCAATACTTTGATTCAGCTGAGGAAGGATCAACAAGCGTATTTAGTATAACAGATAGGCTGCCTAGTGCAGGTTTGGGATGTCCTGCGGCCTGGTGTTTTTTTTGTTAAAGGCAGACCAAAAACCAATTCAAAATGCAATACTTTAATTCAGCTGAGGAAGGATCAACAAGCGTATTTAGTATAACAGATCGGCTGCCTAGTGCAGGTTTGGGGTGCCCTGCGGCCTGTTTTTTTTGTTAGAGGCAGACCAAAAACCAATTCAAAATGAAATACTTTGATTCAGCTGAGGAAGGATCAACAAGCGTATTTAGTGTAACAGATAGGCTGCTAATGCAGGTTTGGGATGCCCTGCGGCCTGGTGTTTTTTTTGTTAAAGGCAGACCAAAAACCAATTCAAAATGCAATACTTTGATTCAGCTGAGGAAGGATCAACAAGCGTATTTAGTATAACAGATAGGCTGCCTAGTGCCGGTTTGGGATGCCCTGCGGCCTGGTGTTTTTTTGTTAAAGGCAGACCAAAAACCAATTCAATATGCAATACTTTGATTCAGCTGAGGAAGGATCAACAAGCATATTTAGTATAACAAATAGGCTGCCTAGTGCAGGTTTGGGGTGCCCTGCGGCCTGGTGTTTTTTTTGTTAAAGGCAGACCAAAAACCAATTCAAAATGCAATACTTTGATTCAGCTGAGGAAGGATCAACAAGCATATTTAGTATAACAGATAGGCTGCCTAATGCAGATTTGGGATGCCTAGCGGCCTGGTGTTTTTTTTGTTAAAGGCAGACCAAAAACTAATGCAAAATGCAATACTTTGATTCAGCTGAGGAAGGATCAACAAGCGTATTTAGTATAACAGATAGGCTGCTAAGTGCAGGTTTGGGATGCCCTGCAGCCTGTTTTTTTTGTTAAAGGCAGACCAAAAACTAATTCAAAATGAAATACTTTGATTAATCTGAGGAAGGATGAACAAGCGTATTTAGTATAACAGATAGGCTGCTAAGTGCAGGTTTGGGATGCCCTGCGGCCTGTTTTTTTTTTGTTAAAGGCAGACCAAAGACCAATTCAAAATTAAATACTTTGATTAATCTGAGGAAGGATCAACAAGCATATTTAGTATAACAGATAGGCTGCTAAGTGCAGGTTTGGGATACCCAGGTGGGCTGGTGTTTTTTTTGTTAAAGGCAGACCAAAAAATATTTAAACTAATCCAGTTATATTATGATAAATGCTTGTGTGTAACAGATAGGGTTAAATAAGCCACTGCATAGATGGCATGCACAGTGGCAAGGCAGATTTACAGCGCAGAGAACTGAAATTGAATTGAAAACTGATCTGGCTAATGAAAAAAAAAAAATGTCACTGTCACTTCTAAGCTGTCCCTGGCTGGATGGTTCCGGTTTTTCCCTATCTTTTCCTGGCTCTGTCTACCTCTCTGTCTGCCTCTCTGCCTCTCCCTACCTATCTCTAACTCTCTGTCCCTGTCTCTAACTAGCTGTGCTCTGGCCGCAATGCAAGGCTGAAATGCGCACAAGCAAGATGGCCGCTGCTTTATATAGCACGGTGATGTCACCGGGCTTCCTGGCTGCTGATAGGCTGCATGTGACTTACCCATGATACCTTGCCCCAGGGGGTATGTCTGGACATGTTCATCCACCATTTTAGAATGCCTGTAATTGAAATAAATGGAGTTTAAAGGAAAACTTCGATCGATCGAATCGCGAGGAAATTCGGATTCGTTCAGAACACATATGTATTGTAACTGTAGTTGCCTTGGTGATCTTTGTAGCAGTTTAAGGAAACAAACTCAGGATTCATTTTGTTTCATTAACAATTATGTAGTTTTGACACTCATATTTGTAGCTTGATCAATGCTTGTCTCAGTACCACATTTTCTCATGTATGCAGGTAGAGGTGCTAAATGTTTATACGCTCATTTATAATACAATCCTTAACATTAATAATACATAAATCCACTATTGCCATCTGTGTAGAGTCCCTGAAATATTGTTTTAGTTGTAAGCTAAAAACAATTTTTGGAAATGTTTGGGGTTCCAATATACATAACTCTTGCTGTGTGTTTGCTCAGCTGGTATCTGGTTATTTGGTTTCACAAACATTTACCCCTTCTGAACAGTTGTGAGTGGCCCTGTTAGTAGCAGTGTTCTATGTTTAAAGGTTTCAAACATGCATCCACTTTTCCTCAACAGTTAATAGATAGTAAAACTTTTGATTAAAATATTTTTTTCTTTAAAACATTATTTTTTCTTTAACCCTTCTAGTGCCAGCTACGTGAGTCTCACAGTTAAACATGCTGACACATGTAATTTTTTAATGTATGAATGTTTGGTATTGTGTTATTAATTAATGTTAGCTCTAGACTATATTTGTTTGTAGTGTCATGTTGTATTCAATAAATGTGATGTAACGGTTGTGTAAATATCTAACTATCTAGTTGGTTTATTGAGGCTTGATTTTTTTTTCTCTCTTTTTCCCAACAGCTTTTAAAAGGAGAGCATCACAGACTCTACATGCTTGAGTCATGAGCTATGCTGCTGGACCTTCGGAAGAAGATGCTGGGTGGGGGCAAGTAATAATTTTGCTCATGTGCAGCCACTTTTTAGAACTTTTGGGCATGTTGGTCTTTGATAACAATGATATTTCATAAAAACATTTATACTTTCATTATGTATTTTCACTTTATGCTCTTGTGTTAGTGTTTTGTCCCAAATAATGCAATGTTTTAATATCCTCAATTCCCATCAACACATAAAACTGTTATGCTTGTGAACGAAAAATGTATTTGCAAAACTATATGCACAAAGGTAGAATTGTTCAACTTACAACATTACCATGCCCCATCACGCCCGTATTTAGTCGAAACATCTTGGCTTACAACATCCTGGCTTTTGCAGCCTTGGAGGAAAAACTGGTATGGTTGTGGTGGTTGTTTGCCCATTGTGCACTTGTGGGTTGTGGGCAGGGCTGACACCTGCAGTTGAAGCTCAATGCCTTCCACTTGGCCGTGACCATAGTGCCTATATGTATTGTATGCATCCAACATTTGTGTACCCAACTAAAATAGTTGCAGGCTACAAACAAGAAATTACAGTTACTCAAATGTATAAAATCATCTTTTGCCATTTGTGAAGACATCTTATACACATACATGTATTTTGGCATGTCTTTTCAGGTTTGCCTTTATGCATGTGAGGGAAACCACTATTCTTTATCTGAGTCCAGGCCCATAGTTCATTGACATGTGTTAGTTATGGCAAGTGTCCATTTTGGGGATTTCATATACATTAAGCTCTGCTACATGAGTGGCCACAAAGGGTCTTGGATGTGTTAAGGGTAATACTCAAATCATGTACAAAGGCTGATCCTGATTGCTGGGTTGCTTGGACACTTGAATCATCGGATGTCACCCTTACAGATGTTTTTGTGTAAGGACATGAAACAATGGATCAACCTGGAAATCAACACACATCCATTTAGATGTTGCTTGTAAAATCTTTAGTTAAACAACATGAACACATTTAAAGTGGAAAAAATATTATACATTCACGTGTCACACACCTGTGTAGCCTCATCCCCGTGTTCAAACATCTGTGGTGGTGTGAACAGGTGCTGTGCAATACAAACCAGCTTAATGAGAACCAACAAATTAAAAAAAACAATACAAAACCAATTGGAAATCGAATTAATTAGACATTGCAAACAACAGGCAAACATTACATAACCATCTCAAAAAACAACTACAATGACAGTTTGTTTTATTATATTATGTTGTTGTGGCTATAGAGACATCATCAATAACGTTTGGCCAAATTAAAACACACCATGCAGTAGTCAGCTGGGTGTACTACATAAACAACAATAGCAGACATATTGTGGCAGAACTAGGATTCACAAGAGTATACCTTACTATTCGTCTAATCACAAATCACAAATATTGAAAGATGTCTATATTTGTGACTAATGGCCACTATATCAGACTCACACACCTGTGTAGTAAAGGAGTTTACACACACCCCAAATTAGGACAACAAGGACTCTTCTGAAGTGTTTGGGTAAATGTTGTCATTTAAAAACAAATCTAAAAATAATTCAAATGTAGACACTAACCTATATCAAAACATGGGCAGCCAGACCAAAATAGAAGGTTCTGCCGTTGGTTTAATGTGGCCCATAGTGTCCTTCCCTCACTATAGCAAATCATTTTTTAACTATTAACTAAAATAATGTAGTCAGGAGCCATGTTAGTAGCAAACATGAACAGGCATTTTTTGATTAGACAATGAAAATTAAACTTACAGACAGCCTCAGGTTGCCTGGAAGAACAGCTGGCTGTGGATGTTGCTGGTTGGACACTGTTGGCTTACAAGCATATGAAAGGGTTAACCAAAAACAGCAACAGATAATAACTAATAAACAGCAAATTAGCAGTGTCCATAAATACAAAAGAATTACAAGTATTGACTACTCCACTTACAGAACGGCTCCTGTTGCCTTGAGTTACAGCTTTGTGTGGATGTGTGTCTATGTTGACTAGTGCTGGCTCCCACGTTTACTTCCAGCTGGGCCAGATCACAAAAACAATGTTTGAACTACAACATATAAAATGGACTTTAAATCATGTTAAGTAAAACCATAAAAAATGACCATCCACCAAGGTTGTAGTGTTATCCTTAGTTGGTAGCTATTTATGGGTCCTTCTTGTTCACCATGCTCTGTTAGCAGATCTGACTCATTCTTTTGGTTAAGGTCCTGCGTAAGGTGTTGAAGTGCATCTGCGCTTGAAATCCGCTACTATTGTGGGATGGGAGAGCTGGATTAGTTAGCATTGGCATTGGCATACAGTAGCGTATATGAGGCTTGGGTGGTTGTAGTGTCCCTGAAAAAAAGGGGGAGGGGCGTGCATGTGGAACTAAGGGAGACCCAAACAGAGGACATAAATTAACAATGCACATCTGTTTGTTGTTTGCAGACTTTCATGGAGCAACAGTACAACTTCAAACCCAACATGAAAAGAGGATGTTGGCAGAGGAAGTGGCAGCCCATGTGAGTGGTGAGGGGACATCGCCTCACACCTTCACCCAAATTATGCAGCACTGGTCGGACCTCAAATGCCAAAAGTGGCCCTGGGTGCGGAGTTGCTACAGCCAGAACTTTCCAGGTAAGTGGATGTACAACAGAGAAGGTAAGCTATCAGGGTAATGAGTAACATGTTTTACAAAATTAAAACATGCCCACCCAGGTCTGAACAGTGGGGCCAAGAAGACAGGATGTAAGGCAGTGACCTCGAACCCTGCCGATGTCCTCTTACTCCTCTGAAGTAGCACCACCACCAGCCATGGAGCCTGCTGAAGAGGAGGGTGTGTTGGGCTTGGAGCTGCCCACAGCTCCTGCTCGCTCCAGTAGGCCAATTTCCCCCAAAAACACAGGTTGTTCTGCATGTAAAGTCTAATAACATGGTTGCTAAGTTCTGGTGTGTTGTGCTTCTCTGTCTCTACAGATTCATCAGAGGGCAAGTATGTGGCAATGGGGCCTCCTGATACGGAAGTGGCGCAAGAGCATTACACCACATGACCATAAATACTAACTCAGGTTCTTTTCTCTCTACAGACCCTGAAGAAGGGATGGCGCTGCGGAGGAGGGTAGCCTCCTAAAAATACGAGTCAACCAGTTTAGGTATGTAAAAAAGCTCGGCCAAACCGTATGCATATGCAAAGCAAATACATCTGCTTACACATGAACAAACATTTCTCGGAAGGCGGGTGTGAATGATACAAGCGTTCTCAATTTCCTGGTTACCAAGATCAGTTCCTGAAAAAAACATGCATTCAAGGGCAGGCTCTTAATAAGGCCAATTGTGTAGCACAGGATAGTCTTGGGCATCTTATCTGGGCTATAGAGCATCTACCCTATTGGCCAGGCTGAACCTAAGAAACATGCTTGCATCAGGCTGTTGGTCTTTTCAACAATGCTTCTGATTTAGTGGTGAACAGATTTGTTTAGCACTTGTGTGTGTCTCAGTTAGTGTGTTAGGTGGTTTATTTGAGGTGTGCAGTGTGTGTGAGTGTGTGTGTGTGTGTGTGTGTGTGTGTGTGTGTGTGTTTTATCGGGTGCTTTAGTGAGTACATTTGTGTTAGCAGTGGCAATGCACTGCATAGATGAGCCTGATTTGGTGTGATGTTTAGTGTGTGGATGAGTTGTTTGGTGAGGAGATAAAAGAGAGTGAGGAAGCCCCAGTGGTGCGACTGCGTGCTGACAGAGTGTTTAACACCCGGTTGTCTGTGGCAGATTTGAGTGATGAGCTGTTTTAGGTTGAATCGTGGTGCCCCTTTTGAACTTTACCTCCAAATCCGCCACCAAATTGAGCCCACCACTGGCTGCAGCCAAGTAGTCCCTGGAATAGTGCGCCTCTGTGCCTCTTTAAATATACTTGTGAGGGGCACATTTCAGGCCTCTGCTGCTCTGTTTAGAGGCATTAGCCAGCCGCATATTTCATGAGGTGGTCCTGGCCATCTGTGACCTCAACCTCTATCGGATGGAAGGAATGTCTAATGTGCTTGGCTGCATTGAGCAACCAAATGCCATGGGGATGGCTATTAGGTAAGTACGTGCCTACAGTGTCAGATCTCTAAACAGTGAAGCAGGTGAACTAGGGGGAATGGAAAATGCAGCAAAGCAGGTAGGGGTGTGCATTTGTGTTGCACACAGACAAAAAAAGCAGCGACACTTAGCAGGAAATGCTAACCGGCAATAGTGCTTTTGACCTTTGTCTAGCGTGCCGCCACAGACTCTCAGCGCCTCTCCTTAGCAGGAGAATTGGCACTAGCAATAAATAACCCTCCACGGCTCTTTGACAAACTTGGAATTCTTTTATTTTAACTGTAGGCTTCTTCTAGTAGGCTCTACTTCAGCTGGATCTGATTAACCTAACTCAGGAGATTATGGGCTGGAAAGAATAGACAGGGGCAGATTGGAGACAGGGAGAGTTTCTGGCAGACTACACTGCTTTGGGGCCAGCTGGTAATTTAGTACCATCAGTATCATTGCTTGAAACTGGAACAGAAACCAGGATTTTGACTATCCCGGGTTTTGTTCCCTGCCTCAGAGGCATCCAGATTTGGGATTCCCCGCTGTGTAAAACCCCTTTAGATCGCCCATAAAAACTAAACTTTCTCCATTCCTACGGTGCATGCACAGGCTCTGGTTCAATCAGAGACATTTGCTGTGCATATTTAATGATCAACAAACAGCTCTGTTTATGTCAGTCAGGAGCAGTAATGGCCACATCCTCATATGCAGGCTCTCTCTGGCCCCCAGCCTATCTGAATGGCTTTGGGAAGGAGCTCGTGCTCAGCCCAAATATTCTGGGGACACAGTTGCCGATATTTACATTGTTGAGTTAGCCAGTAAGGAGGTGAGTTTTGCCGTGCTTGGGGGGTTTTACACAACAGGGCATCCTGATTTGTGATGCCCAAGGGGAAGGCCAGCAGATGTCTGTGGAATCTTTTAGATTCCAGAGCCGGTCCTGTTGGGTTTTGTTCTGCTTTATGAATGGCCAAATCTATTCCTGCAATGCTTTGCATTCAGCTGACAAGTGGACTAGTTAACTGGTTGGGAAACATATTGGGGAACAACTATGAGTGACTGGTTGTCGGCAACTACTGTTTGTCAAACTTAGAATTACTTCACTATAGGCTTCTTCTTGTAGGCTCTTTTTCAGTTGGCCCTGGTTAAACTAGTTAAAGAGATCAAGGGCTGGCAAAAAGATTTCTATGAAAATCACTATTATTATCACTATGGTTGATTTCAACACTGCAAACATGAACCAAAATCTCCCAAAATACAAGAAACATCACATCTGTCCCACAATGGAGAACAATATACTAGAGCACTGCTTGATCATTGCTATGCATTATTGAAAAGCGTATTGTTCAGTCCTCTAAACAATGTTGCCCTGTTCATCTGATTGGAATATCTTGACAGTGGCTGAAAACCAAAAAACAGAACAGTAAAGGGTGGTCAGGCTTGGTTGGAGTCTTTGAGGAAGAACAACACTCTTTGGACATCAAAACTCAAAGGCATGCGTATTCATTCAAGCCCTGCCTATTTAATGTCATGGTCCAGCTCCTTCACAGCTTCGCCTTCATGCCAAGCTATACCACAGCTTTTGTATGCGACTTGTACATTGTAGAATCAATATTGGTGGTCCTGAAGAGATCTGTGGTACAATCAAAGCAGTACATACTTATACTAGACTTCCAGTTCACCAACCAATAGCGGATGAGTCAAAAGTGAACACCTACTCAAGGATCATAACACTAGGAAAGCACTGGCTGACCCTCCACTATGCCTGAAGGTATACAGTATACTGAGCAAATCTCCCTGCCCCTTCAAGTATCTTTAGTAGAATGTGTGTCTTGTCTACCTGCCTAAAGATGCTGACCATCGTTCGGTTTCCCAAGATGTCCACTTCATTGGAACCTAAATTGGCGCTCTGCTATAATGTAAAGCCTAAGCTAAAGCCTAAAAATTACATGCTACAATGTATGGGTTCTTTTAGTTGACCTTTAATACCATCAATCCTGATATCCTATTTAACAAGCTAAGCAAAGTTGTTATCCCCCCAAAATCTGCAGATGGCTCAGCCACTGCTTAGCGAAAAGGACTCAACAAGTGAGAGGGGATCCTTAAGTCCATGGTGAAAATCATACGCACAGGTGCACCAAAGGGCTATTCCCTGCTATTCTCTCTGCTCTTCAAATGGGGAGTCAGTTAAAACCGAAAGTTCATGAATGTCATTCTAACAAAAGATCAGATGCTGTTTGCGAAGAAAATAATAATAATTCCATCCCTTGGTTGAACTTGATGGACATATGTCTTAATAACTATATGACTAGAATGTCATTCTGGTCATCAGTCTCAGACCCAACATAGTTACATAGTTGATACTGTTGAAATGTTGACATGTCTAACAAGTCCAACCAAGGGATGGGGTTAGTATTATTTTCTTCTCAAAAAGCTTGTCAAACGCTATTCGAAGAGAGGTTGAGAAAACTTTCCACACTACCAGTACAGTAGAATGGGGAGCCCCACAGCCTGGGCTCGCCATCAGACAAAGGTTGACCCAGACACACCAGCACAAGATATATGGGGTTAAAAAATGGTAAATGCTAAAAAGTACAGCATATATAGAAACTGAACAGGTCCCTAACACCAGGACAAACAACTCAGGCTGACAGACAACAGGGCTGATTTAGCACCAAGAGACATTTTTCTCAAGTTATTTTGTGAGAAAACAAATTTTCTCATAAGTTCTTTTCTCCAAGGCAATTCAGCACCATATTTAGCTGTGGAATGTTAAAACAACATGCACAGCTAAATATGGTGCTGAATTGCAACAAGGAAAAGAAGGAAAATGTTTTTTCACAAAAAAATGTGAGTAAAAAAAGGCTCTCACAGTGCTGAATCAGGACTATTATCCTGCTGAGAATTAGCTATGGGCGTGTCATTATTTAAAGGGACACTGTAGGTAAAGTGCATCAGTTAGTAGCGCACCTTCTAATGGCTACCCTCTCTCTTCCTGTCAGAATGCAGCTGCTCCTGGAAGTAGAAACAAGGCAAAGAGTAGTGGCACACCCCCTGAATTCCTAGACCACCAATCATAGGGCTCTCCTGGTGGTCTTTAGCTTTATCCCCATTTGTTAGCTCAGCAAGACTGAGAACACTAGTTTTCTGCAGCCATCTCTCTATTCAGCCTATTCAATCCTTCACCAATGCATCCAATTAGCATTGCAATAAGGACAGCACCTAATTAGCATTTGAGTTGCCTGTGGCTGTCTGTGTGCTTGTGGTAGGTGGCACAATCACAGTTTGGAACAAGACAAAAGAGCCTGGACCTCCTCCCTCCATCAGATTGTTCTCAGATTATCAGATTGTAGACACATTTTAACCAATGTATAAGAACACTATCAGCAGGGAAAGAGGGAGGAGCCTAACCAGGGTGTTTGAAGAATAATAGACCCAGCTCCAAGGGCCACGCCCCCTTCTTCAGAGAAAAAATCTTAAGGTGACACTGTATACCTTGATATGTCGGCCATTTCTTCTCCAATTTAAAATGGGAAAACAGTTTAGGACAGTGCCAAACATAACCCGACACAATAGTCTAACAATTGCCTTTGTCTGCTGCATCACTAATTCATAGCCACCAAGTTTCACAATCACGGGTCTGCTCGCCAGGCAGCTCTGCAGCACACCTGCTGGTGTCTGCTAAAACAGCAACTGTGCTATACTATCACAGTGCCACCAACAGGCTGTCTGTGGAACTAACCGACCTTGACACCAAAACCCATCAAACCTGGGGACGAGATTGCACCTCATTCTACAGGGAGACCAGGGATGTGGTCGCTCCCCCTCCCTATGTTACAAATCTGGTCTAAACAGCACTGTGCACAGCACTGATTGGACCAGAGCCTGCATATGCGCCATAGGAACATTGGGAGGTAAGTTACTGGGGCGAGTTGGAAGGTTATACAGCAAGGCATTCCACAATTGTAATGTACCAGATGTAAATACTAAAACCCGAAAATGCCGGGTTTTGGTCCACTTTAAGAATAGTTTTTCCCCAGGTCATTTGTACAACTCCTATATGACAAAATAGTCTTACAGTGTTGCAGAGTTTAAAAGGGGAGCTTTGATAACTTTGCTAAGCCATTCCTTGACATGAAAATTAACTTAAAGGAGCACTATCGCAAAATTGCATAATATTAAAAATCCATATAAACACGTCGGCTAATGAAGGGAGGGGTCACTTATACACCCGAATTGAAAAAAACTCCCACCAAGATCGTGGTTTATTCTCTCATGATGTGAATAAAATACAGGAGTGACAGGTTTAGTCTATCTGGTCTATCAGATGTCCTTTTCCTTCTACTGAAAGGAAGAAAAACCAGCCTGGCTGGATATTTCTTGACGCCGGGTATATAAGTGACCTCCTCCAACTTCCATCCAGAAAATGTATCTGGATTGTTATCATTGGGCCATTTTTCGCGATGCGAGTGCACCTTTAATAGAAAAACACATGTCCACTTATTCTCAGCCCTGTAAGGGCTGCTTGACCTTTCTTCTGTTACCGAACACCAAGCATCTGATCGGGCTGTCAGGTTACTTGAATTATTAGAGCAGCCTAGACGCTTTAAAATTTGTGCAGGGAAAGCTGTCTTCTTCTGTTAACCATGGTTACTTCTGAAGGAAACACATTGTTGCTTTGCTAGCTTTATAGGCTGACTACTCCTAAATCAGTAATTTATAGAATCATCAAGAACTTTAAGGACAGTTAATGCTGTGAAGTCTAGCTAATACCATGGCTGTGTCCTAAATAATTCAGAAATGGCAGCAGGCAGGTGTCTCTCTTTGTTAAAAACATCAAGGATAGACTGACATTTTGCATCAAGTACAGGAATTAAACTTGGGTAATGTTAGTTTATCTGATTATGCCCCATTCTGAGTGTTTGGGACATCTGGAAGAAGGATTGCCTGGAAAAAAAAAAAGAGTGCTACCATGAGTCCTGTGTCATGCTAAAAGTAAAATATCCCGAGACTATTCATTTGTGGGGTCCAAGGGAGTGACTGTCTCAATAACACTATGAACACAACCCTTAATAAAGAAATTAATCTAAACATCCTCCAAAACAGCTTCCCCCCAACCACCCATGAACATTTTTTTCCAGCATGATGGAGCACCATGCCATGGTCCCCATACCTCCATAGTTAATCTTATTGGTAGGCTTAAAGCACACCTTGCCCGTTCCTTTTATATATATTTCTAGGGTGCAAAAGAATATCCTAGGTACCTCCCCACCTGGTACCTAAAATCAAGGTAAAAATATTTAAATAGATGGAGGATATATGCACACCAAAACTCAAAAGATTGTTTGCACATAAAAAGGTATTTATGTAGAAATACTGCACATGTTCGCATATTTACACATTTACATATTTGTAGGCTATATAGTAAATATGTACCCCATACCTCCATACCAACACTTCACCCCCAATAAGCGACTGGGTGGCTAATAGTGCATGAAGCCCTGGAGCACTAGAATCTGACAGATTTACATTTGTGTTTAGTGCAAAGTCCTAATACTCCTCTGTGGATATGTGCTGATAATTTATATTACCGCCACTGACAATTATTAATAGTTAGATAAATAGATGGAGGCAAGATCACATTTTCATTATTAATTAATCATTTTAGAACTGAATAAGTGTACAACAGCCAGCTTGTGATGTCTAAGTGCAATGCGGGCAAATCAAAAATGTCAGTATAAGCTTAATATATATGATGCATGGCTGTTACCAAGCAGCACTGGGGTGCAGGGTTGGATCACTACTCAGTACATGTAGCTGCATAAAGATTACAAGCTCCTCCAATCACAGTGAATAGGAGACTACTAGAGACACTGGTGGATGAAGGCTGTGCTCTCTTCATATCAGGGACCCACAGCTTTTGCTTGTTTGTTTCCCAGCAACAGCAAAAGACAAAGTAACAGCTACAGTGAAGACTTGGCAAAGGAGTAGAAGCCAAGAAGCAGGTCATAAAAGATCTCAGAAAGCTCCTTAAAAAATAAATTAGCACTTAAAAGCTCCTGCATTTATGTAATCCCTCTAACCCGAAAGAGAAAAGCTGAGCCTGATCTTGTAACTGGAATCTAACTTCATGCTTCTGCAGGTTTCGAAAGATTAATTACCTGTTATAATTTACAAGAACATACAGAGTGTTCCTCGGGGGCGGGTGTTGGAAGGATAAAGAGGGTGTTTACCCAACGAGGAGCACTGCTGGTATCTGGAATGCAGAGTGTTATGTGGTTTTAGGAGAGATTTTTTGGTATAAAAACTTAGGAGGAGTTATTACAAATAAAACAAAGAAAAAAACCCTTACCTTAACTAGGGGCCAGCGCCACTCCAGATCCCGGGCGTCGCCGTCTTAGCCGAAAGCACAGAGCTGCATTCTCCCCCTCCCAATCCCCCGATTACAGACAGTGTGCAGAATCCCCCCCAAATTATAGTCCCTACATTACAGATAGTGAGTCGTAAAAGGCAACAAATAAGAAAACTGAAGAAATAAAAATGATCAACTATTGTTACCGGTAACTCTAATTTGTTGCCTTTACGTTATACAGTATGTTTCCTTTTTTAAATTCCCTCTTTCCATTTATGCTACTACTTATACTTTTATGACTCTTTTCTGTTTTTATCATTCTTCCTTCCATCTTACCATCATTATTCCCTTTCGTCCTCCAATGCACCTTTCTCTTTCTTTTCTGCCTCTCTTCTATTTTATTTTCTTCTGTCCTTCCTTCTGGTCTTTCACCATTCACTACTCCCTTTCCTCATCCCTTGAGCCTTTTTTTTTTTTTAACTTCTTTATTTTATCGTTCTCTCTTTTCCTCTCTTCTTCCTCACTTCTACACCACACAGCTTGCCTATTGCTCTTCTGCGTTTGTTCAGGTGTGCCGTTGTTCCAGAGCAATGCGTGGTGCTTTATACGAGTGGTTAAGCCGGTGTGCGCAGTTCGTGTAGCTAATAATTACAGTTCACAGTCTAGGTCAGAGTTAATTAGACGCAACATTAAAACAGATTCGCAGAAGCACTTATTCTGATTTAATTACTTAAAATGATAGTGTAATGAGTGTGCTTGAGGGAGGGGGAGAGAAAGTATTTTAATGGCATCCTTTGAAGTTAATAAGAGGAAAAATTAATCTTTTAACCAAAAGTGTAATGTGACAAGTTCATTTTTTTGAAAAACGGGCAATAGAAGCAAGAAGGACCTCTCAGACAAATGCTGCGCAACTCACTGCCAGGGCTTTGATACATTGAAGTGATTTTGGGCAATTCAATTTATAGCCTCTGGCAGATTTACAGCAGAGCTATTTCATTTATTAGCACTTTGAATGTCAAGCTCTTTCACGGTATAACCTGATCCAGTGAGGTGGCATCTCATCATTAGGGGATGCCCCGCTGTGTAAAACTCCCTGGATCAAATGCACCCAGAGGCCTCGCCATGTCTTGGTGCTGCAGCCACATCCCTGCCCACCTCTAGCCATGCACGCACCTGCACCAGGCCTTTCTGAATGGGCGGTGCGGGCACACCACAGCTAGAAGCCGAGGGGTGGATGCGGCCGGCGGCTCACTCAGGAAGCTGAAGGAAGCCAAGTGAAATTGGGAGTGGAAATGCGAGGTTGGTGAGTGGAATGGGCGAACTGGGGGCATACACACAGCGGGGCATCCCAATTCAGGGTGCCCTATCTGAGAGGAGCAAAACAAGGGAATGTGTGTTAAAAAACAGCTAACACACACTGGAGGGTCGCTCACAGGGGGGAATTTGCAACAGGAGTGCTGGCAGTCCCGTACTTACCATTTCCATATTTGCTACTGTAATGGTAATTAGCCGGGTCAGCTTTAATTGCAATCCCAAGTATGTTGCAGTGTCAACTTACCTTAGGCAATGTCACGGCACACAGGTATGGTAGCCAAGGGTAAGGCTACCGCAGCATGAGGAGCTGACAAGATGGTATCTCAGCAAACAGACACTCAACAGCAAGCAGGATAGGTTAACGCATCAGCTTATTTTATTGTTGCAAGGTTATGAAAATAAAGGTTTAATACTTTAATCCATGTCATAGTCACAGCTCACAGTCCACATAATCTTGCATTAAATAGTCTTGTGTCCTTCAGGCAAAAGGACACGGTGTACACTTGCTTATCAGAACATTTCAGCATAGGGTTAAACAGGCTTGTGTTCATCAGACACCGGTAATCTTGCTTGTCAGAATGTTTCACCATAGGGGCTAGGCAGCATTTCCCAATTAAATGTAGGGTTTTTTTTAGAGGAGGATTCAGGTGGCCACCATCCCACTTTGAGCTGATCACCACCTTGTAGTGGAGACCATCTATGTGGTATCCCAGACTGGGACACGGGATTGCCCAATATCCGCAGAGGGGTTGTAGGGCTGCCAGCGAGTAAAACCCCCAAGAAGCTCTACTCCATAGTATCCGAGCCCGGACAGTTCCCCAACATGAGAGCTTCTCCCTCACACAGAGGACAGGGGCCTCAGACAGGTGCAGCCACATCTTACTGGAGTCTCAGGCACAGTGGCTTCCTACTTGAGGCCTGTCGGTCCCTTTGGATCCTCTCTACTCCTAAGAGGTGCCTCCTCTGTCATAGCCAATATGAAAACCCACCTGGGTCCTCCTCTCTCTGTGGGACTCCCCGCACCTCAGACTTCTCAATCTTTCAGCAACTCAGCATGGCTCTGCTTCACTACAGCCATGTCCTTCTATTTGCTTCCAACTGCACCTGGGCCTCATCTCTGTAGTAGCCCCATCAGCCATGTCACAAGAGGCTTAACATGGTTATGGACGATCTCCTTGTCTGCCCCTTTGACTTTGCCTTATAATACTTTTCCTCTATACATTTTAGCCTAAGGTTTTTCCTCCAAAAAGCTCCCGACCAATCTCAACTATTTCCTGTTGTTCCCCACATATATTGTATGCCCCCTGACTCACACTAAACGGGAATCCATTACCCAGATTATGAGTTAGATCCCATTTTCATTTGTAGTCTTATACTCCCATCTAGTGACCAACGTGGGAATAACGACACCATTTTAACATTAATAATTCCCCGAATAATACTGGCTTTCAATCAAGGATGCCCATATGCTTGGTGGATGAGGTCCTCTTTAATTCAGGTGGAGATACGATAGCTTTCATGTTGTATTGCATATAGTACTTGAGAGGCTACAGTTTATTGATAGGACAGTAGATGACGCTGTTTCGTGTACTAATGTGTAGTCTATATCTGATCTGTATTGTATTTCTTGTATAGGAGTGTACTTCTTCCTGTAGGTAATCCTACATTTAGAGATGAAGTCTCACAAATTTACAATCTGCTACTTTTATAAAAAAAATGGAAATAGCCTCAGACTTCTGAAATCCCCAACCTAACCACGTCACTGTCATGTGAGCTGCTCTCCCTTTAGTATCCATAACCCAAACCTTAGGGGGTCCTATCCTCAATCTCAATGTGTACAATTGGGATGGAGTTTAAAGATGGACTTACTAATTTTTCAAACTAGGACATTTTTCTACAAGGAAACTCTGATGTTGATCTTTTTTCCTCTGGGGCATAGTCTGGTCTTTGAGACCCACTGCTTGTTCATCTACTAGGTTAGTTTCTGCTATGAGAAAAGCCAAAGGGAATGGAGGGCTCCCTTTGTCTGATGCAGTGACAGATGACAGAGGCAGTGACAGCCCAGATCTCCTGAACTGGTAATGAAGACTGTGTGCTTATTACTTGTCTTTCATCCTAGTCTCAAAAAAGACTGGAGGATCCGTGAATTAGGCAGTGAGGTGGTGTATCCCAGTCAAAGCCAAAGCTTGTCCTACTCATCTACTTCTGGGTTCCCCAACAACATCACCTCACATGGTTGTCAGTGTAAGGTTCACAGGGTGTACTTGCGCAGGGCAGCAAACCTTACAACTGTTAAGACCATTAAAAAAGCACTCATATGTAACACACAGAGGCCATCTTATGAGAAAAAAGGGACTTGATGAGCTCACCAACGTTTTTCGCCTCAGGTAGAAAATCCCATCTGTCATCTATTTGTTTTTTAGGTAAACCAGTGCCTAGATTCCCTCTTTTGGGTATTTGGCAATCCTTTAAATGCATAAGACTTTCATCCAGGGGTCTGGGGCATGCAGGGAGGAGATGTCACCTATGTTACTCTTGCCTAAATACCTCATTACCATGCCCCTTTAGAGCAGTCATTTAAAGTGTATGAAATGCACAGACATGCACGTGAGTGCGTAGTTTTTATCTTTTTTTGCAGTAGTTTATTACTTAGGGGCAAATTAGGCTTGAGTAAAGTCTAGGCAGGATCTCATGTACCATCAGTGGTACATGAGATGTGGTACCTGAGCTACATTTATTATTATATTACATTGACTTCCAACACAAGGGCTAGGCAACAAAACAAAGCCAACTTACCTTCTAGCCTGCAGGCTTGATCCCTCGTAGTTCTATAAGAGATAGAGCCCTTCACTTTGATTTGCAGGACAGAGAAAGGATGCAGCAATCTGCCCGCAATGCAGATGAACCACAGTTCTTTGCAAGTCTATAGGAAATGCAGTGCAGCGCAATCCTAGCCCTCCAGTTTTAAAGCATTGCTGCAGCATTGTATTATTTGGCCCGGGACAGTTTTGGATTACGTGTTTTACTTTCATAAGAAGGGAGCAAACATTTCCGCCATCAAGCTGTAGAGTTTTGGCTTAGGTACAGGGGCTGGTAAATAATTGATACTGTACACAACCCACATGCTGCAGTCTGCGTTGTAGCTGCACAGCGCAGCTGTCAATCTCTGGCAGTACATCGCTGCTTTACAGCCTGGGGAGAAAGACCTCAATCAATAAAGCCGACCACAGAGCTGTGTGCACCCCGGCCCGCCCGGCTCTTCCCAGGGAGAGGGAGGAGGCCTCAGGCAGAGGAGCCGGCCTCACACACTATTTTGCGGTTTGGACGATAAGCTGGGGAGCTGAGGAGGCCATCCCGGAGGATTGAACTGTCAGAAACCATCCCATGACTTCATTACACGTCTCTGCTGATGATAGCTAGTAATCTGAATCATAAAAAACTAAAGCTATGGCAAGGCCACTAAAGTTACCGGCCAGCAGAAGGCTAAAAACTCATTTCTGGGGAGGGTACAGCAGCCTAATTTCCAATACAAACAATGCCTAGCTTCCAAACAGGCCCAGCATTAGTTTAAAGGGACACTCCATGCAACCAGTTAAATTAGCGTCATTACTGCTCTTCCCATGCTGGCTCCATCTTTTATTCAGGCTTTGTATAAACCATGCTCGCCTGTCAGTGTAAAGGTCCCCACAGAGGTTAATTCAATGAGGGGACTGAGAATGATGGCTTAGGCCCTTATTTATGAAGGAATAGCGACAGGTAGCGACTGGTGAGCGGCCGGTAATGACGGGCCCCACCACGAGAACGCCGGCTCCCCACCACAATCACACATTTATCAAGCCAATCCTGCTTAGCGACTGAGATAGTGCCATATAGCCACTCATTCATCATTATTCCAGCCTCTGCCCACAGCGCCAGCGTCCGACCTTGAACAGCGACAGGTATGACCTCTCGCTACCTGGCGCTCTCCAATGCATTTCAATGGAACAATCTTTAAATATTCATAATTAATTGTTATTAATTTTTTTTTTTTTTTAAATGGGAAAAATTCTGTGACCACTTCTGCCATTTTAGATAATTTTTTTAAGGTTAAAAAAAATGTACAGAATTGATATTACAGGTCTGATATTAATGTATTCATATTACTAAATTCTTTTAAAAACTTGTTTTTTTTTGTTTCCAAAAATATGGTTGTTTGGGGGTTAAAAAACTACTTTTAACACATCGTCGCCAGCGCTCTGGGGTTTAAACATGCATTTTACATCGCAAGGATTTTTTGAGTGTGATTTGTTAATGAATATGGTGGGAGCCGGTCGCTCTGACCAGTCGCTATCATGCGCTCCCATACAGCGCGGAACCTGTCAAATAGCGACTCCTCACCCAATATTCAACATTACAGCAAACCGACTGAGTCGCTATCAACTACCGAACAACGGCCAAGCACAGCGACTACTAGCGGGCGCTCTGAAAGTGCCACTACAGTCGCTCAACTGTCGCTACCTGCCGCTATTAATGAATCGGCCTCTAAGTAGAAGAGAGCAAGTTTAATAGGGTTTATCAGGGAATCCATAGTGCTGGTAAATAAAAGAATCCACCCCTGACAGCTGGCATGGAGCAAGCAGAAAGAAGGCAAAAATAACCCTTTGCTTAAAATGTCCCATTAAGCGCTGAGCAACCCCCCCCCCCCAAACACACATATATTCAATCACAGACAACAACAGATAGAAAGTATGAGAAGAGGGATGGAGGGAGATCGACATAATGTGAAAAAGAAAGAGAGGTGAACTAAAAGAGACAGAGGCAATGCTGGAAAATAAGAGAGAGAGTATGAAAGTGAGAGGGAAAAGGAGTGAATGTGAAAAAAAGACAAATAAGGCGGAAAAACAGAGAAAGACAACGAGAAGGTAGAAAAGAGAAAGACAACGGGAATGTAGAAAAGAAAAAGACAATTTCAATGTAGAAAAGAGAGGGACAATGCGTATGTAGAAAAGAGATGGACAATGAGAATGTAGAAAAGAGAGGGACAATGGGAATGTAGAAAAGAGAGGGACAATGGAAATGTAGAAAAGAGAAAGACAATTTGAATGTAGAAAAGAGAGGGACAATGCGTATGTAGAAAAGAGATGGACAAAGGGAATGTAGAAAAGAGAGGGACAATGGTAATGTAGAAAAGAGAGGGACAATGGGAATGTAGAAAAGAGAGGGACAATGCATATGTAGAAAAGAGATGGACAAAGGGAATGTAGAAAAGAGAGGGACAATGGTAATGTAGAAAAGAGAGGGACAATGGGAATGTAGAAAAGAGAGGGACAATGGGAATGTAGAAAAGAGAAGGAAAATGACAATATAGAAAAGAGAGAAAGTAAACAAGGATGTAGAAAACAGAGAAAGTAAACAAGGATGTAGAAAACAGAGAAAGTAAACGAGGATGTAGAATAGAAAGAAAGTAGATGAGAATGTAGAAAACAAAGAAAGTAGATGAGAATGTAGAAAACAAAGAAAGTAGATGAGAATGTAGAAAACAAAGAAAGTAGATGAGAATGTAGAAAACAAAGCAAGTAGATGAGAATGTAGAAAACAAAGCAAGTAGATGAGAATGTAGAAAAGAGAGAACGTAGATGAGAATGCAGAAAAGAAAGAACGTAGATGAGAATGCAGAAAAAGGAGAAGGTAGTTGAGAATGCAGAAAAGAGATAAAGTATATAAGAATGCAGAAAAGAGAGAGAGTAGATGAGAATGCAGAAAAGAGAGAAAGTAGATGAGAAAGCAGAAAAGAGAGAAATAAGATTTAAATGTAGAAAAGAAAGAAAAGGGATGAGAATGTAAAACAGAGAAAGGTGAGGATGAAAAAAGAGAAAAAATGTTGAGAACGTAGTACAGAGAGAAAGAAGATAATTTTGAAGATGGGAATGTAGAAAAGAGAGAAAGTAGAAAGGACAGGAATACGATGAGTGTGTAGAATATAGAGAAAGAAAATTAAAAAAAAAATACAAATGAGAATGTAGAACATATGGAAAGAAAATGATAAAGAGACTGTGAGAATTAGAGATGAGCGAACTTTTGAAAAGTTCGATTCGGCCGATTCGCCGAATTTCACAAAGAAATTCGGGTTCGGCCGAATCGAACTTTTACGAAGTTCCCCATCATAAATGCCGGCATGGTGGGAGCGGGCCGGCCGGTTCCGCTGACAGCGGAGCCGGCCGGCGGGCCGGTAAAGCCGGCCGGCCCGTTCCCACCATGCCGGCATTTAAAAAACAAACAAAAAAAAAAAAAAAGCATTTTTGCCGGCATGGTGGGAGCGGGCCGGCCCGCTCCGCTGTCAGCGGAACCGGCCCGCTCCGCTGTCAGCGGAACCGGCCGGCCCGCTCCCACCATGCCGGCATTTCAAAAAAAAGCAAACACTTACCTGCAGGTCCGGAGCGTGGAGGCCGGCGCCGCTCTCAGCTGTCATCTGATGACGCGCCCTCAGATGACAGCTGAGAGCGGCGCCGGCCTCCACGCTCCGGACCTGCAGGTAAGTGTTTGCTTTTTTTTGAAATGCCGGCATGGTGGGAGCGGGCCGGCCGGTTCCGCTTTTTTTGTTTTTTAAATGCCGGCATGGTGGGAGCGGGCCGGCCGGCTTTACCGGCCCGCCGGCCGGCTCCGCTGTAAGCGGGCCGGCTTCGCCGGCCCGCTGACAGCGGAACCGGCCGGCCCGCTCCCACCATGCCGGCATTTTTTTTTTTTTAATTTCAGGAAAAATTCGATCGGCACGAACCACAAAATATTCGGGTTCGTGCCGAATCGAATATTTCCTGAAATTCGGAGCGAATTCCGGTTCGTCCGAACCGGTTCGCTCATCTCTAGTGAGAATGTAAAGCAGAGGGAAAGAAGGCGTGAATGCAGAAAAGAGAAAAAAGAAGATGAGAATGTAGAAAATAGAGAAAGAAGATGAGAATGTATAACAAAGAGAAAGAAGATGAGAATGTAGAAAAGATAGAGGGGGGTGCTAATGTACAACAGAGACAAAAAAGATGAGAATGTAGAAAAAAGAGGCACATGCAAATGTATAACAAAGAGAAAGAAGATGAGAATCTAGAAAAGAGCAGTATTATGAGACTGTAGAACAGAGAGAAAGATGATGAAATGTAGAAAAGTGAAAGAAAGAGGGAATGTGAAAAAATGGAGGGAGAGATGGAATGTGTCTCATCCAGCAGTGCAGCAGGAGTTGAGAAGGGAAGGGAATTTGGGGTAGACCACCTGAATCAGCTGAGAGCCTGAATGGAATTCCCCAATGCCCTACTGCACAAATGAGCTCCTAACCAGCTCTCATTAGGAGAAATAATTCCACATTGGACCTAAGCCAGGCTGCTGCCCATCTCCAATATCAGTTATGAAAATGTTGGCAAAATTAAGATCCCTTTGTTTTAATATGCTTCTTCTATAGCTCACTGCTACAGTGTGGGCCTAAAGGTTCAGCTGGAAGAGGGTCACGCCGTGAATAATATGTAAGAAAGCAGCACACTGCAGGGCATCCGAAAGCAGGATGCCCCCCTTTGAGCCTTAGATAGTGGCCCAGAAGTCTATTCTGCTTAAAAGCTACTTATAAAATAGAACACATAAATATGAGCAGGATATGCAGGGGGATGGTTTTATATTTTAATATTAAGCTAAATAGAACAGTTGGACTTTCTAAATTCCTACACACGAAAACATGCATTCCCCCCCCCCCCCCCCGCACACACAAATACAGGCAGACAAGCCTCCCTGCACACACAAATACAGGCAGACAAGCTTCTTCTGCACACACAAATACAGGCAGACAAGCTCCTTCTGCACACACAAATACAGGCAGACAAGCTCCTTCTGCACACACAAATACAGGCAGACAAGCTCCTTCTGCACACACAAATACAGGCAGACAAGCTCCTTCTGCACACACAAATACAGGCAGACGAGCTCCTTCTGCACACAGAAATACAGGCAGACAAGCTCCTTCTGCACACACACATACAGGCAGACAAGCTCCTTCTGCACACACAAATACAGGCAGACAAGCTCCTTCTGCACACACAAATACAGGCAGACAAGCTCCTTCTGCACACACACAAATACAGGCAGACAAGCCCCTTCTGCACACACAAATACAGGCAGACAAGCTCCTTCTGCACACACAAATACAGGCAGACAAGCTCCTTCTGCACACACAAATACAGGCAGACAAGCTCCTTCTGCACACACAAATACAGGCAGACGAGCTCCTTCTGCACACACAAATACAGGCAGACGAGCTCCTTCTGCACACGGAAATACAGGCAGACAAGCTCCTTCTGCACACACACATACAGGCAGACAAGCTCCTTCTGCACACACAAATACAGGCAGACAAGCTCCTTCTGCACACACAAATACAGACAGACGAGCCTCCCCACACACACAAATACAGGCAGACAAGCTCCTTCTGCACACACAAATACAGGCAGACAAGCCTCCCTGCACACACAAATACAGGCAGACAGGCTCCTTCTGCACACACAAATACAGGCAGACAAGCCTCCCTGTACACACAAATACAGGCAGACAAGCACCTTCTGCACACACAAATACAGGCAGACAAGCTCCTTCTGCACACACAAATACAGGCAGACAAGCTCCTTCTGCACACACAAATACAGGCAGACAAGCTCCTTCTGCACACACAAATACAGGCGGACAAGCTCCTTCTGCACACACAAATACAGGCAGACAAGCTCCTTCTGCACACACAAATACAGGCAGACGAGCTCCTTCTGCACACACAAATACAGGCAGACGAGCTCCTTCTGCACACAGAAATACAGGCAGACAAGCTCCTTCTGCACACACACATACAGGCAGACAAGCTCCTTCTGCACACACAAATACAGGCAGACAAGCTCCTTCTGCACACACAAATACAGACAGACGAGCCTCCCCGCACACACAAATACAGGCAGACGAGCTCCTTCTGCACACACAAATACAGGCAGACAAGCCTCCCTGCACACACAAATACAGGCAGACAAGCTCCTTCTGCACACACAAATACAGGCAGACAAGCCTCCCTGCACACACAAATACAGGCAGACAAGCACCTTCTGCACACACAAATACAGGCAGACAAGCTCCTTCTGCACACACAAATACAGGCAGACAAGCTCCTTCTGCACACACAAATACAGGCAGACAAGCTCCTTCTGCACACACAAATACAGGCAGACAAGCTCCTTCTGCACACACAAATACAGGCAGACAAGCTCCTTCTGCACACACAAATACAGGCAGACAAGCTCCTTCTGCACACACAAATATAGGCAGACGAGCTCCTTCTGCACACAGAAATACAGGCAGACAAGCTCCTTCTGCACACACACATACAGGCAGACAAGCTCCTTCTGCACACACAAATACAGGCAGACAAGCTCCTTCTGCACACACAAATACAGACAGACGAGCCTCCCCGCACACACAAATACAGGCAGACAAGCTCCTTCTGCACACACAAATACAGACAGACGAGCCTCCCCGCACACACAAATACAGGCAGACAAGCTCCTTCTGCACACACAAATACAGGCAGACAAGCCTCCCTGCACACACAAATACAGGCAGACAAGCTCCTTCTGCACACACAAATACAGGCAGACAAGCCTCCCTGCACACACAAATACCGGCAGACAAGCACCTTCTGCACACACAAATACAGGCAGACAAGCTCCTTCTGCACACACAAATACAGGCAGACAAGCTCCTTCTGCACACACAGATACAGGCAGACAAGCCTCCCTGCACACACAAATACAGGCAGACAAGCTCCTTCTGCACACACAAATACAGGCAGACAAGCCTCCCTGCACACACAAATACAGGCAGACAAGCTCCTTCTGCACACACAAATACAGGCAGACAAGCTCCTTCTGCACACACACATACAGGCAGACAAGCTCCTTCTGCACACACAAATACAGGCAGACAAGCCTCCCTGCACACACAAATACAGGCAGACAAGCTCCTTCAGCACACACAAATACAGGCAGACAAGCCTCCCTGCACACACAAATACAGGCAGACAAGCACATTCTGCACACACAAATACAGGCAGACAAGCTCCTTCTGCACACACAAATACAGGCAGACAAGCTCCTTCTGCACACACAAATACAGGCAGACAAGCCTCCCTGCACACAGAAATACAGGCAGACAAGCTCCTTCTGCACACACACATACAGGCAGACAAGCTCCTTCTGCACACACAAATACAGGCAGACAAGCTCCTTCTGCACACACAAATACAGGCAGACAAGCTCCTTCTGCACACACACATACAGGCAGACAAGCTCCTTCTGCACACACACATACAGGCAGACAAGCTCCTTCTGCACACACAAATACAGGCAGACAAGCTCCTTCTGCACACACAAATACAGGCAGACAAGCTCCTTCTGCACACACAAATACAGGCAGACAAGCTCCTTCTGCACACACACATACAGGCAGACAAGCTCCTTCTGCACACACAAATACAGGCAGACAAGCTCCTTCTGCACACACAAATACAGACAGACGAGCCTCCCCGCACACACAAATACAGGCAGACGAGCTCCTTCTGCACACAGAAATACAGGCAGACAAGCTCCTTCTGCACACACACATACAGGCAGACAAGCTCCTTCTGCACACACAAATACAGGCAGACAAGCTCCTTCTGCACACACAAATACAGACAGACGAGCCTCCCCGCACACACAAATACAGGCAGACAAGCTCCTTCTGCACACACAAATACAGACAGACGAGCCTCCCCGCACACACAAATACAGGCAGACAAGCTCCTTCTGCACACACAAATACAGGCAGACAAGCCTCCCTGCACACACAAATACAGGCAGACAAGCTCCTTCTGCACACACAAATACAGGCAGACAAGCCTCCCTGCACACACAAATACCGGCAGACAAGCACCTTCTGCACACACAAATACAGGCAGACAAGCTCCTTCTGCACACACAAATACAGGCAGACAAGCTCCTTCTGCACACACAGATACAGGCAGACAAGCCTCCCTGCACACACAAATACAGGCAGACAAGCTCCTTCTGCACACACAAATACAGGCAGACAAGCCTCCCTGCACACACAAATACAGGCAGACAAGCTCCTTCTGCACACACAAATACAGGCAGACAAGCTCCTTCTGCACACACACATACAGGCAGACAAGCTCCTTCTGCACACACAAATACAGGCAGACAAGCCTCCCTGCACACACAAATACAGGCAGACAAGCTCCTTCTGCACACACAAATACAGGCAGACAAGCCTCCCTGCACACACAAATACAGGCAGACAAGCACCTTCTGCACACACAAATACAGGCAGACAAGCTCCTTCTGCACACACAAATACAGGCAGACAAGCTCCTTCTGCACACACAAATACAGGCAGACAAGCCTCCCTGCACACACAAATACAGGCAGACAAGCTCCTTCTGCACACACACATACAGGCAGACAAGCTCCTTCTGCACACACAGATACAGGCAGACAAGCTCCTTCTGCACACACAAATACAGGCAGACAAGCTCCTTCTGCACACACACATACAGGCAGACAAGCTCCTTCTGCACACACAAATACAGGCAGACAAGCTCCTTCTGCACACACAAATACAGACAGACGAGCCTCCCCGCACACACAAATACAGGCAGACAAGCTCCTTCTGCACACACAAATACAGGCAGACAAGCCTCCCTGCACACACAAATACAGGCAGACAAGCTCCTTCTGCACACACAAATACAGGCAGACAAGCCTCCCTGCACACACAAATACAGGCAGACAAGCACCTTCTGCACACACATATACAGGCAGACAAGCTCCTTCTGCACACACAAATACAGGCAGACAAGCTCCTTCTGCACACACAAATACAGGCAGACAAGCTCCTTCTGCACACACAAATACAGGCGGACAAGCTCCTTCTGCACACACAAATACAGTCAGACGAGCCTCCCTGCACACACAAATACAGGCAGACAAGCTCCTTCTGCAAACACAAATACAGGCACACGAGCCTCCCTGCACACACACATACAGGCAGACAAGCTCCTTCTGCACACACACATACAGGCAGACAAGCTCCTTCTGCACACACAAATACAGGCAGACAAGCCCCTTCTGCACACACAAATACAGGCAGACAAGCTCCTTCTGCACACACAAATACAGGCAGACAAGCTCCTTCTGCACACACAAATACAGGCAGACGAGCCTCCCTGCACACACAAATACAGGCAGACAAGCTCCTTCTGCACACACAAATACAGACAGACGAGCCTCCCCGAACACACAAATACAGGCAGACAAGCTCCTTCTGCACACACAAATACAGGCAGACAAGCCTCCCTGCACACACAAATACAGGCAGACAAGCTCCTTCTGCACACACAAATACAGGCAGACAAGCTCCTTCTGCACACACAAATACAGGCAGACAAGCACCTTCTGCACACACAAATACAGGCAGACAAGCTCCTTCTGCACACACAAATACAGGCAGACAAGCTCCTTCTGCACACACAAATACAGGCAGACGAGCTCCTTCTGCAAACACAAATACAGGCAGACAAGCTCCTTCTGCACACACAAATACAGGCAGACGAGCTCCTTCTGCACACACAAATACAGGCAGACGAGCCTCCCTGCACACACAAATACAGGCAGACAAGCTCCTTCTGCACACACAAATACAGGCAGACAAGCACCTTCTGCACACACACATACAGGCAGACAAGCTCCTTCTGCACACACAAATACAGGCAGACAAGCTCCTTCTGCACACACAAATACAGGCAGACAAGCTCCTTCTGCACACACAAATACAGGCAGACAAGCTCCTTCTGCACACACAAATACAGGCAGACAAGCTCCTTCTGCACACACAAATACAGGCAGACAAGCCTCCCTGCACACACAAATAGAGATGAGCGAACTTTTGAAAAATTCGATTCGACTGATTCGCCGAATTTTCCGACAAAAATCGTTTCGACCCGAATAAATTCGCGACGAATCGCTATTAAAAACGGCTATTTCTGAGCCTCCTAGAGCCTCAATAGGGTTGTAAACCATTCTGCCTTGCTGTAACACGCACAGGATGCGTGCTGGGTTAGTTAAATAATACTTTGAATAAATATCACATGCAGATCAGAGGCATCGCTAATAGAATCGCAGAGCGGCACAATTGCAGAGAGTTGAAGTGGCATCACTATGAGGGGCAGAAGGAGCCCAAACATTGCTTTAACCCTTTAACCGCCAGCCTACCTTGAGATTTTGTCACCCTTTGTTGCCAGACCATTTTGCACTATTTTGCGCTCCCCTTGTTCAACTGTGATTTTTGAGGGGATTTCCAGGGATTTCCCAGGAAAATGATATATTGTTTTTTTCAGCATAGTCTGGGCTTTAACATGAAATGTCTTGTTTGTCATTTGTTAGGTGTATTCTTAATATTTTTGGGTGAAATATGTGCAAAAAAAAAAAAAAAAAAAAATTTTTTACATATTGTAGTTTTTTTTGGAATAAAAAATGTAAGTTTGTCAATAAAATCTTATTGCATGTGAAATCCCAATTTCTCCCGGTTACAGCGGTACCACATATGTATAGGTAGACACCCTTTCCTGCCCAGGAGACTCCCCCAAACTGAAACAGCGCTTTAGGAGATTTTCAGATAAAATACAACTATGCTATGCAATATGCGCACCTTGCGGTTTTTCCAGAAAAACAACCCTTTACATTTAAAATACCCCCAACAAACTATATATTCTCTGGAAGTACACACCTCAGGCTTTCTAGGCGTACCAGGCTTGTGGATGTGGCCATAGTTTTCTGGAAGTAATCCCTCAACGTAATCTTTGGTTGCAAAGAGTTTCCCTAAAAAAAGGATAAAAAAGCAGAATCAAAGCCACATTTTCCTAAAAAAACTATATACAAACAAGAAAAATCAAGTTTAATCTGAAAAAGCAACATCTCCCGAACAGAACGATACCCAACATGCATAGGTTCTGTCAAGGGAAGAGTTGCCAAACACCCCAAAGTAAAGCATGTGCGTAACGGTAATTTTACTTGAAAATTTCAGCTCTGCAGACAAAGTGCGCACCTTGCGATTTTTCAACCAAAACAACCCTTTACATTTGGAATATCCCCCATAAACCATATATTCCCTGAAAGTACACACGTTAAGCTTTCTAAGGGTACCCAGCTTGCTGTAGTGGGCTCATCTTTCTGGAATTAATTCCTCAAAGAATTCTTTGGTTGCGCAGGGTTTCCCTAAAAAATTTATAAAAAAGCTGAATAAAAAACACCTTTTCCTAAAATATAAATATGCAAACCAGAAAAAACAAGCTAAGTCTGAAAGCGCAAGGTCCCCCGAACAGAACAATACCCAACATGCATAGGTACTATTAACCCTTTTAATTGCCAGCCTACTTGAGATTTTGTCACCCTCTGTTGACAGGCCATTTTTCCCCATTTTGCGTCATGTTTTGCGACATGTTTTGCGCCATTTTTGCTGGAACTTTCAGAAAAATTATATATTTTTTTTTTTGCAGAGTTTAGACTTTAACATGAAATGTCTTGTTTGTAATTTTTTTTTTTTTTTTTTTACAATATTATTAAGTGAAAAAAAAAATAAATAAATAAAAATTTTTTTTTAGAAAATTGACTCCTTTATTTTAAATAAAAAATGTATTTTATTAAGGAAAATCATATTGCATGTGAAAGCCCCATTTCTACCGATTAGAACGGTACCACATATTTATCGGTAGCCCCCCGTTCCTGCCCAGGAGACCCCCCCTAACTGAAACAAGTATTTTATAACATTCACAAAAAAAAACACAAAAAGCATCCACACTACAAAGGGTTAAATCGAGAAAAAAAATGACATAGGGTCCCCCCTCCCAGGGGAGGGAGACCCCATTTTTTTTTTGATTTTTAAGGGTTAAAAACCCTTAAAAATCAAAAAAAAAATGACGTGGGGACCCCCTTACCCACAGTAACCAGCCCGGGACCAGCTATGGGGGCTTGTAGGCACAGAGTGGGGGGGCCAGCTTTTGTGGCCCCCCCACCCTGCAGCCTACGAGCCCACATAGCCCATGTGGGCCCGGGCTCTTCTGCCCCCCCCTGGCCTTTGGGGAGGCAGGTAATGGGGGTGCCGGGGGTTAATGGCAAGCCACCCGCTAGCGCAGGTGGCTTGCCATCCCCCCAGCCTTGTGAACTGGTATAGGGGTCATGGACCCCTTACCAGTTCACAAGAGGTTAAAAGTAAAAAATGACACAGACACACAAAAGAGAAAAAATATTTTATTAATTTTTTTTTTTTTTTTTACACTGTACTCACCTCCCATCCATCCTGGAGCACTCTGTCCCTCGGCGATCACTGGCTTCTGCTCACTTGCTAGAAGCCTTTTATAGCTGCTGGATGACAGAACACAAAGGGTTAATCAAAAAAAAAAATGACATAGGGTCCCCCCTCCCAGGGGGGGTGGACCCCATTTTTTTTTTTGATTTTTAAGGGTTAAAAACCCTTAAAAATCAAAAAAAAAAATGACGTGGGGTCCCCCTTACCCACAGTAACCAGCCCGGGACCAGCTATGGGGGCTTGTAGGCACAGAGTGGGGGGGCCAGCTTATGTGGCCCCCCCACCCTGCAGCCTACGAGCCCACATAGCCCATGTGGGCCCGGGCTCTTCTGCCCCCCCCTGGCCTTTGGGGAGGCAGGTAATGGGGGTGCCAGGGGTTAATGGCAAGCCACCCGCTAGCGCAGGTGGCTTGCCATCTCCCCAGCCTTGTGAACTGGTATAAGGGGTCACATGGACCCCTTACCAGTTCACAAAGGGTTAAATGGTAAAAAATAAGACTAGACACGTTTTTTTAAAAAGTTTATTAAAAAAAAAAAAAAAACTTTTACTTTACTCACCTCCGATCTTCATCTTCTGTGTCCCGCGGCGATCTGCTGTCAGTGACGGCTGGGCAGAGAAGGGGGGAGGCAGGCGATCGGAGGATCGCCTACCTCCCTCCTTCCCTGTCCAGCCGTCACCGGCATCTGAGAGACGAACTGCCGGGTGCCCCGATGACACCCGGCGGTGACGTCATCTGGCCCCGCCCCGTGACGTCACCAAGATGGCGGCCGCCATCGGAAGGAAGCAAGGGAGGAGGGCTGTTATGCCCCCTCCAGAAGACAGAAGAGCGGGGGGGGGGGGATCGGAGCCCCCCCCCGTGAAGAGGAGAGCCTGCGGGAGCCGGCGGGGACAAAGGTAGGTGACTGTTTTTTTTTTTTTTGTTTTTTTTTTTACAGCAAACCGGGCGGCTGCTGAAACGGGGGGGGGGGCACCCTGTTCCGGGCCCTCCCCTGCAGCCGGAGGAGCCCCGATGGGCGATCGGAGCCCCTCTGGCTGAAGAGGAGACCCGACCGGATCGAACGAGGGGTCAGGTAAGTGTCTTTTATTTTTACTTTTTTTTTTTTTACTGGGGAAAGTCAGGCACGTAAATTTTACGTGGCTGGCGTTTAACTGTTGGAGAGGCAGCCACGTAAAATTTACGTGGCTGGCGTTTAAAGGGTTAAAGAGACATTGGAGTTGGCAGCAGCAGGAGCCCAAAAATTGGATGAATCACACCCTGGAGTTGGCAGGAGTTGACAGTAGCAGCAGCAGGAGCCCAAATATACACTGGAGTTGGCTTCAGGAGCCCAAAAATTGGATGAATCACACCCTGGAGTTGGCAGCAGCAGCAGCAGGAGCCCAAATATACCCTGGAGTTGGCTTCAGGAGCCCAAAAATTGGATGAATCACACCCTGGAGTTGGCAGCAGCAGCAGCAGGAGCCCAAATATACACTGGAGTTGGCTTCAGGAGCCCAAAAATTGGATGAATCACACCCTGGAGTTGGCAGAAGTTGGCAGCAGCAGCAGCAGGAGCCCAAATATACACTGGAGTTGGCTTCAGGAGCCCAAAAATTGGATGAATCACAGCCTGGAGTTGGCAGCAGCAGCAGCAGGAGCCCAAATATACACTGGAGTTGGCTTCAGGAGCCCAAAAATTGGATGAATCACACCCTGGAGTTGGCAGAAGTTGGCAGCAGCAGGAGCCCAAATATACACTGGAGTTGGCTTCAGGAGCCCAAAAATTGGATGAATCACACCCTGGAGTTGGCAGCAGCAGCAGCAGGAGCCCAAATATACACTGGAGTTGGCTTCAGGAGCCCAAAAATTGGATGAATCACACCCTGGAGTTGGCAGAAGTTGGCAGCAGCAGCAGCAGCAGCAGGAGCCCAAATATACACTGGAGTTGGCTTCAGGAGCCCAAAAATTGGATGAATCACAGCCTGGAGTTGGCAGCAGCAGCAGCAGGAGCCCAAATATACACTGGAGTTGGCTTCAGGAGCCCAAAAATTGGATGAATCACAGCCTGGAGTTGGCAGCAGCAGCAGCAGGAGCCCAAATATACACTGGAGTTGGCTTCAGGAGCCCAAAAATTGGATGAATCACACCCTGGAGTTGGCAGAAGTTGGCAGCAGCAGGAGCCCAAATATACACTGGAGTTGGCTTCAGGAGCCCAAAAATTGGATGAATCACACCCTGGAGTTGGCAGAAGTTGGCAGCAGTAGCAGCAGGAGCCCAAATATACACTGGAGTTGGCTTCAGGAGCCCAAAAATTGGATGAATCACAGCCTGGAGTTGGCAGGAGTTGACAGTAGCAGCAGCAGGAGCCCAAATATACACTGGAGTTGGCTTCAGGAGGCCAAAAATTGGATGAATCACACCCTGGAGTTGGCAGCAGCAGCAGGAGCCCAAATATACACTGGAGTTGGCCTCAGGAGCCCAAAAATTGGATGAATCACACCCTGGAGTTGGCAGAAGTTGGCAGCAGCAGCAGCAGGAGCCCAAATATACACTGGAGTTGGCTTCAGGAGCCCAAAAATTGGATGAATCACACCCTGGAGTTGGCAGGAGTTGACAGTAGCAGCAGCAGGAGCCCAAATATACACTGGAGTTGGCTTCAGGAGCCCAAAAATTGGATGAATCACACCCTGGAGTTGGCAGGAGTTGGCAGCAGCAGCAGCAGGAGCCCAAATATACACTGGAGTTGGCTTCAGGAGCCCAAAAATTGGATGAATCACACCCTGGAGTTGGCAGCAGCAGCAGCAGGAGCCCAAATATACACTGGAGTTGGCTTCAGGAGCCCAAAAATTGGATGAATCACACCCTGGAGTTGGCAGCAGCAGCAGCAGGAGCCCAAATATACACTGGAGTTGGCTTCAGGAGCCCCAAAATTGGATGAATCACACCCTGGAGTTGGCAGCAGCAGCAGCAGGAGCCCAAATATACACTGGAGTTGGCTTCAGGAGCCCAAAAATTGGATGAATCACACCCTGGAGTTGGCAGAAGTTGGCAGCAGCAGCAGCAGCAGGAGCCCAAATATACACTGGAGTTGGCTTCAGGAGCACAAAAATTGGATGAATCACACCCTGGAGTTGGCAGAAGTTGACAGTAGCAGCAGCAGGAGCCCAAATATTACATTAAAGAGACCCTGGGGTTGGCCTCAGGAGCCCAAAAATTGGATGAATCACACCCTTGAGTTGGCAGCAGCAGCAGCAGGAGCCCAAATATACACTGGAGTTGGCTTCAGGAGCCCAAAAATTGGATGAATCACACCCTGGAGTTGGCAGAAGTTGGCAGCAGCAGCAGCAGGAGCCCAAATATACACTGGAGTTGGCTTCAGGAGCCCAAAAATTGGATGAATCACACCCTGGAGTTGGCAGGAGTTGACAGTAGCAGCAGCAGGAGCCCAAATATACACTGGAGTTGGCTTCAGGAGCCCAAAAATTGGATGAATCACACCCTGGAGTTGGCAGCAGCAGCAGCAGGAGCCCAAATATACCCTGGAGTTGGCTTCAGGAGCCCAAAAATTGGATGAATCACACCCTGGAGTTGGCAGCAGCAGCAGCAGGAGCCCAAATATACACTGGAGTTGGCTTCAGGAGCCCAAAAATTGGATGAATCACACCCTGGAGTTGGCAGAAGTTGGCAGCAGCAGCAGCAGGAGCCCAAATATACACTGGAGTTGGCTTCAGGAGCCCAAAAATTGGATGAATCACAGCCTGGAGTTGGCAGCAGCAGCAGCAGGAGCCCAAATATACACTAGAGTTGGCTTCAGGAGCCCAAAAATTGGATGAATCATACCCTGGAGTTGGCAGAAGTTGGCAGCAGCAGGAGCCCAAATATACACTGGAGTTGGCTTCAGGAGCCCAAAAATTGGATGAATCACACCCTGGAGTTGGCAGGAGTTGACAGTAGCAGCAGCAGGAGCCCAAATATACACTGGAGTTGGCTTCAGGAGCCCAAAAATTGGATGAATCACACCCTGGAGTTGGCAGGAGTTGGCAGCAGCAGCAGCAGGAGCCCAAATATACACTGGAGTTGGCTTCAGGAGCCCAAAAATTGGATGAATCACACCCTGAAGTTGGCAGCAGCAGCAGCAGGAGCCCAAATATACACTGGAGTTGGCTTCAGGAGCCCAAAAATTGGATGAATCACACCCTGGAGTTGGCAGCAGCAGCAGCAGGAGCCCAAATATACACTGGAGTTGGCTTCAGGAGCCCAAAAATTGGATGAATCACACCCTGGAGTTGGCAGAAGTTGGCAGCAGCAGCAGCAGCAGGAGCCCAAATATACACTGGAGTTGGCTTCAGGAGCCCAAAAATTGGATGAATCACACCCTGGAGTTGGCAGCAGCAGCAGCAGGAGCCCAAATATACACTGGAGTTGGCTTCAGGAGCCCAAAAATTGGATGAATCACAGCCTGGAGTTGGCAGCAGCAGCAGCAGGAGCCCAAATATACACTGGAGTTGGCTTCAGGAGCCCAAAAATTGGATGAATCACACCCTGGAGTTGGCAGGAGTTGACAGTAGCAGCAGCAGGAGCCCAAATATACACTGGAGTCGGCTTCAGGAGCCCAAAAATTGGATGAATCACACCCTGGAGTTGGCAGAAGTTGGCAGCAGTAGCAGCAGGAGCCCAAATATACACTGGAGTTGGCTTCAGGAGCCCAAAAATTGGATGAATCACACCCTGGAGTTGGCAGCAGCAGCAGCAGGAGCCCAAATATACACTGGAGTTGGCTTCAGGAGCCCAAAAATTGGATGAATCACACCCTGGAGTTGGCAGGAGTTGACAGTAGCAGCAGCAGGAGCCCAAATATACACTGGAGTTGGCTTCAGGAGCCCAAAAATTGGATGAATCACACCCTGGAGTTGGCAGAAGTTGGCAGCAGTAGCAGCAGGAGCCCAAATATACACTGGAGTTGGCTTCAGGAGCCCAAAAATTGGATGAATCACACCCTGGAGTTGGCAGCAGCAGCAGCAGGAGCCCAAATATACACTGGAGTTGGCTTCAGGAGCCCAAAAATTGGATGAATCACACCCTGGAGTTGGCAGCAGCAGGAGCCCAAATATACACTGGAGTTGGCTTCAGGAGCCCAAAAATTGGATGAATCACACCCTGGAGTTGGCAGCAGCAGCAGCAGGAGCCCAAATATTACTTTAAAGAGACACTGGAGTTGGCTTCAGGAGCCCAAAAATTGGACGAATCACACCCTGTGGAGAGTCATGTGGAGAAAAAGTAGCTTAGTTAGTAATATCTACATAAAATTATGAATAAACAAATGCAAAAGTTTGCCAAAGTGAAGCTTTGTTTGAGGGTGTGTTTCCACCTTTTAATTAAATCAGAAACAAGAAGGTATCATTGCCTCTGACTAATTAGCCCTCAAAAATTCTTGGAATTTTTAATCTGGAATCATGTCTGATCCGTCTTATCCGAAGAATATTAATAAAAAGTAAGAGTAACGTAAAGGATTTTTTATCAATACTTACTTGTGGTCCGATGCGGAGGAATGTCTGTAACTGGAGAGCAGCGCCTTAAATCTGTTTTGCACGATCCATCTTTCTTGGTCTGGCCCCGTCATCAATCTACTGGAATACATCAGGCATTGTTGGGAGGAAAGCTTGGCTGATCCATGCGCCATTCATTTCCACGCAGGGCAGTCTCTGGAAAAAAAAAGTCTGTATAAACCAGGGTCTTTTTCATATAAAAACAAATGGTTATTCTTGCTTTTCAACCATATGTTCCACAGCTTTACCAGTCATTTTGTCAGCCAATGAAGCAACTTTGTCTCGAAGTGCTGCAAAAGCAGTCCACTGCATCACAAGTGGCATCTGACACCCCCAGTCAACTGTCTGTCTGTTATGCTTTGGGTTCAGCTCCACTATCCATTGATCTGATATCCAAGATCTGATAATCATAAAATTCAGCAGCTACTGCCCAGCCAAGAAGTGGAGGAGACACTCGCCTCTTCTTCCACTATCCGGCAATTAGTGATGAGGAGAGTGTCGTGGGAGGAGGTGTTGCAAGCCGAGGTAGTGGAAGAGGGTCCCTGGAGTCTGCGGCGGTGGCGGCAGCAGCAGCAGCGAATTATTGCGGACTGTTGGTAGGAAAAATCAGCTACTCAGCGATGTGGCAGTGTTCCATGCAGGATCCTGTGGAGAAAAAGTAGGTTAGTTAGTGTATATACATAAAATTATGAATAGACAAATGCAATAGTATTGCGAAAGTGAAGTTTTGTTTGAGGGTGTGTTTCCACCTTGCAATTAAATCAGAAACAACTAGCTATCATTTGCCTCTGAATAATTAGCCCTCAAAAATTCTTGGAATTTTTAATCTTGATGTCTGAGGGATTTCTCCTCTCAGACAGCGTCACCATAAGTCCAGCCTGCTGCATTACCCAGTGGTGGACCTTTCAGAGAACTGATGGCTTGTGCCGAGCCGAGGTGGAGAGTCACATGGCATGGTTGTTGAACAGAAGGTGGGCCAGTCCTTTAGCCTGTCAGTGTGTACCAAAGTGCACAGTGTTGTCTACGCCTGGAGCTGTAACTATAGACTCATGGTGGACAATATATATCCTTTTAGGCCCCCTTGGTGATTGTGGTTTCACGCTGTTCTTCACATGGTTTTCCTTGACCATCAGAGTCACACATGGGAGGAACTACTAAAAATGAGAACTCAATCCATGAAAGCATTGCTTAATCCACGAAAACTGCAAATTTGGACCCATGGTGACTGACACTTGGAAGAACATCTTGTTTGCGCTGCGACAAGGAAGCCAGAGTCATGCGTCCTGACATGGCACACGTGTTCAGTCTAGTTTTGAAGTCTTGCCCCCATCTGAAAGACATCCGAACAACAGGAAAGAAAGTTAGCATGCACTTCTGGCACTCCTACACCACCAAGCACAACCTTATTGAGCCTCAGCGTCACAACGGTGTACCCCACCATAGTCTGATTTGCGATGTTTCCACCCGTTGGAATTCCACCCTCCATATGCAGGATCCACTATAGCAGTGGTCCCCAACCCTGTCCTCAAGGCCCACCAACAGGCCAGGCTTTGCAGATCTCCACAAAGATGCTCAGGTGGAGTAATTAGTGCAGCTGCAGAGCAATAGAGCTGGCTATTTGGAGATCCAAAAAACATGACATGTTGGTGGGCCTTGAGGACAGGGTTGAGGACCACTGCACTATAGGAACAGAGAAAAGCCATCACGGATTTCTGGATGATCCAAACGGATAGGGGGACACCCCTGTGTAAATTCAATGTAAACCATTGGCAGCTCATACGTGACACCGACTGTTTGCTCAGGCCCTTTGAGGAAGCTACATTATTAGTCAGTTGCCAGGACTATGAGATGAACGATGAGATTCCACTGCTTCATGTACTACAACACATGTTGGAAAGCATGGCTGGTCAGGGCACTGGAGACATGGCACATACATTTCACAGCCACATGAAGCCTGTGGGGGCTGAAGTGGAGGAGGAGGAGGGGGTGGGGCACAGCAAACCACAGTTTAGGTTTCACAAAATGACCATTTTATCTAGTCATCTGACAGGAGAGGAGGTGCAGCCACAGGAGCTAGAGGGTTGTGAGGAAGGCGAGACAGAGGACCCAGACACACCGTGGCAGTTTACAGTGGAGATGGAGACAGGTAGTCCCTCCGAGTCACTTGCACAAATGGCACGATGCATGCTCACATGCTTGCGTACTAGTGAGCGCAGAATTGTCTCCATTTGTCAGCGGGAAGACTTCTGGCTCTCCAACTTATTGGACCCTCGCTTCCGGCACAAAATGGGGGCATTTTTTACGCCCACTGAGAGGGAGGAAAAACTGACCTACTACAGAGACATCCCACGTAGTCAGTTGGGCGATGTCTATCTGTGCCATGGCCCATACTCCCGCAGGTCTGACTCGGGGGGACCTCTGCGATCACCTTCCACTGCCATGGCTGCTGGGGGGGGTGGAAGGAGCAGCAGCAGCAGCAGCTCCATCAGCAGCAGCCTCAGTCTTCAGTCGCTAGTGAGTAGCTTTCTACACCCGCATAGTTAGTCTACTCATGAGCAGCAGGAAGACCTGGAGCTGGACCTCAAACAGCAGGTCATGTCATACCTTGACATGACCATGCCAACACACCTTCAGGATCCACTGGATTTGCTGGGAAGCCAAACTTGACTTATGTCCGCAACTAGCAGAGTTTGCCCTGGAAAAGCTGTACTGGCCGGACAGTAGTTGATTTCGATGGCAACTGGGCTGCTCTATATAATGAAGCAAAATGGCAAATTTACCTCACAATATAAGCTATTGCCCCTCAGATTTACACAGGGCCTGCTCCATATAATGGTGCAAAACCATGAATTTACCTCATAATATAAACTGTTGCCCCTCAGATTTACACAGGGGCTGCTCTATATTATGCTGCAAAATGGCAAATTTACCTCACAATATAAGCTATTGCCCCTCAGATTTACACAGGGCCTGCTCTATATAACGAAGCAAAATGGCAAATTTACCTCACTATATAAGCTATTGCCCCTCAGATTTACACAGGGGCTGCTTTATATTATGCTGCAAAATGGCAAATTTACCTCACAAATTAATATAAGCTATTACAGCTCTATATAAATAAAAATAAATAAATAAAAAAAGGGCCTGTAGAAGCTTATTTTGTACAACAGATAGGGTGACATGTGCTGGTTTGGGATGCCCATATGGGATAGTGTTTTGGCAGCAGTACAAAAACCAATGCAAAATGCAATAGCTTAATAAAGCTGATGCTGATCAACGCTTATTTAGTATAACAGATGGGGTGCAACATGCAGGTTTGGGATGCCCTGCGGCCTGGTGTATTTAAAGCAGTCCAAAACCAATTCAAAATGCAATAACTTAATAAAGCTGAGGCTGTAGATGCTTATTTAGTATAAACAGGTAGGGTGCAAGGTGCAGCTTTGGGGTGCCCTGCGGCCTGGTTAAATGAAAGCAGTCCAAAAGGAAGTGCAAACTGAAGTAGCTTAATGAAGCTGATCCTGATCAACGCTTATGTTGTATACCAGATAGGGTTAAAATAGCATGTGCCTTGGGATGCCCGTGTGGCCTGGTATATTTCAAGCTGAACAAAAAGTAACAATAATCCAAGTATGAGACATAATTTTGACCTTCTTTACAGCGCCATACTTTGAAAAAAAAACCTTAATTTCATGCCGATCAATCCAAAGGTCAATGCCCCTAACAAAAATAGTGTTCGGCATAAGTTTTCCTTCTGGAAGGACATAACCTTTAGTTTACATGGTTGGGGTAGGTTATCTTACAAATTGGGATACCCCAGGCAGCAGTGTCATTGAAAGAGACAGATTGTAATGCAGGCCATACGCAAGCAGAGAAACTCAGGCTGCAACAGGCCTATTTAGTTTACATGGTTGGGGTAGGTTATCTTACAAATTGGGATACCCCACTGTATATGAAACCGAATATAAATGCACACCCAAAAGTGGACAATCAGCCTCCAAGAGGCCTGCTTAGTTTAAATAAGAGAGCTGCTTAGTATGGTAGGTAGGTTATGTTATGTTACAGAATGGGATGCCCCAAAGCTGACTTGAGATCAGTATATATGCACACAGCAGCAGTGTGTTAGCAGGCTCATACAGGCCAAATTTCTTTAAATAACTGTGCAGCTTACAGTAAATGCAGAGGCTAATGGTATGTTACAGAATGGGATGCCCCAAAGCTGACTTGAGATCAGTATATATGCACACAGCAGCAGTGTGTTAGCAGGCTCATACAGGCCAAATTTCTTTAAATAACTGTGCAGCTTACAGTAAACGCAGAGGCTAATGGTATGTTACAGAATGGGATGCCCCAAAGCTGACTTGAGATCAGTATATATGCACACAGCAGCAGTGTGTTAGCAGGCTCATACAGGCCAAATTTCTTTAAATAACTGTGAAGCTTACAGTAAACGCAGAGGCTAATGGTATGTTACAGAATGGGATGCCCCAAAGCTGACTTGAGATCAGTATATATGCACACAGCAGCAGTGTGTTAGCAGGCTCATACAGGCCAAATTTCTTTAAATAACTGTGCAGCTTACAGTAAACGCAGAGGCTAATGGTATGTTATAGAATGGGATGCCCCAAAGCTGACTTGAGATCAGTATATATGCACACAGCAGCAGTGTGTTAGCAGGCTCATACAGGCCAAATTTCTTTAAATAACTGTGCAGCTTACAGTAAATGCAGAGGCTAATGGTATGTTACAGAATGGGATGCCCCAAAGCTGACTTGAGATCAGTATATATGCACACAGCAGCAGTGTGTTAGCAGGCTCATACAGGCCAAATTTCTTTAAATAACTGTGCAGCTTACAGTTAACGCAGAGGCTAATGGTATGTTACAGAATGGGATGCCCCAAGCAGACTTGAGATCAGTATATATGCACACAGCAGCAGTGTGTTAGCAGGCTCATACAGGGCAAATTTCTTTAAATAACTGTGCAGCTTACAGTTAATGCAGAGGCTAATGGTATGTTACAGAATGGGATGTCCCAAAAACCAGAGAACACCTGGCAGGCAGCAGTAAGACTATGCCCAGCAAAAGTGTCTTTATCAGGCCTGATTTCTATGAGAATAAGTGCAAATGGTTATTATGCTATTAAATAGAGGCTGGTGTTGTCACAGAATGGGATGCCACAAAAACCAGTAGTGCTATGCCCAGCAAAAGTGTCTTTATCAGGCCTGATTTCTATGAGAATAAGTGCAAATGGTTATTATGCTATTAAATAGAGGCTGGTGTTGTCACAGAATGGGATGCCCCCAAAAAAGATCCAGTAGTACTATGCCCAGCAAAAGTGTCTTTATCAGGCCTAATTTCTATGAGAATAAGTGCAAATGGTTATTATGCTATTAAATAGAGGCTGGTGTTGTCACAGAATGGGATGCCACAAAAACCAGTAGTGCTATGCCCAGCAAAAGTGTCTTTATCAGGCCTGATTTCTATGAGAATAAGTGCAAATGGTTATTATGCTATTAAATAGAGGCTGGTGTTGTCACAGAATGGGATGCCCCCAAAAAAGATCCAGTAGTACTATGCCCAGCAAAAGTGTCTTTATCAGGCCTAATTTCTATGAGAATAAGTGCAAATGGTTATTATGCTATTAAATAGAGGCTGGTGTTGTCACAGAATGGGATGCCACAAAAACCAGTAGTGCTATGCCCAGCAAAAGTGTCTTTATCAGGCCTGATTTCTATGAGAATAAGTGCAAATGGTTATTATGCTATTAAATAGAGGCTGGTGTTGTCACAGAATGGGATGCCCCCAAAAAAGATCCAGTAGTACTATGCCCAGCAAAAGTGTCTTTATCAGGCCTGATTTCTATGAGAATAAGTGCAAATGGTTATTATGCTATTAAATAGAGGCTGGTGTTGTCACAGAATGGGATGCCACAAAAACCAGTAGTGCTATGCCCAGCAAAAGTGTCTTTATCAGGCCTGATTTCTATGAGAATAAGTGCAAATGGTTATTATGCTATTAAATAGAGGCTGGTGTTGTCACAGAATGGGATGCCCCCAAAAAAGATCCAGTAGTACTATGCCCAGCAAAAGTGTCTTTATCAGGCCTGATTTCTATGAGAATAAGTGCAAATGGTTATTATGCTATTAAATAGAGGCTGGTGTTGTCACAGAATGGGATGCCACAAAAACCAGTAGTGCTATGCCCAGCAAAAGTGTCTTTATCAGGCCTGATTTCTATGAGAATAAGTGCAAATGGTTATTATGCTATTAAATAGAGGCTGGTGTTGTCACAGAATGGGATGCCCCCAAAAAAGATCCAGTAGTACTATGCCCAGCAAAAGTGTCTTTATCAGGCCTAATTTCTATGAGAATAAGTGCAAATGGTTATTATGCTATTAAATAGAGGCTGGTGTTGTCACAGAATGGGATGCCACAAAAACCAGTAGTGCTATGCCCAGCAAAAGTGTCTTTATCAGGCCTGATTTCTATGAGAATAAGTGCAAATGGTTATTATGCTATTAAATAGAGGCTGGTGTTGTCACAGAATGGGATGCCCCCAAAAAAGATCCAGTAGTACTATGCCCAGCAAAAGTGTCTTTATCAGGCCTAATTTCTATGAGAATAAGTGCAAATGGTTATTATGCTATTAAATAGAGGCTGGTGTTGTCACAGAATGGGATGCCACAAAAACCAGTAGTGCTATGCCCAGCAAAAGTGTCTTTATCAGGCCTGATTTCTATGAGAATAAGTGCAAATGGTTATTATGCTATTAAATAGAGGCTGGTGTTGTCACAGAATGGGATGCCCCCAAAAAAGATCCAGTACTACTATGCCCAGCAAAAGTGTCTTTATCAGGCCTGATTTCTATGAGAATAAGTGCAAATGGTTATTATGCTATTAAATAGAGGCTGGTGTTGTCACAGAATGGGATGCCACAAAAACCAGTAGTGCTATGCCCAGCAAAAGTGTCTTTATCAGGCCTGATTTCTATGAGAATAAGTGCAAATGGTTATTATGCTATTAAATAGAGGCTGGTGTTGTCACAGAATGGGATGCCCCCAAAAAGATCCAGTAGTACTATGCCCAGCAAAAGTGTCTTTATCAGGCCTGATTTCTATGAGAATAAGTGCAAATGGTTATTATGCTATTAAATAGAGGCTGGTGTTGTCACAGAATGGGATGCCACAAAAACCAGTAGTGCTATGCCCAGCAAAAGTGTCTTTATCAGGCCTGATTTCTATGAGAATAAGTGCAAATGGTTATTATGCTATAAATAGAGGCTGGTGTTGTCACAGAATGGGATGCCCCCAAAAAAGATCCAGTAGTACTATGCCCAGCAAAAGTGTCTTTATCAGGCCTGATTTCTATGAGAATAAGTGCAAATGGTTATTATGCTATTAAATAGAGGCTGGTGTTGTCACAGAATGGGATGCCACAAAAACCAGTAGTGCTATGCCCAGCAAAAGTGTCTTTATCAGGCCTGATTTCTATGAGAATAAGTGCAAATGGTTATTATGCTATTAAATAGAGGCTGGTGTTGTCACAGAATGGGATGCCCCCAAAAAAGATCCAGTAGTACTATGCCCAGCAAAAGTGTCTTTATCAGGCCTGATTTCTATGAGAATAAGTGCAAATGGTTATTATGCTATTAAATAGAGGCTGGTGTTGTCACAGAATGGGATGCCACAAAAACCAGTAGTGCTATGCCCAGCAAAAGTGTCTTTATCAGGCCTGATTTCTATGAGAATAAGTGCAAATGGTTATTATGCTATTAAATAGAGGCTGGTGTTGTCACAGAATGGGATGCCACAAAAACCAGAGAGCATGCACAGCAAAAGTGTCTTTATCAGGCCTGATTTCTATGAGAATAAGTGCAAATGGTTATTATGCTATTAAATAGAGGCTGGTGTTGTCACAGAATGGGATGCCACAAAAACCAGAGAGCATGCCCAGCAAAAGTGTCTTTATCAGGCCTAATTTCTATGAGAATAAGTGCAAATGGTTATTATGCTATTAAATAGAGGCTGGTGTTGTCACAGAATGGGATGCCACAAAAACCAGTAGTGCTATGCCCAGCAAAAGTGTCTTTATCAGGCCTGATTTCTATGAGAATAAGTGCAAATGGTTATTATGCTATTAAATAGAGGCTGGTGTTGTCACAGAATGGGATGCCCTCAAAAAAGATCCAGTAGTACTATGCCCAGCAAAAGTGTCTTTATCAGGCCTGATTTCTATGAGAATAAGTGCAAATGGTTATTATGCTATTAAATAGAGGCTGGTGTTGTCACAGAATGGGATGCCACCAAAAGCAGTAGTGCTATGCCCAGCAAAAGTGTCTTTATCAGGCCTGATTTCTATGAGAATAAGTGCAAATGGTTATTATGCTATTAAATAGAGGCTGATGTTGTCACAGAATGGGATGCCACAAAAACCAGAGAGCATGCACAGCAAAAGTGTCTTTATCAGGCCTGATTTCTATGAGAATAAGTGCAAATGGTTATTATGCTATTAAATAGAGGCTGGTGTTGTCACAGAATGGGATGCCACAAAAACCAGAGAGCATGCCCAGCAAAAGTGTCTTTATCAGGCCTAATTTCTATGAGAATAAGTGCAAATGGTTATTATGCTATTAAATAGAGGCTGGTGTTGTCACAGAATGGGATGCCACAAAAACCAGTAGTGCTATGCCCAGCAAAAGTGTCTTTATCAGGCCTGATTTCTATGAGAATAAGTACAAATGGTTATTATGCTATTAAATAGAGGCTGGTGTTGTCACAGAATGGGATGCCCCCAAAAAAGATCCAGTAGTACTATGCCCAGCAAAAGTGTCTTTATCAGGCCTGATTTCTATGAGAATAAGTGCAAATGGTTATTATGCTATTAAATAGAGGCTGGTGTTGTCACAGAATGGGATGCCCCCAAAAAAGATCCAGTAGTACTATGCCCAGCAAAAGTGTCTTTATCAGGCCTAATTTCTATGAGAATAAGTGCAAATGGTTATTATGCTATTAAATAGAGGCTGGTGTTGTCACAGAATGGGATGCCACAAAAACCAGTAGTGCTATGCCCAGCAAAAGTGTCTTTATCAGGCCTGATTTCTATGAGAATAAGTGCAAATGGTTATTATGCTATTAAATAGAGGCTGGTGTTGTCACAGAATGGGATGCCCCCAAAAAAGATCCAGTAGTACTATGCCCAGCAAAAGTGTCTTTATCAGGCCTGATTTCTATGAGAATAAGTGCAAATGGTTATTATGCTATTAAATAGAGGCTGGTGTTGTCACAGAATGGGATGCCACAAAAACCAGTAGTGCTATGCCCAGCAAAAGTGTCTTTATCAGGCCTGATTTCTATGAGAATAAGTGCAAATGGTTATTATGCTATTAAATAGAGGCTGGTGTTGTCACAGAATGGGATGCCCCCAAAAAAGATCCAGTAGTACTATGCCCAGCAAAAGTGTCTTTATCAGGCCTGATTTCTATGAGAATAAGTGCAAATGGTTATTATGCTATTAAATAGAGGCTGGTGTTGTCACAGAATGGGATGCCACAAAAACCAGTAGTGCTATGCCCAGCAAAAGTGTCTTTATCAGGCCTGATTTCTATGAGAATAAGTGCAAATGGTTATTATGCTATTAAATAGAGGCTGGTGTTGTCACAGAATGGGATGCCCCCAAAAAAGATCCAGTAGTACTATGCCCAGCAAAAGTGTCTTTATCAGGCCTGATTTCTATGAGAATAAGTGCAAATGGTTATTATGCTATTAAATAGAGGCTGGTGTTGTCACAGAATGGGATGCCACAAAAACCAGTAGTGCTATGCCCAGCAAAAGCGTCTTTATCAGGCCTGATTTCTATGAGAATAAGTGCAAATGGTTATTATGCTATTAAATAGAGGCTGGTGTTGTCACAGAATGGGATGCCACAAAAACCAGAGAGCATGCACAGCAAAAGTGTCTTTATCAGGCCTGATTTCTATGAGAATAAGTGCAAATGGTTATTATGCTATTAAATAGAGGCTGGTGTTGTCACAGAATGGGATGCCACAAAAACCAGAGAGCATGCCCAGCAAAAGTGTCTTTATCAGGCCTAATTTCTATGAGAATAAGTGCAAATGGTTATTATGCTATTAAATAGAGGCTGGTGTTGTCACAGAATGGAATGCCACAAAAACCAGTAGTGCTATGCCCAGCAAAATTGTCTTTATCAGGCCTGATTTCTATGAGAATAAGTGCAAATGGTTATTATGCTATTAAATAGAGGCTGGTGTTGTCACAGAATGGGATGCCCCCAAAAAAGATCCAGTAGTACTATGCCCAGCAAAAGTGTCTTTATCAGGCCTGATTTCTATGAGAATAAGTGCAAATGGTTATTATGCTATTAAATAGAGGCTGGTGTTGTCACAGAATGGGATGCCACAAAAACCAGTAGTGCTATGCCCAGCAAAAGTGTCTTTATCAGGCCTGATTTCTATGAGAATAAGTGCAAATGGTTATTATGCTATTAAATAGAGGCTGGTGTTGTCACAGAATGGGATGCCACCAAAAGCAGTAGTGCTATGCCCAGCAAAAGTGTCTTTATCAGGCCTGATTTCTATGAGAATAAGTGCAAATGGTTATTATGCTATTAAATAGAGGCTGATGTTGTCACAGAATGGGATGCCACAAAAACCAGAGAGCATGCACAGCAAAAGTGTCTTTATCAGGCCTGATTTCTATGAGAATAAGTGCAAATGGTTATTATGCTATTAAATAGAGGCTGGTGTTGTCACAGAATGGGATGCCACAAAAACCAGAGAGCATGCCCAGCAAAAGTGTCTTTATCAGGCCTAATTTCTATGAGAATAAGTGCAAATGGTTATTATGCTATTAAATAGAGGCTGGTGTTGTCACAGAATGGGATGCCACAAAAACCAGTAGTGCTATGCCCAGCAAAAGTGTCTTTATCAGGCCTGATTTCTATGAGAATAAGTACAAATGGTTATTATGCTATTAAATAGAGGCTGGTGTTGTCACAGAATGGGATGCCCCCAAAAAAGATCCAGTAGTACTATGCCCAGCAAAAGTGTCTTTATCAGGCCTGATTTCTATGAGAATAAGTGCAAATGGTTATTATGCTATTAAATAGAGGCTGGTGTTGTCACAGAATGGGATGCCCCCAAAAAAGATCCAGTAGTACTATGCCCAGCAAAAGTGTCTTTATCAGGCCTAATTTCTATGAGAATAAGTGCAAATGGTTATTATGCTATTAAATAGAGGCTGGTGTTGTCACAGAATGGGATGCCACAAAAACCAGTAGTGCTATGCCCAGCAAAAGTGTCTTTATCAGGCCTGATTTCTATGAGAATAAGTGCAAATGGTTATTATGCTATTAAATAGAGGCTGGTGTTGTCACAGAATGGGATGCCCCCAAAAAAGATCCAGTAGTACTATGCCCAGCAAAAGTGTCTTTATCAGGCCTGATTTCTATGAGAATAAGTGCAAATGGTTATTATGCTATTAAATAGAGGCTGGTGTTGTCACAGAATGGGATGCCACAAAAACCAGTAGTGCTATGCCCAGCAAAAGTGTCTTTATCAGGCCTGATTTCTATGAGAATAAGTGCAAATGGTTATTATGCTATTAAATAGAGGCTGGTGTTGTCACAGAATGGGATGCCCCCAAAAAAGATCCAGTAGTACTATGCCCAGCAAAAGTGTCTTTATCAGGCCTGATTTCTATGAGAATAAGTGCAAATGGTTATTATGCTATTAAATAGAGGCTGGTGTTGTCACAGAATGGGATGCCACAAAAACCAGTAGTGCTATGCCCAGCAAAAGTGTCTTTATCAGGCCTGATTTCTATGAGAATAAGTGCAAATGGTTATTATGCTATTAAATAGAGGCTGGTGTTGTCACAGAATGGGATGCCCCCAAAAAAGATCCAGTAGTACTATGCCCAGCAAAAGTGTCTTTATCAGGCCTGATTTCTATGAGAATAAGTGCAAATGGTTATTATGCTATTAAATAGAGGCTGGTGTTGTCACAGAATGGGATGCCACAAAAACCAGTAGTGCTATGCCCAGCAAAAGCGTCTTTATCAGGCCTGATTTCTATGAGAATAAGTGCAAATGGTTATTATGCTATTAAATAGAGGCTGGTGTTGTCACAGAATGGGATGCCACAAAAACCAGAGAGCATGCACAGCAAAAGTGTCTTTATCAGGCCTGATTTCTATGAGAATAAGTGCAAATGGTTATTATGCTATTAAATAGAGGCTGGTGTTGTCACAGAATGGGATGCCACAAAAACCAGAGAGCATGCCCAGCAAAAGTGTCTTTATCAGGCCTAATTTCTATGAGAATAAGTGCAAATGGTTATTATGCTATTAAATAGAGGCTGGTGTTGTCACAGAATGGAATGCCACAAAAACCAGTAGTGCTATGCCCAGCAAAATTGTCTTTATCAGGCCTGATTTCTATGAGAATAAGTGCAAATGGTTATTATGCTATTAAATAGAGGCTGGTGTTGTCACAGAATGGGATGCCCCCAAAAAAGATCCAGTAGTACTATGCCCAGCAAAAGTGTCTTTATCAGGCCTGATTTCTATGAGAATAAGTGCAAATGGTTATTATGCTATTAAATAGAGGCTGGTGTTGTCACAGAATGGGATGCCACAAAAACCAGTAGTGCTATGCCCAGCAAAAGTGTCTTTATCAGGCCTGATTTCTATGAGAATAAGTGCAAATGGTTATTATGCTATTAAATAGAGGCTGGTGTTGTCACAGAATGGGATGCCACAAAAACCAGAGAGCATGCACAGCAAAAGTGTCTTTATCAGGCCTGATTTCTATGAGAATAAGTGCAAATGGTTATTATGCTATTAAATAGAGGCTGGTGTTGTCACAGAATGGGATGCCACAAAAACCAGAGAGCATGCCCAGCAAAAGTGTCTTTATCAGGCCTAATTTCTATGAGAATAAGTGCAAATGGTTATTATGCTATTAAATAGAGGCTGGTGTTGTCACAGAATGGGATGCCACAAAAACCAGTAGTGCTATGCCCAGCAAAAGTGTCTTTATCAGGCCTGATTTCTATGAGAATAAGTGCAAATGGTTATTATGCTATTAAATAGAGGCTGGTGTTGTCACAGAATGGGATGCCCCCAAAAAAGATCCAGTAGTACTATGCCCAGCAAAAGTGTCTTTATCAGGCCTGATTTCTATGAGAATAAGTGCAAATGGTTATTATGCTATTAAATAGAGGCTGGTGTTGTCACAGAATGGGATGCCCCCAAAAAAGATCCAGTAGTACTATGCCCAGCAAAAGTGTCTTTATCAGGCCTAATTTCTATGAGAATAAGTGCAAATGGTTATTATGCTATTAAATAGAGGCTGGTGTTGTCACAGAATGGGATGCCACAAAAACCAGTAGTGCTATGCCCAGCAAAAGTGTCTTTATCAGGCCTGATTTCTATGAGAATAAGTGCAAATGGTTATTATGCAATTAAATAGAGGCTGGTGTTGTCACAGAATGGGATGCCCCCAAAAAAGATCCAGTAGTACTATGCCCAGCAAAAGTGTCTTTATCAGGCCTAATTTCTATGAGAATAAGTGCAAATGGTTATTATGCTATTAAATAGAGGCTGGTGTTGTCACAGAATGGGATGCCACAAAAACCAGTAGTGCTATGCCCAGCAAAAGTGTCTTTATCAGGCCTGATTTCTATGAGAATAAGTGCAAATGGTTATTATGCTATTAAATAGAGGCTGGTGTTGTCACAGAATGGGATGCCCCCAAAAAAGATCCAGTAGTACTATGCCCAGCAAAAGTGTCTTTATCAGGCCTGATTTCTATGAGAATAAGTGCAAATGGTTATTATGCTATTAAATAGAGGCTGGTGTTGTCACAGAATGGGATGCCCCCAAAAAAGATCCAGTAGTACTATGCCCAGCAAAAGTGTCTTTATCAGGCCTGATTTCTATGAGAATAAGTGCAAATGGTTATTATTCTATTAAATAGAGGCTGGTGTTGTCACAGAATGGGATGCCACAAAAACCAGTAGTGCTATGCCCAGCAAAAGTGTCTTTATCAGGCCTGATTTCTATGAGAATAAGTGCAAATGGTTATTATGCTATTAAATAGAGGCTGGTGTTGTCACAGAATGGGATGCCCCCAAAAAAGATCCAGTAGTACTATGCCCAGCAAAAGTGTCTTTATCAGGCCTGATTTCTATGAGAATAAGTGCAAATGGTTATTATGCTATTAAATAGAGGCTGGTGTTGTCACAGAATGGGATGCCACAAAAACCAGTAGTGCTATGCCCAGCAAAAGTGTCTTTATCAGGCCTGATTTCTATGAGAATAAGTGCAAATGGTTATTATGCTATTAAATAGAGGCTGGTGTTGTCACAGAATGGGATGCCCCCAAAAAAGATCCAGTAGTACTATGCCCAGCAAAAGTGTCTTTATCAGGCCTAATTTCTATGAGAATAAGTGCAAATGGTTATTATGCTATTAAATAGAGGCTGGTGTTGTCACAGAATGGGATGCCCCCAAAAAAGATCCAGTAGTACTATGCCCAGCAAAAGTGTCTTTATCAGGCCTGATTTCTATGAGAATAAGTGCAAATGGTTATTATGCTATTAAATAGAGGCTGGTGTTGTCACAGAATGGGATGCCACAAAAACCAGTAGTGCTATGCCCAGCAAAAGTGTCTTTATCAGGCCTGATTTCTATGAGAATAAGTGCAAATGGTTATTATGCTATTAAATAGAGGCTGGTGTTGTCACAGAATGGGATGCCACAAAAACCAGTAGTGCTATGCCCAGCAAAAGTGTCTTTATCAGGCCTGATTTCTATGAGAATAAGTGCAAATGGTTATTATGCTATTAAATAGAGGCTGGTGTTGTCACAGAATGGGATGCCACAAAAACCAGAGAGCATGCACAGCAAAAGTGTCTTTATCAGGCCTGATTTCTATGAGAATAAGTGCAAATGGTTATTATGCTATTAAATAGAGGCTGGTGTAGTCACAGAATGGGATGCCTCACAGCAGACTTAAGATCAGTTCAGTATATATGCACTGTTAGTTAGTGTAAGCAGCCTGAAAACGCTAACAAAGCAGGCTGGATGAAAAAAAAAAAAAAAACTGACAGCCTCCGATTTTCCCTTCCTTTCCCTGTTTTTCGCTTACTTTCTGTCTGTCTCCTGTCTGTCTCCTGCCTGTCTCCAGCCTGTCCCTGTCTGTCCCTGCCTGTCTAACTGTCTGTCTCTCCCTCAGCTACACAGCGTTCTGTCTGTCACGAATGCAATAGAGAAATGATGCTGGAAAGCAAGATGGCCGGCCTTAAATATCGCTGTGACGTCACCGGGCTTGCTGGCTGCTGATAGGCTGCATGTGACTGTCCCAGCTTGCACTGGCGCGGGGATGATGTCTGGACATGTCCCGTCCGCCATCTTAGAATGCCTGTTATGTAAATGAATGGATGTTAAAGGAAAACTTCGAGCGATCGAATCGCGGGGAAATTCGGATTCGATCCGAATCAAATTTTTCCTGAAATTCGGATCGAATCCGGGTTCGTCCGGATCGATTCGCTCATCCCTACACACAAATACAGGCAGACAAGCTCCTTCTGCACACACCAATACAGGCAGACAAGCCTCCCTGCACACACAAATACAGGCAGACAAGCACCTTCTGCACACACAAATACAGGCAGACAAGCTCCTTCTGCACACACAAATACAGGCAGACAAGCTCCTTCTGAACACACAAATACAGGCAGACAAGCTCCTTCTGCACACACAAATACAGGCAGACAAGCTCCTTCTGCACACACAAATACAGGCAGACAAGCCTCCCTGCACACACAAATACAGGCAGACAAGCACCTTCTGCACACACAAATACAGGCAGACAAGCTCCTTCTGCACACACAAATACAGGCAGACAAGCTCCTTCTGCACACACAAATACAGGCAGACAAGCTCCTTCTGCACACACAAATACAGGCAGACAAGCTCCTTCTGCACACACAAATACAGGCAGACAAGCTCCTTCTGCACACACACATACAGGCAGACAAGCTCCTTCTGCACACACACATACAGGCAGACAAGCTCCTTCTGCACACACAAATACAGACAGACGAGCCTCCCCGCACACACAAATACAGGCAGACAAGCTCCTTCTGCACACACAAATACAGGCAGACAAGCCTCCCTGCACACACAAATACAGGCAGACAAGCTCCTTCTGCACACACAAATACAGGCAGACAAGCCTCCCTGCACACACAAATACAGGCAGACAAGCACCTTCTGCACACACAAATACAGGCAGACAAGCTCCTTCTGCACACACAAATACAGGCAGACAAGCTCCTTCTGCACACAGAAATACAGGCAGACAAGCTCCTTCTGCACACACACATACAGGCAGACAAGCTCCTTCTGCACACACAAATACAGGCAGACAAGCTCCTTCTGCACACACAAATACAGACAGACGAGCCTCCCCGCACACACAAATACAGGCAGACAAGCTCCTTCTGCACACACAAATACAGGCAGACAAGCCTCCCTGCACACACAAATACAGGCAGACAAGCTCCTTCTGCACACACAAATACAGGCAAACAAGCCTCCCTGCACACACAAATACAGGCAGACAAGCACCTTCTGCACACACAAATACAGGCAGACAAGCTCCTTCTGCACACACAAATACAGGCAGACAATCTCCTTCTGCACACACAAATACAGGCAGACAAGCTCCTTCTGCACACACAAATACAGGCGGACAAGCTCCTTCTGCACACACAAATACAGTCAGACGAGCCTCCCTGCACACACAAATACAGGCAGACAAGCTCCTTCTGCACACACACATACAGGCAGACAAGCTCCTTCTGCACACACAAATACAGGCAGACAAGCCCCTTCTGCACACACAAATACAGGCAGACAAGCTCCTTCTGCACACACAAATACAGGCAGACAAGCTCCTTCTGCACACACAAATACAGGCAGACAAGCTCCTTCTGCACACACAAATACAGGCGGACAAGCTCCTTCTGCACACACAAATACAGGCAGACGAGCCTCCCTGCACACACAAATACAGGCAGACAAGCTCCTTCTGCACACACAAATACAGACAGACGAGCCTCCCCGAACACACAAATACAGGCAGACAAGCTCCTTCTGCACACACAAATACAGGCAGACAAGCCTCCCTGCACACACAAATACAGGCAGACAAGCTCCTTCTGCACACACAAATACAGGCAGACAAGCTCCGTCTGCACACACAAATACAGGCAGACAAGCACCTTCTGCACACACAAATACAGGCAGACAAGCTCCTTCTGCACACACAAATACAGGCAGACAAGCTCCTTCTGCACACACAAATACAGGCAGACAAGCTCCTTCTGCACACACAAATACAGGCAGACAAGCTCCTTCTGCACACACAAATACAGGCAGACAAGCTCCTTCTGCACACACACATACAGGCAGACAAGCTCCTTCTGCACACACAAATACAGGCAGACAAGCTCCTTCTGCACACACAAATACAGGCAGACGAGCCTCCCTGCACACACAAATACAGGCAGACAAGCTCCTTCTGCTCACACAAATACAGGCAGACAAGCTCCTTCTGCACACACACAAATACAGGCAGACAAGCCCCTTCTGCACACACAAATACAGGCAGACAAGCTCCTTCTGCACACACAAATACAGGCAGACAAGCTCCTTCTGCACACACAAATGCAGGCAGACAAGCTCCTTCTGCACACACAAATACAGGCAGACAAGCTCCTTCTGCACACACAACTACAGGCAGACAAGCTCCTTCTGCACACACAAATACAGGCAGACAAGCTCCTTCTGCACACAAAATACAGGCAGACAAGCTCCTTCTGCACACACAAATACAGGCAGACAAGCTCCTTCTGCAAACACAGATACAGGCAGACAAGCTCCTTCTGCACACACAAATACAGGCAGACAAGCTCCTTCTGCACACACAAATACAGGCAGACAAGCTCCTTCTGCACACACAAGTACAGACAGACAGGCTCCTTTTGCACAAACAAATACAGGCAGACAAGCTCCTTCTGCACACACAAATACAGGCAGACAAGCTCCTTCTGCACACACACAAATACAGGCAGACAAGCTCCTTCTGCACACACAAATACAAACAGACGAGCCTCCCTGCACACACAAATACAAGCAGACAAGCTCCTTCTGCACACACAAATACAGGCAGACGAGCCTCCCTGCACACACAAATACAGGCAGACGAGCCTCCCTGCACACACAAATACAGGCAGACAAGCTCCTTCTGCACACACAAATACAGGCAGACGAGCCTCCCTGCACACACAAATACAGGCAGACAAGCTCCTTCTGCACACACACATACAGGCAGACAAGCTCCTTCTGCACACACAAATACAGGCAGACAAGCTCCTTCTGCACACACACATACAGGCAGACAAGCTCCTTCTGCACACACACATACAGGCAGACAAGCTCCTTCTGCACACACAAATACAGGCAGACAAGCTCCTTCTGCACACACAAATACAGGCAGACAAGCTCCTTTTGCACACACAAATACAGGCAGACAAGCTCCTTCTGCACACACACACATACAGGCAGACAAGCTCCTTCTGCACACACACATACAGGCAGACAAGCTCCTTCTGCACACACAAATACAGGCAGACAAGCTCCTTCTGCAAATGGTTATTATGCTATTAAATAGAGGCTGGTGTTGTCACAGAATGGGATGCCACAAAAACCAGTAGTGCTATGCCCAGCAAAAGTGTCTTTATCAGGCCTGATTTCTATGAGAATAAGTGCAAATGGTTATTATGCTATTAAATAGAGGCTGGTGTTGTCACAGAATGGGATGCCACAAAAAACAGTAGTGCTTTGCCCAGCAAAAGTGTCTTTATCAGGCCTGATTTCTATGAGAATAAGTGCAAATGGTTATTATGCTATTAAATAGAGGCTGGTGTTGTCACAGAATGGGATGCCCCCAAAAAAGATCCAGTAGTACTATGCCCAGCAAAAGTGTCTTTATCAGGCCTGATTTCTATGAGAATAAGTGCAAATGGTTATTATGCTATTAAATAGAGGCTGGTGTTGTCACAGAATGGGATGCCACAAAAACCAGTAGTGCTATGCCCAGCAAAAGTGTCTTTATCAGGCCTGATTTCTATGAGAATAAGTGCAAATGGTTATTATGCTATTAAATAGAGGCTGGTGTTGTCACAGAATGGGATGCCCCCAAAAAAGATCCAGTAGTACTATGCCCAGCAAAAGTGTCTTTATCAGGCCTAATTTCTATGAGAATAAGTGCAAATGGTTATTATGCTATTAAATAGAGGCTGGTGTTGTCACAGAATGGGATGCCACAAAAACCAGTAGTGCTATGCCCAGCAAAAGTGTCTTTATCAGGCCTGATTTCTATGAGAATAAGTGCAAATGGTTATTATGCTATTAAATAGAGGCTGGTGTTGTCACAGAATGGGATGCCACAAAAACCAGTAGTGCTATGCCCAGCAAAAGTGTCTTTATCAGGCCTGATTTCTATGAGAATAAGTGCAAATGGTTATTATGCTATTAAATAGAGGCTGGTGTTGTCACAGAATGGGATGCCACAAAAACCAGAGAGCATGCACAGCAAAAGTGTCTTTATCAGGCCTGATTTCTATGAGAATAAGTGCAAATGGTTATTATGCTATTAAATAGAGGCTGGTGTAGTCACAGAATGGGATGCCTCACAGCAGACTTAAGATCAGTTCAGTATATATGCACTGTTAGTTAGTGTAAGCAGCCTGAAAACGCTAACAAAGCAGGCTGGATGAAAAAAAAAAAAAAAACTGACAGCCTCCGATTTTCCCTTCCTTTCCCTGTTTTTCGCTTACTTTCTGTCTGTCTCCTGTCTGTCTCCTGCCTGTCTCCAGCCTGTCCCTGTCTGTCCCTGCCTGTCTAACTGTCTGTCTCTCCCTCAGCTACACAGCGTTCTGTCTGTCACGAATGCAATAGAGAAATGATGCTGGAAAGCAAGATGGCCGGCCTTAAATATCGCTGTGACGTCACCGGGCTTGCTGGCTGCTGATAGGCTGCATGTGACTGTCCCAGCTTGCACTGGCGCGGGGTTGATGTCTGGACATGTCCCGTCCGCCATCTTAGAATGCCTGTAATGTAAATGAATGGATGTTAAAGGAAAACTTCGAGCGATCGAATCGCGGGGAAATTCGGATTCGATCCGAATCGAATTTTTCCTGAAATTCGGATCGAATCCGGGTTCGTCCGGATCGATTCGCTCATCCCTACACACAAATACAGGCAGACAAGCTCCTTCTGCACACACCAATACAGGCAGACAAGCCTCCCTGCACACACAAATACAGGCAGACAAGCACCTTCTGCACACACAAATACAGGCAGACAAGCTCCTTCTGCACACACAAATACAGGCAGACAAGCTCCTTCTGAACACACAAATACAGGCAGACAAGCTCCTTCTGCACACACAAATACAGGCAGACAAGCTCCTTCTGCACACACAAATACAGGCAGACAAGCCTCCCTGCACACACAAATACAGGCAGACAAGCACCTTCTGCACACACAAATACAGGCAGACAAGCTCCTTCTGCACACACAAATACAGGCAGACAAGCTCCTTCTGCACACACAAATACAGGCAGACAAGCTCCTTCTGCACACACAAATACAGGCAGACAAGCTCCTTCTGCACACACAAATACAGGCAGACAAGCTCCTTCTGCACACAGAAATACAGGCAGACAAGCTCCTTCTGCACACACACATACAGGCAGACAAGCTCCTTCTGCACACACAAATACAGACAGACGAGCCTCCCCGCACACACAAATACAGGCAGACAAGCTCCTTCTGCACACACAAATACAGGCAGACTAGCCTCCCTGCACACACAAATACAGGCAGACAAGCTCCTTCTGCACACACAAATACAGGCAGACAAGCCTCCCTGCACACACAAATACAGGCAGACAAGCACCTTCTGCACACACAAATACAGGCAGACAAGCTCCTTCTGCACACACAAATACAGGCAGACAAGCTCCTTCTGCACACAGAAATACAGGCAGACAAGCTCCTTCTGCACACACACACATACAGGCAGACAAGCTCCTTCTGCACACACAAATACAGGCAGACAAGCTCCTTCTGCACACACAAATACAGACAGACGAGCCTCCCCGCACACACAAATACAGGCAGACAAGCTCCTTCTGCACACACAAATACAGGCAGACAAGCCTCCCTGCACACACAAATACAGGCAGACAAGCTCCTTCTGCACACACAAATACAGGCAGACAAGCCTCCCTGCACACACAAATACAGGCAGACAAGCACCTTCTGCACACACAAATACAGGCAGACAAGCTCCTTCTGCACACACAAATACAGGCAGACAAGCTCCTTCTGCACACACAAATACAGGCAGACAAGCTCCTTCTGCACACACAAATACAGGCGGACAAGCTCCTTCTGCTCACACAAATACAGTCAGACGAGCCTCCCTGCACACACAAATACAGGCAGACAAGCTCCTTCTGCAAACACAAATACAGGCACACGAGCCTCCCTGCACACACAAATACAGGCAGACAAGCTCCTTCTGCACACACACATACAGGCAGACAAGCTCCTTCTGCACACACAAATACAGGCAGACAAGCCCCTTCTGCACACACAAATACAGGCAGACAAGCTCCTTCTGCACACACAAATACAGGCAGACAAGCTCCTTCTGCACACACAAATACAGGCAGACAAGCTCCTTCTGCACACACAAATACAGGCGGACAAGCTCCTTCTGCACACACAAATACAGGCAGACGAGCCTCCCTGCACACACAAATACAGGCAGACAAGCTCCTTCTGCACACACAAATACAGACAGACGAGCCTCCCCGAACACACAAATACAGGCAGACAAGCTCCTTCTGCACACACAAATACAGGCAGACAAGCCTCCCTGCACACACAAATACAGGCAGACAAGCTCCTTCTGCACACACAAATACAGGCAGACAAGCTCCGTCTGCACACACAAATACAGGCAGACAAGCACCTTCTGCACACACAAATACAGGCAGACAAGCTCCTTCTGCACACACAAATACAGGCAGACAAGCTCCTTCTGCACACACAAATACAGGCAGACAAGCTCCTTCTGCACACACAAATACAGGCAGACAAGCTCCTTCTGCACACACAAATACAGGCAGACAAGCTCCTTCTGCACACACACATACAGGCAGACAAGCTCCTTCTGCACACACAAATACAGGCAGACAAGCTCCTTCTGCACACACAAATACAGGCAGACGAGCCTCCCTGCACATACAAATACAGGCAGACAAGCTCCTTCTGCTCACACAAATACAGGCAGACAAGCTCCTTCTGCACACACACATACAGGCAGACAAGCTCCTTCTGCACACACAAATACAGGCAGACAAGCTCCTTCTGCACACAGAAATACAGGCAGACAAGCTCCTTCTGCACACACACAAATACAGGCAGACAAGCCCCTTCTGCACACACAAATACAGGCAGACAAGCTCCTTCTGCACACACAAATACAGGCAGACAAGCTCCTTCTGCACACACAAATACAGGCAGACAAGCTCCTTCTGCACACACAAATACAGGCAGACGAGCTCCTTCTGCACACACAAATACAGGCAGACGAGCTCCTTCTGCACACAGAAATACAGGCAGACAAGCTCCTTCTGCACACACAAATACAGGCAGACAAGCTCCTTCTGCACACACATACAGGCAGACAAGCTCCTTCTGCACACACAACTACAGGCAGACAAGCTCCTTCTGCACACACAAATACAGGCAGACAAGCTCCTTCTGCACACAAAATACAGGCAGACAAGCTCCTTCTGCACACACAAATACAGGCAGACAAGCTCCTTCTGCAAACACAGATACAGGCAGACAAGCTCCTTCTGCACACACAAATACAGGCAGACAAGCTCCTTCTGCACACACAAATACAGGCAGACAAGCTCCTTCTGCACACACAAGTACAGACAGACAAGCTCCTTCTGCACACACAAATACAGGCAGACAAGCTCCTTCTGCACACACAAATACAGGCAGACAAGCTCCTTCTGCACACACAAGTACAGACAGACAGGCTCCTTTTGCACAAACAAATACAGGCAGACAAGCTCCTTCTGCACACACACAAATACAGGCAGACAAGCTCCTTCTGCACACACAAATACAAACAGACGAGCCTCCCTGCACACACAAATACAAGCAGACAAGCTCCTTCTGCACACACAAATACAGGCAGACGAGCCTCCCTGCACACACAAATACAGGCAGACGAGCCTCCCTGCACACACAAATACAGGCAGACAAGCTCCTTCTGCACACACAAATACAGGCAGACGAGCCTCCCTGCACACACAAATACAGGCAGACAAGCTCCTTCTGCACACACACATACAGGCAGACAAGCTCCTTCTGCACACACAAATACAGGCAGACAAGCTCCTTCTGCACACACACATACAGGCAGACAAGCTCCTTCTGCACACACACATACAGGCAGACAAGCTCCTTCTGCACACACAAATACAGGCAGACAAGCTCCTTCTGCACACACAAATACAGGCAGACAAGCTCCTTTTGCACACACAAATACAGGCAGACAAGCTCCTTCTGCACACACACACATACAGGCAGACAAGCTCCTTCTGCACACACACATACAGGCAGACAAGCTCCTTCTGCACACACAAATACAGGCAGACAAGCTCCTTCTGCACACACAAATACAGGCAGACAAGCTCCATCTGCACACACAAATACAGGCAGACAAGCTCCTTCTGCACACACAAATACAGGCAGACAAGCTCCTTCTGCACACACAAATACAGGCAGACAAGCGCCTTCTGCACACACACATACAGGCAGACAAGCTCCTTCTGCACACACACATACAGGCAGACAAGCTCCTTCTGCACACACAAATACAGGCAGACAAGCTCCTTCTGCACACACAAATACAGGCAGACAAGCTCCTTCTGCACACACAAATACAGGCAGACAAGCTCCTTCTGCACACACAAATACAGGCAGACAAGCTCCCTGCACACACAAATACTGGCAGACGAGCTCCTTCTGCACACACAAATACAGGCAGACGAGCCTCCCTGCACACACAAATACAGGCAGACGAGCTCCTTCTGCACACACTAATACAGGCAGACAAGCTCCTTCTGCACACACAAATACAGGCAGACGAGCTCCTTCTGCACACACAAATACAGGCAGACGAGCCTCCCTGCACACACAAATACAGGCAGACAAGCTGCTTCTGCACACACAAATACAGGCAGACAAGCTTATTCTGCACACACACATACAGGCAGACAAGCTCCTTCTGCACACACAAATACAGGCAGACAAGCTCCTTCTGCACTCACAAATACAGGCAGACAAGCTCCTTCTGAACACACAAATACAGGCAGACAAGCTCCTTCTGCACACACACATACAGGCAGACAAGCTCCTTCTGCACACACACATACAGGCAGACAAGCTCCTTCTGCACACACAAATAGAGGCAGACAAGCTCCTTCTGCACACACACATACAGGCAGACAAGCTCCTTCTGCACACACAAATACAGGCAGACAAGCTCCTTCTGCACACACAAATACAGGCAGACAAGCTCCTTCTGCACACACAAATACAGGCAGACAAGCTCCTTCTGCAAACACAGATACAGGTAGACAAGCTCCTTCTGCAAACACAGATACAGGCAGACAAGCTCCTTCTGCACACACAAATACAGGCAGACAAGCTCCTTCTGCACACACAAATACAGGCAGACAAGCTCCTTCTGCACACACAAGTACAGACAGACAGGCTCCTTTTGCACACACAAATACAGGCAGACAAGCTCCTTCTGCACACACAAATACAGGCAGACAAGCTCCTTCTGCACACACACAAATACAGGCAGACAAGCTCCTTCTGCACACACAAATACAAACAGACGAGCCTCCCTGCACACACAAATACAAGCAGATAAGCTCCTTCTGCACACACAAATACAGGCAGACAAGCTCCTTCTGCACACACACATACAGGCAGACAAGCTCCTTCTGCACACACAAATACAAACAGACGAGCCTCCCTGCACACACAAATACAAGCAGACAAGCTCCTTCTGCACACACAAATACAGGCAGACGAGCCTCCCTGCACACACAAATACAGGCAGACAGGTTCCTTCTGCACACACAAATACAGGCAGACAAGCTCCTTCTGCACACACAAATACAGGCAGATGAGCTCCTTCTGCACACAAAAATACAGGCAGACAAGCTCCTTCTGCACACACAAATACAGGCAGACAATCTCCTTCTGCACACACAAACACAGGCAGACAAGCTCCTTCTGCACACACAAATACAGGCAGACAAGCTTCTTCTGCACACACAAATACAGGCAGACAAGCTCCTTCTGCACACACACATACAGGCAGACGAGCTCCTTCTGCACACACAAATACAGGCAGACAAGCTCCTTCTGCACACACAAATACAGGCAGACAAGCTCCTTCTGCACACACAAATACAGGCAGACAAGCTCCTTCTGCACACACAAATACAGGCAGACAAGCTCCTTCTGCACACACAAATACAGGCAGACAAGCTCCTTCTGCAAACACAGACACAGGCAGACAAGCTCCTTCTGCACACACAAATACAGGCAGACAAGCTCCTTCTGCACACACACAAATACAGGCAGACAAGCTCCCTCTGCACACACACAAATACAGGCAGACAATATCCTTCTGCACACACAAATACAGGCAGACAATATCCTTCTGCACACACAAATACAGGCAGACAAGCTCCTTCTGCACACACAAATACAGGCAGACAAGCTCCTTCTGCACACACAAATACAGGCAGACAAGCTCCTTCTGCACACACAAATACAGGCAGACAAGCTCCTTCTGCACACACACAAATACAGGCAGACAAGCTCCTTCTGCACACACACAAATACAGGCAGACAAGCTCCTTATGCACACACAAATACAGGCAGACAAGCTCCTTATGCACACACAAATACAGGCAGACAAGCTCTTTCTGCACACACAAATACAGGCAGACAAGCTCCTTCTGCACACACAAATACAGGCAGACAAGCTCCTTCTGCACACACAAATACAGGCAGACGAGCTCCTTCTGCACACACAAATACAGGCAGACAAGCTCCTTCTGCACACACAAATTCAGACAGACAAGCCTCCCCGCACACACAAATACAGGCAGACAAGCTCCTTCTGCACACACAAATACAGGCAGACAAGCTCCTTCTGCACACACACAAATACAGGCAGACAAGCTCCTTCTGCACACACAGAAATACAGGCAGACAAGCTCTTTCTGCACACACAAATACAGGCAGACAAGCTCCTTCTGCACACACAACTACAGGCAGGCAAGCTCCTTCTGCACACACAAATCCAGGTAGACAAGCTCCTTCTGCACACACAAATACAGGCAGACAAGCTCCTTTTGCACACACAAATACAGGCAGACAAGCTCCCTCTGCACACACGAACACAGAGAGGCAAGCCCCCCCCCCCACACACATATACAGGCAGGTCAGCCCCCCCCACAGGCAAGGCCCTCTGCACACACAGGCAAGCCCCCCTGCACACACGAAATACAGGCAGGCAAGCCCCCCTCCTGCACACACAGAGGCAGACAGCTGCACCTGAAGTCCTGGTCGCAGCTTGCTCGCGGCGACGCTTCCTCCCCCACCCACACAGTACTACCACCCAACCCGTGCAACAGTAGCAGGCTATCCTCCCCAGCAAACTCACAGCGGCCAAAGCTTCCCAGCACGCCCTGGCACCGCCGCCTCTGCTGCTCTACCTGGAGTTCATGGCAATCCTCTGCAACCTCAGAGCATGTTTTATATAGGCACTGTGGGACCCATGACAGCGGTGTGGGACAACAGGACAAATCAGGATTGTCCCGCAAAAATTGGGACACTTCCTAAACCTTGAGGTTCATGGGACTCCAGAACCTGCAGCTTCAAATTACTGTTTACAGATTTGTAATGGCATCTTAATACAATGAATTTGCCTGTAAGGATCCTTCATTATCATTATGTTTAAGAACCACAAATCTCTTAACAGTCTGATGATCATTCTTAGGTTTTTGTGAAACATTTCATGTTTTTGATGCTTTTTGGTAGAAGAGCGATCCTTTTTATTTAGTTACAATGTATGTATAGTCACAGAGATAAAATATTCTCTGAGCACAAAATATGTCACAATTGGCAGCCAATTGAGGGAGCAAGAACAAAGGTAAGAAAAGCAGGGCACAGAGGTCACCGGCAACTGGGATAGTAACTGGGGCGTAAAGCTACACATTTTGTGTGAAATTGGTGTTGTTTAAGTGGATCTACATTGGACCTAATGTCTATAGGTACAGTACAGTTTGACAACTACCTCTGGAAAATCCCGGTTTGAGATGCCCCACTATGTAAAACCCTGCCACCCATTTTTCTTACCTGACCAAAAAGCCCAAGGCACAGCCAGCAGATGCATCTCTTGCATCTTTCTCGGCCTCTGCGTTACCAGCCTCAACTTCCATTCCAACTGGCAGAGTTTCACACAGCGGGCATCCCAAATCCCAAACCTCAAACAGAGGCAGTGGGTCCCATGACTTGTTGGTAGGCCTTGGAGAGAGGGTTGGGGAACACTGTGCTAAAGGCCATCAGTGAACAGTATCATGAAAACCAAAGAACACACCAAACAGCTGAGGGATAAAGCTGTGGTGAAGAGTATTACGTGGTTAGATTAGTAAAAAAAATAAGCCAAGCTCTGAACACTTCACTGTTCAATCCATCACCCTTAATGTAAGAAGTATGGCAACTACCAACCTACCAAGACATGGCTGCCCACCTAAACTGACAGCCCAGCGAAGAAGTGAACTAATAAGAAAATCAATCTAGAGGGTCACCCTGGAGGAACTGCAGAGATCCACAGCTCAAGAGGGAAAATCTCTCTACAGAACAACTATTAATTGTGTATTCCACAAGTCAGACCTTTATGGAAGAGTGGCACAAGGAAAGCACGCCAAAAGAAGTGGCAAACTGCCATTGGCATAAAGGAGATAAAGGTCTGGACTTTGACTGGGCCATTCAAACACATGAATATGCTTTAATTCCATTGCATCTTTGGCCATATGTATAGGGTTGTTGCTGCTGGAAGGTGTACCTACACCCTAGTCTCTAGTGTTTTGCAGCCTCTAACAGGTGTTCCTCCAGGATAGCTCTGTATCTGGTTCCATATTTCTTCCCATCTGTAACGCTGACCAGCTTCCTAGTCCCTTCTGAAGAAAAGCATCCTCACAACACAAAGTTGATCTGTTTGGCCTAAATGCCTAACACCATATGTAGAGGAAAGCTAACAAGGCACATCACCCTGAACACACCACCCCCACCATGAAACATGGTGGTGGCAACATTATGTTGTGGGGATGCTTTTTACACATTCATTCACCAACACATTGGCAGGGGAGGTATTCTGATCACTTACTCCTCCTCCAGACCATGACCAGCCTTCAGCAGACGTTGGGGTCAATTCAGAGCCAGATGAGAATCCTCACTGCTATTCACTTTCATTGTCTACCAGGTGTAAATTTTCACCTGGCTCTGAATCAGCCCCAAGGTAGGCAATGAAAGTCAATGGCAGTTTTCTCTCCTAAAAAAAGGAGTGAGAATTCTCACCTGGCTCTGAATTGACCCCATTGAGGAGGTGTGCCTCAATCTGGATCTCCTCAAAGATTTAGATATTGACAGTGAATATCCCTGTGAAGGACCACAACAGACCTTTAATTCTGTTTTAGGAGACTATTCCCTGCGATGTTCTCTGGGGTCAGTTGATTAGTGCTAAATGCCCAAGTGTCGGTTAGACACGACTATATTAAACCCAAGCAAGCAGGCACCCATGATCCATATCTGCTGAGCTATCCATGGAGTCCCTTGTGCTGGCTCCTCCTGGACAGCACCTTATTTTTTCCGGCCCGACGTTTTGGATCGCTTTTCATTATTCTCTTCCTCTGTTTGCAAATACGAGCGGCTTTACTTACCAGCACAATTTCCCCGCTGACTGCGCAGGGAAGCAGCATTAATTAGTCTTGGCCCGACTACAAGAGATTTTGACAAGGAGACAGGGAAGGAGTGCCAGGAGAAGATGGATGCAGCGCTTAACACCGCACAATGAAGATCCAGCTTCATTGTCTTGGTAAGATCGTTAGCACAATAAAGTGACTGGCGGCTGAAACGCATCGAGAAGGAGCGCAATGACAGGAAACATCAGCGCGCTTCATTCGCCCATAACTGCCCTGCTTCGTGGAGGGAAGAGAAGACATGGGCTATTGTTCCGCCTTTGCCATGTTGATGCCAGAATATTTTCCATTATTAGGGGAAATAGTTAGCAGCTAATGGAGTTTTGAGGGAACATGTACAAGATGGAATAGGGGGCTGCCATTATCAGCTAATCCTTCACAACTCACAGGTAGCTCTTCAGAGGTGCCTTAAAGTGGCACAAAACCCTTCTTTTGAGTACCTCAGGCAATGCTGCCAGCTTGACAGGTTCTTTCACCATGCAGGCCACATCCAACTGTCATTTTTGAGATCGCTGATACCAGCCCACTGACCGCATCCCAGGCTTCCCTATAGAATAGGAAACACTCACACTCCCGCAGATTATTTAAATGGCTGAGCACAGGAGTGCACCTCAGCTACAGGGAAGCTGGGGAAGCGGTTGTCGGTAAAATCTGGAATCTCGTATGAATAAAGTTGGCACATAATGCTGAAAAACCTTTTAACCCCTTAATTACCCACCTCATTTTAGCCTTGAGAATCTGTACAATTTCGTCCGTCTTTGTATTCCAGCAGTCAGGCAGGTAGGTAGGTAAGAGGACTGCTAGGTGGCTGGGTGGGCAGGCAGATAGGTTGGAGGGTGGGTTGATAGGTATGCAGCTGGCAGGTAGGTAAAATGATTGGTGCATAGATGGCTGGGTGGTCAGATAGGTGTGGAGACAGGCAGACAGGGCAGGTGGGACTCTGGCTAGGTGGTTAGGCAGGTAGGTAGGAGGGCAGGCAGGCTGACAGGTGGGAGGTTAGACAGATAGGTGGGTGGGCAGCAGGCAGTTAGATGGATGGGTAGGTGGCTGGGACAGTGAAGCAGGCAGGTGGGTGGATAGATGCTGGTGCATACTTTGCCCCACCCGCGAGATGCCGGTAACATGGCTGCATAGATCTGTGGCAGCACTAACAGCGGCGCCAGGGTGAGCATGGCATATTGGCGGGCAGCAGGCAGCGTCATTTCGGTGGACGGGGACAGCACGATTTCTGCAAACGTGGTAGGCACATCATGTACAGTTGGTGGGTTAAGCCACTTTAAAGCCCATCTCTGGGCAATATTATTTGCCTAAGTTTTTAAGCGCATATAAGGTTAGGCATGGATGGATGGGCATAACTGATGGGTGAGAGGAATGGATGGGGTGAGCACACAGGGGTGGGATTCAGCAGGTTCTCCCTGGTTCTGCAGAACCAGTTTTTAAAATCGTAGCAGTTCTCTGTACCGAGGAGAACTGGCACAAAACAAAAGTCATGCAATCTCTTGATATTGCTTAGACACCTCTGGAGAAGCAGGATGGAGGGATGGATGAATGAATGGGTAGCGGACAGATGAACACAATTTAGGGAATGAGTTGGAAGGAGAGGGGGAGGGATGGATGGGAGGAGCTGGGAAGGAGGGATGGATGGCTAGAGCAAAGAGGAGTGGATGGATGGCCAGGACCAATACGGTGATCCAAGAATATCACAGTGTTTTTGGTTGTGAGTTATTTATTCTGTAACTTATAGGATGCCCTGCAACGACTACAAGAAATCCCGGGATACTTAACTCCGAAGCCACTCCAACTTTGAATAGGCAAATGAATCATTAATTGATGTAGATCTGCAAGCTAAACTCCAAAATGGGACAAATGAGAACAACGAGGGACACGGGGACATGGACTCAAAAGAGGGACAGTCCCTCCAAATAAAGAACAGTTGGGAGGTATGGTTAGGACAAGGTTCTAAAAAGCCTCTCCAAACTTCCCATTCTTTGCTAGTAAGAAAATGCCATCTCCTGGGTTTGCTTTTTTCGAATAATCTTGCCTAGTGCTCACTCTAGTGGCAAAACTCAATATATCAATATACAGCTTCCTAGACTCACCCCCTCATGCTTTAATCAGGAGAGGGTCGCCCAATGGAAAATATATAAGAAATGCCATATTTTATGCTGAAACTATTAATACACATATTTAAGATTGATATACAGGGAAATACTTTGCCTACCCTAGACCCTCACAGACTCCTATTAACTCTGAGCACATGCAAGAGGTTCAGCTGTTTTAAATTCACTCATATAATTGTAAGTCTGTATCTTGTGTCTCACATCTGCACCTGACAGGCATCACTGGGAAGCGCTCAGGAAGGGCACCGCGCTGGTATGAACAATATGTGGCGTATCCGTTATCTACAGGTTGATGCCGCTCCACCAGGTCTGGTGTCATTTCGGGACAAGACATCGGCAATGATGGTGAAGGGGGGGTTGCAGGAAAATACAAGGCCAGCTGTTTCTGCTTATCAGCCATTATCCCCCTGTGTGTGTGCGGTGGGGGACAGGCGAGGTCAATGCACATCTGTAAAATATTCACCATATATTCAACCAATGAGAAGCAGAATTTCTAACAGCCGAAATAACCTGGAAGATGAAACAGCACAGCTGCCGTGAAGTTGTCTGCCTGCTGCAGACAGATTAGTCTCATATCGTTTCTCTGAAGGAGGAATGTGATTTTTTTTTGTTGAGTTGGGGAGGGTTAGAACTAATTAAAAGAACAAATGTAAAATTAAGAATAATCAGCTCTAATAATTGCTTTCAAACCTGTTCTGTGCTATTAAGAAAATGTCATATTTGGGTTGATTGAGCATGTGTCAAGGGCTTGTGCACTCTTGCACTTGTGCATGATTCAGGGGACACATGCGAGACACTCACGCTCCTGCACAAGCATGCAAGATACGCATTCGAGTTCCCTCGTACCGTGTTTAAGCGAGAAATGACATCCATATTTGTGCTAGCTTTCTCATTACAAAGCATGCTCACATGGCTTCTGCAGCTCCAAAGGTTCAGCTGACCATCCCTCTTTTCTTTTTCCTACCCTACTTTGGGACATATTTGTTCTTCATACTGATTTGTAGAAATATAATATTGTTTTATACAACCAAATAAAATAATTTTGAATTATTAGATTATAGTAATTTTTTATATTTCATATGTTTGGGGTTTAGATATTGAAATATATTTTAAATCTTTTACTAAAAATAAAATTAAATAAAATCTGGAGATCTACAATTGTAGCCTGTCTCTAAGGTTAATTGTGGTCCCTGAATCACCAATTTCACGTAAAAAAAGGTACTTGCCCAATCGTGCAACAAAAAGAAACTAAATGGAAAATTGTATACTTACCTACCTGTCATTTTCCTTTCCTGGTACCTATCTATGGCGGGTTACTATGGGTTAATATCTGCCCTTTTAACCCTGATAGGACCACTTTATCTATAAATTTTGGCTCCACCCTAAGCACTCTATTTCTATAATATAGCCATTCCAAATATGGGCGGGCCATATCGCACCATGGATAGGCACCAGGAAAGGAAAATGACTGGTAGGTAAGTATACAATTTTGCATTATTTATTAGGCCCACGATGCTGACATCCTGTAGCACTTGCGGAATGTGCCTTTACAGGAAAAGGAGCTTATAGTCCCTTAAAACTTGTAAGCTTTCTTAATCACCCTAACTATCCACTAAGCCAAGGTTCATGTAGTTGGAACATGATCTCTCCTGGTACCCTAGGGACTACAAGAGATTGTTTGAATTTCTAAAGTCCTTAGAGAGCTCTAGATGTCTTTTAAGGCAAGATCCAATATCTAATGGATGTTGATCTGAAGAGCCTTCCTCCATAAACGTAGGCAACTGGATTTCACTATTAAGTTGATAGAGGCAACCTTAGGTATGCAAACCAGAATTGGTTTTAACTGGACAGCAGGTGGGGTTCTTGAGAACCTAATGCTAAGTTCTGATACACTAGAGGCTGATGTGATAGTTATCAAGAACTCTAACTTTAAGAACTTTAAAACACAGTTCCATAGAGAACAACCTTCCATTGGTGAGAAAGTCATCAGATAAGACATCCCATTGTGGTATGACAGGCTTCTTAGGAGGTCTGGTTTTGAGGAATGCCTTCATGAACTTGTGAATCAAAGGTTCATCAACCCACCTCTGTTACTTCACTGCTGAGTTAGAATAAATCCTAGTCTGACAGTTCTCGAACTAAGGTCCTTTTCCAGACCCACATCCAAAGATTTCAGCATTTGAGTTGTTCCATAGTGTTGGTTTGAATATGTTGATTATTGAGAGGTGGATCTCAGAACTTGCTTGCAGGATTAACCTGAATTGGATAGTAAGAATCAGTGAGATCCACTGATCCACTAAAGATTCCTTCTGAACTTTGGGATCAGGATCTGTTTGGTTAATTGTTTCCAAACTGGTTTCTTGAGTGACTGTCAATCGTCTGATCTCTTGGAAACCAAGAGTACAAACTCTGAAACATTCACCAGTTCTGTTTTACTCAGATGAGTCAGAAAAGGAAGGACCTGGCAATACTTATCTGCAGAATACGGTCTTTGTCATTTGACCAATAATTAGTTGTCATGAATGAAGCCTCACCCAGGCTTTCTTAGAGGTAGGGCATGCTATCCAGGAATTCATCCTCAAGCTCTTATGGCTAAGAGTTAGTCATTCACTGGGCCAAAGACCTCAAGGCTTTAAAAGCAATTTTGCCTATGAAAAGTCCACCAGTTCAATTTTTAAAACTTGTAACAATAGAATAGAGTCAGCTAAACGGCTGTGATATTATTCACAACCAAGTCAATGCGAAGGGCGACCAGAATGTACCACCTGGAAGTGTAACATTTAAGGCTTATATGCCAATCTGTGACCAAAATAGAGATTTCATCCTTCAATGGGAATTTCTGGTGAGTCTTGCCATCCAAGCTGCCACATGGTAGAGTATTGCTATGTGTGCCTCACCAGGAGAGAAGGCCAACTCGGCCTATTGATGGTTGACTGTTCAACAGCCTAAGCCTTATGTCATTAAAGATTATCTTAATTGCCAACATTAGAGGAAATCCAGGTTGCTATTTAGTTAGATGAGAATATAAATGTCTGGACCAGTCCCTCAATATCCAACCGATCCTCACCTTTTAAGGTGTTTAGACATATGAGATTAAATATGGTACAAATGAAAACTCAAAGGTTGCAGGGGGGACTTGCAGACCCTCTCCAGTATGTGAAACCTGTGCACCTTACACTTAAAGTAGTAAAAAACCTGGGTTTTTGTACACTTTAGGTGTGTAATAAGAAACAATGGTTCCTGGCCAGGAACTATCGGAGGCATGGTGGCCAAATCTTCAATATCTGCTTGAGTAATAAATTATGTCAGTCTCTGATCTATTCAATGTGGCTACCACTAGTCAATTTGTGTAATACGATTATTTGGAAGGATGTTATTTACACACACACGCCCAGCTCTCAGACAAATACAGTCTATACTTTAGGTGGAGGAATAGAATGACCTTATGTAATGTAATTTTAGACAATTTTTGTAATGTTTGTAAAAGCTATGTTCCCGAGCCAACCTACTGAAGAGCATCTGAATGCCGAGGCCATGCAGAATGTGGTCTGATCTAAGAGAGGAGGCACAATCTGATAATGTTATCAGATGAGTCTGATCTTAACAGGCTAAAATAAGAGCAACTCAAGTGAAGACACCCAAACAAAGCCCGGCATCAGTGTTGGACTGGGATGCCTGGGCCCCACCAGTAGACCTGACTCTGGGGCCAATTCCACATTAAGATGCAAGTATTAAGGGCTTACATTCAGAGCCCAAGAACAGATATATTGTGCCAAACTGTATTGTTGATGAAGGACTTCCGGGGGATTACCTGGTAACCCTGTGGGCCAGTCTGAGGCTGCCAAGCATTATCAGAAACAACCCCCTGTTTTAAAGTCTTGGCAGAGCAATCATTTGACAAAAGGGTTTATAAAGCCCTTTTATGTGCACATGTAGAACATCATACCAATATGCTCACGCTGCTTTGGGAGTGGTCAGACATATACTAATAATATTGTTATCAAAGCAAGTAGAGATGGTACAGGAAATTGGAGGCTGTGGTACACAACACTACAGGATTCAGTATAGTGAACTAGAAAGCAGATGCCCAGCCATTTGTCATGTGCATTTAGCTGCAGGGTAATGAGGAGGATCACATAGTTACTCCCAGAAAAGGATACATATTACATAAGCCATAGTGACAGCCTTCTCAAAATGTGTAACAGTGATAATTCATAAAGCATAAAAGTGGTTGTTATAACCCCATTATTTGCTACATGTACAGATGCAGCTTTCTTTAAAACTCAACTTGGTGCACTGGTGCATTGCATCTTGAAATCTTAAATGCTTTTCAATAGCTTCTTTGTGAGATATCACAATGAGCTGAGCTAAGATGTGTCAGTTAACGATTGTTACATCTGTAATTGTAAGAATCAGGATAATCACAGTTACACCCAGCACAGACTCAGAAGGGCAGCCGTACACTTGCAATGGACCTGTTGTCACAAACATTGTCATTCTCTGGATAGGGGTCTCACGGCAGTGTGCTGGAGGTGTCCAAATCATCTGTAAGCTCTTGACATACCCCTTGTGGCAGCTCTCCATCACTACTACTCTGCAACTGCATATTAAGGTAACTGACCATTGTCTCTCTGTGTAACTCACTGTAACCTGTAACCTTCTCAGAACAGCATTTGTATCATTTCATATGCCATCATAGCCAAATGTTTGTTATCACTGCCTAGTGTGCTATAGCATTAAAACTTATATTTAACTTGAGCTATCTGTTTGCCTTAAGCCAAGAATCTGTGTGTCCGCAGGCTTCGGGCCTGGTATTCCTGAGAGGAGGACTCGGACAGGGGATTGGGAACGCGGTCAGTGTGTCCGGAGGTCCCTGGTTGATAGTTGGATCACGTGACCCGCGGTTCCCTGACAACCATCATAAGAGAGCATAAAGCATAAAGCCTCATGCATAGTCACCATTTAAGTGCTGGATTAAGCTGCATGAGGAGTTTACAGGCTATTTCAATGTTTGCAGGGTCAAAAAATTATGTACCTACCATTCACTGCTGAGGCATCAACACTAGGGGTGTGAATTATCAAGAATATGGCGATACAATACGTATCGTGATACACAATAAATCCCAATATATACCTATTCTGTCTCAAAGACGATAAATTTCAATTTTTTTAAAAATAATTTTATTTTCAATTGAAAAAAAATGACGTATGCTTTCATGAGGAATATGAAGGGTTAAAAACCCTTAAAAATCCCCCCATAAAATGGCATTAGGTCCCACTTACCCAGCATAACCAGCCCGGGACCAGCTATGGGGGCTTGTAGAACAGGGTGCAGGGGCCAGCTTTGGTGGCCCCTGGCCTTGCAGGCTACAAGCTGGCATAGCCTAATGGTCACGGGCTCTTCTGCCCCCCCCGGGCTTTGGGAGGCAGGTAATGGGGGGTTCTCGGGTTTAATGGCAAGTCACCCACTAGCCGCAGGTGACTTGCCAGACCCAGATGCTTGTGAACTGGTATAGGGGTCACATAGATCTGTTACCAGTTCACAAAGGGTTAACAATAAAAAAAAAATTCCCATACAGAAAATGTCTATTTTTTTCTTTACTCACCTGATTTTCAGCTCCTGTTTCCCTCGCTAATCCGATGACAGATGCGGTGATCGCCAGCCAGAGGATGGGGGAGGCAGATCAGAGGCTCTCCTGCCCCGTCTTCCTCTGGCCGGCAATCATTGCAACTGCAACAGCTAAACTGCTGGGAGCTGGGATGACGTCCTTGGGGGTGATGTCATCTGCCCCGCCCCCAAAGTGGGTAAAGCAGGGCGAGAGGCCCTGTCGGGCTCTCTTGTGAAGACTGAAGAGCCCCGGGGGGGTCGGAGGCTACTAGAAAACATTGATTCTAGTATCACCGAATGACATATCGCGATACTCAACAGAATCGATTCTTTTTCTGACACCCCTAATCAACACGATAATTCATGATAATTAGCCTTACCCTTTATATACTGCAACGGTAAAAGGTGATATATGTTACTTCATTGTGTAGGGTTTTGATTTTATAGGACTAAAATGCATATACACCCTATTATGTGCCAAGGTACCAGTGTCAGGTTTCATGAAACAACAACAATATGAAGCCACCCTTCATCTGCCACATATACATGAATATATACAAGGACATTATAGACTATGTCACTGTGCCGGGTCCTGATTCACAGGATCATTTCTGCTGCATTTAGCTTCAAAGCGCATAAAGTCTATTTCACTTTCTTTCAAAGACTAGACTGTCAAAAGCTGGCAGATGCCATCAATGTTGCCCACAACAAAGTAGACACCTAAAGGGTCGGCTATTAGCTAAGCATATGTGGCGGTGGCCATCTTCGATCTTCTATTAGTCAACAGTGGCAACAGCAGTGATGTCCAGTCCTCTGACCTCTTGTTGGGGTCACATGAGCGTCTAGATTGGTAAGCTAACTTTCCTTCCACTCAATATATTGGCTCCTACAATGTACCTTCCATGGTCTTCCACCAACAACATACAGATCTCTTCATATTGCTGGTGAATTGCACTGCCCAACTAACCTGCTTAGGGAGAGCTTTATGGGTAGATAACTTTGGCTGATTTACAGCCAGTCAACAAAGTCATAAAAATGTCAAGTATTTAACCTGACCCCTAAAGGAAACAGGAAATAAATTAGTTTAAGATAACACAAAAAAGGATGACAGACTTAACTATCATCTCAGTGTTCCTAACAGCGATGAGGACAAAATAGGAATGCAGTGCTTAGGGCAGAGCCTAAATTTATAGATAAAGTGTTCTACTAGGGTTAATGGGGCAGATATTAACCCATAGTATAACGCCATGGAGGCACCAAGAAAAAGACAGAGGGAATGTAGAACAGACAGATGAACAGATGTACCATCACTGCTGTGTCATGTGAGTGCTGAGGTTGAACACTGGACCTAAACTAAGAAATGGCTGACCATGTTGTTTCCAGGCGCTAAAAAGACAAAGCACAAGGTCACTGTGCAGGGAGCCCAGGTAGGGAACACCTTTAGCTTTGGGTGTAAAGGCCCTCAACTATCCTTCTGGCGCTGCTACATTTTTCAAAGATGGTGTAGGCCCTCTGTGATGAGGGACTAGCGCCTGGAAGGGGCTTTAGATCCTGACGTGAGGAATGTCCCATTTTAAGATATATGTAGCCCTGAAGCTACATTAGACCCCTGTAGCCAGTGTCTACAAAGCTTAAGGAGATTTTTCAGAATACCCCAGCAGGCACTTTTCAGCACTGCTGTAATTCTGCTAATTGCCATTGCAGCTAAAACCAAGTGGGTGATGAAAACTCCTTTCGCTTAAGATGTTACTTAAGAAAGAAACATGACTGCAATGACATTCGCTGCTGACACGCGGTTCCATCATGGACTCCAGCTGCTGAGAATCCGGCTCATTTAAAGGGCCAAGGGAGGTCAGCTAATCCTATGAGGCCAACACATCAGTGAGGGTAAATGTCACAGTGAAGGGTTTAAATCCACATTATCAGTCTTGAGATACAAACCTGCCATTCATATGCCCACAATCTTGCTGATATGCAATACTACATGACTACAGGCTCCTTCTCTGTCAATGGTTTTCTTTACAGCCCAACTCTAGCTGAAGCCTAAAGAAAGGAATAAATCCAATTTAATGTTTGGAGTGATTATGGGTAAAACAGAGCACCAGAGAACCCCACCAATGGGGAGAACATCTAGTTTACCTATATCTCTAGGGGGGAACCTTGGGAAGCTCTGTGCTATGCAACATATCCAGGTTCTCACAGTATGCACATGAAGCGCTGTCTGGGATGCAGAGCTGAGAGAGCAGTGCATATGCGGCATGTGAGCGCCGCAGAAGCATGGATAAAGCGCAATAACAAAATGTATTTGCATTTTCATTTCTATTTATTTTCCTTTTTTTTTACTCTTTTATTTTGTTGTTTTGCCCAAAGATCCCCCCTAGTGGCCACCTGTTGGTTAAAGTGAAAGCAATCGATAAAGTTCTACTGAAGCCAATGTTTATTCTCATAATAAATGAATTATACGTAACAAAATAGCTCATAGATTCTGTGGGGTGTGGAATAAGCATAGACTGTTCTGAACCATTTGGGGGCAGATCTAGGCCACACAGCAGTGGAGAGCTGTAAACTGTTGTCTTTAGTATAGCCACACGGGGGAGCAATATTGGGAAAAACAAAGGTAAGGAATGGAAATTACATTTTGTTACTAGCACAGACAGAAATAGTTCGTAGGGTCTTTTTTAGTAGTACGTAATATTCATTTTGCCCACAGTTATCCTGCAAGGGGTAAAAACATAGAGTTATTGAATGGGATGTCAGTTGGGTTTCTATGGGATTGCTTCCTGTTAGCAGGCATGAAGGTGACAGAATTGCCGGACAGGGTGACATATCATCACCAGCGCCAAGCATGTCTAAGAACGATCCCGGCACTTGCCGCCCGCTGAGATAAGCTTGTTTTGCGCGACAGCTAAGTGTATTGATTAAAAGGATTCCAGGCTGGTGCCGGTGCTTTTCCACAGCGATTGAATGAAATGCCGGGAAGCCGTAACACATTCCTTCTACGTTTTGAGTGTAGGAGAGCGATCGTGTTTCACTGTTTGGTGGATTAGCGGTGAAAGGAAACCAGGGAAAACGTTTTTTTTCTGCTGGGACAATCATCCATCTTAAAGGTGCTAGTGGACCTGTGTGGACAGATGCTGCGTTGGCATAAAGACAGGGGTGGGCTTATCATTTCTGGGGCCCCATGTAGAGTTGTGTCTGGGGGCCGTAATCAAATACAAATTTTGTATAGCAAAATACAATATTAATGCACCTTGTCTGGGATGTAGCCACTGCCTGCTGTGGGAGCGCGAGCGAACCCAGAGGGTTGCACACAGAAGGCTATTGTCTGCCCATAGCATAGGGAATCGTCTTGGAATTGCCCATATGGCCATCCAGTTTCTACTCATCCCAAACTAGGATGCCTCATTATGCCTCACTCACCTAACCTCATGATGCATGCGTAGATCATGACCTCACTATACCATTAGAGAGAAGCATACCCAGGCAAGCCATTTGAGACTGGATGGCCCCAGCATGCCCCCAGATAGAGGTGAACGGGGATGAAACCAGTGGCCCGCTCTGCAGTATTCAGGTAATGTCACAGCATCTTGAATAACTGCACTGACTTGCCAGCAACTGGCGCACGTAAGTGTACAGGCACTCCTCACTCGTCACACCCCGTGTGCCTGCTGGGTGCCATTATTTATTTTTTCAAACAGAAAGTTGCCACTGATATGATCCTGCCTCTGGAGAGGGTGCTGGCAGGTGGTGGCCCCATTTGCATGGTTTGAATAGTGGTTAAGCACACCACTTCATATAGAACAGGTTGGATTACAGAGAAGCCCAGCTGTAATGTACCGTATATACTCGAGTATAGGCCGACCCGAATATAAGCCGAGGCACCTAATTTTACCACAAAAAAATGGAACAAGTTATTGACTCGAGTATAAGCCGAGGCGGCTTTTTTCAATTGGAATTGGAGTTGACACACAGAAAGAGAGACACACACAGAAAGAGAGACACACACAGAAAGAGAGACACACACACAGAAAGAGACACACACACAGAAAGAGACACACACACAGAAAGAGACACACACACAGAAAGGGACACACACACAGAAAGAGAGACACACACAGAAAGAGAGACACACACAGAAAGAGAGACACACACACAGAAAGAGACACACACACACAGAAAGAGACACACACACAGAAAGAGACACACACACAGAAAGAGACACACACACAGAAAGAGACACACACACACACACCATACCACCCAAGTGTCCCTGGGACTGTCCCTCTTTGAAGCTCATGGCCCCATGTCCCTCGTTGTTCTTCTTTGTCCCTCTTTGAGGTGTAACATGCAGATCTGCATTAATAAATGATTCATTCCCCTATTCAAAGTGTTTCTACTGTAAGTAAGTAAATTGTCCCTATTTCCCACCCTGAAACCCTGTGGGTACCCGCTGCTGCCGCCGCCACCGCTCTCAGATGCCCAGGTGTCGGGGGTCAGGGTTTGGCCGAGGTTACCCTCCTCCCCTCCTCCGTTCCTCACCAGCCGCCGCCGTCGTCATTCTCACACACACATCAGCACTTCCTGGCTGTTGCGTGCTCGTCATCGGTGGGCGTGCCCCATATGGCAGGCGTCCAATGAAAACATTGGACGCCGCCCATTGACGACCAGCGCGCAGCAGCCTGAAGTGCCGGTCAGTGTGTGAATGTGTGTGCTTGTTTGTATGAATGAGAGCGGCGGCGGCGGCCGGCCCTGGACTCGAGTATAAGCCGAGGCGGCTTTTTTCAGCCCAAAAAGTGGGCTGAAAAACTCGGCTTATACTCGAGTATATACGGTAAGCTTCAAAATACAAAAAACTATTTATCATAAGGAAAGCTGTGATATATATCAGCAAAGGTAAGGTAAGCACAGGTGGGCAGATGTGAGCAAAGGTGAGGTGAGCAGATGAGAGGTGAGAAAAGGTGGACAGATCAATACAGAGGTGGGAGAGGTGAGGTGGGCAGATATAAGCAGAGAGGAGGTACGCAGGGGTGGACAGATGTAGGCAGAGGTGAGGTGTTAGCAGAGGTGGACAGATTTAAGCAGTGGTGGACAGATGTAAGCAGAGGTGAGGTGATCAGTGGTGAGGTGTTCAGAGGTGGACGGATGTAGGCAGAGGTGAGATGAGCAGAGGTGGACAGATGTAAGCAGAGGTGAGGTGAGAAGAGATGAGATGAGTAGAGGTGGACAGATGTAAGCAGAGGTGAGGTGAGCAGAGGTGAGGTGTTCAGAGGTGGACGGATGTAGGCAGAGGTGAGATGAGCAGAGGTGGACAGATGTAAGCAGAGGTGAGGTGAGAAGAGATGAGATGAGTAGAGGTGGACAGATGTAAGCAGAGGTGAGGTGTTCAGAGGTGGACAGATGTAAGCAGAGGTGAGATGAGAATAGGTGGACAGATGTAAGCAGAGGTGAGGTGGACAGATGTAAGCAGAGGTGAGGTGGACAGATGTAAGCAGAGATGAGGTGGACAGATGTAAGCAGAGGTGAGATGAGAATAGGTGGACAGATGTAAGCAGAGGTGAGGTGGACAGATATAAGCAGAGGTGAGGTGGACAGATATAAGCAGAGGTGGGGTGAACAGAGGTGGAAAGATGTAAGCAGAGGTGAGGTGAGCAGAGGTGGAAAGATGTAAGCAGAGGTGAGATGAGCAGAGGTGAGATGAGCAGAGGTGGAGAGATGTAAGCAGAGGTGAGATGAGCAGAGGTGGAGAGATATAAGCAGAGGTCAGATGAGCAGAGGTGGACAGATGTAAGTAGAGGTGGACAGATGTAAGCAGAGGTGGAGAGATGTAAGCAGAGGTGGAAAGATGTAAGCAGAGGTGAGATGAGCAGAGGTGGACAGATGTAAGCAGAGGTGGACAGATGTAAGCAGAGGTGAGATGAACAGAGTTGGACAGATGTAAGCAGGGGTGAGGTGAGCAGCGGTGGACAGATGTAAGCAGAGGTGAGATGAGCAGAGGTGGAGAGAGCTGGGCAGAGGTGGACAGATGTAAGCAGGGGTGAGGTGAGCAGAGGTGAGATGAGCAGAGGTGGACAGATGTAAGCAGAGTTGAGATGAGCAGAGGTGGACAGATGTAAGCAGAGGTGAGGTGAGCAGAGGTGGGCAGATGAAAGCAGGGGTGAGGTGAGCAGAAGTGGACAGACGTAAGCAGGGGTGAGGTGAGCAGAGGTAGACAGATGTAAGAAGAGGTGAGTTTAGCAGAGGTCGACAGATGTAAGCAGAGGTCGGGTGAGCAGAGAAGGACAGACGTAAGCAGAGGTGAGATGAGCAGAGGTGGACAGATGTAAGAAGAGGTGAGTTTAGCAGAGGTCGACAGATGTAAGCAGAGGTAAGGTGAGCAGAGGTGGACACATGTAAGCAGAGGTAAGGTGAGCAGAGGTGGACAGATGTAAGCAGAGGTAAAGTGAGCAGAGGTGGACAGATGTAAGCAGAGGTAAGGTGAGCAGAGGTGGACAGATGTAAGCAGAGGTAAGGTGAGCAGAGGTAGACAGATGTAAGCAGAGGTAAGGTGAGCAGAGGTGGACAGATGTAAGCAGAGGTAAGGTGAGCAGAGGTGGACAGATGTAAGCAGCGGTGAGGTGAGTAAAGCATTTCCAAACTTGTAACAGCTCCTTTAGCTCCACCTATATAAGAAGGCCAAGCAGAGTTAGTAGACAACCCAACTTTTTGCTGACTGGTTTTCTAAGGCAATAGGCTTCTAATAGTCAGCTCAGGAGGCCACTGTAAATAGAAATGCTGAATCCCCAGTATGCACACAGTGCTAAATTGTGCTACTTGTGTACTATTACTATACTTTACTATGAAACTCTGGTGGTGAAGTGGAAAGGGAAACTTCAAAGTTTTATATGGATACACAAAGACATCTGTCTTTTCCCTTGGACATCTGATGCAATGCAGCAGTTTCATCCCTAATCTTCTGCATGTGCTGTAATCTTTAGTCTTTTCCAACATGCGTGCCTCAGCTGGCTCCATTGATGACAGGAGGAAGGAGACATGGCAATGTCATAGGCCATTTAGATCAGTGCTGCTGGTCTTCTATCTGGTGCTGGCCAGGGGAGTCGCTGCTGGAAGATGACATAGGATTAGGCTGAAGGCTGGTGTCCAGGGTGTAAAGACACAAAAGAAATGGCTTTTATTGGGATTTGTCTATAGCTGCTCTTTAATTGTACATATATTATAACACTTGCTAAGTGCTGTCCTTTAAAGGAGACATCATACATTGTATGCAACATAATACAGTAAATAAATTGTACTTTGTTATACCCAATAGGCTACTGTCGCTCCCAAACATCGGTTAAACCATGTCAACAGTTCCACATTTGTATGAGGCTCTTTAGTGTCTGGGATCATGTTGATCTTTATTTCCCAATCTCACTGTGTCTCCAGCTAGTGAGGAGCCCCAGTAATATGGGGCATTTGGGAGTGTCAGGCAAGGAGAAGCTGCTGTGAAAATACTTGCAAAGATGGAAGCGCAGGAAGTGTTGGGTGGGTGGTCAGCCTTGCACAGAGCTGTGATCAGACAGGAGGTGGTTGATAACAGAGCTTGGCAAAGAGCCATGGGCAGACAGTTGCTGGTCAGTAACAGGGCCTGGCACTAAGCTGTGGTCGGCAACGTGGGTTGGCGCAGAGCCGTGATCAGATGGGTTGTAGTTGGCAATAGGGCTTGGCATAAAGACAAGCTCAGACAGCCAGGCACCAGTAACAGTGATTTGCAAAGAGCCGTGGTCAGACTGTCAGTGGTCAGCAACATGGCTTGGCTGATTGAGCCAGTAACAGCGCGGCATCCTAACAGTACATGTGCTGCTCCTGGATGTGACTATTTAAATAGCCATCTCCCAATGAGCTGAGTTGCCACTTCCATGTTCACTATTAATAGGCCACGGGGATACTGGCTCTGCTGCAGCACCAGAGGTGATGCAAAGAGCAGGAAACACAGAAGGAGGTCCTTCCCCTGTCAGATACTGCTGCAGCTTGCTCAGTAACAGGGCTGCAGTGCGGGAGCCATGAGGAGGTAAGTACTAGCCTGCAATGATCCTTTTTTCTTGACTAGCATGGAATACAAAGATAAGCCTTACATGCTTTTTTTTTTATTTACTATTTTATTAGTGAAAAAAAACAACAAGCAAGAGATTCATAAATAGACATTTCTAATTAAAGCGGAAAAGAAAACTGATAAAGTGACTTCTAAGGACAGCGGTGCACATGCTAGCAACAAGGAATATATTAACATCTTTATTTTTCCATATTTCATTTTGCTAGACAAAAAAAAATAAAGAGCAGTGTCTCATAAAAATCCCCCGAAATACATTGAGCGAGAAAGAAAGGCGAATTTCAGACCATTTCACCAAAGAACACTAAAACTGACAATTTTTAGCTTAAAAAAAAATAAAAAAATAAAAATAAAGTGGTAAAATGTTTCATAGACTGTACAGTAGAAACCATTAAAAGCCGACTACAAGCTTTACTCTTTTCAGGAAAAGAAAGTTTATATTACATAAAGCAAAAAAAGTTCCACAAAGTTTTATGATCTGACATAAACATTGGGGGTGGGGTGGGAATAGCTTCAGAGGAGAAAGAAAAGATGTAACCAGCTTTACACAGTAAATAAAGGTTACAGGATCTACGTAACACAATCATTGGTCAGCCAATGAAAGCTGATGTGTTTCAATGGAATGCGCTAAAAGTTTGGTGACATGTACAGAAATAAAATGGATATAGTCAGCAATTACAAATTGTAATCATTTATCCTACAAGAAGCTCAGAGAGGGAAACAAAGGAGAGTCACAGGGCTTCAGTAAGGCAGGTGAACTGTAGTTGTAGGTGCTGATATCTGAAGTGGCCCAAATGTCTTTCAAGAACCTGGCAGCCTTTTTGAAAGCTTAGAGGGAAATGGACTGGGGGTAGTAAAATCTGATGTCACATGGGTTCTATTTCAAGAGCTTTCCAGTAACCCCCTTGCCTATGTGCAAATAGAAGCTTTGGGTCCAAAGATTTGATAAGCTATATACATGATAACAGTGAGTGTGATGCAACAGGGATGGGGAGGTTTGGATCAGTTGGCCAGAGTGATTTTCCAGATGACACAGAGAGGTTCTCCAAAATAACCCAATTCGAGGGCTTTTTACTAAATGTGCTGAAATGGGGTTGATTCAGAGCCTGGTGCGAAAATATTTTTTATGAGAGAAATTTGGATCAGTTGGCCAGAGTGATTTTCCAGATGACACAGAGAGGTTCTCCAAAATAACCCAATTTGAGGGCTTTTTACTAAATGTGCTGAAATGGGGTCGATTCAGAGCCTGGTGAGAAAATATTTTTTACGAGAGAAATCTGCCATTGACTTTTATTGTAAATTTTCACCTGGCTCCGAATCAGCCCCAGGGTAGACAATGAAAGTCAATGGCAACTTTCTATTCTAAAAAAAGAGTGAGGTTTCTCACCAGGCTCCATGGTCTCCACTAAACTGGAGAACTGCCCCACATTTCAAAAGTCATCCTAACTTGGGGAGGGGGGGGTGTAGAGTCTAAAAAAGAGTCTCGTCTCACATTAAACGAATACCCTATCCCAATGCTGATAACTGAATAGTAAAGACAGTCTCTCGTTGGAAAACTCTCTCAAACCCTTCTCCACATTATAGTGAGTAGTAGATGGTCTCGGTCTTTTCTAAGAATTCTTATACCTCACCTGGAGAACAATCAGCATATAGAGAAGTTCTCCACGTTGTAGTCAATGCCCCAAGTTGGGGGAGATTCACCTAGGTGGAGAGATCATCTCTACCTAAACTCACCAGATGTTCCACTCTCGGTGGGACAGTCCCACCGTCCCTCCGAAAACTCTGGGATAAACTAAATGTCCCAATTTGCTGACATAGGGAAGAATGTCTGAGTTGGTTTACAACTGCTCTGGCACTTTGGAATGCATGGACTTCTCAGCATAGACCAAATATTCCTAGAGCATGTGACCCATAATTAAGCCACAAGCTAAACCACACCCCTACCACGCCCATCACCCACAAACTGGTTTAAACTATCCCACTCTGAGGACCCCAAAAATGGACAGTTTATGTCTACCTAACCAGGAGAGCATCTCTAGCTCACCTGAGTTTTCAGCACTTTTGAAAATCCCCCATCTGCAACACTATTTAGTGAAGCATAGAGATTGTCTCTGTTGACTAATTGGAGAAAAGCCCTACCTAAGCCAAGAACTTCTCCACCTCATACAGAGAAGTTCTCCACATTTAAGTAGGTACATCATCCGGAGGGTTATTCAGGCGCGGAAACGGTTTCTTTGTCACTGAAAAACTTTACGTTAAAGTGGACTAAAGTCCAGGATTTCACTCTCTTGAATTTTGCTATGCTTTAAAGGGGCATACCAATTTGAGATGCCCCTGAATGTGAAACCCCCTCAATCCACGCTTCCACAGTGCATGTGTGGTCCCTCCTCCAATCAGAATTTATTGTCCTGCATATTTATACCTGGCAATGAATTCTGAATGAATAGATTCCCAGGTGCCACCCTTGGACAGCTAAGCGTATCTGCCGACAGCCATTCTGAGATGCATGGCAGGGGTGCACCCAACAGATGGAGGGATGCTGATAGGGGCCTGTGCATGCGTTGTGGGATTGCCCAATCAAAGTATTTGCCAAAATGGGGGAGTTTCAAAAAGCTGGGCACCCCTAATTGGGATGCCCGGGGGCAAGCTGTACTCAGACCCTGGAATATTTTAAACTATAGAGCCAGCTTAAATATGTTTTGTTCTGTTTTAAAACCTATTTTATGATAAGTGATTGGAGGACTTTAGGAATCAGGCCAAAAAAACCCAGAGATGAATTTGCATCATAATATATATATATATATATATATTCTATATGTGAAGCAAAATGTTCACAGCTCATATCTGCAATTAAGCGGCGTCACTGGAAAGCACATCATAAAGTCCTAACAGATGGCTACAACTGATATAGTGCCACAAGCTGCATTACTGGAGATGGCAGGAGGGGGAAGAACCTCCAATAAAGACACTATCCATTTTTAATGTTTGTTGTGGCTTCTTATAGCCATACAGGGTCTGGCCATATTGCTTGATGCATAGCATGCTGTGCTTTGTGTTTGCTTGTGCAGCACAGTAGTTGTGCTTTACTCCTCCTGGTATTGTTGAACACATATATTTGGGGCAATTAAATCTTAACAAACCAAACCGTGAAATTCTAGGACCTAAACCTTTCCTGCCAACTCTGTGCCGGACAGGTTTTATATCTGCAAGGACCCTAACCCACCTATCCTGCTGTCCATGAGCCCCAAACTTAGCAGATACCCTTTTCTCATAAAGCTCTGTATGATCGGGGATAGGAACAGCTTATCAGTGTTCCACTAGGAAAAGGTGAGTATCGTTTTAATGCAGGGCTCACTAAAAGAGTGGACAAAGCATTTAAATTTGGTCCGATGCTTAAAGCAGAAATACAGTCAAATATGATCGTAGTTCCACAGTACTACTTAGCAGCTGCATATCGCCCCCATTAAAATAAGATACTCACCTCTTCCACTGCAATCACGGTGCAGCCAATCCGCCTCACGGTCAGCGCCAAAAGGGTTGCTTGTGGCGACGCTCCCACATGACCATGAGCAGCCTGTACCGCGGCCGCCGCAGAAGAGGCCTGGAACTGGTGAGTATCCCAGAACCCTGTTCTTTATTTTAACAACAGCGATACGCAACAAGGCAGCCTGGGTTGTGCTGACCCACTGCCAAGAACGAAATTCATTTTTGACTGTAGTTCTGCTTTAAGGTCTCTAGGGGCATCTTTATTTAGGATGCTACTTAAAGGAGCGCCATTGTGAAAAATGGCCCAGTGATAAAAAAATATATATATAGATATGCTGGATGGTGTGAGGAGGGGTCACTTATACACTCGGCATCAGGAAATATCCAGCCAGGAAAGGAACAGAAAATCGGGTTGATAGGTTCTATCACCCCTGATACACTTAACCTGCCCCCTACCGGATTTTATTCCTAACACAAGAGAAAAAACCACAAGCTTGGCAGGAGTTTTAAGTAACCCCCCTCATTAGCCGCCATGTTTATATGGATGTTTAATATTACACAATTTTGTGACAGTGCTCCTTTAAGCTAAAAAATCAGCCAATGCCGGTACGTTCACACATCAGCATGCAAGTGGCTGGTTTCTTGGTCACATGACAAGAGACAGCTATATCTGATGGGTTGCAGCATGGCCCACACATGTCATGCTGAATGTAATTGTAGACCAAAGTGGTGCACCACGTATTGTAATTAGACTGTGCTACACTGTATCAAATAAAGTACCAGACCAAAATTAGGCTCATGGGACATAGCCCATAGGCCTAAAAAACAAGAGCACCAAACAGTGATCAAAATCTAACAATATACAGTATATTGTTTGATTTTGATCACTGTTTGGTGCTCCTGTTTTTTAGGCCTATGGATTATGTCCCATGAGCCTAATTTTGGTCTCATGCTGAATGTAAGATATACTTTTGATGAAAAGTTGCATTTGTTGCAATGCATGGTCTGTGTACAGTAAGTTTCCATTTAGCCAATAGGAATGAAAAAGCTGCCAACTTATGGAACAGCAACTGAGGACATCACAGTTGCATCACAGCATTGGGTATGATGTCACTAATTCCTTTCTAAAGATCTGGATGATTGAGTGCACAAATTCCCTTTCCAGGTACACTTTAAGAAGTTTAATAAAAAAAAAAAAATCTATTAAATATTTGATCAATCTCACAGGCACAGGAAAAAGCAATATAACAGGTTGTCTATTGGCTAAGGTGCAACTGCCACATTGGCCGTTTCCTGTCCCCCATCAGATGGAGCTTTGATTACAAAAATTGGGTGTCTTTCTAATGCAGGGCTCACTAAAGACCTGAGGGGGTAGGTTAGTTTAGTGCCTCTGCGAACCAGATCCCACCCTGAAACAGAGGTGCAAGGGAGGGTTTAGGGCTGCTTTTTTTTAAACCCTTTATGAATCTTTTTCAAATTTAACAGTAAGCCCAGAAATTCAGAAAACACTGCTATGGCCAGGGGTGGAAAGTACTGCACAAAACAGCATATACAATTTGCACAAAATCCATATAGGAAGCGAGGCATAAATGATCAGATTTAAAGGGGATCAGTCAATTGACAGGATTGCCATCTATGCACTTTCACAAAGAATAAAATAAAGCACACTTTATTATTTGATTTTAAAGGAAATCACCGGTTTCATTTACTGCTGCCCAATCTGCAGTGTTGCTTCCTGCTAAAAGAGGGAGAGTCTGTACACACCTACACCTCAGCATTCCAAGCCCGCCTCTCCACTGTCACTTCCATGAATAGAATGCCCCCTTTATACAGGGGATTATGGCCTCCAGTCATACTACTCTTATGACTTTGAGACTAGGTCCCATGAACTTTCTAATTTATTTGGCAAGGAGATGGAAGCAACACAATACAGGTAAAGGCAGTAACCAATAAAAAAGCATGACCACCTTCTGTACGTGGAGCTTGCCTGGCTGCAGTAATGAAAACAATATGAGGACTGTGTAAGGTACGAGTCCCTATCTTAGGTCAGCTATGTTGAGACCAACCTGCTTGACAAGGTTTCATGTCAGTTTATACCTCATATTTCTACTTCTTTTCTAAAAAAAAATAAAAATTTAAAGAGACAGTCCTGGCTGAAAAAAAAAAAAAAATGCTTAAAGCGGACCAAAACCCACATTTGTAATTACCATTCCTTCAATAGCTCCCTTCATGAATAGTAACTTTTGCCTATTTTTACTGCTCGTGTTTCAGTCTAATCCCTGTTTTAGCTGTAAAGCTTCGCCTCCTACATTCATTGTTATTGTTGTGTGTGGCCATGATGTCATGGCCACAGCTATGCCACGGCTGATCTTCTGCCATCTCACACCAAGGGACAGCAAAAACAAAAAACGGTGTTCCAGGACAATTTGGTAAGTGAAAATATCCATTTCTAGTTCTACATCCTAAGAAGCGGGGACTTAGGTTCAAATGTAATTTACAAGTTCAGTGGGTTTTGGTCCGCTTTAAATCTTCTCTTTAAGTTCAGCTCTTTAAAGCTCACCTGATCTTAAAAATCGGGCTCACAATATGCATGCAAATGTGAATAGGTGGTCGTCGCCCTGCCCCCATCTATTCTGGGGAGGAAGCATGCCAGCCACTGCGTCAGCGCTTCCCAGCAGGGGTCCGCCAGGAGACCGTGGAACCTGTTTTTAGGAAAAGGTGAGTAATTAAGAGCTGGACATCATAAAGCAGATACAGGGGGGGGGAGTAAGGAATTTCTTTTATTTTTCAGGTTTGGAAAGTCCATGCTTGTGAACTTTTCCACCAAAACTACCAAGCGGCAAAATGCTCATATGCGCATCACTGTCCTCCGAGCTGGATGCCCCTATGGGCTTCTGGGTCCATTACTTCTATTTGGGTTTGGTGCCCATATAGACTGATGCCTGGAAGCCTAGTGCTGGTCAGCAGCTCTGAACTGGGGAAACTCCAGCCCAGTTTGGTAAAGTCCACTTAGTGGTCCCCATAGTCATGGGAGCCATGGAGTAGCAACAGGATATATTTATAATAGCCATAGAGATAACAACCTTCCTGTAAACTTTTGTCATTTGTTTTCACCAACATAAAGAAGCAGCAAGCATTAAACGTGACCGTAAAAGCCTATTTGCATATTTAAAGGAGCCATACAAAGCAACATTTTATTCTTGCTTTTAGATGAAGTGCGTTTGAGCACTGGTTCGGCCATCAAGTTCGAAAACAACAGGGTTTAACAGAACACAACACAGCAAACATCTGAACCAACAGAAAAGACCAACTGTACACAATGCAAAAAGCAGTGATGTCATAACCCAGGGCAGCCAAGGATCAGATTCTTATTGGTTTAGCTACAGTGAATTATTGTAGGCCAGTTCACTATGGCCCTTATTTATGAAGGAATAGCGACAGGTAGCGACTGGTGAGCGGCCGGTAATGACGGGCCCCGCCACGAGAACGCCGGCTCCCCACCACAATCACACATTTATCACGCCAATCCTCCTTAGCGACTGAGATAGCGCCAGATAGCCACTCATTCATCATTATTCCAGCCTCAGCCCACAGCGCCAGCGTCCGACCTTGAACAGCGACAGGTATGACCTCTCGCTACCTGGCGCTCTCCAATGCATTTCAATGGAATAATCTTTAAATATTCATAATTAATTGTTATTAATGTTTTTTTTTTTTTTTTAAATGTGAAAAATTCTGTGACCACTTCTGCCATGTTAGATAATTTTTTAAGGTAAAAAAAAAAAAAAAAAAAATGTGCAGAATTGATATTACAGGTCTGATATTAATGTATATAAAATTTTTTTTTTTTTTTGGTTTCCAAAAATATGGTGGTTTGGGGGTTAAAAAACTACTTTTAACACATCGCCGCCAGCGCTCTGGGGTTTAAACATGCATTTCACAGCGCTTGAATTTTTTGAGCGTGATTTTTTGATGAATATGGTGGGAGCCGGTCGCTCTGACCAGTCGCTATCTTGCGCACCCATACATCGCAGAACCTGTCAAAAAGCGTCTCGTCACCCCGTATTCAACATTACTGCACAACGACTCAGTCGCTATCAACAACCGAACAACGGCCAAGCACAGCGACTACTAGCGGGCGCTGTGAAAATACTGCTACAGTCGCTCAACTGTCGCTACCTGCCGCTATTAATGAATCGGCCTCCCCGTCTGATAACATACACAGCAGTAGATCTTCAGAACAGTAAATGCCTGAGAGGAGCTTACAATTAAAAGCCCCCAATAGAGTAACACAAAAAATTGTTCTTCTCCAGACATTGAGTCTTTCTTTTAAATGTTATTAACAACTCCAAAATGGGGTCCGGGTGCCTGCAGGTTATTAGACCTAAGTAATAAAGTAAGGAACTACTACTAATAGTTGTATAGGATGCAGGTCAGGGCCCTTGTGTGGCCCATTGTCTACCTCATAATAGTAATTACCATATCTTGTGGCCATAACTGGTAACTTATGCAATGCAGACTCTTACCAATAGGTGGAGCTGTTTATAAATGTGAACTGCCTCCAGTTGCACATGACCCACAGTGCACATTGAGAATTGATTTTAACCCAAAGAGTATGCTGAGGCCAATTATCTGTAGTCCCTGCTTATACTTTTTAAACCTCTAAGCAAATAGATGACAGGGGTGCTACTCCTATCTCATAAAGGGTGGGAGGTTTCACAGATCAGAGGTTTCCTTCGCTCTTTGTTTTACTTGCTGCTATTTCCCTGCTTTCTTCTGTTTAAAGTGGAACAAAACCCATGGAGATAGTCCTAGGAATCTCTAAGATTCCCGCGCCGATCAATTCCCTCCCCGATCTTGGATGCTCGGCTGTGTGAAGCCCACCACCATCTTCTCTGGCCCAACAGTGCATGTGTGAGCCTCATCCCTGCTATCCCTCTAGTAAGGCGTGTGCCCACACCAGGCATTTCTGAATGGCCGGTACTAGAACGCTCTCCTTAGACGAGCTGACGTGAGCAGATCCGACCGAGCTGATTGGACGAGCGGCCGCGTATGCACCATAGGACCAGGAAGGGGTGAGTTTGGATAGTCAAAATCCTGGGGTTTGGTCCACTTTAAATAGGGACAAAACCCAGGATTTTTTGAAGGCAAAGCTAAATGGAAAGCACACAGATTCATCTCTTAATGTATTTTTGAAACTTTGTTTCAACACAAGGTAACACATTCATTTGACAATATTTATGTGTTACGAATGTGCAATCCACAATATAGCCCATGGGCACATTAGGCCGATATTGGGAATCATGTTTAAAATGAGATCTATGGCAAAATAAGGAACAACCATAAATAGATCACAATGGAAAGGGTCAGGTTCAAGGTGTTTTTACCACTAGAAAGAAAAAAATAAATGAGTGGGAGGCCGGATTTGTACTATTCTGCTTTTACAGGGAGTAAGGATTAACTCTAACGACATCTCTCTCCTGAATCAGCCTGTGATGGTGATGCAAATTACTTCATTGTTGGTTGGTAAAGTGGAACTATGGTCAGAAATGACCGGAGTCTCTCTTTAATATGCAGCAGAGGGTCTCACGGTGCATCGCCACAGCTAACAGAAAGAACAGGGCCACCCAGGTACTCCCAGCTTCCGGCATCCTTCTCACCCTGCACTGCCAGCCCTGGCTGCACCAATAGACTGCTTCCTAGTCACACAACCCCAACGAATGAATACCCGACGGCCCAGTTTGTTCTAATAGTGACGAAGCATGGTGGCTGCTTCATATTAAAGAGGGTCCTCTTTAAATGGACAGCCCAGATAATGGCAATAAAAAGGCAGCAAGTAGCTCAGCTGAAGCCTGACCCATGCATCTCTCCTCTATTTCCTGCAGTGAGTAAAAGCTGTAGCAGGGCCCCAAGGTTTGTCCTCTTTCCAGTTCATTTTTCCAGGACCATACAAATATTTGGGCTAACAGCTACTCTGCCCCTTGGAGCTCTGAGCGTCAACGAGCATGGCAAGCCACAGTGTTCCCATAGCTGCCCCTGACCATAGGCAGAGCATGCCCATGACTCAAAATTGCACCATGACATGCTCTTTCCAGCTCAGCCACACCCAGAAATGGAAGACAAGTCAGTGGTTTCACTTCGATTTATAGGTAAAGAGCTTATGTATTCTGAGTCTGAGACGCTTTGAAATAACCCATTCTACAGTTTCCAAGCAGGATACGATGGGAGCATGTTAGCAAATGCCTGGAAAGGGAGTTTAAAGCGTTAAATTAGCCAGCTCTCTGCTTGCCCCATGCCATCTGTCAGGGAGGCACCTTTCATTCACCAACACTTGGCATCCTCTGATAAACCCCATAGAACTTCCTCCCTTCGGCTGCCTTTTTTTTTTTTGAGGGTCCCCAAAATGAATATACTATTGAAGGGACCGTCACATTGAACATGCATGGACGAGTCACCTGCTGCTGAGAAGGCCCTGCAGAAGGGACAGTTCACTGGGATTTATCAAGAAATATAAAGCAGCACCTTACCTTGCCCGCTCTCCAGCATTGTTCCAGTGCTGAGACAGTTTAAAGTGGCTGAACAGAGCGCTGTTCCCCGTTATGTGTGTGGCCCCACCACTCATTCCCTTAAATAGGTGGGAGCGCACACAGAGGGGGGGCGGGGGTGCCACTCTGTGAGGCTGGTGCACAATCTGGATCCCAGCCATGGTAAGGCATTTTTTTTGTTCTATGGGGGCTGTGTTATGACTGGACATCAATTTAATATAGCACATGCTAGCTCAGGGGACAGGCATTTTAACTTGAGCAGTCCTCCGCTGTAGCCCTTGGAAATAGTAGAAATAAGGTGAAACTTTTATTAGGCCAAGTATATGTATAAGGTGAGTTTTCAAGAACACCTAGCTCATTTTATTTTTAAAGGGACTGTATCAGTGACAGCTTGTTTGTTCATCATATACAAGTGGGATTAAAGTGATACTGCAGGCAAAGGTAATTGTTACACCATTGTGTCAGGCTACATTTGGCACTTTCCTAAACGTTTTTTGGTTTTTAAATTGAAGCAGAAATGGCCGAGATATTGAGGTTTACAGGTTCAGCCAATGACATTCTCTTTATAATTCTGTCCCCCAATCAGCTCAGCAGAGCGGGACAGAAGTGCTGGTCCTTCCTTCCTCTTGCCCCTCCCTTCTCCTCTTCCAGATTCATCGCATTGCTGGCAGCACAGAGAGCTGATTATTATGCAGCATCACAAGGCCACTCCCACCTTTTCTCTGACAAAAAAATCTGTAAACCTCGATATCTCAGCCATTTCTTCTTCAATTTAAAAATAGAAAACAGTTTAGGACAGTGCCAAATGTAGCCCAACACAATGGTGTAACAATTACCTTTGTCTGCAGTAGCACTTTAAAACATTAGGTACCAATGACTGTAGCAAAGATTCTACCTTGGCTTAACTATTAGAAACTAAACAAGCTTTTGCTGTAAGTTCTCTATAAGGGCAGTGAGCCCCCTCCCCCAAGGCAGAATACTTACCTAAATGATGTGGGTCAGCAAAAGTGGCTGCTGCAGATAGATCTGTATTCTGCCTGGGCGGGGGATTGGCTCACAGATGGCCTTGTAATCGAAAAAAAGGAATCCTGGCTAAAGCTCAAGGCAGTTCCCCTAGATATTTGTCAAAGCTGGAACATAAACCAGAACAGTATGAACTCACAGACCTGTTCCTAAAGCAAAGAAAGAAAACATCTCCAACCAAGCCCCGAACAGGTGCTTTGCTTTGTAAAAGATGCCCTATAATTAGAGAAAACTTCGCAGGGCTCATCACACAACAATGGCTACATCAGTGTCCTACAATGCCTTGCTGCCGGCATGACCGTTACTGGCCATGGACCCATTCATTTTATGGGTGTTAGACTATAGGTAGCAAATTAGCTACTTTTCATTTCCTTGCAGGACCAGGAGGTGAAAACAAGAGCTGGATTTGATTTGAGCAGCTCCTCGTTTACACAGCCCCCGCTTCTCAGTACTTTTCAAGCTCGGTAAGGTTGCACAAGCGCACATATAAGCTAATAAATTCAAGGCCACCTGAGAACATAATTAGAGGGAGAGAAAGCAAGGCGACCGCAATGAACACACACCAGGTGTAAGCCAGGACTCGGTAAATCTGCTTTATAGGGAGGGCGGCTGTGACAGTAAAGCACAGCTCCAGCTAGGACTCTGCCGCTCTCCAACTGCAGGGAGCAAAACCGTGCGCGGCAGGCTGAGCTAAACCGCCAATTACAGCCCCATAAAACATTGTAATAAGGCCGCGAGTTTCACAGATAAAATCCGCTGCGGCGCAGAATGCTTTGTAAACACAGACTTTCATTTCTGGCCCGCGATCCTCAATCTGATCATTTCTTGGCCGCCAGGGAAGATCTGAGAGAAGCTGGGTTAAACAGACGCCCCATCGCTTACCCTACCGGCCTTGGACATAACCTTAGGCCCTGAAATGCCTGCAGAAGAACAAAAATGTCCAAAGGATAATGAGAGAGCCATCGCAAATTGGTGATCCGCAAGAATTATCAGGTTGAATGTAATTTGTACCCCAACTCAATTGTCTGCTCCCTATACATGAGTCAAGGCCAATTCCATCAATATAAAACTGCTCCTGAATGAAACCTATTCATGTGACTTTTTAATGTCAGTTTGTAGATTTTTCAAAGGCTTTAGGTGGTTGAAGGCCCATGCTCAAAAAAAGAATTGGGACTCCAACAAGGCCTATATAATAGCTAAAATGTCAGGCAAATATGGTTAGCTGGAGAAGGATATTCTAGGATGTCAGCTGACAACTGTTTCAAGCTGACTCAAGCTGGTCTTTTGTTGGCCTTAAAGTGCTACTGCAGGCAAAGGTAATGGTGATTGTGTTGGGCTACACTTGGCACTAAAAGTGTTTTCCTTTTTTAAATCGAAGAAGAAATGGGCGAGATATCAAGGTTTTCAGGTTCTACTTAGGATTTCTCTTCTGAAAAAAGTTAGCGTGGCCCGTAAATCTGTGATGCTGCATCTGTGATGAATCCGGAGACGGAGGAGGTGATGGAGGGACCAGCAATCCTGTCCCGCTCTGCTGAGCTAATTGGGGGGAGGCGGGATGAAAAGGAGAATGTCATTGGCTGAACCTGTAAACCCAAATTTCTGACAGTGCCAAACACAGCCCGACACAATGGTCTAACAATTACCTTTTCCTGCAGTATCACTTTAAGACAAAAAAAGTCTCGCAGATGAGGTCTGAGAGTAGCCTGGGTACAACAAAGAGCACATCATTCTGATATATACCATGCCATATGTCAATTCATCAAGCATCCTGGAAAATGGATTCCAAGTCAAGAAAGAACAGCAATGGCTGCTGACCATTTACAGCTTAAAGTGGACCAAAATCCACCCTGGAGCCCATCAGACTCCAGGGCAGGCATACCCCCCCAGGGCATCCAGAATCGGGATGCCCCAGGGCCAAGAGCCAAAACCCTGGATAGTCGAAATACTGGGTTGTGGTCCACTTAAACAGAGCACATTTTTGTGTGTAAATTAATTTAGATTAAATTGTTGCTGCAGGGAAAAAAGACGGAATGTAAGACTCTTGGCAGGTGTTATAGGGGGATATTTTGGGGGTGCATGGCCACATACAATTTGACTTTTTACAGACAAGCATTGTTCAATAAATTGCATGTGTCAATATTACATGCTACAAATCGTAAAATACTGGGACTAAATCCAATGCAGGATTAGGTTGAATACACATCCGGAATCAGATTGGTTTCGTAAAACAGCAGACTCTCAGCTAAGATTGCAGACTAAGCACCCAAAAGCATGTATCTCTGTTCCACACCACCAATATATCAAAGGTGCTATTAGCCTAGTTTATTATTCCAGTAAACAAGCAATTTGAGACTGGCCACATCACCAACAACACTCTAAAAATGTGGCCAGTGCTGTACGAGAATCATTGTACTTCTGACTTAGGATGGGTCTCTATTCCATCTCAGGAGCCTCAAAAGGGAAAGTGGTAGGCTAGGATTTGGATCTTGAGAGTTTTAAAGTTGAATTTTAGGATGAACAATCATTATGATAGTTAGACAAGCTAACATTTTATAAAGCATATGTATTACGCTACAGAAGCAATGAAGTTACAGATATCATCAATGGTTAACTATTAGTTAATTAAAAGCCGACCTTAGCTATGCCCTTTCTTTCCTCGGTTTTGAAAAAAATGGTAAAGGTTAGAGAATGTCTCACCCAGGACCCCACTAGAGAGACCTAACCTCTCAAACATCCACAACAACACAACTTGTTTCGGGGGTAAAAAGGGCAATTAGGAAATCATGGTTCAGTTGAAGTAAACTTAGCCTCTCATTTCTTCTACTACATGTTAGCAACTCCCACACGTCATCCATGTCTAACTACTAGACACATAAAATACAAACTCATTTTATAGCACAAGCCTAATTAAAAAAAGGAATGCGATGATTTGATAAAACATATAACCATATTTTATTCATAATAGAACACATGCAAGAAGTTGAAAGTTAGACAGAAATTGAAAGCAACATTTCTGAAGTTGGGTCAAGTTAACAAATGGTAAAAAAAAGTGGTACCAATGAAAAACAGCTAGAGGGTACTGTGCGACTGTGTATCAAAAGAGCATTTATGACAGGCAGTTCTCAGGAGGTGCTCAGAGGTTTACCAATCTGAAGAACTGCATCTAAAATTCTGGAACAATCTCAGAAAATGTTCTCTAACTTAAAATAAACTGCAGTACATAATATCAGTAGAACCCTCCATGTGCACAGGGGACAGGGCTGATGGTCATTCTGGAACGCTCAGTTGGCACTGTGTTAAAAAACAGCTATGAATAGGTTATGCAAGTCTCTGCATGTACTCAGGAATATTTCCAGAAATCATAGTCCGAACACAAATCGCTGTGCAATCAACACATGCAAGTTAAATCTCCATAATGCACATAAGAAACCATGAATTAATACAATACAGAAGCACTGCCCTCTGCTCTGAGTACTGCAGACTTAAAGCAGAACAAAACCCAACAGCAGCCAGCTGTGAATGTAAAAGATTCCAAGGCCGGTCGCTGGCTTTCCCTGGGGGCACCCTGAATCGTGAACCCCCCCAGGACACAATAAACACTCACCTTTCCCCAGTCCAACAGCGCATGTGTGGGCTCCCGTCTAAGCAGAGCTGCTTGCACAAATGACAGGATTTGGCAAACGGTTCGGATTGTTGACAATAGGGAGCGCGCGTTCCTGCACCACCAGCGTTGTGCAGGAGCGTACGCTCCCCATTCATCCCAATGAGAGCCACTTGTCAAATTACATAATCAAAGCAAGTGGATCTGATTGGATGGGAGCCTGCACATGCCTTGTTGGACTGGGGCAGAGGTAAGCAGACTGGGCGATTTGAGGGGGTTTCACACAGCAGGACATCCTGGTTCGGGATGCCCCAGGAAGGGAAGGGAAAGTGGAACAAAACCTGGGAAAGAACAAACCCAGGATTTCTTCCGCTTTGAGTGCAAAGGACCATCCAGCTCGTTACCAGTGTATAATACAAATTCCTCCATCCTTGGTAGTATTCGTGCCAATGGCATGAGCAGCATGCACAACTTGAAAGACCCGTGCACTGCAGAGCAGTATAAAGAGGTTTTAGAACAACATATGCTTCATACAGACAATGTCTTTTAGGGGAAGTATTGCATTTTTCAGCAAGACAATTCTAAACCACATACTGCATCTACCAAAACAGCATGGCTTCACAGAAGAAGAGCCCTGATGCTGAACTGGCCTGCCTGCAGTCCAGACCTTTCGCTAATCGAAAACATTTGGCACATTATGATAAGGAAAATTTCAGCAAAGAGGAACCAAGACTGGATCCTACATCAGACAACAACGAGGCAACATTCTACCACTATGCAGGGGATGCTGCACAATGGTAGACACAAACCTGTGCAAACTTTATTAAGCAGTGTTGGCGCCATCAATTTCTTTTTTCCAAAATTTCAACTGATGTATTCTATTACATATGGTTATATAAGATTTCCAGATCATCGCATTCTTGTTTTGTTTTTGTCTGTTTTTACACTTTATACAATGCCCCAACCTTTTTAGGAATTGAGGCTTTATTACTTCTATGGAAAGGTAAATGTTATCATAAAAGGAATATTACATGGATCTATATCAAACACACATTAAAAATTTTGTTCTTAAAGCACAAAACCCAGAGGCCCTGGAATCTAAAAAAATCCACTGGCCTTGCCCCGGGTATCCCAAATCAGGATGCCCCAATGTGTGAAACCCCCCAGTTTGCCTGTAACAGTTTACCTTTCCCTTGTCCAAAGGTGCATGCGTGGACTGTTGTACAATCAAAGTCATTTGCCGTTTCTATGTCATTTGGCAAACAGAACAGCTCTTTGGGCTGTTGCACACACCCGCCCCAGTCATTCAGGGGCAGAAGAGCATGCGCTGCTGGGTATGCGGGCACTTGCGCTCCCATTGCAGAAGGGCAGAGCTGTTTGCTGAACAACATTGGCACGGCAAGCGGCTCTGACTGGATGAAAGCCCCTGAATGCGCCGCTGGACCAGGGAAAGGTAAGCGGTTACCAGCGAACTGAGGGTTTCACACAGCAGGGCACCCCAAATAGGGATGCCACCAGGACCCAGAACCAAACCCAGGACAGTAATAATCCTGGGTTTTGTCCTGCTTTAAACTGGACCAACACCTGTTTTTTCTTTTTTCTTGGTCCCGCAGACAGCTAATCAAATCAAGGTCAGGAGGGCATCCAGAATGCTGAAGTCCCCCCAGCACACCCATAATCCTCACCTTCACTACAAGCCAGCTCCGGGAAAGAAGTCCCACGATTGGCCACCAGCACACACGTGGGCCATGGTCGCGTCCCTTCCGCGTGCCCGGCCACCAGCCAATCATGGGATTCCGTTCCTGGCGCCGGCTTGTAGTGAAAGTGAGGATTACAGGCGTTCTGGTGGGTTATGTGTGTGTGGGGGGTGGGGACTCAACCGTTCCGGAACCCCCTCCCCCCCACAAGCTTGTTCTGATTAGTTGACTGCAGGACCAACTAAAGAAAAAATGGGTGTTGGTCCGGTTTAAGATAAGGGTTTTCTGCTTGTAAAAACCTCCTCTTGCATGGCAAATGAATATAGAAAAAAAAAAAAAAAAGATAATCAAGGCAAGATTGTTTGAGAGGTCCTACTGCAAACACATTTTAAAAGACAACTTTCACATAAAAACACACAAGAAAAGGACAAATTTGGGCCTGTAATTTGTGAAGAGACAATAACTGTACTCAGAAGCTTTGTCAAGCAGACACATGTCCTAGTCAGGCTGTTTCTGACGACTAACTTTTTCCCAACCTTCAAATGGGGGAGAAGTATATGCGTTAAACATTTATTTTCCTATAGCCCATCATATAGCATTTCATTTTTACTGCTGTTTAATAATAGTTGTCCTTTAAGGACAGTTTTGTTTTGAGCAACAGGCTGCGTTTAAAAGGAAAGTCTACTTTGGGGGGCTTTCATGTCAGATCTCAGATCAGGGGTACCCTCAGGACAGAGGCACCCTACTTACCTTCCAACCGCTAAGCACATCTGTCACGCACAGTGCCAGTGCGGCAGGGGGGCATCGCCTCAGTACGGTGTGCTCCTATTGAGATCAATGGGTGCCTCTGTAAACAAGGAACCTCCGTATACGAGGTGTCCATCAAGCTCGATGGGAATGCGCTGTAATGGGAGCGACGGCCACCCCAAGCGGGAGGGTAGAATGCAACAGGGGTCTTGTGTCTGAGGGCACCCTTGATCTATGGTCAAAGTGATTACCCTTTAAGTAGGGTAGGTCTTCTAGACGGATCTGGGGGGGTCTTCTAATATAGAATACATAAACCTTTCAACTTCAAACCTGCTTGCTGTCTATACTAGCCTTGATCATTTCTTTGTGAAGGGCAGAATGTATACCATATACTTTCATACATGACTGGTAGTGGTTTTCTGTATATGATCATTTATTAGTCTGGCTGATATATTGATCAAGATTATCAGGGTCCACATAGATTGGCTCTCACTCTAATAAGCAGCTCTGCCATCCAATCTGGAGGAAGCATGCACGATCATTGTAAGACACAGGGAGAACATCCTGGATTGAACGAATATCTTAAACTTTGATAAAGAGCATAAATCACCATAGTTTAACTATCAATCATTAGCCTAAAGCTGCTCGGGTTACGTACATCACTGCCCTTTGCAATGAATATTCAGATTTTTTCACATAAAATGAGAACGGATTGGCCAAATTTTGCTTAAACGCCAATATAAACGATCACAAATCAACTAATCAGACATTATAGGGCTCAAAACAGGAGTTAGAACAAGGCCAGGTTTCCACATTTGAAACAAGGGAAGATATTCTGCTGCTTACCTCTATTCTGAGGTCTACAGCTTCTATTTCTGCCAGAACCCTCTGAGGCTGCCTTTACGAAGACACGTACAAGCTGTCCCTCAAAAGCTCCCCTCTTAGTTGATCAGTGGTGTATGCAGCAATAGCTGCAGTACTAAAATGACAAGGGAGAGGCCATCTTGGATCACACCTGAAAGCACTGCACTGCTTACACAAGAGCAGAGCATGAGTGGGGGGGGGGGCAGTGCAGTTGAGAAATGTTATCTGTTCCCATATGAAATTTTAGAATGAGATAAAAATACAATTCTGTGATTACTCACCTGTAGAATTGTTATTATGAGTATACAGTACGTCCTGCTCCAGATAAGATTCTTTACTCTTGGGTATTACTCCGCCAGATGGCGCTGGACTGCAGAGACCACGAAATTGGCTCCTCCCAGCCCCTCAAATACCCGGGACCTCCCACAAATCCCCAGCATTAAAAAGCAGTTAAAGGGGCACCAGGATTCAATGGGTGATCCAGCCAGGCTTTACATGGTGATAGATTTCTAGTTTTTCTATATGTATTTACAGGGTAGTGGTTTTAGTTAGCACGTACATAATATTTTGCTGCTATATTTTGCTGTGTTGCACTTGGCACTTTATGGATTTTATGAAATGTATTAGCCATTTGAATGTTGTCTTAGTTATAAATGTGAGAATATATTAGCACTATTTAGCACTTTAATATTGCACGATTACACCTTTTTCTGGCCTGGTAGTCGCCCATGGAGAGATGGTTCAGGGTTTTTAATGATTTTTGTATGAGCTCTATATTTTTAATGTCTCAAATAAACTTATGATTGAATTTGGAATTTAATAACACATGCCTGATTCTGTGATTATTTAGATTGGTGGTGCAGACTATTGGTGCCTTTTTTGTGGTACCGGGCCACATACCATATATGTTTACAAATTGCTTTGTTTTTTGGTCACCATTTTATTGCACACCAATCTATCATTAGCAATCCGCGGGGTGGTGCAGGGACAACCCTATTGTTTGTCCCCATTAAAAAGCAGTTAACGAGAAGCCAGGGGAATGATAACAGAACCAACTAGTAACTATAAAACAATAACAATCACCATACAGGGGATCCAAGGATAATGCAAACCAAGGGTGGGGTGGAGCAGGACGTACTGTATTTTCATAATAACAATTCTACAGGTGAGTAATCACAGAATTGTATTATTCTTAGTATACAGTACGTCCTGCTCCAGATAAGATTCTTTACTCTTGGGACATCCAATAGCAGTGTCCGTAAAGTAGGGTGGGATCCCAAAAGGTAACAGCAGACAGGTCAGACCACTGCCACCTGCAGAACCTTGCGGCCAAAAGCAGCATCAGCTGAGGCCCTAACATCAACCTTGTAAAACTTTGAAAAGGTATGAACAGAAGACCAAGTAGCGGCCTTGCAAACTTGTTCAACAGAAGCCTGGTGCTGAAAAGCCCAAGAGGCACCAATAGCACGAGTGGAATGAGCAGTAAGGCGGAAGGGAGGATTCTTCCCCTTAGAGTAGGCCTGAATCACAGCCTGACGGATCCATTTGCTGATAGTAGATTTAGCAGGAGCCAAACCCTTCCTAGGCCCAAAAGGGACCACAAAAAGAGCATCAGTTTTTCTAAAAGGTGCAGTAGCCACCAGATAGTACTTCAGACACCTAACCACATCCAAGGAATGCAAAACCCTCTCCTTAGCGTTACTAGGATTAGGGCACAAGGAGGGAAGAACAATGTCCTGATTCAGATGAACGGCAGACACAACCTTAGGCAGAAAATCTGTCTTGAAGCGAAAAACCACCTTGTCCTGGTGTCTCTCAAACTAGGGGGGCTGGAAAGTGCCGCCAACTCAGAAACACACCTAACAGAAGCGAAAGCCACCAAAAAGACAACCTTGAGAGTAAGAATGGCCAGGGAAGCCTCCTGCACAGGGTCAAAGGGAGCACCCTGCAAGGCAGACAAGACCAAGTTCAAATCCCAAACCGGCAACATGGGCTTACGTGGGGGACGCACATGAGTAACCCCCTGGAAAAAAGTCCTGATCAGAGAATGCTGGGCAAAGGACCTCTGGAAGAAAACAGGGCAGAGACATGACCCTTCAGAGTACTGAGTTGAAGTCCCAGCTCCAACCTATGCTGTAGGAACTCCAGGATACTGGCAATAGAGAACATGTGACAGGGAAGAGACCTAGACTCACACCAGTCAATGTAGGCACGCCAAACCCTATAGTAAACAGAAGAAGACTTCTTCCTAGCCTTTATCATGGTACTAACAACAGAGGCAGATAGCTCCTTCTCCATCAAGATGGAGGTTTCAGCAGCCAGGCCGTCAAAGCCAGAGTTTGTAAATTGGGATGGCGTAAATGACCCTGAGTGAGCAGGTCTGGAACCCTGGGCAGAGCGTACTGATCTACCGCCAGCTGCACCACGTCTGCAAACCACACTCTTCTTGGCCACCTGGGGGCCACCAGGATTGCTGGCACCCCCTCCTGAGCTATCTTGCGGAGAACCCTGCCCAACAGGGGGAATGGGGGAAAGACATACAGGAGCTGAAAGTCCTGCCATGACATTGCTAGAGCATCTGTGGCCAAGGCCAGAGGGTCCTGGGACAGGGAGACAAAGGCTGGGAGCTTGCGATTGTGACGGGACGCAAACAGATCCACATCTGGTGACAGAGAGTGAAACAACCTGTCGCAGAGGGACCATTCTCCCAGGCGAGCGGTCCCCCTGCTCAGAGAGTCTGCCTGCAGATTCTCCATCCCCCGGAATGTACACAGCTGAGATGCAGGGAACATGGTCCTCCACCCAGGAAAGTATCAGAGACACTTCCTTGAGGGTCCCCTTGCTCCGGTCCCTCCCTGATGATTGATGTAGGCAACCACCGTCTGGTTGTCCGAGCGTACCTGAACAAGCTGGCCCCAAAGGTGTTGGGTCAAGTGAGCCAGAACCAACCTGATCACCCTCAGTTCCTGAATGTTGATAGGTGTGTGGGCCTCCTGAGGGCCCCACTGCTCTTGGAACTGTCGGGACTTCCAGAAGCCCCCCCAACCTGTCAGACTGGCATCCGTGGTAACCGTCTCCCAGCAGGGGGCCAGAAAGGATCTGCCCACCAACAGGTCCAGCCACCACGAGAGGGACAGCCTGGCTAGGGGGGGACAGAACAAGGACCTGGTCCAGGGACGCAGGATCCTTGTCCCATACTGACAAGAGGTGGAGTTGCAGAGGCCTCATGTGAAACTGGGCATAAGGAACCGCCTCGAAGCACGAGACCATCAGGCCCACCAGCTGCATTCCCTGCCTGATGGAGGGATGAGGGCAAGAGAGCAGGGACTGAACCTGCACCAGCAGCAACTGTCCACCTTCTCCTGAGGAAGAAAAATCCTTGCCTGAACTGTATCCAGATTCATTCCCAGGAAAGGCATCACCAAGGAGGGCGACAGGGAAGACTTGGGATGGTTGATCACCCAGCCAAATGACTCCAGAGTGGACACGACTTGCTGAATATCCAGCTCTGCCTGATGGAGGGACTGAAGGAATCTTGGATGACCTGGAAAAACAGGAATATGAAGGTAAGCATCCTTGATGTCCACGGAGGTCATGAAGTCCCCTGGACGCAGAGAACCGATAGCAGAGCGCAAAGTTTCCATGTGAAAGCGCCTGCACCTGACACATTTGTTGAGGATCTTCAAGTCCAGGATGGGCCTGACTGACCCATCTCTTTTCGGCACAGTGAAAAAGTTGGAATAGAACCCCTTGCCCCTTTCTCGTAAGGGGACCTGACAGATGACCCCCAGCTCCAGAAGGCTTGGCACCGCCAGAATTAGAGCTGACATGGGATCCTGAGACATCCGGGATCTGATGAATCTTGGGGGTGGCCAGGCAGCAAACTCTATATTGTAACCGGAGGACACTACCTCCTGAATCCACCGGTCTGAGACATGAAGCCTCCAGACGTGAGCAAAATGCTGAAGCCGTCCCCCCACCTGGATGGGTGAGGGCATCCCTTCATGCCTGAGGGGGCTTGGGAGAAGACCTAGGCTTGGAGCCCCAGGATGAGCCAGGGCGTCCACGTCCTCTGCCCCTACCCCAGAAATCTCCTCGGGCCCCAGTAAAGGAGACCCCCCTCCCCTGTCTGGATCCACGGTAGGGGGAGGAAAAGGAGCCTTGGCCCCGAAAGGGCCGAGACTGCCTCCTGCGCTGGGGTAACCTGCCTCCCTTGGCAAACAGGTCCAGGCGGTCCCCAAACAGGCGTAGTCCTTTGAAGGGAAAACCAGTGAGCCTTCTTGGCAGCTGTGTCAGCTGCCCACTGGCGCAGCCAAACCGAGCGGTGTATAGCCACCACTAGGGCAGAGGCTCTGCCACACATCCTAATGGTATCATCCAAGGCAGAGAGGACATAAGTCACAAAAACCTCACAACGAGAGAGTGCATTAAACTCCTCACTAGACACATCATCAGAAGCAACATCTAGGACACTTCTAAGCAGGGTCCTAATACCCACCGCTGTAATGGCAGAGGCACAAACCGGGCACAGCGCCATCCCCACACAGGCAAAGGCATGGGACGCCAGCTGATCAATACGACGGTCCTCACTATCTCACAGCGTAGTAGAGTCAGGGGAATGCATGACAGAGGTGTTAGCTAACCCTAGCACCGAGGCATCCACCTCTGCAGGGGATGACCAACGCTTCACCACATCAGCAGGAAAGGGATACCTCTTATCCCAACTCTTAGGGACTCCGGGGAGCCTGCTAGGACGCTCCCATTCCTTGAGCACGAGATTATTAAAATGGGCTTGCTCAGGAAACTCTAAACGTGGCTTAGCAGTATGAAACAATTCCCCCTGCTGCCTGGGGGCCGCAACTGGGGGAGAGATAGACAGTACCTCAAAAATCTGAGCCAACAGCCTATCAGTATCATCTGGAGCCCAGGGGCCAGAGCCAGAATCATCATGACCCCTGGGCCTCTCATCAGATGACTCCGAGTCAAAGAACAACTCCCCTTCTTCCAAGGGCGTATAACCAAAGAACTCTTCAGCCTCCATAGGGAAAAGAGTGACATCAGGCGTCAAGTGCCGCTTCTTAGCAGAGGCCTTACGCACCATGGTATTAGCAAGCAACTTCTCAACACTAGCCAGTCTAGCAGACACATCAGGCTGAGAATCCCCACTGGTATGCAACCCAATAGGAGTCAAATTCAAGCTTGGGGGAGTTGGTGAAGCCATACGTGGCGTAGGCCCAGCCGCTGGTAAACCAGGCTGCAGCGCAAGCACCTGCTGGGCACAAGTTACACAGACCCGCACATTGTCAGCACTAGTAGGGGACACCCCACAAGCTACACACAGCCGGGCTTGTCCCGAAGGAACCCACAGCACATTATCCTGAGATGCCTCCATATGGTGAATATAGCGGCACAATAGGCCGATAGGGATTCACGCTATAACAGCAACCCGGGATGCCCCAATAGCCTGCTAGGGAAGTGGGAGTAATTAGCACACTAGGCCTAACAAAGTTTAATAACTAAAAGGAGGGGCAGGGCCGGGAGAAACCAATGGAGTTCGACCCGCCTGAAAGACATAAGTGAAGAGAACCCCATAAGCGACATGTATAATGACATAGGGTAAATAAACCGCCCGCGAGGGCACTCACGGACCGCGGTAGGTAGATGCCAGCCACACAGCAGAATCCAGAGAAAAATGGCGCCGAGTATACCTCGAGGGGCAGGCCGCGGAGACGGTATTGCGGAACGCGCCATCCACAGGCACCGCCCCCCGAAGAGCGCGAAGCAGCACACGCGACAAGCAGCCAATGAAGGCGCATCAGCGCCTGAGGTAATGCAGCCACCGCCACCCACGTAACGCAGTGGAAGCACACGCAGCGGCGGCATATTCAAACCTCAACAGCCGCAGGCTAATAGACCCGCTCACCTGCAAGAAGAGAGAGCCATCTTCTTGTCCTTTGCAGTCCAGACTTCAGAGAAATTCTGGGGATTTGTGGGAGGTCCCGGGTATTTGAGGGGTCGGGAGGAGCCAATTTCGCGGTCTCTGCAGTCCAGCGCAATCTGGCGGAGTAATACCCAAGAGTAAAGTATCTTATCTGGAGCAGGACGTACTGTATACTAGGATTATACTCGTCTAGCTAACTGACTGATGTAAAGCTCAGCATGGCTGCAGTGTCCCTGTGCTATATTGTTTCTCCACACAATGTAGGCTGTCTGGAGCTTGGTATTTTGCTTTAAGCAGCCCACTCTTGAGCAGCCCCCCCCCCCCCCTCAACTGCTGTAATAAGGGCAGCCCACCTCTTCAGGCATATGTACACTCACTGCACAGAAGAATTAAATGTGGAGGAAGAATTCCTAGGTGTGCACAAGCATACAATGGCCATCTATGCCCCCCTCTTCCACACCACACTGAGTGAGAGATTTAGCACAGAAAAGGGATCAGCATGTCTGTCATGTTACACACACCCACATAAACAGCTGCTGGAAGGAAGAAATATAACTATGTATCTATGCAAGTCGATGGCCTGCCTGCTGCAGAGTATTGCAACAGTTGTTTACAATGTTGATACAATGCTGTAAGTTTTCTGAGCAGTGATAAATATTTCTGGCTAGAGACAGAACATTATTTCAAGATTTAGGGTAATTTTGACTGTGGGACTAGGTTTTCCAGAAGCAGGGCTGTCAAAATTGTGGCAAGATGGCTGCCCCCATGCAGTGCAGTAGCAACGAATGAGCCTGTTATTCCAGAACATGTTCATGGAGTTAAGCTTTCTCAAACTGCGTTTTTGCATCATTGTTTGCAGGGGGGGGGGGGGGGGTTAGAGTAGCAATTTACTAAAGTTTGATATTTGACTGGAGGTCTTTTTAGCTAAACCAATTATGGGCCACATGACATGTAGCCAGCCATTCACAAGTACCCTGAGAATGGTAGTCCATGACAGGCTTCCTTTACAGCAGAACGAGTTCATAGCGAGAGTTTTAGTTTGTTTCGGGTTTGGCTTACTTACTGCTCCAGTGCTGAAGCATTGTGCTGCCAACCCCTCTTTGGGGTGCTGAAAAGGAGGTCAAGTCCTCTTTAATGTCCCTGTCCAGGGAAAACACAAACCCTTTCTCCTGCCCAATTCCGTCCCAGTCCTAGTCTGGCAGTATAAAACATACTCTGTTCAGAAGTATTGAAGCTCACTGGTAATCTCTGGAGCTGAATGGCCACCACCTTCAGTCCCAGTGACAGGCCAGACCTCAACACCCCCATTGCAATGAATGCAATGGGCGTCATATGCAGCAATAAGCAGAGCACTATGTATTGCTGCAGCATTACCATTTCCTCCGCTGTGTGCAAACTCCCCAGCAGACCATCAGATCTGCCAAGTGCACAGAGCAGGGATACCAGGGCAAGATTAAGAACTTAAATTTCGGTTTCTTAGTCTGTAGGTGCGGTGTGGGTGCACTTTAAAGTGGTACTCCAGTCAGAAATGACCGGACTCCCTCTTTAATGTGCATCAGCAGGGAAACCTGGATCAAGCTCCCCCACTGTGCACCGGCGCCACTATACTAGAGAGGGGACGACTAGATACTCCCCTCTTGCTGGACGGTTCCACGATACTTGTGGTTATGTGGGATGTGAACATGGAAAAGGTGAGTATCCAGATGCCTCTGTTCACTACTATAGTGGCGCCGAACTGGGCTGTCTTGCTGCTGCATATTAAAGATAGAGCCCAGAAACACGAGATTAGGTGAAATTAGGTGGAGAGATTTATCAGATACAACCAGTCAAGTCAGTCTCATAAATAATCCTAAACAATCAAGATGGGCGATCACCATAGCAGCCAGGCAATTTCCTTTAGGTTTCTGAGCAAGAAACACCCCATTTCCCTTTTAGAATAGATTTTTTTTTTTTTTTTTTTTTACAATAGAATTCCACAACCACTTATTTCAATCTGATTGGTGAATTAATTGAGCAGATATTCCACCGTTCCATTTAGTAACTACTGGCTGTAAACCAAACAATACAGACAGAAAATAGGGAGCGGTTGTGCTGTGAAAGTGCACAATGGCAACCAGCTGAGGCAACTTGTACCTGTTTCTAGAAGAAAACGCGATCAACATATCGGGGTGGAGCAACCCTTTAGGTTTTATAAAGAGGCACGTTCAACGTAATTTGGGGGGGAGGTTTCACATATTGTTGACATCCCCTTAAATCAACGCAGAAATGGCAGAAGGAAGCCTCAGGCGCCATAACGGGTCCAACGTCAGGTCTTCGGGCCGGTGTTAAAAGTTCTCACTTCACAGTGTATCAAGCACCAGTGTTATTTTTCTATGTATTGGTTTAAATAACCATTTATTCATATAGATATTTATATATATTTATATATATATTGATGTATAAAAAATTGATAATATGTTGTATTTCAGGGAAGGTGGTCTGGGAAGGGCGAAACATTAAAAGTTACGAAAGAAGGTAATAAGCACAAAAAAATACAGGGAAGGGGAGGAAGAGGACGAGTGTGGAGGCAATAAATAAAAGTCAAAATAGCAAAAAACAAAAAATGTACATGGAAATTTTTGTGCACAGTAGATTTGTATAAAAAGGTAGGTTGAGGCATACATCCAATTACAAAGACTTGAAAGGGTCGTCGTGTTATAGGTCAGTGGTGTGATTGGAGAGGTGGGGAGAGATTTATAAAGTTCCACATTTGCCAGAAGCCAAAAATCCATCCGAAACGGTTCCTGGTGGAGCACGCAGCGGGTTTGTGTCCAGGAAAAGAAAAAAAAACATCAATTAAAAAAAAAAAAAAATAATAATAATAATAATATTAATAATCCAGGAATATAAACAATGGCAGATGGGGCGTCGGAACTCCTGACCCCGATCCAGAGTCTTTTCTGCCGAATTCATGTGCAATATTTAAATTTTATTTTATTCCTTTTGTATTTCTTCTTCAGAAAGACTCGTCGTTCACCACCGACATGTCACCCTTAGGGGTTGAGGAACGGGACGAGCCCTTGTCTGTGCATTCTGAGCCGGAGCCACTCTGGTTCTGCTGTTCGGATCCCGCACTGGATGTGACTGTGGAGGATGAGGTGGAAGAGGAACGAGTCTTTTCTTTAAAGTCTGTGATTATCACGGTCACATTGCCGACTGTTACCGCAAGCTGCTGGGCGGTACTTCTGTCCACATTTTTCAGCCTGGGCCTGTGCGAGGAAGAAATAAAATAGCAGAATAGTAAATGGAGCACACAGACAGACAAGTTTAAAGCCACCTGGCCACTGCTTAGCCCCCACCCCACTCCAAAAATAAAACAAAAAAACACAGTTAGACTTACCAGTAACAGATATTTAAGACTCCCTCAGCATGACCACACGGAAAAATAAAATTCTGTGATTACTCACCTGTAGAATTGGTATTATGAGTATACAGTACGTCCTGCTCCAGATAGAATACTTTCACTCAGGTACTACTCCGCCAGATGGCGCTGGACTGCAGAGACATCGAAAATAGGCTCCTCCCGGCCCCTCAAATACCCAGGGACCTCCCACAATCCCCAGCATTGAAAAGCAGTTAATGTTTTTTTGAAACACAGAGCAACCTTCAAAATAAATACGTGCAAAAGACAATTTCTATCCCACAACGCGTGCACCTTCACACGATGAAGAGTCCACCCAGAAACCACCACCGATAGTGCAAATCCTTACCGACTGATAAGAATAACAGAAGCCTTCAAAAACGTCAACAAGTGGGTAGTTGGTAGGTCCTATTCTCAGATGTATTGCTCACCAGCATTCAAGGGTAAATCAATCCAACCAATTACCGAGAAACAATAATAAAACAGAATCTAGTGTAATTCCGTTAAGACCCAAGACAATTTATTAAACGTTATAAAATTTGCACTCACAAACATGCAATTAGAAACAGCGTTCAATCAAAGTCAGGCGACGCTCATCTCACCGGCCCTGGCATGAAGCAGCTATGCCAGCAGAAAGATCGCGTCAGCCACGGACAAAGATGTAGGTACCAATGTTGCAGAAAATTCCGCCACCGCCGACGCGTTTCGTCGCCAAGGGCAACTTTAACCCTTTAAGTGCCAGCCTACCTGGAGTTTTTGTCACACTCTGTTGCCAGACCATTTTGCACTATTTTGCGCTCCCCATGTTCAAATGTGATTTTTGAAGGGATTTCCAGGGATTTCCCAGGAAAATGATATATTGTTTTTTTCAGCAGAGTCTGGGCTTTAACATGAAATGTCTTGTTTGTCATTTGTTAGGTGTATTCTTAATATTTTTGGGTGAAATATGTGCAAAAAAAAAAAAAAAAATTTTTACATATTGTAGTTTTTTTTGTAATAAAAAATGTAAGTTTGTCAATGAAATCTTATTGCGTGTGAAATCCCAATTTCTCCCGGTTACAGCGGTACCACATATGTATAGGTAGACACCCTTTCCTGCCCAGGAGACTCCCCCAAACTGAAACAGCGCTTTAGGGGATTTTCAGATAAAATACAACTATGCTACGCAATATGCGCACCTTGCAGTTTTTCCAGAAAAACAACCCTTTACATTTGAAATACCCCCAACAAACTATATATTCTCTGGAAGTACACACCTCAGGCTTTCTAGGCGTACCAGGCTTGTTGATGTGGCCATAGTTTTCTGGAAGTAATCCCTCAATGGATTCTTTGGTTGCAAAGAGTTTCCCTAAAAAAAGGATAAAAAAGCAGAATCAAAGCCACATTTTCCTAAAAAAACTATATACAAACAAGAAAAAACAAGTTTAATCTGAAAACGCAACATCCCCCGAACAGAACAATACCCAACATGCATAGCTACTGTCAAGGGAAGAGTTGCCAAACACCCCAAAGTAAAGCATGTGCATAACGGTAATTTTTCTTGAAAATTTCAGCTCTGCAGACAAAGTGCGCACCTTGCGATTTTTCAACCAAAACAACCCTTGACATTTGGAATATCCCCCATAAACCATATATTCCCTGAAAGTACACACGTTAAGCTTTCTAAGGGTACCCAGCTTGTTCTAGTGGGCTCATCTTTCTGGAATTATTACCTCAAAGAATTCTTTGGTTGCGCAGGGTTTCCCTAAAAAATTTATAAAAAAGCTGAATAAAAAACACCTTTTCCTAAAATATAAATATGCAAACCAGAAAAAACAAGCTAAGTCTGAAAGCGCAAGGTCCCCCGAACAGAACAATACCCAACATGCAGAGGCACTATTAACCCTTTTAATTGCCAGCCTACTTGAGATTTTGTCACCCTCTGTTGACAGGTCATTTTTCCCCATTTTGCGTCATGTTTTGCGCCATGTTTTGCGCCATTTTTGCTGGAACTTTCAGGAAAATTATATATATATTTTTTTGCAGCAGAGTTTAGGCTTTAACATGAAATGTCTTGTTTGTAAATTTTTTTTTTTTTTTACAATATTATTAAGTAAAAAAAAAAAATAAATAAATAAAATTTTTTTTTAGAAAATTGACTCCTTTATTTTAAATAAAAAATGTATTTTATTAAGGAAAATCATATTGCATGTGAAAGCCCCATTTCTACCGATTAGAACGGTACCACATATTTATCGGTAGCCCCCTGTTCCTGCCCAGGAGACCCACCTAACTGAAACAAGTATTTTATAACATTCACAAAAAAAATACAAATACCATCCACACTACAAAGGGTTAAATCGAGAAAAAAAATTACATAGGGTCCCCCCTCCCAGGGGAGGGAGACCCCATTTTTTTTTTTGATTTTTAAGGGTTAAAAACCCTTAAAAATCAAAAAAAAAATTGACGTGGGGTCCCCCTTACCCAAAGTAACCAGCCCGGGACCAGCTATGGGGGCTTGTAGGCACAGAGTGGGGGGGCCAGCTTTTGTGCCCCCCCCCCACCCTGCAGCCTACGAGCCCACATAGCCTATGTGGGCCCGGGCTCTTCTGCCCCCCCCTGGCCTTTAAAAACCCTTAAAAATCAAAAAAAAAATTGACGTGGGGTCCCCCTTACCCACAGTAACCAGCCCGGGACCAGCTATGGGGGCTTGTAGGCACAGAGTGGGGGGGCCAGCTTTTGTGGCCCCCCCACCCTGCAGCCTACGAGCCCACATAGCCCATTTGGGCCCGGGCTCTTCTGCCCCCCCCTGGCCTTTGGGGAGGCAGGTAATGGGGGTGCCAGGGGTTAATGGCAAGCCACCCGCTAACGCAGGTGACTTGCCAGACCCCCGAGCCCTGTGAACTGGTATAAGGGGTCACATGGACCCCTTACCAGTTCACAAAGGGTTAACAGTATAAAAAAAATAAACACAGACACAGGTTTTTAAATAGTTTATTAGAAAAAAAAAAAAATTTAACTTTACTCACCTCCGATGTTCAGATGCAGTGTCCCGCGGCGATCTGATGCAGGTGACAGCTGGGCAGAGAAGGGGGGAGGCAGGCGATCGGAGGATTCTCCTCCCAGCCGTCACCGACATCTGAGAGGAGAACTGCCGGGTGCCCCGATGACACCCGGCGGTGACGTCATTAGCCCCGCCCCCGAAGGGGCGGGGCTAAAATCCAAGATGGCGGCCGCCATCGGAAGATGCGACGGAGGGAGGGCTGTTATGCCCCCCTCCAGAAGACAGAAGACCCGGGGGGGGGGGGGTAATCGGAGCCCCCCCCCATGAAGAGGAGAGGCGGCGGGAGGCGGCGGGAGCGGAGGTGAGTAACTGTCATTTTTTTTTTTTTTTTTTTTTTTTAACAGGCAATCCGGCGGCTGCTGAAATGGGGGGGGGGGCACCCTATTCCGGGCCCTCCCCTGCAGCCGGAGAAGCCCCGATCGGCGATCGGAGCCCCGCTGGCTGAAGAGGAGACCCGGCCGGACAAAACAAGGGGTCAGGTAAGTGACTTTTTTTAAAACTTTTTTTTGTGGGATTGGGGAATGCCAGGCACGTAAAATTTACGTGGCTGGCACTTAAGTGACGGAGAGGCAACCACGTAAATTTTACGTGGCTGGCATTTAAAGGGTTAACTAGGCTGGTGGCGGGCGGAAGGCGGAAGAATAAATAAGGAATCCAACAATCCCACAATTCAGTGGGAAAGAAATCATGTGACCCTAATTACTGGGTCACATGATGTAAATAGTAAAACCCCAGGAATAGTAAATTTCAAACACCAGGAGTTAACCTGCCAAACTGTAATCATAAGAAGAGTGAACAAACCCACTGATGTAGTAAATACAGCAACTCCAACAGACCGATTCCAGCCAGCCGTGTTGCCGTCGGAGCGGTAGAACACGCCCCCAAATCTGACATCACACTCAACGAGCCGTAGTCACGTGATGGGAAACAGAGGAGGTGGAGAGCAACATGCGCTCCACAGCTCGCGTCCGCCGTCAGTCTCAGACGACAGATGGGCGTAACAGGAAATACAGAGGAGAATGCGTCGCTCCAAATCACGTGACCGCAGCTGGCGGTCATGTGATGTAAACACACGGATACATGACAGCCTCACAGCGCTCCCGCGCCAGCGAGCTGTCATTTAAGCAATTGATGCAACTCAGAACAAACAGGTGCATCAATTTTGAACATAAAGGTGCCATGCACCAGCTATGTGTCACAACAAGTGACACTATGTACTCGCCAAGTCTGCACGTAATCGAGCCGACCCCGCTGACAATCGGCCGGCCCGGAGGTTTGATCAGACTTTTATGAATCTTTGGCAAAATGTATATAGTCGGGACCCGGGGCGCTGTTGGATTAAAATAATCAAATTCCTTCCTAGTCAAAATGCCAAGCTCCAAATCTGAATTGAGTAACTCCAATAACTCTTGCTGGTAACACAATGTGGCTACGTCCCCTTTATGAGTTGTCATCACCCTAAATGGTTGCAGGCGATACCTAAAGGGCAGTTCACTAGGGTGAGACGTAACTGTACGTCGTTGGAAGACTTTGACAATCAGTCTGCGATGTTAATGCAACGATTTGTCAATAAGGGTTACGATGAGGAAACAGTACGCCAACAATGGGCTCTTGTTAGAAAATGCCAGAGAGAATCCCTTTTAAAAAAAGAGTAATAGGAGTACCACTGAAACACGAGATGATATTCCATTTATCACTGGCTTTAATGTACAGTATAAGGAGGTCCGTAATTTATTAGCCAAACATTGGCATATTTTGAAAGCTGATGCAGTTCTGGGCCCTGTGTTACCAGCATGTCCAAAAGTGGTGTTTAGAAAAGCACCAAGTCTGAGAGACCGGCTGGTGAGGAGCTATGTGGATCCACCTATTTCTGGTGGATCTGCTGGTAGCCTACCGACCGGCTTCTATAGATGTGGAACATGTGCTGGTTGTAAGGGCTGTAAATCCGTTGGAAAATCAGTGAAATCTTTTCAAGATTTCAAAACAAATAAATTCTTTAAAATTTCTAAGTATATATCCTGCAGCTCCAAAGGTGTAGTGTACCTCATATGGTGCCCTTGTCAAAAAATGTATGTTGGGCGCACCACGCGTGAGCTCAAAATACGTATTCGAGAACATATGTACAATGTCAGACGTGGATTCGAATCCCATAACTTGTCAGCTCATTTTAAAGAGTGCCACAATAGTGACCCTAGTCTTATTTCATTCATGGGGATTGATAAGGTAGAACAACATTGGCGGGGTTCAAATTTGGTAAGGGAAATTTCAAAGAAAGAGGGTCAGTGGATTTACACTTTGGCACCTTACATCCGTTTGGTCTGAACGTTGATTTTGATCTGAACTGTTTCATTGACTCCTCATAAGGCTGATCTTAATTGTTACTTTTTTCTCCTGTTTTTTATTCATTGTGTTTATCTATTGTGCTCATTTTTAAAGTTGTTATTAACCTAATTATTTGTCTGACACTGGAGTGAAGCAGCTCTAACCACAGTTGTTTTCATCCATGGACTTTACAGAAATTCCCAATTTTTTTATTATTTTTTGAGTTGCTATAATGTGGCAACTCTACATTTTTTGGTTTAGTTTCTTAGTGTAATTAGTGTCACTTGTTGTGACACATAGCTGGTGCATAGCACCTTTATGTTCAAAATTGATGCACCTGTTTGTTCTGAGTTGCATCAATTGCTTATATGACAGCTCGCTGGCGCGGGAGCGCTGTGAGGCTGTCATGTATCCGTGTGTTTACATCACATGACCGCCAGCTGCGGTCACGTGATTTGGAGCGATGGAGCGCATTCTCCTCTGTATTTCCTGTTACGCCCATCTGTCGTCTGAGACTGACGGCGGACGTGAGCTGTGGAGCGCATGTTGCTCTCCACCTCCTCTGTTTCCCATCACGTGACTACGGCTCGTTGAGTGTGATGTCAGATTTGGGGGCGTGTTCTACCGCTCCGACGGCAACACGGCTGGCTGGAATCGGTCTGTTGGAGTTGCTGTATTTACTACATCAGTGGGTTTGTTCACTCTTCTTATGATTACAGTTTGGCAGGTTAACTCCTGGTGTTTGAAATTTACTATTCCTGGGGTTTTACTATTTACATCATGTGACCCAGTAATTAGGGTCACATGATTTCTTTCCCACTGAATTGTGGGATTGTTGGATTCCTTATTTATTCTTCCGCCCGCCACCAGCCTAGTTAAAGTTGCCCTTGGCGACGAAACGCGTCGGCGGTGGCGGAATTTTCTGCAACATTGGTACCTACATCTTTGTCCGTGGCTGACGCGATCTTTCTGCTGGCATAGCTGCTTCATTCCAGGGCCGGTGAGATGAGCGTCACCTAACTTTGATTGAACGCTGTTTCTAATTGCATGTTTGTGAGTGCAAATTTTATAACTTTTAATAAATTGTCTTGGGTCTTAACAGAATTACACTAGATTCTGTTTTATTATTGTTTCTCGGTAATTGGTTGGATTGATTTACCCTTGAATGCTGGTGAGCAATACATCTGAGAATAGGACCTACCAACTACCCACTTGTTGACGGTTTTGAAGGCTTCTGTTATTCTTATCATTCGGTAAGGATTTGCACTATCGGTGGTGGTTTCTGGGTGGACTCTTCATCGTGTGGAGGTGCACGCATTGTGGGATAGAAATTATCTTTTGCACTTATTTATTTTGAAGGTTGCTCTGTGTTTCAAAAAAACATGGATTTTCTACACTCGGTTCTTTTGGGAATAAGGACTATTACACGTCGAGCACTTGAATGTGGATTTGAAATTATTGATTATACTGTTTTTCATTTTTTAGTGCGGTGTATGTACTAATATTGCATGTTATGTAATTATTGTACCTTTTTCACTTATATTGAAAAGCAGTTAACGAGAAGCTGGGAGAATTAAAACAACCCAAACTAGTAACTATAACAATGATAACAATCACCATACAGGGGATCCAAGATAATGCAAAAAACCAAGGGTGGGGTGGAGCAGGACGTACTCTATACTCATAACACCAATTCTACAGGTGAGTAATCACAGAATTGTATTATTCTTAGTATACAGTACGTCCTGCTCCAGATATAATACTTACACTCGGGAAATCCAATAGCAGTGTCCATAAAGTAGAGTGGGATCCCCAAAGGTGACAGCAGACAGTTTAAACCACTGCCGCCTGCAGAGCCTTGCGGCGAAAAACAGCATCAGCTGAGGCCCTAACATCAACCTTGTAAAACTTTGAAAAGGTATGAACAGAAGACCAAGTAGCGGCCTTGCAAACTTGTTCAACAGAAGCCTGGTGCTGAAAAGCCCAAGAGGCACCAATAGCACGAGTAGAATGAGCAGTAAGGCGGAAGGGAGGATTCTTCCCCTTAGCAGAGTAGGCCTGAATCACAGCCTGATGCATCCATTTGCTGATAGTAGACTTGGCAGGAGCCAAACCCTTCCTAGGACCAGAAGGGACCACAAAAAGGGCATCAGTTTTTCTGAAAGGTGCAGTAGCCACCAGATAGTACTTCAGACACCTAACCACATCCAAAGAATGCAAAACCCTCTCCTTAGCAGTACTAAGATTAGGGCACAATGATGGAAGAACAATGTCCTGATTCAAATGAAAGGCAGACACGACCTTATGCAGAAAATCTGGCTTGAAGCGGAACACCACCTTGTCCTGGTGTCTCTCATAGTAGGGGGGCTGGATGGAAAGCGCCGCCAACTCAGAAACACACAGAAGTGATGGCCACCAAAAAAGACAACCTTGAGAGTAAGAATGGCCAAGGCAGCCTCCTGCACAGGTTCAAATGGAGCACCCTGCAGGGCAGACAGGACCAAGTTCAAATCCCAGACAGGCAACATAGGCTTACGTGGAGGCCGCACATGAGTAACCCCTTGGAAAAAAGTCCTGATCAGAGAATGCTGAGCAAAAGATCTCTGGAAGAAAACAGCCAGGGCAGAGACATGACCCTTCAGAGTACTGAGTTGAAGCCCCAGATCCAAACCATGTTGGAGGAACTCCAGAATCCTGGGAATAGAGAACACATGACAGGGAAGAGACCTATACTCACACCAGTCAATGTAGGCACGCCTAAACCTATAGTAAATGGAAGAAGAAGACTTCTTCCTAGCCCTAATCATGGTGTTAACGACAGAGGCAGAAAGCCCCTTTTCCATCAAGATGGAGGTTTCAGCAGCCAGGCCATCAAAGCCAGTGTTTGTAAATTGGGATGGCGTAAATGTCCCTGAGTGAGCAGGTCTGGAACCTTGGGCAGAGTGTACTGATCTACTGCCAGCTGCGCTATGTCTGCGAACCACACTCTTCTTGGCCACCTGGGAGCCACCAGGATTGCTGGCACCCCTTCCTGAGCTATCTTGCGCAGAACCCTGCCCAACAGGGGGAATGGAGGAAAGACATACAGAAGCTGAAAATCCTGCCATGACATTGTCAGAGCATCTTTGGCCAAGGCCAGAGGATCCTGGGACAGGGAGACAAAGGCTGGGAGCTTGTGATTGTGACGGGACGCAAACAGATCCACATCTGGCTGACCCCAACGGAGACACAGAGAGTGAAACACCCTGTCGCAGAGGGACCATTCTCCCAGGCGAGAGGTCCCCCTGCTCAGAGAGTCTGCCTGCAAATTCTCCATCCCCCGGAATGTACACAGCTGAGATGCAGGGGACATTGTCCTCCACCCAGGACAGGATCAGAGACACTTCCTTGAAGGCCCCCTTGCTCCAGGTCCCTCCCTGATGATTGATGTAGGCAACCGCCGTCTGGTTGTCCGAGCGTACCTGAACAGGCCGGCCCCGAAGGATCCTTGTCCCACACTGACAAGAGGTGGAGTTGCAGAGGCCTCATGTGAAACTGGGCATAAGGGACCGCCTCGAAGGAGGACACCATCAGGTCCACCAGCTGCATCCCCTGCCTGATGGAGGGATGGGGGCAAGAGAGCAGGAACTGAACCCGTGCTAGCAGACTGTCCACCTTTTGTTGAGGAAGAAAGATCCTTGCCTGAACTGTATCTAGATTCATACCCAGGAATGGCATCACCAAGGAGGGAGACAGGGAAGACTTGGGATGGTTGATCACCCAGCCAAATGACTTGCTGAGTATCCCGCTCCGCCTGCTGGAGGGACTGAGAAGTGATGAGAATGTCGTCCAAGAATGCGGATGCCCTGAGACCTGAGCAGAGCCCTTGGGCCGCTCATCAGATGACTCTGAGTCAGAGAACAATTCCCCTTCTTCCAGGGGAGTATAACCAGACAGTTCAAGGAACTCTTCAGCCTCCATAGGGAAAAGAGTGACATCAAGCGTCAGATGCCGCCTCTTAGCAGAGGCCTTACGCGCCATGGTATTAGCAAGCAACTTTTCAACACTAGCCAGTCTAGTAGACACATCAGGCTGAGATTCCCCACTGGTATGCAGCTCACGGGTAGTCAAATTTAACATGTCCCTGATTTCCGACCTGGTAGCCACAGCCACGAGTGCCGATGCACAGACAGGCCACAAGGCTGAACCCACACTGGCAAAGGCATGGCAAGCCATCTGATCAATGTGCTTGTCCTCGCCATCCTTAAGGGTAGTGGCGTCAGGAGTATGTACCACGGAGGTGTTGGACAAACCTAAGATGGGCGCATCAACCTCGGGAGGGGAAGACCAGCGCTTCACCACGTCCACCGGAAAGAGATACTTCCTATCCCATCCCTGAGGAACATCATGAAGGCGACTCTGCTTCTCCCATTCTTTTAGAATCATGCTGTCAAAATGATCCTGATTTGGAAACTCCAAGCGGGGCTTAGAGAACCCAAAGAATTCCCCCTTCTTCGGAGGGGCCTCCGCTGGTGGGGAAATACCCAGAACCTCTGATAGATGGGTCAGGACCCTGGGAGTATCCACAGCATCCCCCAGCGCCTGCCCGACATCAGAATCAAAGAACTGCAGTTCCTCAGTCTCAGATTCCTCAAACAATTCCCCCTCCTCGAGCGGGGAATAATCAGCCCAGTCAGGGGAGTCATAATCACCAAAATCAATTACCGGCGTAGCCGGTGACAGATGCCTTTTCTTAGCAGGGGCCTTTCTGCCCACTGAGCCAGAAATACTTTTCTCGAGGTTGGCCAGCCTAGCACATACACCAGAGTGCGACTCCCCACTAATGACGGTGTCACTTGGGGTACGGATGATACGGGGTGGGGGTAGGAGATGAGGCGGGAGGCATGGACCCAGACGCCTGGGATCCCGACTGCCGCGTTATGGCCAGCGCTGCCCCAAGCGGCGAATGAGGCATATTGGCCAAGCACAGTAAGAAGAGGGGGGGGGGGGGAAGCCCAGCAGGGCACTCACACACCGCATGAAATGGCGTCCTATTCAGCCAGCAGCGCCTGAGAGAGCCAGGGAGAAGAAGGGGCGGGCCAGCGCGGATCGCGCGCCGCGCCCGGCCCCGCCCCCTTCCCTCCGAATCCAAGTAATGCGGTTCCCGGCAATGGGATGCTCCCTCAATGGCGCCAAAAAACAGAAGGGGGAAGGCCGCGGCAACGCGCGAGCGCCCGGCCCCACCCCCTCACAGAATCAGCCTGAGGGGAAGAAGCTCCCCAGACTGTAGGCAGAGCGCAAAGCGCAAACGTGAATCAAGCGCACAAGCACACACACATACATATATATCAAAAGTGACAGAGGAACAATGCCACCCCCCCCCCCCCGCAGGGTTAATAGAGGGGACCCGGAAGGGGGAGAATCCCTCAACATGAGGTGTAAGGGAAGTAAATAGGGACAGGCCATTTTTAGGGACATTTTGCTTTCATCTCTGCAGAAGTTCGCCCTCTACTGGACCATAACCCATATGTCATGAATAGTGGAAGCGGGGTGTGTGACATACTTGGAATAAGTAACCAGTGCAACCAAAGTCAGTGCGGTGACAGAACTAAAGGCAAACCAAGCACACATACAAGTGAATGCACAGAAGCACGCACACACTCCCCCCCTCCCCCCCCCCCCCCCCCCCCGAGAACTACAAGCGAGGGAGGGCAGCGGCCACCTAATGTAGGACCCACCGATAGACAGGGGGAATAGCGCAGGAGGGGCATCCCATAAGGCTCACCATATGCCTATACCGCCTACCATTTGGTGGGGGATTGCGGTGGAGCAGCGATCCTAAGCACCCGACAGCGGTGCTGCCTACCGTCACCCGCACCAGCGCAGCCAAAGCTGGGAGGCACATAAACAATGGAACGGGTGGGAATAGTCCTACAGGGCCGCAGGCTAATAGCCCCGCTCACCTGTGAGAAGAGAGCGCCATCTTCTTGTCCTTCGCAGTCCAGACTGCAGAGAAATTCTGGGGATTTGTGGGAGGTCCCGGGTATTTGAGGGGAAGGGAGGAGCAAATTCCGTGGTCTCTGCAGTCCAGCGTCATCTGGCGGAGTAATACCCAAGAGTAAAGAATCTTATCTGGAGCAGGGCGTACTGTATACTAAGAATAGAACTGGGGAATTTGTGGGAGGTCCCTGACTTATATAGGGCCGGGAGGAGCCACAAGCTGTTTTCTGTAGTCCAGCGCCATCTTGTGGATGTACCCATGTGTAAGGAATATTCTGGAACCGGACGTGCTGTATACTTAGAATAACAATTCTACAGGTGAGTACTCACAGAATTGTCTTTTTCTTATTGCATGGCATGGCCTGCTTCAGTAATCATAACAGTTGGGACATCCAAAAGCAGTGTCCAAAAGTAGGGTGGGATCCCCAATGAGTAACGGCCAGCAGTTCAAGTCACTACCGCCTAAAGTACCTTGCGGCCAAAACCAGCATCCGCTGAGGCCTTAACATCAACCTTGTAAAACTTGGAAAAGGTATGAACAGAAGACCAAGTAGCGGCCTTGCAAACTTGTTCAACAGAAGCTTGGTGCTGAAAAGCCCAAGAGGCACCAATAGCACGAGTGGTATGAGCAGTAACCCTAAAGGGAGGTTCCTTCCCCTTAGCAGAATAGGCTTGTACCACCACCTGACGGATCCACTTGCTGATAGTGGATTTAGCCGGAGGCAAACACTTTCTAGGTCCAGAAGTGAGAACAAAAAGAGCATTAGATTTCCTGAAAGGCTCAGTAGCGACCAAATAAAACTTCAGAGCCCTGACCACAGCTAAAGAATGCAATGTCCGCTCCTTGGAATTAGCAGGATTAGGACACAATGAAGGCAAAACAATGTCCTGATTGAGATGAAAGGCAGACACGACCTTAGGCAAGAAATCCGGCTTAAGCCAAAACACCACCTTATCCTGATGCCACTCAAAATTAGGAGGTTTGATGGAAAGCGCCGCCAGTTCAGAAACTCGCCTGACAGAAGTAATAGTCACCAAAAGGCTACCTTAAGAGTCAGAATGGGCAAGGCAGCCCCACGAATAGGCTCAAAGGGAGGACCCTGCAGAGCAGACAACACCAGATTCAAGTCCCAGACTGGTAGCATAGGCTTATGAGGTTGACACACGTGAGTAACACCCTGGAAAAAGGTTTTAACTAACCGGTGATTGGCAGAGGATCTTTGGAAAAAAATTGCCAGGGCTGAAACATGGCCCTTGAGGGTACTAAGTTTAAGGCCAGAATCCAAACCATGTTGCAAAAATTCCAGAATCCCGGGGATGGAAAAAACCCGACAGGGAAGAGACTTGGACTCACACCAGACACTGTAAGCATGTCAGACCCTGTAATAGATAAAGGACGAGGACTTCTTCCTAGCCCGAATCATGGTATCCACAACAGAGGCAGGCAACCCCTTTTCCATCAAGATGGAGGTTTCAGCAGCCAAGCCATTAAAGCCAGCGTTTGTAAATTGGGATGGCGTAGCTGCCCCTGAGTAAGAAGATCTGGATCCTTGGGCAAGACGTACTGATCCACCCGCAACTGCAAGACGTCTGCGAACCACACCCTTCTTGGCCAACAGGGGGCCACCAGGATGGCTGGCACCCCCTCCTGGGCTATCTTGCGCATGACCCTGCCCAGTAGAGGGAACGGAGGGAACACATAGAGAAGCCGAAACTCCGTCCAAGGCATTGCCAGTGCATCCTTGGCGAAGGCCAGAGGATCCTGTGACAGGGAGACAAACTTGGGAAGTTTGTGATTGTGACGGGACGCAAACAGGTCCACATCCGGCTGACTCCAGCGGTGACACAGGGAGAGAAACACCTGGGTTGTTGAGGGACCATTCCCCCAGACGAGACGTCCCCCTGCTCGGGGAGTCCGCCACCTGGTTCTCCACCCCCGGAATGTATACCGCTGAGATGCAGGGAACATTCTGTTCCGCCCAAGACAGTATCAGGGACACTTTCTTGAAGGCTTGCTTGTTCCGAGTCCCTCCCTTATGGTTGATGTAGGCAACCGCCGTCTGGTTGTCTGAGCGAATCTGAACAGCCCGACCCCGAAGGTCTGTGGTCAGCGGAGAAAGAACCAACCTGATCGCCCTCAGTTCCAGTACATCGATGGGAGCATGGGCCTCCTGGGGGCCCCACCGACCCTGGAACTTCAGAGACTTCCAAAAGCCCCCCCAGCCTGTCAGACTGGCATCTGTGGTGACCGTCTCCCAGCACGGGGGCAGGAAAGTCCTGACCACCAGAAGGTTCCTTGAGTCCAGTCACCACGAAAGGGACTGTCTGGCAAGAGGAGACAGAGCAAATTCCTGATCCAGGGACACAGGGTCCCGATCCCAGACTGACGAGAGGTGCCACTGAAGAGGTCTCATGTGAAAACTGAGCAAAGGGGACCGCCTCGAAGCAGGACACCATCAGGCCCACCAACTGCATCCCCAGACGGATGGAGGGATGAGGACACAAGAGCAGAGCCTGTGCCTGCTTCTGAAGGCCCTCCACCTTCTGCTGAGGAAGGAACACCTTGACCTGAGAGGTATCCAGTGTCATGCCCAGAAAGGACCTCACCAAGGACGGGGACAGTGAAGACTTGGGAAAGTTGATCACCCAGCCGAAGGACTCCAGAGTGGAGGTCACCACCAGGGTGTCCTGCTCAGCCTGATGAAAGGACTGGGCCACAATAAGGATGTTGTCCAGGTAAGGAAGGATGCGAACGCCCTGGTTCCGTAGCAGAGCCATCACCCCTGCCAGCACCTTGGTGAACACCCGAGGCGCCGAGGTGATACCAAAGGGTAAAGCTACAAACTGGTAATGCTGATCCTCCAGCGCGAACCTCAGAAATCTTTGATGACCTGGGAAGATAGGCACATGAAGATAAGCATCCTTGATGTCTACAGTGGTCATGAAGTCGCCGGGCGAAGGGTACTGACAGCCGAGTGTAGCGTCTCCATGTGAAAATGCATGAATCTGACAAACTTGTTGAGGCCCTTCAATTCCAGGATGGGCCTCAGAGAGCCGTCCTTTTTGGGGACCGTGAAAAGACTGGAATAGTACACCCCTGACCCTGTTCTTGAGGGGGCACCGGACAAATGACCCCTGACTCCAGCAGGCATTGAACCGCCGAAAGCAACCCTTGAGCTGACATCCGGGATCTGATGAATCTTGGGGGCGCCAGGCTGCAAACTATCTTGTAACCAGAGGACACCACCTCTTGAATCCACCGGTCAGACGTGGAGCCTCCAGACGCGAGCAAAGAGCCGAAGCCGCCCCCCCACCCGGATGGGTGAGGGCGCCCCCTCATGCCTGAGGGGCCTTGGGAGGGAGTTTGGGCTTGGAACCCCAGGAGAGACCGGGACAACCACGGAATCTGCCACGGCACCAAGAATCTCTGCGGCTACCTGAGAAGAGGGAGCCACAGCCTCCTCTGGGAGTATGAAGGGAGGGGGAAGGAGGCAGAGGGCCCCCGAAAGGGCCGGGGCTGCCTCCTACGCTGAGGCAGTCTGCCATCCTTGGCTAAAACATCAAGACGCTCACCGAAGAGCCGCAGCCCCGCAAAGGGGAGCCCAGTGAGAGCCTTCTTAGCAGCAGCGTCAGCTGCCCACTGACGCAACCAAACAGAGCGGCGCATAGCCACCAAAAGTGCAGAGGCCCTACCGCCCAGTCTCACAGCATCATCCATGGCAGTAAGGATAAATGCAACAAAATCAGAGCAAAGCAAGAGGGCCCTATAATCCTCCCTCCTCCTACCAGCCATAGCGCCATCACATAGACGCTTGAGCAGGTTCTTAAGGGCAATAGCCATAATGGCAGCAGCACAGGCCAGGCGCAGTCCAGCCCCACACAAGTAAAAGCATGGCAGGCCAGCTAATCCATGCGCCGGTCCTCGCTGTCCCTCAGAGTGGTAGTGTCAGGGGAAGGCATGACCGAGGCATTGGACAGACCTAGCACGGGAGCATCCACCTCAGGGGGACATGACCACCGCTTTACTAGATCAGCAGGAAAGGGATACCTCTTATCTAATCCCTTAGGCACAGCGGGCAGTCTGTTAGGACGTTCCCACTCCTTAAGCACCATAGTAGTGAAATGTCCCTGCTCAGGGAACTCAAGACGCTGTTTATCAGGTCGAAAGAGCTCACCCTGCTTTTTCTTAGCCACCTCAGGGGGAGCAATGTGCAAAATTTCAAAAATGTGAGACAGCAGATTATCAGTGTCCTCAGGGTACCATGATTCCTCCCCGGACGCAGACCCAGGGTCACTATCGCAACCCTCCAGCTGGTCCCCAGAGGAGTCAGAGTCCTGGAACAGTTCCCCTTCCTCTAGGGAATAACGTCCACCAATGGCATCAAACTCCTCCTCTGTGGAGCGTTAGGGAGTGGAAGTCAGGTGCCGCTTCTTGCCAGAGGCCTTCCTAGGAACAGGCCCGGCAAGCTGACTCCCAATGTTGGCCAGACGAAGTGCCAGATCAGACTGTGACCCCCTGCTATTATCCCCCTCACTGGGGGCCAATTGCAGGAGTGGGGGGGTAGGCGACTCCGAAGGGGGTTCAGAGCTGGGAAGCGATGCAGGCAAACCAGCTTGGAGCGCAAGGACACTTGGGGCGCACGGCACGCACACCCTGACACTGTCACTTACAGGGGATACCCCACACATGGCACACAGCCGGGATTGCGCCGAAGGACCCCCAAGCACGCTATCCCCAGAAGCCTCCATATGGTGATTAACACAGGCGCAATAGGCCAGCAATGGGCAAAGGCTAATACAAAAGCCACCCGGGATGCCCCCCAGAAGTCAGTAAAGGGGGGGATGAGGGGGAGGAAGGAGTAGAGCCGGGAGAAACCACAACCCACTTATCCCGCCTGAAAGACATAAGTAAAAACGACACATGAGCATCCCGCAGCACATGCGCTACAAGATCAATAAAAAAAAAACCCAAGGGGGACTCACGGACCAAGGAAATCGCAGGATCACCAAGCCTCAGACCCCTGGATGAAGCGACACACAGGAGGATACAGAACCGCAGCCAGAAAGGGAGAAAACCAGACGCGCAGCCAATCCAAAATGGCGCCGGCAGAAGTACCTCGAGGGGCGGGCCGCGGGGGGACGATGCGATACGAGTCATCCCCCGGCCCCGCCCCCTCCGAAGAGACACTGTACACAGCAAAATACACCACAACTAACACCACTCACCGCTACCACCTGCCCCCACCCCCCGAACATAAGTCAGGGGGGGGGGGGGGGGGAGAGACGAAAGACAGCGGCGAGTATCCAGGCCAGGGGGGAGGAGGGGGGCCCCCTGAAGGAAAAGAAAAAGACACAGTCCCCCAAAACTCACCCCCTCAGAACCCAGGACAGGAACTCCACATACCTAGTAGGCTCACCATAAAGCCCATGGCCGGCTACCCTTTGTGGAACAGGGTCAGCGGCTTGGAGCAGCGCTCCTGGAGCACTTGACCCTAGTGCTCTTCTACCCTCTCCCGATCTGTGAGCCGAGGCTGGGAGGCAGAAAGGGTCCAGAAACGGGTGGAAATAGACTTGCAGGGCCGCAGGCTTGGTTGCCCCGCTCACCTGCGCATAAAGAGAGCCATCTTCTATCTTCGCAGTTTCACTGCAGAGGAAACACTGGGAACTCTATGGTTAATCCCGTTTTTATAGGGGGCCGGGAGATGCCACAGCTCTTCTGCAGTACACTGCGCCACCTTGTAGCGGAATAACCCAACTGTTATGGATACTGAAGCAGGCCGTGCCATGCAATAAGAAAAACAGAACATTAAAATCGGTTTATTTTCCTTTTATGGGGAGGATGCAAATAAAAAAAATAATTTTAACCAAATTATTCTGTTTTTATATTTAAGGATTGCTAATCTCAAGGACTGTTTTTTAGCCAACCTGTTGGGTTAGGGATATTGCATGATGGCTAAAAGAATCTAAACATATCAGAAAAGCAATAACCTTTAAGACATCTGAATTTGGGTTGGCCATCTGCGCAAACAGTAAATGAAAGCCAGAATTCGAGCAGATCTACTTACAGGATTGGATCTTATTACCCACTCATCAGCCCCATGTGACCACTAGCATTCAATAGGGTTTACCAAGTATGGGTTTTCATGGTGCACATATGCTGGTCTGGCAAACCTTAGTGCTAGTGTGGTGAGTAGGCCTTCAGTTATATTTGGCTGGAGGTCCACTTCAAGCAAGCCCTTCTCTTGTCTTGTATTTTTACTTTTCAGTCATGTTCTCGATAGATCCTCTTTAATACCAATAATAGTAATAGAACACAGTGCTTAGCACTTACCTAGAATTGTGGTTGAAGTTGCTGATCTTTGTCACAGCGTTTGACTGAATACTGTTGACTTCGCTCTGTGGGTCTCTGTGGATGTCTGTCTTTGGTCTGCGGGAGAGACAGAACAACACGTGTTAAAGATTCTGTGGTATGATCTGTGCAGTGCCCGCGGTATGGGAAGCCATCTATAAAAGCCAGCATTAGGTGAAGAAACTGTGGCACCTGAAAGACAACAATCTACTACTCTGTCCTCTTCAAAGAGCGTCTGTGGGAAAAAAACACTCCAGGTCCACAGCAGAACAACCCACTGCTGAGATCTTTTTCTTCTGCCACAAAGGCTGCAATGTCATGGGCTTACTGAACAATGACAGCTGGGGTCAGAGTTCCAGCCATGGCACTGCTCTTAGCCATCCATGACCAGACTAACTGAACGAGCAGGGGTATGATAACCTGGGCTAGGATCCCCACAACAGGTTTAAAGTGGACCAAAACCCACGGCGATTGGCCCAGGAATCTATAAGAATCCAAAATCGGGATGCTCTGCTGTGTGAATTCCCCCAGGTTGCCCATACATTTCTTTTCCGGTCCAACGGCACATGCGCAAGTATCCCTGTAGCAGGGCGTGTGCCCGCGCCAGGCGTTTGTGAATGGCCGCCGCGGGAACGCTCCCTGTTAAGAGGGTAGCAGGGCATGCGGCCGTCAGCACACTCGTCGGAGCCGCTCGCCTTAGGCGAAGGGACGTCAGCAGATCCGAGCACGCCGATTGGAAGAGTGCCCACGCATGCGCCGTAGGACCAGAAAGCAGTGAGCTTGTTTCGGTGACCTGGGGGGTTTCACACAGTAGGGCGCCCCTGATCAGGGTGCCCCAGGGGCAAGAACCAAAACCCAGGATAGTCAAAATCATGGGTTTTGGTCCACTTTAAAGGATAAGTCCATTTTGACTGTGTATGTTTTCTTGTGCCAAAAGGATTTTCTCAGTGTGCTGGGCTGATCTCGTTTTTTTTAATTTTATCTTAGGTTAGCAAATCTGTGTGTTTTTAACCAGTTTTCAATCTGTTGCTATTGGCAACTGTACACCAAGAACATGTGAGTTATGTACGCAGAATTATGCTGCCGAGGTGAAGGAGCTCACTCACACTTACACATGACCAGCAGCAGTGTCCTGTGTGTACTGTGTCACTTGTAGATCTTGGTGAACAGACCTGGTGTACAACTGCCAATAGCAACAGATTGCAGAGAAAACTGCTTCCATAGAACATATGTTTTCTAACATAAGAATACTAGTTCAGCTCAGCATCTTGATGACATAATTTTGACACAAAACATACACTTTCAAAACTTCCATTGAAAGTAGACTTTCGCTTTAGGTCCCTACACAAAAGAAATTTCTTACAGTTTCTCCCCTCGAGGTGCTTCTATTCAAGTCAGCAACCGTGTTCACACTCTCCTTCCAGTAATAATGGCTGCCCCTGTCTGTATACCAGTCCCTAGGCCCTTTGGTATGGGTTTGTTGCTCTTCCAGGGGTACCGTGGGTCCCTAACAAGATTACCAGCACCACCTCTTGAGGCACAGAGGGTATGGAAGAGGCCGGTGTCCATCGGTATTGGCCCGGTGTTCCTCCAGGAGTGACGAAGGGCATAGGGTCACCCCTTTTGTCCTAGTGACAGCCATGTTTTTAAATTTTATAAACTTCCTGATTAGCAAACACTGGCAGTATGTAAGGTTAATGTATGTGGACCCTGTAAGCCTTGTTTAAAAGTCTTGTTCTAAAACCTAACCTGGGATTTTGACTATCCTGGGTTTTGTTTTGAGTCCCGGGGGCATCCTGAATTGGATGTCCCTCTGTGTAACCGCCCCCCCCCCCCCCCCGGTCCAACGGTGTATGCATGTTCGTCAAACGACTCCATTTGTGGCAATCGGGAGAGTGATCAGAAATATCCCCATCACTCCCCTCCCCAACCTATCTGAATAGCTGGTGGCGGGAGTGCACTCACAGCCCAAAGATGCCGCTGTCCGTTGTTTACATCACTGAAAGTCTCAGGAGGCAGGCGAGTTTTATGGTGCCCCAGGGGTCTTTCACCCAGCGGGACATCCCAATTTTTGATGCCCCGGGGGAAGGCTAGCGGCCGGCCCTGAAATCTTTTCAAGTCCAGAGCTGGCCACCTTGGGCTTTAAACCAGACCTGTAGAGTGAAAAAACTTCCCTTCCCATGGCATTATAGGATGTCATGGCTCATTACACTTACCTGCCCTGGAGGTGGTGGCGGCTGCTGGTCATGTGATGCGAGTGTATGACCAACATAAGACTTTAAAGGCGACATAAAGCCATAATTTGACTTCCATTAAGTATGGTGAAGTGTAGGATCCCTGTTGGATTTCGGTCTTCTATGCCCTAGTAGGCTGCAACAGGTTGTGCTTACAGAATAGTTTCCCAAGAGTTTTGTCTAATATCCCCTCCCCACATGACGCAGACAGTACCTTTTGGATACTTTCACCATCCTATCTTCTCTCCTTTCCCTGTACTAAATCCAGCAATATCCCCAAAGTCACGCCTACCTGACCGATTGGCAGGGGTTTGAGTGGCAGGATCGGCGATTGCCGGACTGCATCATGACCCAGCATCTGGGATTTGAGGAGAGAAAGAAATGGATAGCCTCCAACACAAGATCTGCTTGGTAAAAGTAGGAGCCCGAGAACCAGAATTCCATAAGAGCAGTGCACAATTTATAATAGGAATTCAGGTTTCTACTCCAAGGTCGAGGGCCATCAGTGGGAGGCTGGCTAATTTGCATCACTGGCGGGTTTTTGTCGTCATTAAAGTGGACTTTCAGTCAGTTTGCACCACCACACCAGTCCAGTGTCAATGGGACAAAGACATGGGGATCAGCACTACAGATATAGTGTTCCTGTTAACGTGACATCCCTCTGGTACCTGATCTGTAGTTATATGAACCACGGACAGAAGTTAGGCAAAATATCAATAAATGATGAACCAGGCATTGCTGGAAGTAAGCGAGTATTGCTGTGGCTACAAGTCACTTTTTATTCCGGCTGTCAGATTGTCAGCCATTGTTTCTACTAGATCTACTTCAGGTTCACTAAGAGTATCTGCTAGTACACGCCCAGCGACTGTTCAATAATAACATTCCTCCCCCCATCCGCTCCCTCCAGGCTCGTGATGGAGATTTGCAGCTTCTGGGCCAAACTGAATCTCTGGGCGCGGAAGAGAGGAACTGTCATCCATACACAGATCTCTGGCAGGGCAGCATGGCTCCTTTGGAATGCCCCGCTGAAACTGTGGCAACAAATACACAAGCTCCTAATATGGAGTAATTACCGGCTCTTCAGCCGCAAACACCCGGCGCTCCCCGCACGAGGCGGCAAACAATGCGGCGTCTTTATTTGCAAACAATGAGCCTTTTTTACTCCCCGGCCAGAAACACGCAGCTGCCGAGCCGACAGTGTTTGCAATGATGCAATTTATGCTTACAGGCAACTGACAACATAGAGGGGCCTTACTCACCACCGCCATTAGGGGGTGCTTATGCTTAATTTTCTTTAAAGTGGACCTAAACCTTCCTAGTAACTTGCCATTCTTATCCACAGGGACACTAAGCTTGCCTAAACTGAACCCTGCATCATCTCTCAACTAGTTGAGCTTGACTGGGGAGTAGTAAACAGCTGCACATCCTCCAATAGGAGTCATGCAACACTGCAGTGTATAGTGTACCCCGCTCCCCCAACCGTATAGAGCTCCATGAGGAATAAGTGGCTACCTCCACATGGCCAGTGGGAGTATGTGTGTTAGAGGCCTATTAGACCTGGACCCTACCAGGCAAAAAGGGAAGGTTTATGTCCACTTTCCAATTCTAATAAGCACCTAAGTGTGCTGGCACAGTCCCTTCTTTGAAGGTGAACTACAGACACAACATTCTTCAGCAGTGTTCCGGCATGTTAAACATTCATATTCAAGTCCCATTTCCAGCCAACATGGTTTGCTAGTTCTGGATAAAGCGGGCAAAGGTTAAACCCATTTAAAGCAGAACAAAACCAAGGCCAGCTGGCCCTGGAATCTAAAAGCTTTGTGATGCCCCATTGTGTGAAACCCTGCCAGATTGCCAGTATCAGCTTAACTTTCACTGATCCATTGGCTCTTGTCTAATCAGAGCCGTTTTATGTGCCTATGTAATTTGCCAAGCAGATCTGATTGTTTACAATGGGGCGCGAGAACGCCCGCATCCTCTCAATCTTTGGGCTGTGCGCACGCTCCTGCCCCAGCCATTGAGATAGGCTCGGAAGGAAGCACTCCCCATTCAGGTCCATCAAGCAGTTTGCTACATTACAAAGCATGCACCGTTAGACTGGGAAGAGGGCAGTTTTTCTGCGCGTTCTGAGGTTTCACGCAGCAGGGTATGCCAATTAGAGATGCCCCCGGGCTTTGGAACAAAACCCAGGATAGTAAAAAAAAAAAAAATACAATTCTGTGATACTCACCTGTAGATTTGTTTTTGAGTATATCCAGTCCAGGTCGTCCCAGTGATGACATGTGGGTATTCCGCCCCCAGGGGGCACTCGACTGCAAGATCAAAAGCTGTCGCTCCTCCCGGCCCCCTATAAAGGCAGGTGTCTCTCTATCATTTTCCAGTGGTTAAAAAGCAGTAAAGAGGAGACAAGCCAGAAGGCCAAGAAACAATGTTACTTGACATAGCTTCAGCTTGTACTCTTTCCAACAAAAAGCAAGAGGACAAGTCCAAGAATAAAAATGGTAATCACCATAACAGGCAAACAATAGATAATGAACAAGGGCGGGGTGGGACGACCTGGACTGGATATACTAAAAAACAATTCTACAGGTGAGTATCACAGAATAACCTGTTCAACAGATGCCTGGTGCTGAAAAGCCCAGGAGGCACTAATAGCTCTAGTAGAATGAGCTGTAATACAAAAAGGGGGTTCTTTCCACTTGGCAGAATATGCTTGCACCACCGCCTGTCTGATCCTCTTACTGAGAGTGGACTTGGCTGGTGGCAAACTCTTCCTAGAGCCCTCTGTTAGGACAAAGAGCAAATCCGATTTCCTGAAGGATTCAGTCGCAACCAGGTAATACTTAATGGCTCTGACCACATCCAAGGCATGGAGGGTCCTTTCCTTAGAATTAGTCGGTGCTGGACACAAAGAAGGCAAGACAACTGCCTTATTAAGGTGAAAGGGAGAAAAGAACTTGGGCAAAAAATCAGGTGTAAAGCGAAAAACCACCTTATCCTTATGCCGCTCAAAATAGGGAGGCTTCATACAAAGAGCGGCCAACTCTGACACGTGACGCACCGAGGTGATCGCTACCAAAAAGACCACTTTAAGAGTCAAAATAGACAATGCAGCATCGCATAATGGCTCGAAAGGAGGACCCTGAAGAGCAGAAAGTACCAAATTCAAGTCCCACACCAGTATTACTGACTTACGCGGTGGACGGACATGGGTGACTCCCTGGAAAAAAGTCTTGATCAACCTATGATTGGCAATGGATCTCTGGAAAAAGATGGCTAAGGCCGAGACCTGGCTCTTGAGGGTGCTCAGCTGGAGACCCAAGTCTAAGCCGTGTTGTAAAAACTCTGTAGTATATCATGGAAGAAGACTTCTTCCGTGTCTGTATCATAGTATGCACAACCGTGGCCGACAGCCCCTTCTCTGTCAGGATTGAGGTTTCAATAGCCAGGCCATCAAAGCCAGCGTCTGTAAATTGGGGTGCTGTAGCGACCCCTGAGTGAGAAGCCCTGGGTCGTCGGGCATGATGTAGCGATACACTGACATCTGAACTATGTCCGCAAAGCAACTCCTCCTCAGCCAGCGAGGAGCCACCAGGATGGTTGGTACCCCTTCCTGGGCTAACTTGCGCAGCACTCGGCCCTGGGGGTGGAAATGGAGGGAATGCATAAAGGAGCCTGAACTCTGTCCAGGGAATTGCCAGAGCGTCTGTGGCAAAGGCCAGCGGATCTCCTGAAAGGGAGATGAACCTTGGGAGCTTGTGATTGTGTCTGGACGCAAACAGGTCCACGTCCGGCTGACCCCAGTGGAGACACAGAGCGTGAAAGGTCTTGTTGCTAAGAGACCATTCCCCCAGACGTGAGGCGCTCCTGCTCAGGGAGTCTGCCTCCTGATTTTCTACCCCGGGGATGTAAACCTTTGAGATGCAGGGAACATTCACCTCTGCCCAAGTCAGAATCTGGGTCACCTCCTTGAGGGCTCGCTTGCTCCAAGTCCCGCCCTGGTGATTGATGTAGGCGACGGCCGTCTGATTGTTAGAGCGAACCTGGATTGCACGACCCCTTAAATGTGGAGTCAAGCGAAGAAGCACCAACCGGATCGCTCTCAGCTCCAGGAGATTTATGGGTAAGCTGTTCTCCTGCGGACCCCACTGACCCTGGATCTTCTGCGTCTGCCAAAGCCTCCCCAGCCGGTCAGACTAGCATCCGTGGTAACCATCTCCCACCGGGGAGTCAGAAAGGACTTGCCCACCAATAGGTTCCTGGAGTCCAGCCACCACAAGAGGGACTGCCTGGCCGGGGGGGGGGGGGGGGGACAGTGAAAATTCCTGTTCCAGCGACTCCTGCATCCGGTCCCAGCCGGTCAACAGGTTCAACTGAAGAAGTCGCTTGTGAAATTGGGCGAAGGCCACTGTCTCGAAGCATGCCACCATTAGGCCCACCAGTTTCATCCCCAGACGGATCGATGGCCACTGACAAGACAGCAAGGCCTGCACCTGCGTCTGACGGCCCAAAACCTTATGCTGTGGCAGAAAGACCTTGACCTGAGAGGTGTCCATCGTCATGCCCAGGAAGGACCTCACTGCTGAAGAGACCGCAATCAGTAAATCGTCCAGATAGGGCCGCACACGAATGCCTTGGTTCCTCAGGATAGCCATGATGCCCGCCAGCACCTTGGTGAAGACACGGGGGGGCTAAGGATATCCCGAATGGCAGTGCCACAAACTGGTAATGCTGATCCTCCAGAGCAAACATCAGGAACTTCTGATGCCCCTGAAAGATCGGGATGTGCAGATAAGCATCCCTGATGTCCACCGTGGTGCCTCAACGTTCCATCCTTCTTGGGAACCGTGAACAGATTGGAGTAGAAACCTTGACCCTGTTCCTGAAGAGGTACAGGACAAATCACACCTAACCGCAGGAGGTGTTGCACGGCCATTCTCAGGCCCTGTGCCTTTAATGGGTTTTGGGATATCCGAGACCGAAGAAATTTTGTGGGTGGCCTGACTGCAAGCTCTATTTTGTAACCAGAGGACACCACCTCCTGAATCCACCGATCTGAGGCGCACCGTCTCCATATCCTCATGCCTGAGGGGACTTGGACCTGGCTCCCCAAGCGGGATTGGGTCGGCCGTGGGGCCTACCTCTACCCCAGTTATCTCTGCGGCCACCTGAAAATGAAGAGCCTCTTCCTCCTCCAAAGGAGCGATAGGCAAACGAGCTCCGAAAGGGCCGCACAGGCTTCCGTCGCTGAGGGAGTGTACCATCCTTGACCAGGAGGTCCAGATGCTCCCTGAACAACCTGTGCCCCACGAAGGGGATACTAGTAAGCGACTTTTTGGCCGCGGCATCAGCTGACCATTGCCGCAACCAGAGCGAGCGGCGAAGTGCAACAAGCAGGGCCGAAATCCTGGCACCAAGCCGGACACCATCGTCCATGGCAGAGACAACAAAGGCAATGAAATTCACGCAAGCCTTTAGGTATTTATACTCCTCCGCCCGCTTGCAAGTCTTAGCGCTATCCACGAGGTATCTCATCTTCTTTCTGATGGCCAGGGAGACAATAGCCGTGGCACACACAGGGCGAAACAAAGTACCAGCAAAGGTGAAGGCATGACAGACCAGCTGATCCATGCGTTTGTCAGCTGGATCATGTAAGGCATAACAGTAGTGTTGGACAGCCTCGACACAGGGGAATCCACCTCGGGAGGACGAGACCATAGCCGGACCAGCTCCTCAGGGAAGGGATACCGCCTATCCAGGCCCTTAGGCACCGACTGTAGCTTGTTAGGACTTTCCCATTCCTTGAAAATCATATTAGAAAAATGGGCCTGCTCCGGAAAGACTCACCTCTGTCTTTCAGGCCTAAACAAATCACCTTGCTTCCTCTTAGCCGCTCTAGGAGGGACAATGTGTAAAGTCTCAAAAATTGAGGCAAGCAATTTCTCCGTATCATCAGGGAGCCACGCATCCTCATCCGAGGAGGAACCAGACAAACTGTCCTCGCCAGCAGAATAATCCGCAGTGGACCGTGAATCCTCTGGCAACTCACTTTCCTCCACAGAACCCAAACCGTCAAAAAGATCATCATTATTATCCGAGTAAACGGGCTCGATGTGCCGTCTCTTACTCGAGGCCTTCTTAGGCGCCGTTCGCGAGATCTGTCTCTCGAGACTGGCCACCCTAAACGCCAAATCAACATGGGAGCCCCTGCTGGCTTTCCCCTCACTGGGGGCTGAACGCAGCAGCGGGGGTTCTGGAGAGGCCGCAGGCAATGAAGGGCTAGGGGCAGGTACGCCCGCCCGGTCATGGTCCAAAATGATGCTCCTGGCGCAAGTGGTACAAACAGTGCTGAATCCGCCCAGAGGGCTTGCACTGCACAAGGGGCAGAGCTTCACCCGCCCAGATGGGGCCCCCACCTCACTATCCCCAGATGCCTCCATTATGGTGATTCGAAAGAATTGCAATGCAGGTTACACAAGGCACTCACGGCCCAAACCTAACTGAACCCTCTTATATGATCCCTCTTAATAATAAGGGAGAGGGGGGGCGGGGGACCGGGAGGAACCACAACCCTCAATCACTGGGCCCACCTAAACAGAGACAAAAGAGGGCCATCAGAATCCCACAAGCACATGCATAAAATCACAATAAATCCATAATAAGAGGGACTCACGATGCCGACAGTAGCGGGGTGCAGCAGCGGAGGGGTCCCAGGCGATGACGTGAAAAGCATCAGCGTGCGGCCCCGCCCCCCACGGTGGCGCGAAAAAAGCACCAGCCCACCAGGAAGGCTAGATCCACGGCGAGAAGACAACGGCCTCCCTAGCCTCAGGGCGGCCCGTCGCGGGTACACACACACAGACCGTGCAGCGCGCACTACGCGCCCGCACACCTACGCCCCCCCTCACAGCGTATGAGCATGTCAAGATGGAGGGGAGAGGGAGGCAGCCAGACTCGAGGGAGGTAAGTATAAGTGCAAACGCACACAGCAAAAAGTAAAGTTGCACAAACACACAGCAGCAAAATAAAGCTTGTGGGATAGGGAGGGATATAAGACTTCTAGTCAGCAATGTGGTTCCCCCCAGTAGGCTCACCATCAGCCTATGGCCGGCTACCCATTAATCAGGGTCTGCGGCCCAGAGCCTAGCTCTGCCAAAAAACGCCTGACCCCGGCGTTCTCCCTACCATCACAATCCCGAGTCAGCCACAGCTGGGAGGCAAGAGTGGGTCTCACGGGATCGTGGTAATAGGGTCCGCAGCGGCCGACGGGCTAGGAGGCCCCTCTCAGCTGCCAAAATTCCAAGAGCGAGTATGCAACGATCTTCAGCAGCCAGACTGCAAGATGAACACTGGGAAATGATAGAGAGACATCTGCCTTTATAGGGGGCCGGGAGGAGCGACAGCTTTTGATCTTGCAGTTGAGCGCTCCCTGGGGGCGGAATACCCACATGTCATCACTGGGACAACCTGGACTGGATATAGGGAAAAAATGGTTTTGTTCTGCTTTAAAGAGGACCTCCAATCAGGATTTTTATTAAACCGGACCTTCACCATGATTTATTGAAAAGCCCAAACCCTTAAAGAATGATTCCCCAGCATCTAAAGTTAATATATTTAAAGTTTTTAGTCACTTATTATTCTTTCCCCCACTGGGCTGCAACTCTGTTCTGGACTTTAGGATACGGGTGCCGCCATCTTGACACTTACTGAGGAGAGGAGAGCGGGATAAAGTACAGGGGGGCGGGTTATAGCTGTGCTTTGCTCAGACAGAGCAGAGCTGGGGTCAGAAATAGGTCAGCAATCCCAGAATGCAGAGCAGCACAGTCAGAAGGCACTTCCTGTTTGCCTGATGTTCCATGAGCCGCCATCTTGGATGTTTAAAGGCTCATAAAATGCAGTAGATGCAGGTAGGATGATTTTTAATGTGAGCAATCTGTATGTACAGGGTGTGGGAAACCAAATAAGTTAGACTCTTATTCAGAGTGAAGGACCACTGTAACTCGAGTGATGTTCCTCTCCAGCAGGGCCATTCATATTTGGGATCGCCCTAAAAAACTCACCCTCCAATGGTCCTGCGGTGCATGTGCAGCTTATACTCCATTCTTTACTAGGTGCTCTGACGTTAGAACGGTGTAGTAAGCATGAATGTAGAATGAAAGTACCTTTTTCCAAAATCCAACAGTGCATGCGCGAGCCACAGCCACGTCTGCTATACCTATATATAGCAGGATGCACGCCTGCACCCTGTTAGAGGCTAGCGGGGATGTGGCTGCTGGCGTGCTCGCTTTTTTTTGGCTAGAATCAGCCCTTAGACGAGCTGAGCTGAGTGTACTTGGCGACCTGGGGATTTTCCCACAGCGGGGCATCCCGAATCAGGCAAAAACCAAAACCCAGGATGGTCAAAATCACGGGTTTTGATCCACTTTAAAGTGGACATCCAGTCAAAACTGAATAGAGAGCCTCTCATCCTGGCATCAAGCCCACCCCTCCTCCAGAAAGCCAGAGACTATGCAACCCATTCTGCCATTTGCCATGCAAAGTGGACTGCCAAGGTGAGACTAATTAAGCCCAAACCCTTAAAAGCCAATTTCCCAGAATTTAAAATGAATATATTTTACGTTTTTTGTCACTTTCCCCCACTGGGCTTCAACTCTGTTCAGGACTCCAGGATGCAGGCGCCGCCATATTGCTCCAAAAGCATCACATATTGAGGAGAGGTTGAAAAGTGCATGGGGACGGGGTTATAGCTGTACTTTGCTCAGACAGAGCATAGCTGGGGTCAGGAAAAGGACAGCAATCCCAGAATGCAGAGCAGCACAGACAGTAGACACTTCCTGTCTGCAGGCAGCCTGGGACTCCATGGGTCAGCATCTTGGATATTTAAAGTCTCAGAAAACCCAATAGGTGCAGGTAGGATGATTTTCAATGTGGGCAATCTGTATGTACAGGATATGCTCTTAAGGGTGAATGGCCATTTAAAAAAAAAAAGCATTCAAGGATATTCAAGAAAATTCCTGTTCTGGATGGGGGTGGGGTGTTTGGGTCAGTGCATCAGGGCAGGCCAATCCCGGATGCCCCCTGAGCTACACGTGTAAGAGAACCTCTGGTCAGTTGCATCAGGACAGGCCAATCCGGGATGCCCCCTGAGCTACACGTGTAAGAGAACCTCTGGTCAGTTGCATCAGAGCTGACCAATCTTGGATGCCCCCTAAGCTACACGTGTAAGACAACCGCTGTTCAGTTGGTTCAGGGCAGGCAAATACAGGATGCCCCCTCAGCTACACGTGTAAGACAACCTCTGGTCAGTTGCATCAGGGCAGGCCAATCCGGGATGCCCCTTGAACTACAAGTGTAAGAGAACCTCTGGTCAGTTTGGAATGGAGGTTTCTTTACCATTCTTTCTGCCATTTGTCACTCCATTATAAAGAAAGTGGTAAAACAGGAAATTCATCAACAGTAAAGCTAAGGGTGTGACAAGAATATTTTGCGTCACCACCATTCAGTTCCTATACCTTGTACCAACAGGAGAGTCTGGCTTGAAGCTCCACATGGGCATTCCTGGGCCACCATATTGCCTACGATTGACAGTACCAAATTCACAGCAATTAAGTTATGGGAACAGGGGCAAAATAAAAAAGGAACACCCCCCGCCCCCCCAAGATCCCTTTCTGGGTACAAATTAAGCAGCTACTGGCCGCACGTACTCCTTGGCAAAGAAAGACTATCAGGTCATCCTAGGACGGAATGCCCCAGGGGTGATGTTTAACCAGACCTAGCATCTTAAGTCATGTTATTGTTGCACATGATCAGAATGCCAAGAGGTTCTTCAGTATAAATAATTTTGAACACCAGATATAAAGCAACCTGTTGTGCGCTTACCTTGACTTTTTGTTAGTGGTCTTCTTGACAATACTTGAGCTGATGTCTCGCTCGGCTTTTTCCTTGTCATGCCTGTCCCTCTCTCTGTCCACTTTCTGTTCCTTTTCCGTTTTTTCCTTATCACTTTTATCCTTCTCGATTTTCTCCCTGTCCATCTTTTCCTTGTCCATTTTTTCCCGGTCCAGCCTCTCCCGGTCAAGTTTCTCTCTGTCCATTTTCTCCCGGTCCAGTCTCTCGCGGTCTAGCCTCTCCCGGTCCAGCTTTTCTCGGTCCAGTCTCTCGCGGTCTAGCCTCTCCCGGTCCAGCTTCTCACGGTCTAGCCTCTCCCGGTCCAGCTTCTCACGGTCTAGCCTCTCCCGGTCCAGCTTCTCACGGTCTAGCCTCTCCCGGTCCAGCTTCTCACGGTCTAGCCTCTCCCGGTCCAGCTTCTCTCTGTCTAATTTCTCTCGGTCGAGCTTGTCCCTGTCCAGTTTCTCGCGGTCTAGCTTGTCCTTCTCGGGTTTCTCCTTGTCTGGCTTGTCTGGCTTGTCTCGGTCCGTTTTCTCCTTTTCTGGTTTCTCCATTTTTTCTTTTTTTTCCTTCTTGGGTGGTGGTGGAGTTGCATACTGCTGGGCAACTTGCTGTGCCACCAGCTGGGAGTTTATTCTGGGTTTCCTGCAGAAAAAGTAAAAAAAAAAGTTAATATTTGTACAGAGTGGGTCTCTATAAAATAATATAGGGGCAGCCCCTCTTTATCTCTTTTGGAATATCAATTGCATAAACAAGTCTTAACACAAGTCGAAATACCCCTAAACCCTCCCCTCAGTACTTCTGCTACGTAGGATCCAAATCACTAATTTTGGAGAAACTCCCTATTTTTTCATAGGCTCAGGAACAAGTATGATTACTCAAATAAGGCCATCACACCTCCACTATCTGTACTAGCTACGTATGCTCTTCCTTCCTAACTTTTATTGTCTTGTCTATGTATGTAGGATTACCACAAGTACTTTAGGAGGCCAGAGCCTTTGTGGCACCTGGGGCAAAGATTCAAAATGGCGCCCCCACCTGTGCTCAGGCCCCCCTGAACGTGCCCTCCCTGCCCCCCTTAGATACGCCCCTGTAGGAGGCTCAACCAGCTCCTCTTCTCTCTGCCAATACCTACACTGGCTGCCAGGCCCACATTGAATCCTGTTTAAAATGCTCTCACCTACAAAGCTCTTTCCAGCCAGGCACCTCCCTACATCTCATCTCTAATCCAACAATATCAACTTAGACATAGCTTCTGTCGACCTTCTCATGTCCTCCACCCTGGTCCCCTCCTCTCATACTTGCCTCCAGGACTTCTCACATGCCACTTCGATCCTCTGGAATGTCCTCCCCTGCCCAATCTGCCACTCCACTACCCTCAAAGCTTTTAAAGGTGCCCTTAAAACCCACCTATTCAGACAAGCATATAATCTGGCTTAAGCAATTCTTTAAAGGGCACATGCCATAATGCTCAATGCTGACCTTTGTGATCCTACCCCCTCGTCTCCACCCCTCATCCTTTATACTGTAAGCTCGCAAGGGCAGGGCTCTCTCTCTCTCCTAATGTATCTAGTATTCAGAATATTCATTGTAAATTCTGTAACACTGCATTTGTAATAGCCTATGTACTGTATGTTTCTACCCCTGTTTAATTACTACTTTGTACAGCACTACATAAGATGGCGACGCTTTATAAATAATTATTAATGCTGCTGCTGCTACTACTACTACATGGTTATACTAAGAAAGTAAATAACCTATGCCTGTCTTTATGTAAGCCTTGACTTGACTTATTTGAGGTGGACCCGAAGTGAAAATACTTTACCCTACCATTACTGGCTGCACGCCTGCTGAATGCCCAGCTGCAGTACAGCAATACACACCTTCACCTGATATGGAACACTGGGGACTGCTGCAGTGCCGTGCTCTTCCTATTGGGGGAGGTGTGGCTGTTGCACTGCAGGCAGGCACCCTATATTGGGGACTGACACCCAGGGGAGTGGGGAGGAGAGGTAATAGATCAAAGGTTTGCTTTAATGGTTTGACTCAGGATCTCATGGGGGCTGTATGATAGGACAGAAAATGGCTATAAACTAGAATAACTGAACTGCAATTAAGCAGGTTTGCTACTAAAGAGAGTGAGGCTGCCACATGGATATGCAGCAGTTTACTGCCCCCCTCACATGGCACTCCCCCTTTTTCTAATGCAGGGCTCACTGATGTAATAACGGGTAGGATAGATTAGTTTTGTGTCCCTGTGAGCCCAAGGACACTCCCTGGAACATTTCCCTACCTTTTCTGGAGCTCCATCCCACAAAGGACTTGGAAACCGATACACACATGTGCATAAGGAAAATCTCCACTGATAGGGAGTATGTGGTACCGAATTGTGCAGTCGTTTCCCTGTCGGATGAAGCTCCAAGAGGAAAAGTTACGGCCACTTTAATGCATTACAGCATGATGAGCCTCATTCAAACTCTAGCCTGGCGGTTCCTTTAAGACTCCCTGATAGATGCTACACCATGCTGCCTGCATGCTGCTACTTTCCAGCAGCGGAACAATAGAAATGCGATCCTTCAAGCAGCGAAGAGATAAATGCAGCGCAGCTAATCTGCCATTCAGAGCACGCCGGCTTCGTGCGTTGGCGTCATGGCAGGACACTACAACAATAGTGTCTGCCTCTCTCTCTCTGAGGAATCACGATGATTACTTTGTCTCCGCAATGACAGCTCCACACTTATCGACTTAAGAGCGGCGAGGGAGGACGGGCAGAGCGGCTGCGGGGTTTGATCTGAAGGATAAAAGCGTTACGAAATAAAATAAATACGCTAGCGCTTGATCGAGTTCGGGATTTCAGATTTCAGTTTGCGCAAAACAAATCCGCCCTTTCCAGGCCTGGCATCGGTGAGAGTGCGGCATGTGTCTATATGTGGAAGATGCACTTAGACGCCTTTCGCATGTATGTTAGACTGTTTTTTCAAGGGGCAACATGCAGCCTTCTTAAGCCACCCTGACCGTTTGGAGAATCATACGGAATGAGGAGTCTTTGTGTCTTACAGCTAATAAAAATGAGTCTTAAAGCAAAACTGAAGACAAAAATGACAGGAAATCCTGTTTCGCTGTTAGGGCTGCTGAGCGGGGGTGAGCAGCTCCCACTGTCCAGCCATATTTTATTACATACTTTGACAGAGTGGAGAAAAATTATAAACCCTTGTGAGGAAAAATAGTATAATTTCTCTGATATCTCAACTGTAAGGACCTGCTCATAATTTCACATATGGCCAGCGCATGTCCAGTTAGTAAACAGTAAGACCTCATTTAAAAAAAAGCCTCAACTTAGGAAGACCTCAGCTGATGAAAGACCATATACAGATTTAGTTCACAACTAAACTTAGGAAAGCCTGACCAGCAAGAAGCCCCTGTCGCAAGCTTGGTCAGAATGCAAGCTTCAAAGAAATCCTGTAGACATTCTGGCTCTAGCACGGTACAGGGAATTATAAAGTCACAGTGCACATTATTAATATATTGACATACACATTTTCATATTCTGGAGATTGTAAGGTACGGTGGGGTATCTCTTTCCTCATCCCAGGACCTGCAGGGACTGAGTTCTGGACAACTAGGGTGAGAAGCCATATCAAACAGCAGCGATTGCCCTGCACAAAAAGGGGTAGGGACAGTACTAATATTATGTAACCTTCATTAAAAAAATAATAACCCCCCCATAATCCTCCAGCAGGCTGTGTGACAGAATCCCTCCCATCCCCCACAGCAGACAGTGTGGCAGAGCCCTCCATCACCCTATAGCAGACAGTGTGACAGAGCTCTCCATCACCCTATAGCAGACAGTGTGACGGTCCCCCAACCACAGACTATGTGACAGAATCCCCCCTTCGTCAACCCATAGCAGACTGACAGAACCTCCCCGTCACCCCATAACAGACTGTGACAGAACCCTCCCATAGCAGTCGATGTGTCAGAACCCCCCATAACAGACCCTATGACAGAATCCCCCAATCCTCAATAGCAGACTGTGACAGACCCCCCCTCACCCCCCACCCCCAATAGCAGACCATGTGACAGAATCCACCCCCCCCCCATAGCAGACTGTGTCACAGAATCCCCCCAGCATCGCATACATAGCAGATTGTGTGGCAAAACACCACCCTCCCCTCGCTTACTGGCCACAAGCTGGGAGATGAAGCCAGTCATGCCGACTCCCCCGATTGGTTGGGCGGTGGGTCTGGGTGGAGCACGGGCAGCAAGATGGTTGGCCTGCTGGCCAACCTAAATGGCTGAGGGGAGGGCTAGAAGCTCAGCAGCCCATCAACTAGCTTTAGTGTTGGGCCTGAACGCCGAACACCGACTTCTATGTTTCTATGTTTCTGGTTGAACTTTGCAGTTCAGGTTCGGCCCAACACTAATTGTATGTATATAGTTTGTCTCGTCTTGTGTGCTCTTAAAGTGATTAAATATACGCAGTAATCTTGGGGTGCTCTTATCTTGATCCATAATGTAATTTGTCCCCATTGCTCAGTTATATTACATGATACAGGGCTGGCTCCAGCTAAAAGGACTGGAGTGTATCAAACAGAGCTTGTGGCACCACTACAGGCTGGCAGGGCTCTGCTTACAGTAGTGAAGTGCCCGCAGCCGGTCACGGTCTTGCAGATCTGTATTAACAAAAAGGTACCGCTTGAGATGTGAAATGCATGTTTGTGCCCAGAGGATAGGGGTCTTCCCACTTCTACCACATACTGAGGAAAGTGAGGTGCAGTTGTGCCTGTGTGCAGAACAGTTTCCAACTGATCATATTACAGAGGAGAAGCTAACACAACCATTAGAGGCAGCAGCGAGTGTAAAACTTGGGAGGCATAAATGTATACTGCAACAGCACTGTTCAACCACATGTGATCATGACAGAGTAGAGCGTGTAATTTATTGGCACCAGGCCATCCATCCAACAGTGAGCATCCGCTTACTGGCAAAATCGATGCAGCGCAGAGAAAACGAAAAACCTATTTCTGCCACAAAAGTGTTGATGGTGAAACCGACTGCCAGAATTAAATTCCCTATCCAAGCACACGCTAACTTTCTCCCACCTTATACCCCTTGGGAACAATGTAAAATAAGCCATTTCAGTATCTCAATCAAAATCTCTAAATTATATGCATATACTAATACCATATGTATTCTAAGTGAAGTTGCTTTCTTTGCTTCAGTTTCTGGTTTGTGGCTGGGCTGGGAAGGTGATGTTCCTGAGCAGCGTTGTGACACCTAAAGTGGACCAAAACCCCTGGCCCGATTGATTTCCTCCCCCCTGTGTGAAACCCCCCCAGGTCACCCAGTTTACTCACCTTCTTCGCCTGTCCGCATATGTGCGAGCAGCGGCCGCTCCCGGCTATCCCTTTAGCAGGGTGCACACCCACATCATGCATTTGTGAATGGCCAGTGCAGGCACGCTCCCTGTTAGAGGGTAGTGGGAGATGCAGGGGTGGGAGCGAATCAGAGTGTGCCGATTGGACGAGAGGCTGCACATGTGCCATAGGACCAAGGAAAGGTGAATTAGCTTGGGCAATCCGGGGGATTTCACACAGCTAGGCATCCCCAACTGGAGTGCCCCAGGGGAAAGGACTATAACCCAGGATAGTCAAAATCCTGGGTTTGGATCCACTTTAAGCATGCTCTACTTTGGTCAGGGCAGCTATGAGACCACGGTGATTTGCCAGTGTGTAACTCACCAAAATTTGGAGCCCTGCCCTGCATGCAATGGAGCAACGTTAGCCCCCTCCCTAGAGCCCCATGAAGGATTCTCCATGCCATACACTCGATGCCCATCTGGCATCCCTGCTGTGAGCATTCACAACACGCATCAGATTCAAGTGCTCATCATGGAGGGAGTGGGGATGCAGCGGAGTGTGTGGCTAAGCTTAACCATGACCCCCCCTCCATTTATCCTGCATGCTCATGCCGGACAGGGTGTGCAGAACTAGGATGTTGAAGCCGTCCATGTGCCATTTGAACAAGGAAGGAGGTGCGTTTACTGGAACATGGGGGAGTTTACAATGCAGGGCATCAAAAAACGGATGCCCCATAGGCCAAGAAGTCAGGGGAAAGGTCGCAAGTGGTCTAATAAGCTGGAGGTCTGCTTTAAGAAAAGTACAGCGTCTCTGAAACAATCCATGGAAGCCAGAACATAAAAATGGTCACCAAAATTAGCTAGGCATGAAGGGATATACCTCTGCCCCCCGGAGACATGCAATAACTTTTCTGTTAGATGATCTTCCTTTTTGACCACAGCCGACAGAAAGCAAATCTCCCAAAACTCTGGCAATGGAAAAAGGGTCTCTTTACAATGCCCTCACTTGACACTTGAAAGGGACCAAAAATCAACCTTATCCCACCACCTGTTGGCCTCGCATTACACTTTTTTGTGCCACTCTGTACACCGGGGACATGAAATGGCTGTGCCCTAAAGTGTTGCATGCCCCATTTGGATGAAGTGCGGCTGCTTCATATTTATGGAGTAAATTCAAAGTTCCTTTGAACAAAGTGGTATGAGAATCTGGCAAGTATAGCTGTAATGCTGGGCTCATAGGTGCTAGGGTTGGTGGGTTAGGGCAGACGAGAACTCCTAGTATAGGTCTCCTTTAAAGTACCCTCCTAGAAGGTCTGTACACACACTCGTCTGAAAAAGTCAGATTGTCCTGCTTTGTGTAACAGCAACCGGTAAGGGTAATCGTGAACCCTCTGAGGTCAATGTTAATTGCAGCTTGGCAATCTCAAAGCCTACCATTCATCCCAGCACCACCAGCCAGGAAAGAGGAAGCGACAGAGCAACTGTTGGATATACTAAAGCCAAAAAAAGCCATCAAAAAACCCAAACCACAGAAACAAAAAAAAAGAAGAAAAGTCAAATTGAAAAGTGCTGGTCATCTTACAAGGCTCTGAATGGCTTCTCGTGAAACATCAAAATCAAAAGAAGGAGAGACCTAAAGTACCTGTAATCTGCCGTGCTTCAAAAGGCCAAGCCATCAATCCCAGGGGACACCTAATGAGTTCATCAGCTCCAGCCTTCAACAGACTGGAAGCCTCAAACAGTCTCCACATGGAGCTTTAACAGCTATAAGGAGGAACATATGTAGAATTACAAGAGCCAAGAGCCATTGGCAAACCATCAGCCCTATCACTATTCCTAAAGAGCATCCATAAGTTTTACCTTGTACAGTACAGTGGATTCTTGTTGACATTAGCAGTGCCTAAAATGGCAAATGGCCTAAAAGGACGGGTACTCCAAAATAGCTATATGGTTTTGAGTAGCCTGGGGCATCGATACCTCTATAATCTGTATCAATGCACGAGTAGAATGTTTAAACACAGTGTGCTCCCATAGCTTTAAACAATTAATACACAAATAATTACTATTAAAAATCTATATTTTCTACACATTAAAAAAAAAAAAAAAAATCATAGACGGTGTATAATACAGCATACACCCCCTGAAGAAACCCTATTTAAGAAGGGTGAAACATGTTGGGGAATTAAGAGACAATATAGCCAGGATTGTTCCGTTTGCCAATTCACATTCCTATATGGGAACATCAGAGTCGTATTATTTTGATTATCTATGGAAAATAGTTTTTTTAATGTGTAGAAAATAAATATTCATAACTTTAATAGTAATTATTTGTGTATTATTTGTATACACCCCCTGAAGAAACCCTATTTAAGAAGGGTGAAACATGTTGGGGAATTAAGAGACAATATAGCCAGGATTGTTCCGTTTGCCAATTCACATTCCTATATGGGAACATCAGAGTCGTATTATTTAGATTATCTATGGAAAATAGTTTTTTTTAATGTGTAGAAAATAAATATTCATAACTTTAATAGTAATTATTTGTGTATTATTTTTTTTGAAGCTATGGGTGCACACTGTATTTAGACGCTCTTCTCAAGTGGTAATCCAGCTTGTACAATACAGTGCCATGGAAGATAATTCAGCTACTACCACCACTGCATACATTGGGAAATTCATACCATCTCATTTAAAGCATGATTCGCTTATATTGGGAAATTAAGAAAATTTACCAATATAACCAAGACCTTTGCCTTCTCCATATTTATTATTAGTACCGCTCTTCTGTTATCCCAAGCAACCTATGGAGGGTACTTTAATTACATTTTGTTTTTAATTTCAACACCAGAACTCCTGATGAACCGTGTCCCCATTGATATGAGAAAACAGAGAGAATGGCAAAAGATAAAAGAGGGTGAAGCAAATACATTCTGAAGGACACGGTAAAGAGCACACTAAATTAAACAAGCACACAGCAATAGCACAGCTGTCCGGTCTTGAGACTAGCCACAGACTTAGTGAATTGTTACTGTCCGAGTGATTTGTACCTCTACATGGAGCATCCTGATTTGGGATGCCCTTGTAGTCAAAACGCAGTGTGGTTTATACATGAAAAAGGCAGCTCTTTTGCCTGTGATCTGCGGCACACTCCCATCACCAGCCTATCTGAATGGGCGCAGGAGCACAGCTCAGTCACAAGATGCCAGGGATGCAGCCGGGACCCACTGAAAAGGAGAGTCTAAAAGTCTGGTGGGACTTGCTTACACCCACCCTTGCAACTCTGTGTCAACAAGGGACAATAGCCTAACCTACCCCCTCACACACCTGTGAGCCCTATATAAGAGATGCTCACCTTTTCCTAGCAGAGCTCCATCTAATGACGGACAGAAGCCACACACACGCGCGGCAGCAGATTCTGCCCCAACAGGACAGGTGCCTTACTGAAGTGTGCAGTTATTTTCTGTCCTCCATCAAAACAATTCCTATGCCAGATTTGGCTAGGTGATGTATTAAAGTGATACTGCAGGCAAAGGTAATTGTTACACCATTGTGTTGGGCTACATTTGTCACTGTCCTAAGCGGTTTTCTGTTTTTAAGTCGAAGCTGAAATGGCAGAGATACTGTGTTTTACAGCTGCAGCCAATGAAATTCTTTTTCATCCCGTTCCCAAATCAGCGCAGCAAAGCGGGACAGGATTGCTGGTCCCTTCCTCCTCCTCCAGATTCATCACACTGTCAGCACAGACCCCGCCCATTATGTTGAGTATTATGAAGCATCACAGATCCAAGGGCCACGCCCCCTTTTTTCCAGAAAGGAAATCATGAGGTGAAAATGTAATAGGGTTGATTAAGAGCCAAGTCGGAAAACACACTCCTGTCTTAGGAGAGAATACGGACATTCACTTTCATTGTTAAACATGGGGCTGATTCAACACCAGGTGAAAATGTACATGCCGTTGCCGACTTGGCCCCAAGATAAGACAATGAATACAGTGAATAGTGGTTTTCGCTGCAAAAAAAAAAGTTTGTCACCTGGCTCTGCATCGACCCCAATGTTTCAGTTCCCTCAGAAGTGAATTCATTTTGGGGAGTGAGAAAGATAAACCAGAAAAGGGGATCCAGTTCAATAGGTTGTATCAGGAAATGCAGAACGCTCGGAGAATGAAGGATGCCAACCCCAACCACCAGCATGGGGGCAAGCAGAAAGCAGGCTTATTCAACACTTTGTCTGCAATGCGCCATTAAACAGGATGCTCTAGATTAGCATTGGCCAAAACCCAGGATTTGACTATCCTGGGTTTTGGTCCTTGCCCCCAATGCACCCTGATCGGGGGTGCCCCACTGTGTGAAACCTCCCAGGTTGCCCGAACAAACTCACCTCCTTCTGGTCCTACGGCACAGCGCAGCCACTCGTCCCCGCTACTCTCTAACAGGGTGCATGCCCGCACCGCCCATTCACAAATGCCTGTTGTGGGCACACGCCCTGCTAGAGGGATAGTGGGGATGCGGCCGCTGTTCGTGCATGCGTCGTTGGACTGGGAAAAAAGGTGAGCTTATGGGAGACCTGGGGAGTTTCACACAGCGGAGCAACCCAATTCTGGATGGGGGGGGGATCAATTGGCCCGGGAATCATATATATACACCTATATATATACTCTGTGGGTTTTGGTCCACTTTAAGTAAATGAACACAAAGCTGAAAATAAATAGTTTATCACCTTTTTGGAGCAGTTTTGTATTTATGCAGCAAATCAGGCTTGGGTAAAATATAGATGGCAGCAGTAACACAGGTTGGGAAGCACCACTCTAGGCTATATATACACAATTGCAAAGCCCTATATCCTGCAGCACAGTAGGTGTAACATACCACGCCGCTCTGCACACAGCTAAACACACTTTGCTCCTAGTTAAGCACCGCCTCGGATATAGTTTGGTCTGCGCTTTTGCTCTTTGTTCCACCCGTTATCTGTAACTGTGGAGCTAAAGCAAAAATGTAGGGTCAAGAGCACGAGTCAATGTAAAGAGATTCTCATGTGTGGCAAGTTGCTGGGACACTCACCCCTTTGCTTTTCTACTTCCCTCTGCTGACTCCATAGTCTGCTTTAATAAAACCAGATTATGAGGGGGGCGCGTGCCCTGGGGCCTCCACCAACCTTTGGGTTATGGTCTGGTTCAGGAGGCTTTTCAGTCTTTGGCATGACAGACAGCGGGGCCAGCAACAATGCTATCGGCAGAAGTGGGGGGCCCCCATGCCTGGGTAAGTCCTGCAAACCTGCAGCCAAAGCCACCACAGGGCAGGATGGAGAGCAGCAAAGCAGCCATCAGCAACGCTACAGTGTTGGGTGCATGCAGCGCTGTCAATCGGCAGCCTCTCACTGCACATAAGCCACCAAGCACAACTGCTGGCAGCTCAATGCAGGGAACTGTTTTCTGCTGGACCAGCTGGGCGACTACACTACCCCCTGCCCAGAATGGAAAAGCAGCACGTACCCGCACAAGGGACCCAATCTGTTCCAGTTATAGTTTATTAATATAGCACCATCACAGTTCCAAAAGTGTGAGCCACAACCTGTCCCACAGTCCTCGACGTGTGAATCCCACCCTGTCCCACAATGCTTGACACATAAACCGCAGCCTGATACCACATTCCTCTGCGCGTGAACCACAGCCTGTCCCACAGTCCTTGACGCGTGAACCACATACTGTCCCACATAATTCCTGTCTATGGCACAACCTTCCCCAAAGCCCTTTACATGTCCGCACCACAACCTATCCCAGAGCCTTGTCCACCCCTGAGCCACAAGCTCACCCACAGCTCCATAAAGGCCAGAGCCACAAGTTACCCAACAGATCTGTACTTATCCAAGCCACAACCTGCCCCACAGACAAATTTCTCTGAGCCACAACATCCTCATCCATGAATCATCTACCCCACAACCCAATTTGACCTATCTATGCCATAATCTGCCCAGCAGATGCATGTGTGAGGAGTCATGGGAGCACCAGGGGGGAATGAATTAATTTAAGCCACCACGTAACATTTGATAAGCCCACTGTCATATTTTAACCATGACACCAAGCAGGAATGATAGTTTTACCCGCTGTTCCTGGGAGTCACCGTTTTACACCTGTCACCATAGCACCAGTACCATCCGCTGAAAACCCAACAAACTCCAACCCCCTTCACTGACACAACATAGAATTCATGGAGGAGGACATTATGAATTATTTTGTGGGTCACAGTGTCAGGCTGGAATGCCTGGGGACCCCCCAGTAGAACTGATGATGGCTGTGTAGTGATTAGTGTTATTTTGCAGCGATGGGAGATATACTGGGTGCTGCAGTTCTACAACAAATCCTAACGTATCCAATCACAACCAAAGACACTCCTAAACCACACCCCCATCACCCCAAAACTGGTCTCCAAGGATAACATCTATGAAAAGGAAGGATAAAAACAACTCCCCACGTGCCGTTACAATTGGGTGAGAAGAACAGGCGTGCCATATAGACTGTTCTGGGAGAGAAATCTGCTGGTCTATGGCCAGCCCTGAGCTGAACAGCCATTCGTTTCCAAGACAGGACATAATCCAGGAGCCAAACGCTGTAAACACCCCCCACCCATCCACCCCCCCAGGCCCAGCCCAATGGGAAATTTATGGAGCGAAACCCAAGAAGACTGAGCCTGATGGGAAAGTTTCATCTAATGAGATCCATATTTCCTCTGAACTTTGATAGCCAGCAAGCTATGTGAAGTATGTGCGAGATGATCTTTAAAACAAAACCATCTCCTCAAACCTCAGCTGCCTCCATAATCGTTTGGCTGTGTTTTAAGAAAAAAAAAAAAAGACTCAATCAGTAAAAAGCACTCTCCCTAGAAGAATAAAAAAAACTGCATGTCCCGTAAATCTCTTTCATATTCACTTGGGGACACAACGCTCATAGGACTAAAGCAGAACAAAACCAAGTAGCGGCCAGCCTGGAATTTAAGAGAGTGCAGGGCCAGCCGCTGGCTTGACCCTGGGGCGCTGCGTGAAATCCCCCAGTTCGCCCATAAACACTTTCCTCTGCTCCAACAGCACATGCGCAGGCTCTCGGCCATTGACAGCCGCCAGTTAGGACTACGTCATTCAACAGACGGCTCCCGTTTACAATGGGGAGCACACGCTTCTGCCCCAGCCAGATAGTCTGGGGCAGGAGTGGAAGGGGTGAGTTGTTTAGGGCTTTCTGGGGGGTTTCACACAGCGGGGCATCCCTTGGGGAACAGAACAAAACTCGGGAAAGTGAAAGTCACTTGTTTTGCTTTAAAGTCCCCATCCAGGCAAACCTCATTTACCTTCCAACCCGAAGGCTCGATCCCAGAGTATACTACAGGCTGCAGTAGTCCTGGCGCCAAAGGCTTTTGTGTGCATCCCTGCTGCCAGTCCTGAGGGAGCAGATGGCATCCATCTGACACATGCATCAGTGGGGATGTTCATATGTGGGCTGGGTCAGACAGGGGTGCAGTCCAGTCTTCAGGGTTGCTGTAACTAAAATGACTCACAGGACTACAAGGGACCAAGCCTACGGACTGGCAGTCAAGTAGGGTTTATTTCTTTGGTTTGCCTTCCGGAGCCTAACCTCATCAGTGCCTTGGCCCCAAGTAAACAGAGGAAGGCACAACACACCCATTCCTATAGGTCCCACACCTTTCCACTTGCATCATGTTGGGGTAGGAATATTCCCTCAACGCAGCTCACAGAAGTCTTGTCAAGTATTACACTCTACCTTGATCCCCTGTGGTGCAGTTAAAAGGGCTGAGATACTAACCACAGCCTCTGGCTCCATCACGGACAACATCTTCATCCACAGTAGCGGCCTTCTTCTGCAGACAGGTCTTTTACTCCGGGTCCTGCTGACACCTCTTTGTGGTCCCCTCAGAAGTGAATTCATTTTGGAGACCTTGAAAAAAGGTCAGCAACAGGGAGCAAGTACTATAAGGTTCATAGGGGAATGCAAAGTGATCAGTGATCTGAAAAGGGGGATCCCTCCCCTTGGCAGCATAGGCCCTAAAAACGGCCTGACGAATCCAAAAACTAAAGGTAGACTTGACGGGCGCCAAAACCTTCCTGGGCCCGGAGGGCACCACGAAAAAGGCGTCCGTCTTCCAGAATGGTGAAGTAGCCACCAGATAGTACTTTACACATCTAACGACATCCAGAGATTGCAAGGCCCTCTCCTTGTCGTAGCTAGGCTTAGGACACAAAGAAGGAAGCACAATGTTCTAATTGAGTTGAAAGGCAGAGACAACCTTTGGCAGAAAGTCTGAGTTAAAGCAGAAAACCACCTTGTCCTGAAGTCCCTCAAAGCAGGGGGCCTGAATGGACAGAGCCGCCTGTGACGATTGCACGGGTTGATCAGACCTATTGATCGTTCATCTGATCAGACCGGCCAATCGTACCACACGTGTGTCACAGCAATTCTTCAATTGGCAACACACGCGGCTATAAACTGCTGCCACCAGAGCACAACAGTGCTCAACTCTATAATATGATATAGGCCACACACAATACAATCAGATCGAACGTATCGATCGACCCACAACCACTTCCAGGCGGGGGGCGATCGAGCGTCCTAGGCAAGTAAGGTAGCCAGTCTCTTCAGAATAGCATGGGCCTTTTAGATCTTTCAATAAGAGCGTCAGGGACTATGCTGTATTTTAGAATTTATTCAAACAAACAGAAAACACAAGGACAACAAGAAACACGATGCAAGTGATAAAACAGAATTGACTATAAGCACGGTAAATAAATAAATAGCAATTTCAAATAAAAAGGGGGAAAATACCTAAGGGTTCTGGGCTGCGTTCAAATCAATTGTCCTCACACGCTTTTCTGGTCTTATTCCGCTTAGATGTTAAAGCCAGCGTGTCACTCTTGATGGTCAGATCGAGTGTGTCCTGTCCCCATTCTACAGCTCACCTTATTCCCTCTAACCAGGGGTCAGTTTCTTACCCCTCCTATGGGGCAGAGCGATTGGAGACATCCACTGTCTGATTGGTTCATATGGTATTCTCCATCTTTGGGTACCTGAAAGCTGGTCCACATGACATCCCCCATCTGTCCTGAGATTTCAAGGAGGGGGATGAGGAGAACATTCCATGGAAGAGGGCAGGATATGGACCTTGCATCTGCTCTCCATGGCTGGTTGACCCTGATAACACATTGTTTATGCTTTGCAGTTTTATGAGGGGAGATGGTCATTCAAGGCGTCCCTGTGTGCATGCAGGGGGGGTTTTATGGCACGCAGGGAGGGAAGTTATGCAGAGCAGAGGGGTCAGCCAAGGTCTATACACACATATATATATAATATACATTCGTACACACACACATATATTACACCAACCTACACACAAATAAAATACACCTAAGATGTTCTGTGACACCGCCAACTCAGAAACACGTCGAACAGAGGCGATAGCCACCAAAAAGGCAACCTTTAAGGTGAAAATGGATAGTGCAACATCTTGCACTGGATCAAAAGGAGGACCCCGATGGGCAGACAACACCAAATTTAAATCCCAAACCGGTAACATGGGTTTGCACCCCCTGGAAAAAAGGGTCTTAACCAAAGGCTGAAGAGCGAAAGACCTCTGAAAGAAAACCGCCAGAGCGGAAATATGCCCCTTCAGAGTGCTAAGTTGAAAACCCATGTTCAGACCATGCTGAAGAAAAACTCCAGCTTCAGACAAACCCATTTTCTTTTAAGATGAAGGTTTCAGCAGCCACGCCATCAAAGCCAGCGTTTGTAAAATGGGATAACAAAGCTGACCTTGTGTGATCAAATCCGGAACCGGAGGCAGCCTGTATTAATCGACCGCCAGCTGCACGACGTCTGCGAACCACACCTGTCCTGGCCACCTTGGAGCCACCAGGATTGCTGGCATGTCCTCGTGAACCAGCTTGCGTACCACCCTGCCCACCATGGGAAAGGGAGGAAACAGATACAGGAGTCCGAGCTCCCGCCAGGACAGAGACATGGCATCCACTGCCAGAGCCAGAGGGTCCTGGGACAGAGACACAAATGCAAGAAGCTTGTGATCGTGACGAGAGGCAAACCGATCCACCTCCGGCATCCCCCACTTGCGACAGAGGGATAGAAAGACCTCGTTGCGGAGGGACCATTCCCCCCGGCGAGAGGCCCCCCTGCTCAGAGAGTCTGCTTCCAGGTTCTCCACCCCTGGAATGTACACAGCCGAGATACATGGAACATTGCTCTTGGCCCATGCAAGAATCAGAGACACTTCCCGGAGGGCACTCTTGCTCCCTCCTTGATGATTGAAGTAAGCCACCGCAGTTCGATTGTCCGATCGAACCTGAACCGGTAATCCCTGGAGATGATGCATCAGGTGCGACAGCACCAACCGTACCGCCCTCAGCTCCAGGATATCGATGGGGATGTGAGCCCACAGACCCTGAAACTGATGTTCCTTCCAGAAACCCCCCCCCCCCCGCAGCCCGACAGGCTGGCATCTGTGGTGACCATCTCCCAGTGGGGTGCCAGAAAGGATCTGCCCCCCAGAAGATTCTTCGGGTCCAGCCACCACTGGAGGGACCGCCAGACCAGAGGAGACAGCACAAATGACTGATCCAAGGACAGAGGACATCTGTCCCAAGCCGATAAAAGATGTAGTTGAAGAGGCCTCATGTGAAACTGAGCAAAAGGAACTGCCTCGAAACAAGCCAACACCAACCCCACCAGTCTCATCCCCTGCCTGATGGATGGACGAGGGTTGGACAAAAGGAGACGAATCAGAGCTTGAACAACCTCCCCCTTTGACTGGGGTAGGAACACCCTGGTCTGAATGGTATCCAGATTCATGCCCAGAAACTAAGCCTCCCTTGACGGGGAGAGAGAAGACTTGGGGTAGTTGATCACCCAGCCGAACCTCTTCAGCGTTGACACCGCCGTCCTGATGTCCAGCTCCGCCTGGCTGAGAGAGGATGCCGTGATGAGAAGGTCGTCCAGATACGGCACAATGCGAATGTCCTGGGGTCTGAGAAGGGCCATTACGCCCGCCAACACCTTGGTGAGCACCCTTGGTGCCGAGGTCAGACCGAAGGGAAGAGCCACAAACTGGTAGTGCTGATCGCCTACCGCGAATCTGAGAAAACGTTGATGTCCCGGAAAGACCGGCACATGAAGGTAAGCGTCCTTGATGTCCATTGAAGTCAAAGTCCCCTGGACGAAGGGAGTTGACGGCAGAGCGCAGAGTCTCCATGCAAAATTTCTTGGTTCTGATGAACCTGTTGAGAATCTTTAAGTCCAAAATGGATCTTATGGAGCCATCCTTTTTGGGCACCCTAAAGAGGTTGGAGTAGAAACCCTGACCTCTCTCTATGGGGGGACAAAAGACCCCCATGTCCCGAAGGTTTTGCACCGCCATGAAAAATACCTGTACGGCTCGGGGGTCCGCAGGAACCTGAGACCTGAGGAATCTGGGATGAGGCCTGTATGCGAACTCCAGCTTGTACCCAGACGAGACCACCTCCAGGATCCAGTTGTCTGTGACCTCCAGGGTCCTGACCTGGGCGAAGAGCCGCAGCCGTCCCCCCACCCGTGAGGGTGAGGGCGCCCCCCTCATTGCTGAGCGGGCTTGGCAGCAGCCTTGGGTTTGGCACCCCAGGGGGCGCGTCCTCTGCCCCTACCCCAGGAATCTCCTCTGAACACAGGATAAGAGCTTCCCCTGCTGGCTCGAGAGCCACAAAAGGAGGGATTGAAAGAGCCTGAACCCCGAAAGGGCCGGCGCTGCTTTGTGCGCTGCGGCAACTTACCTCCTTTTGCCACCGAGTCCAATATATCACCAAACAGGCGCATACCCGCGAAGGGTAGCCCTGTGAGCGCCTTCTTTGCAGCGATATCAGCCGCCCATTGGCGCAACCAAACAGATCGGCGTATAGCCACTAGCAATGCCGAGGTCCTACTACACATACATATAGTGTCATCCAAAGCCGATAAGACAAATGCAATGAACATCTCACAACGCGTCAATGCTGCTAATTCCTCACTGGAAGGACTCAGATGGGGACCATCCAACAGTCCCCTGATTAAGGTTCTAGAAGCCACGGCCGTGAGAGCAGAGGCACAAACTCTGCGTAAGGCCGAACCCGCACAGGCAAAGGCATGCAAAGCTATTTGGTCGAGACACCAGTCCTCACTATACTACAAGGTAGTGGAATCTGGGGAGTGCACGACCGATGTATTGGACAATCCCAGAACCGGAGCGTCGACCTCTGGGGTGAAGACCAATGCTTAACCACATCCACAGGAAAGGGATACTACCTATCCCACCCCTGAGGGATACCAGGAAGCCGGCTGGTCTTTTCCCATTCTTTCAGGATCAGATTGTTAAAGTGTTTTTGATCCGGGAACTCCAAATGAGGTTTGGCGGTCCCAAAAAATTCCCCCCTATGCGGAGGGGCCTCCGCAGGGGGGGGGGGAATAGCAAGCACTTCAAAATTAAGTGTAAGGAGTCTGGGAATATCAACGGTATCCCCGCGCTCCTTACCAGCATCAGCATCCAGTAACTGCTGATCATCAGAACCATCAGATTCTGAAAACAATTCCCCTTCTTCAAGCGGGGAATAATCAGACCAATCCAAAGAGTCATAATCGTCATACTCAAAAGCCGGCGCAGCAGGTGCCAAAAGCTGTCACTTAGCTGGGGCCCTCCTGGCCGCAGAGCTAGCAATCATTTTCTCATTGTTGGCCAGTCTGGCACCGACATCGGATTGCGACTCCCCACTCATGACAACGTCACTTGGGGTCAAAGCCAGACGTGGGGGTGTAGGTGATGAGGCCAGCAGGGCCGATCCGTCCACCCGGGACCCGGATTGCCACGTAATGGCCTGCTGTGCACATGGTACACAAATAAGCACATTATCCCCCGCAAGGGATACCCCACAAACCACAAACTGCCGGGGTTGCCCCCAAGGGATCCCAAGCCCGGTATCCTGGGAAGCCTCCATATAGTGATTATTTATGGTAGTCGCAACATCCGTTAGTTTGAGGATTTTTCAATGCCAGGAAAAAAAACCAATTTCAGCAAGTGCCTGAGGACAGGGAGAAATCCCCTTTTTTTCTTTTTAATACAAGGGCAAGGTAGTCCCCCAGAAGGAAAGAGTTTGTAAATTGGGATGGCGTAAATGACCCTGAGTGAGCAGGTCTGGAACCCTGGGCAGAGCGTACTGATCTACTGCCAGCTGCACTACGTCTGCGAACCACACTCTTCTTGGCCACCTGGGAGCCACCAGGATAGCTGGCACCCCCTCCTGAGTCATCTTGCGCAGAACCCTGCCCAATAGGGGGAATGGGGGAAAGACATACAGGAGCTGAATGTCCTGCCATGACATTGCTAGAGCATCTGTGGCCAAGGCCAAAGGATCCTGGGACAGGGAGACAAAGGCCGGGAGCTTGTGATTGTGACGGGACGCAAACAGATCCACATCTGGCTGACCCCAACAGTGACATGGATAGTGAAACACCCTCTCGCAGAGGGACCATTCTCCCAGGCGAGAGGTCCCCCTGCTCAGAGAGTCAGCCTGCAGATTCTCCACCCCTGGAATGTACACAGCCGATACGCAGGGAACATTGTCCTCTGCCCATGACAGGATCAGAGACACCTCCTTGAGGGCCCCTTGCTCTGGGTCCCTCCCTGATGATTGATGTAGGCAACCGCCGTCTGGTTGTCCGAGCATACCTGGACAGGCCGGCCCCGAAGGTGCTGGGTCAAATGAGCCAGAACCAACCTGATCGCCCTCAATTCCAAAATGTTGATGGGCGTGTGGGCCTTCCGAGGGCCCTAGCGCCCTTGGAACTGTCGGGACTTCCAGAAGCCCCCCCAACCTGTCAGACTGGCATCCATGGTGACTGTCTCCCAGCAGGGAGCCAGAAAGAATCTGCCCACCAACAGGTTCCTGGAATCCAGCCACCACGAGAGAGACCTCCTGGCTAGAGGGGAGAGAACAAGGACCTGGTCCAGGGACCCAGGATCCTTGTCCCAAACTGACAAGAGGTGGAGTTGCAGAGGCCTCATGTGAAACTGGGCATAAGTGACCGCCTCGAAGCATGACACCATCAGACCCACCAGCTGCATTCCCTGCCTGATGTTGGGATGAGGGCAAGATAGCAGGGACTGAACCTGCACTAGCAGACTGTCCACCTTCTGCTGAGGAAGAAAAATCCTTGCCTGAACTGTATCCAGATTCATTCCCAGGAATGGCCTCACCAAGGAGGTGGACAGGGAAAACTTGGGATGGTTGATCACCCAGCAAAATTACTCCAGAGTGGACACTACTCGCTGAGTATCCAGCTCTGCCTGTTGGAGGGACTGAGAGGTGATGAGAATGTCGTCCAGATAGGGCAGCACACGAATGCCCTGAGACCTGAGCAGAGCCATCACCCCTGCCAGCACCTTGGTGAACACTCTGGGAGCTGAAGGGCAATGCCACAAATTGGTAGTGCTGATCCTCTAGAACGAACCTGAGGAATCTTTGATGACCTGGAAAAACAGGAATATAAAGGTAAGCATCCTTGATGTTAACAGAGGTCATTAAGTCCCCTGGACGCAGGGAACTGATAGCAGAGCGCAAAGTTTCCATGCGAAAGCTACCTCCTGAATCCACCAGTCAGAGACATGAAGCCTCCAGACGTGAGCAAAAAGCTGAAGCCGTCCCCCCACCCAGATGGGTGAGGGCGGCCCTTCATGCCTGAGGGGGCTTGGGAGAGGACTTAGGCTTGGGGCCCCAGGATGAGCCAGGGCGTCCACGTCCACTGCCCCTACCCCAGAAATCTCCTCAGCCCCAGTAAAGGAGACCCCCTCCCCTGTCTGGATCCATGATAGGGGGAAGAGAAGGAGCCTGGGCCCCGAAAGGGCTGGGACTGCCTCCTGCACTGGGGTAACCTGCCTCCCTTAGCAAAAAGGTCCAGGCGGTCCCCAAATAGGCGCAGTCCTTTGAAGGGAAAACCAGCGGTGTCAGCAGCCCACTGGCGCAGCCAAACCGAGCGGTGTATAGCCACCACCAAGGCAGAGGCTCTGCCACACATTCTAATGGTATCATCCAAGGCATAGAGGACATAAGTCACAAAAACCTCACAACGAGAGAGTGCATTAAACTCCTCACTAGACACATCATCAGGAGCACCATCTAGGACACTTCTAAGCAGGGTCCTAATAGCTACCGCTGTAATGGCGGAGGCACAAACCGGGCGCAGCGCCGTCCCCACACAGGCAAAGGCATGGGACGCCAGCTGATCAATATGCCGGTCCTCACTATGCCGCAGCGTAGTAGAGTCAGGGGAATGCATGACAGAGGTGTTAGACAACCCTAGGACTGGGGCATCCACCTCTGGAGGGGATGACCAACGCCTCACCACATCAGCAGGAAAGGGATACCTCTTATCCCAACTCTTAGGGACTCAGAGGAGCCTGCTAGGACGCTCCCATTCTTTGAGCACGCATTATTAAAATCGGCTTGCTCAGAAAACTCTAAACGTGGCTTAGCAGTATGAAACAATTCCCCCTGCTGCCTAGGGGCCGCAACCGGGGGAGAGATAGACAGTACCTCAAAAATCTGAGCCAACAGCCTATCAGTATCATCTGGGGCCCAGGAGTCAGAGCCAGAATCATCATGACCCCTGGGCCTCTCATCAGATGACTCCGAGTCAGAGAACAACTCCCCTTCTTCCAAGGGGGTATAACAAGACAGCTCAAAGAACTCTTCCCTCCATAGGGAATAGAGTGACATCAGGCGTCAAATGCCGCTTCTTAGCAGAGGCCTTACGCGCCATGGTATTAGCAAGCAACTTCTCAACACTAGCCAGTCTAGCAGACACATCAGGCTGAGAATCCCCACTGGTATGCAGCTCAATGGGAGTCAAGTTTAAGGTTGGGGGAGTTGGTGAAGCCATACGTGGTGCAGGCCCAGCTGCTGGCAAACCAGGCTGCAGCGCAAGCACCTGCTGGGCACAAGTTATACAGACCTGCACATTGTCCCTTATTAGTGCTGACACCCCACAAGCTACACACAGCCGGGCTTGTCCCAAAGGAACCCCGAGCACATTATCCCGAGACGCCTCCATATGGTGATTATAGCGGTACAATAGGCCGATAGGGAGTCACGCGATAAAAGCAACCCGGGATGCCCCAATAGCCCGCTAAGGGAGTGGGTGTAATTTGCACACTAGGCTTCACAAGTTTAAAGACTAAATAGAGGGGATAGGGCCGGGAGAAACCAATGGAGTTCGACCCGCCTGAAAGACATAAGCGAAGAGAACCCCATAAGCGACATGTAAAAATGACATTAGGGTAAAATAAAACCACCCGCAAGGGCACTCACTGACCGCGGTAGGTAGATGCCAGCCACGCAGCAGAGAGAATCCAGAAAAAATGGCGCCGAGTATACCTCGAGGGGCGGGCTGCAGAAAAGTGACGCGGAACGCGCCATCCGCAGCCCCCCCCCGAAGAGCGCGAAGCAGCACACGAGACAAGCAGCCAATGAAGGCGCAGCAGCGCTGGAGGTAATGCCACCGCCAACCGCGGAACGCAGAGGAAGCACGCGCGGCGGCGGCATATTCAAACCGCAACCAGTGCAACCAAAGTCAGTGCGAACAACTGAGAACAGTGCGGAGAACAAAAGCAACAAGCACACCATGCAAGTGAAGCACCCGCCCCCCACCCCGAGAGCTACAAGGGAGAGCGAGGGAGAGCAGCGGCCACTTAACGTAGGGCCCACCAACAGACAGGGGCAAGGGGCAAGAGTGCGGGAGGGACATCCCATAGAGGCTCACCATAAGCCTGAACCGCCTACCCTTTGGTGGGGGATTGCGTTGGAGCGGCACTCCTAAGCACCTAACAGCGGTGCTGCCTACCTTCACCCGACCAGCGCAGCCAAGGCTGGGAGGCACAGTAATAATGGAACGGGTGGGAATAGCCCTACAGGGCCGCTCACCTGCGAGAAGAGAGAGCCATCTTCTTGTCCTTCGCAGTCCAGACTGCAGAGAAATTCTGGGGATTTGTGGGAGGTCCCGGGTATTTGAGGGGCCGGGAGGAGCCAATTTCGCGGTCTCTGCAGTCCAGCGCCATCTGGCGGAGTAATACCCAAGAGTAAAGAATCTTATCTGGAGCAGGACGTACTGTATACTAAGAATAAGCGTACTAACCATTTAAGGTAGCTTTCTACTGAGCAGCCAACTCGGCCAATACTTTTGTTATAGGTGCTAGAACGGAACTTGCCTGATCATGATTACAATGATCAGTAATGGCCTTCAAAAGCCAAACCACTAATATCTACCATCATAAACTCAGCTGTTACTGTCCAAGTTTTACCATGAGTCTGATTGCTCCCGAAAAAAAAAATTCGGATCTTGCATCGATTGACGACCTTGCTAAATCATCCCTCCTGAGAAATGATTCGGCAGGCTGGACCAGCAATGAGCTGGAGCTGAGAGGATTCCACTGGCACGCGGTAAAACCAATGCCCCGGGGGCTGTACTAGTTTTCCATGCAGGGAAATTGCTGACAGGAGCCATGCTGACTTGCTTTAAACCAGGGGCCAGCCTGGGAACATGGCAACTGCGCGGTGTACAAACATGATAAAGAGGAATTATGACTTTACATGAGAGCATATTACATGGGTGCTCAACCTTTTGAACAGCGGGGGCCACTTAAGCGATTTGGAAACTGATTGTGTGGCACCAAGTACTGGATCAGAAATGTTCACTTTGAATAGCATAAAGAAGATTTTCTACAACCCTACCAACTCCATAAAACTGATTTTTTTTTGTATGTTCTTCCACCACCCCACCCCATTGATATCGAACAATGCCCACATGCTAGCAACACACATGATGATTGCCTTGCCTCTCCAAATATACGGGTCCCATACTTATAGCCCATCTCCCATCAGTCCCATATCTTAACCATATTTCTAATATTTAATGCATCTAAAACGCCTATCAATGCTAGACATACCTATCGATGCTATATCACACGCCTTGAAATCATCTTTACTGAGCTTTTATTAACTAATTTACATGTCCGTTTTATTTACCCTTCCCACTTTCCCCACAGCAGGTCAGGGGCCACATCAGATGGCTCTGAGGTTGAGCATATGAGGCATATTGTAAGCTGCTGAACGAACCATAGACAAGGGACCCAGAAATCAAAGTCAGCTCAAATTAATCTATTTGTGCCATGCAGGTGCCTTGGCTAAACGGATGTACAATGAGCTTTACACAAATTGGAGGCGTGCAACGCAGCCATTTCCAGTCTCCGCCATACCGAGGAAAAAGTGGATATCTTTCAAATTTAAAGCAGCACAGGCAGTGGGAGTCCTTTTAAACCTGGACCCCACCTGCTAAAGAAATGACAAGGAGAGATAAGGTCTACTATGACAACTCTAAGCAAATCTTTACAAATATCAAGGAAAAGATCCGCTTAGCTAGGCCAGTAATTGAAACCCTAGATGACAATTACTATCACCAACTGAGGATCCCTTGCTCCTCTATCAAACCTACACAGAGGGTGTGTTTTGCCCAAGACCAAGGAACCCATTGTTCTCGAGATAGGCACCAGAGCCTAGTCTCCAATATCCACTGCTCTCCTCCTGTGTTAACACCCCAGTGCCCGACACCCTTGCACAGTAAACTAGGAGCTATAGGGCCTGTCATGACTTTAGAGCCAGCCAAAAAGAGCTGCTCCAGGGCCACAGTGGAGATTCAAAGATTGGGGCTAGCAGGTGTGTATTTTATACTGGGCTTGTTTAATGAGGAGGGAAAGGGGGAGACCAGCAGCTCTGTAAATAAACTGGTGAAGATCTTTTTAAAGCGGATTAAAACTCTTGTTAATTTTTTTTAACCACGTCCTTCCCACCCACTAAAGGATGCTCCCATCTTTTAGATTTCATTTAGGAGATGATCACTTTTACCTCATGGAGCTCTGTACGCACACAGCAGCATGGCAAGCCTTTTATTGAAGGGGAGGAGGGTTAGGTGCATTTGGGGGGAACCGGGCAAGGCTCATTTAACAAAGATCCTGTCCTGTTGCCTTGATGCCTCAAGGCAATTTCTATAATGCAGCGTGACCTCCCACACATTACTTTGCATTTTCTACAAGTCTGGCATTTTCCTGATGTGACGCTGACAATGGCGTTCAGGAAACGTGACATACGAGCCGTCTCGTAAGATTCGTCTACTTCCACTTTACGAGGCTGGTGCATTGAACAATGCAGGCGAGCGCCGGAGGAATGCGGGAGAGCCAGACTGAAAAGGGCCAAGGAGCTTTACTGCAGACCTGCACGCCGGGGTTCCGGGGTGTGAAGCTCTGCACTATTCTTCCCTGTCCTCGCCTGACCCCTTGCCCAGAGAGAGAATTTCCTGTCACTCGATCTGCAGCTTATTAGATGGAGGCAGCTCGATGGCGAGAGGGGGATCGCTTTTAGAACAGGAGCAGAGAGGCACACAATGGCGGTGCTAAGACAAAATTAATGCATTTCCCTAGCCCATAACTGCGCTTCTGGTACACGAGCAGGCTAAACTAACCTCCCTATCCTTTCATACTATCAATAAACACTCACCGGTAAATTTCCTTTCTCGTCCTCTTCCGTTACGGGGCACCACCAGTAGCAGCATATCGGTTAATCTCAGCCGTAGGCGGGGACTGCAAGATAGAAAAAAAAAATAGCTCTACCCGGCCTATATAGGGCAGGCTGTGGCATAATCTCCTCAGTTAATTAAAAAGCAATGCAGCCACAGCCCCGGGAGGGGGGGAACGCTAACCTGTGCATAATGTGCGCAACTAGAAACAGTGCAACAAAACTAAAACCATGGAGAAGGCAGCAACCACCACCGAAGCACAACAGTAGGCTGGTGTGGTGCCCCGGAATGGAAGAGGAAGCGAAAGGCAATTTAACAGCGAGTACACAAATTTTTCTTCCATTAGGGGGCACCACCAGTAGCAACACGTGGGACGTCCCAAAGCAGTACTCTTTAGGTTAGGATTGTGTAAGAACAGCCAACTGCGTCAACCTAACCAAGAACAACGGCACCGACACCTCAAGCTTAGACCCCCGGAGAGAGGTTCACCACCACCTGCAACACCTTAAACCCCCAGAGCGGCATAAACAGATACCCTGACATAAAGTCTGTAAAACTTGGTGAAGGTGTGGAGAGATGACCAGGTCGCCACCTTTCAGACCTGGTACACTGACGCCTGGTGTTGGAAAGTCCGAGACGCAGAAAATCACTCTGGTAGAATGAGCGGTTACCCAAAAGGGCACCTCCTTCCCCTTGCAGGCGTAGGCTTGAATGACCGCCTGTCTGATCCATCTGCTAAGAGAGGACCTGGCAGCTGCCAGGGCAATCCTTTGTCCTTCTAGGATGTCTTATGGTCTCGCGTATCGGCCAAGAAATACTTTAATGTCCTGACCACATTGAGGGAGTGCAAAAGTCGCTCCTTATGGCGAGCAGGCCGTTGGCATAAGGAGGGTAGCATCATCTCCTGATTAGGATGGTGATCACCACAAGAAAAGCCGCCTTCAAACGTGAGTGTCATCAGGGAAGCCTCTGCCATGGGTTCACAGGAGGGTCCCTGAAGTGCTGATAGGACCAGATTGAGGCAGACCAATGTCTGAGCATGAACAGAATTGCCCTCAGTTCCAACACATTGATTGGAAGACTGCACTCCCGCTGATCCCAGAGACCCTGACCCGTTTGGTTGTCCAGAACACCACCCCAACTCGTCAGACTGGTGTCTGCGGTCAGGATGACCCACTGGACCGGCAGGAAAGACAACGCACTGCCAGCGGCTGCTGGTCCAGCCACCAATTCAGGGATCGCTGGGCATTGTCCATCAATATAAAGCAACAGTCCAATGTCTGCACAGTCCTAAGCCATTTCGATAGCAGCAGCATTTGTAGAGGCCTGGAGTGGAACTGGGAATACGGAACTGCCTCTATGGTAGACACCATCAGTCCAAGGAGACGCATACCCTGTCTGATTGTGGAAAGTTTGTCTGTCAGCAGGACGGACCCGTGCCCGCCGAGTATCCAATGTCATACCTATATAGGTCACCACAATGGAGGAAACCATCTGGGACTTGGGGTAGTTGATCACCCACCTAAAATGTTCCAGCGTGAGCAGAACCGTCCAAACATCCCACAGTACCTTTGCCAGAGATTGGGCTCGGATGAGCAAGTCACCCAGGTATGGGGGGATATGCACACCCTGCCTCTGAAGGAGTGCCATTACCACCGCCAAGACATGAATACTTGCAGGACAGTGGACAGTCCAAACGGCAATGCCACAAATTGGCAAGTCCGGAGCTCACCGGTTGGTGACCAGGGAAGATTAGGACATGCAGATAAGCATCCTTTATGTCCACCAGGGCCAGAAAATTCTGTTGCAGCGATGTCACGACTGACCTTAGAGTTTCCATACAGAACTCCCGCACCCGAACGTAACTGTTCAGATTCTGGAGATCCAGGATTGGCCAAACGGACCCGGCCTTTTTGGGGATGATGAATGGTATTGGGTAGAAGCTACAGCCCCACTCTGCCTCAGTAAGCTCCTCAATCTGATCTGTCCGGTGATCCCGGGGGTTCCCCAGCACATGTGCATGCTGGAAGACACTCCCCCCTCCGGCCGGAACTAGATCCTAAACGCCTAAGTAGGTCCTCGACGTAGGAGCAATACTTCATCTGTATATGACTACGCTTGGCCATAGACTTCCCACCTGGCCCTTCCTGGCCCTGCTGACAAAGGCCACTGACCATGCACTCCATCCTGTAGCCATCCTGTCTGCCACGTCCGAAGGAGGAGCCCCCCCCCCCCGAGGGGGTATCCGGTTCCCCAAGGATCTTTAACTGGGAGAGGAATCCTGAAGTGGTATACACCAAAGGCAATTGTTAAAAGTGTTTGACATAACTTTATGAAATAGATCCTCCTATGGACTTAACGTGTTCAACGTATTCCATGATTGTGGCTTATGGCAAGCTTGGCAAATAGAAGCTACAAGCTTCCAGCCATCACTGCCACCTCCAAAATGGCGCACCTTGCTCCCCCTGATAGGTTCTTTTAGATACTGTCCGCTATCATCACCAGTCCCTGTTGGGTTCTCATCAGCACCTACTGTTTTTCTGCATTAGCTCCAGCCACTTAACTCCTTAACGCCACAACCTCTTTTCTCTTGGGTCCACCACAACAGTGTGGAGGTGCCACAACAGTGTGAACCATGCCCAGGAACAAGGACCAATCACCAGGATAGTAAAAAAAAATACAATTGTGTGATTACTCACCTGTAGAATTGTTATTATGAGTCTACAGTACGTCCTGCTCCATATAAGAATCATTACACTTGGGTATTACTCGGCCAGATGGCGATGGGCTGCAGAGACCGCGAAATTGGCTCCTCCCGGCCCCTCAAATACCCGGGACCTCCCACAATTCCCAGCATTGAAAAGCAGTTAACGAGAAGCCGGGAGAAAGAAAAAACAGAACCAACCAGCAACTATAACAATGATAACAATAACCATACAGGGGATCCTAGGATAATGCAAAACCAAGGGTGGGGTGGAGCAGGACGTACTATATACTCATAATAAAAACTCTACAGGTGAGTAATCACAGAATTGTATTATTCTTAGTATACAGTACGTCCTGCGCCAGATAAGAATCATTACACTTGGGACATCCAATAGCAGTGTCCATAAAGTAGGGTGGGATCCCCAAAGGTAACAACAGACAGGTCAGACCACTGACGCCTGCAGAACCTTGTCCTGGTGTCTCTCAAAGTAGGGGAGCTGGATGGAAAGTGCCGCCAACTCAGAAACACGCCTAACAGAGGTTGCCACCAAAAAGACAACCTTGAGAGTAAGAATGGCCAGGGCAGCCTCTTGCACAAGTTCAAAGGGAGCACCCTGCAAGGCAGACAAGACCAAGTTCAAATCCCAAACAGGCAACATAGGCTTACGCGGGGGACGCACATGAGTAACCCCCTGGAAAAAAGTCCTGATCAGAGGGTGCTGGGCAAAGGACCTCTGGAAGAAAACAGCCAGGGCAGAGACACGACCCTTCAGAGTACTGAGTTGGAGCCCCAGCTCCAACCCATGCTGCAGGAACTCCAGGATCCTAGGAATAGAGAACACACGACAGGGAAGAGACTTAGACTCACAACAGTCAATGTAGGCACGCCAAACCCTATAGTAAATGGAAGAAGAAGACTTCTTTCTAGCCTTTATCATGGTATCAACAACAGAGGCAGACAGCCCCTTCTCCATCAAGATGGAGGTTTCAGCAGCCAGGCCGTCAAAGCCAGAGTTTGTAAATTGGGATGGCGTAAGTGACCCTGAGTGAGCAGGTCTGGCACGCTGGGCAGAGCGTACTGATCCACTGCACCACGTCTGTGAACCACACTCTTCTTGGCCACCTGGGAGCCACCAGGATAGCTGGCACCCCCTCCTGAGTCATCTTGCGCAGAACCCTGCCCAACAGGGGGAATGGAGGAAAGACATACAGGAGCTGAAAGTCCTGCCATGACATTGCTAGAGCATCTGGGGCCAAGGCCAGAGAGCCATGGGACAGGGAGACAAAAGCCGGGAGCTTGTGATTGTGACGGGACGCAAACAGATCCACATCTGGTTGTCCCCAACGGTGACATAGAGAGTGGTCCCTCTGCGAGAGGGTGTTTCATTCTCCCAGGCGAGAGGTCCCCCTGCTCAGAGAGTCTGCCTGCAGATTCTCCACCTCCGGAATGTACACAGCTGATACGCAGGGAACACTGTCCTCCGCCCAGGACAGGATCAGAGACACTTCCTTGAGGGCCCCCTTGCTCCGGGTCCCCCCGATGATTGATGTAGGCAACCGCCGTCTGGTTGTCCGAGCGTACCTGAATAGGCCGGCCCCGAAGGTGCTGGGTCAAGTGAACCAGCACCAACCTGGTCGCCCTTAGTTCCAGAATACTGGTGGGCGTGTGGGCCTCCTGAGGGCCCCACCTCCCTTGGAACTGCAGGGACTTCCAGAAGCCCCCCCAACCCATCAGACTGGCATCCGTGGTGACCGTCTCCCAGCAGGGGGCCAGAAAGGATCTGCCCGCCAAGAGGTTTCTGGAGTCCAGCCACCACGAGAGGGACCGTCTGGCTAGGGGGGATAGCACAAGGTCCAGGGACGCGGGATCCTTGTCCCATACTGACAAGAGGTGGAGTTGCAGAGGCCTCATGTGAAACTGAGCATAAGGAACCGTCTCGAAGCACGACACCATCAGGCCCACCAGCTGCATTTCCTGCCTGATGGAGGGATGAGGGCAAGAGAGCAGGGTCTGAACCTGCACCAGTAGACTGTCCACCTTCTGCTGAGGAAGAAAAAGCCTTACCTGAATTGTATCCAGATTCATTCCCAGGAAGGGAGTCACCAACGAGGGAGACAGGGATGACTTGGGATGGTTGATCACCCAGCAAAATGACTCCAGGGTGGACACTACCCGCTGAGTATCCAGCTCTGCTTGATAGAGGGACTGAGAAGTGATGAGAATGTCGTCCAAATATGGCAGCACGCAAATGCCCTGAGCCATCACCCCTGCCAGCACCTTGGTGATCCTCCAGAGCGAACCTGAGGAATCTTTGATGATCTGGAAAAACAGGAATATAAAGGTAAGCATCCTTTATGTCCACAGAGGTCATGAAATCCCCTAGACGCAGGGAACTGATAGCAGAGGGCCAAGTTTCCATGAGAAAGCGCCTGCACCTGACAAATTTGTTGAGGATCCTCAAGTCCAGGACTGACCCATCTCTTTTGGGCACGGTGAAAAGGTTGGAATAGAACCCCTTGCCCCTTTCTCGTAAGGGGACCTGACAGATGACCCCCAGCTCCAGAAGGCTTTGCACCGCCAGAATTAGAGCCTGAGCTGACATAGGGTCCTGAGAAATCCGGGATCTGATGAATCTTGGGGGCGGCCAGGCAGCAAACTTGTAACCGGAGGACACTACCTCCTGAATGCACCGGTCTGAGACATGCAGCCTCCAGACGTGAGCAAAATGCTGAAGCCTTCCCCCTACCCAGATGGGTGAGGGCTACCCTTCATGCCTGAGGGGGCTTGGGAGAAGACTTAGGCTTGGAGGCCCAGGATGAGCCAGGGCGTCCACGTCCTCTGCCCCTACCCCAGAAATCTCCTCAGCCCCGGTAAGGGAGACCCCCCTCCCCTGTCTAGCTCGACGGTAGGGGGAAGAAAAGGAGCCCTGTCCCCGAAAGGGCCGAGACTGCCACCTGCGCTGGGGTAACCTGCCTCCCTTAGCAAACAGGTCCAGGCGGTCCCCAAACAGGCGCAGTCCTTTGAAGGGAAACCCAGTGAGAGCTTTCTTGGCAGCGTTGTCAGCAGCCCACTGGCGCAGCCAAACCGAGCGGCGTATAGCCACCACTAGGGCAGAGGCTCTGCCACACATTCTAATGGTATCATCCAAGGCAGAGAGGACATAAGTCACAAAAACCTTACAATGAGAGAGTGCATTAAACTCCTCACTAGACACATCATCAGGAGCACCATCTAGGACACATCTAAGCAGGGTCCTAATAGCCACAGCCGTAATGGCAGAGGCACAGACCGGGCGCAGCGCCGTCCCCACACAGGCAAAGGCATGGGACGCCAGCTGATCAATACGCCGGTCCTCACTATCCCGCAACATAGTAGAGTCAGGGGAATGCATGACAGAGATGTTCGATAACCCTAGGACCGGGGCATCCACCTCTGGAGGGGATGACCAACGTTTCACCACATCAGCAGGAAAGGGATACCTCTTATCCCAACTCTTAGGTACACCGGGAAGCCTGCTGGGATGCTCCCATTCCTTGAGCACGAGATTATTAAAATGGGCTTGCTCAGGAACGTGGCTTAGCAGTAAAAACAATTCTCCCTGCTGCCTGGGGGCCGCAACCGGGGAGAGATAGACAGTACCTCAAAAATCTGAGCCAACAGCCTATCAGTATCATCTGGGGCCCAGGGACTCTCATCAGATGACTCAGAGAACAACCCCCCTTCTTCCAAGGGGTATAACCAGACAGTTCCAAGAACTCATCAGCCTCCATAGGGAAAAGAGTGACATCAGGCGTCAAGTGCAGCTTCTTAGCAGAGGCCTTATGCGCCAAGGTATTGGCAAGCAACTTCTCAACACTAGCCAGCCTGGAAGACACATCAGGCTGAGAATCCCCACTGGTATGCAACTCAATGGGGGTCAAATTTAAGCTTGGGGGAGTAGGTGACACCATACGTAGCGCAGGCCCAGCTACTGGTAAACCAGGCTGCAGCGCAAGCACCTGCTGGGCACAAAGGTATACAGACCCGCACATTGTCAGCACTAGTAGGGGACACCCCACAAGCTACACACAGCCGGGCTTGTCCCGAAGGAACCCCGAGCACATTACCCTGAGACGCCTCCATATGGTGATTATAGCGGCACAATAGGCCGATAGCGATTCACGCTATAAAAAGCAACCTGGGATGCCCCAATAGCCCCGCTAGGGAAGTGGGAGTAATTTACACACTAGGCCTCACAAGTTTAATAACTAAATAGAGGGAGTAGGACCGGGAGAAACCAATAGAGTTCGACCCGCCTGAAAGACATAAGCAAAGAGAACCCCATAAGTGACATGTATAACGATATAGGGTAAATAAAGCCGCCCGCGAGGGCACTCATGGAGGTAGGTAGATGCCAGCCACGCAGCAGCCGAATCCAGAGAAAAATGGTGCTGGGTATATCTCGAGGGGCGGGCCGCGGAGACAGTGACGCGGAACGCGCCATCTGCGGGCCCTGCCCCCCCCCCACGAAGAGCGCGAAGCAGCACACGTGACAAGCAGCCAATAACAGCGCACCAGCGCCTGAGGTAATGCCGTTGCCTTCGCCAAAGCGGCGTCATATTCAAATACGCAACCAGTGCAACCAAGTCAGCGCGGAGATTGACACCAACAAGAAGCACATAATACAGTGAAGCATACACCCCCCCCCCCCCCCGAGAGCTACAAGGGAGGGCAGCGGCCACTTAACATAGGGCCCACCAATAGACAGGGGCAAGGGGCATCCCATAGAGGCTCACCATATGCTTATACCGCCTACCCTTTGGTGGGGGATTGCGGTGGAGCAGCACTCCTAAGCACCTGGCAGCGGTGCTGCCTACCATCACCCGGACCAGCGCAGCCAAGGCTGGGAGGCACATTAAAAATGGAATGGGTGGGAATAGTCCTACAGGGCCGCAGGCTAATAGCCTCACTCACCTGCGAGAAGAGAGAGCCATCTTCTTGTCCTTCGCAGTCCAGACTGCAGAGAAATTCTGGGGATTTGTGGGAGGTCCCTGGGTATTTGAGGGGCCGGGAGGAGCCAATTTCGCGGTCTCTGCAGTCCAGCGCCATCTGGCGGAGTAATACCCAAGTGTAATGATTATCTGGAGCAGGATGTACTGTATACTAAGAATATCCTGGCGATTGGTCCACTATTGCTGTGCCTGAAAAAAGCTGGCACAACAGGCACCCTTTAAATCTGGAGACATGCAAGGCTGACACTACAAATAGTGACAAATTTAGCGGAGACATTGTACTCTGAGAAGGCAGTAAGGCTTACGGGGAATACTGCTGCTTATTTTTCCCCGCTGGCAAAAGGCAGATCTGTTGGCGGAGTGCCTGACCCACAACATGTGCAGAGCGTCAGGGGAGCGCTGCAGCCTAACTAGAGGAAGTCATTCTCGGAGCTGCCCCTAGCATAACTGGCCAACCGCAAAACTGGAGGTGTCATTAAAAGAAAAGTCCAGGCAAAAGGTTACTTTAGCATGCATTCCACTCTCCCCATGGTGGCTGCATCTTTAATTCAGCCTGCTTTAGGTTTCTTGATTTGCCCTAGCGAACTCTCCTATTCAGCTGGGCCACCTCATGAACGCACGAGTCATCACTCTGCTAACGTCTGAATGTTAAAGCTCCTAAAAAGTGAGGCCCACGTATGAGGAATCGGCAAAAGAGAGTAAGTTCTATAGCGTTTATTAGGGAATGCAAAGAGCAGAAAGCAAGCTTTACCTGGAATGTCTCTTAAAGACATTTGAAGGCATATCTATATTGAATACCGTTCCTCAGTGTACGCAGTAATAACCCTCATCACCTCTATTGGAGGGACTGGCGACTTCCTCTGAATGGCAACTTGCATACAGCACTATGCATAGTGATGAAGCACAAATGCAGCACCCCGTCTTCTGAATCTCATGCAGATCCCACCATGACCAAATGCTGCTTAACACACTGAGCACTCGGCTTGGAAAGATGTATGCACATTGAGGGCGGGGTGGGGGTCACCTAAAGTCAAGTCATATATCCCCCTAGCCAGTTTTGGATATGGCCTAAACTTCAAGTCAGGGGCGGCCTAGCCATAGGGAGACCCGAGGCGATGGTCGATGGGCTGCACTGCTTTGGGGCCAGTTGGGCTGCTGCTTGTAACACCCACATTTAATCCCTGCTGCTTAGTCTCCCCAGATCCATGGTACCCACAAGCAGAGGAAGCCCAGCTTCCAATGCTACAGCCCTGACATTATGGTTGGGGGGGGGGGGGGGGGCAGAGCTGGGATGTCTTGGCCAGCCAGGGGATGGTAAAATCCAAGGTTGATTTTTGGCCCCAGTCCACCACTTTCAAGTATTTCCCATTTCATTATTTAATTACAAATGATTACAGGACATGCCACTGTGCGTCAGCTGCATCTGCAGCATAGACATGTTTTCACTCTCCCGTTACAGCATTAAGCACTGCTGTAGGGCAGATGCAATTATTAGCTATCACTCCCACTGTTTGTGCATTTACAAGGTCTCTCAATCTACTCCCGGAAGGAGATCACTGGGTGTACCATCATGGCGGCACACACAACCTCAGGAGAGAGGAATACAAAGTATTTTCCAGCTAAACACCTCCTCAACCACACATAACTCACATCAAACAGATTTCTCTGTAAAAATACAATTCTGTGAGTACTCACCTGTAGAATTGATTTTATAGTATACAGCACGACCTGTTCCAGTAAATTCCTTACACTTTGGTTATTCCACCACAAGGTGGCACAGAGGACTGCAGAAAGACTTGTGGCCACTCCCGGCCCCATAAATATCCAATTTCCAGTGTTGACAAGCAGTTATACAAGAAGCAGGGAGAATCAAAAAATGGATAAGGACCCAAAATGAACTTTTGAACAATCACCATACAGAGGTAACCAAGTAAAATGATAACAAGGGAGGGGTGGAAAAGGACGTGCTGTATACTATAAAATCAATTCTACAGGTGAGCACTCACAGAATTGTATTTTTCCAAGTATACAGCACGTCCTGTTCCAGTAAATTCCTTACAGTTGGGACATCCAAAAGCAGTGTCCATAAGGTAGGGTGGGATCCCCAAAGAGCAACGGCGGGCAGTTTAAACCACTGCCGCCTGAAGAACTTTGCGGCCAAAAGCAGCATCAGCTGAGGCCCTAACATCAACCTTGTAAAGTCTAGAAAAAGTATGAACAGAAGACCAAGTAGCGGCCTTACAAACTTGTTCAACAGAAGCCTGGTGCTGAAAGGCCCAGGAGGCACCGATAGCACGCATGGAATGAGCAGTAAGGCGGAAGGGAGGCTCCTTCCCCCTAGCAGAATAGGCTTGCACCACCGCCTGACGGATCCACTTGCTGATAGTGGATTTAGCCGGAGGCAAACCCTTCCTAGGTCCAGAAGGGAGAACAAAAATAGCATCAGTCTTCCTGAAAGATTCAGTAGCTACCAAATAAAACTTCAGAACCCTGACGACATCCAAGGAATGCAGAGTCCGCTCCTTGGAATTAGCAGGATTAGGACACAATGAAGGCAAACAATGTCCTGATTGAGATGAAATGCAGACACAACCTTAGGCAGGAAATCTGGCTTATACCGAAACACCACCTTGTCCTCGTGTCGCTCAAAGTAAGGAGGTTTAATGGAAAGCGCCCCCAACTCAGAAACAAGCCTAACAGAAGTGATAGCCACCAAAAAGGCTACCTTACGAGTCAAAATAGGCAAAGCAGCCTCACGTAGAGGCTCAAAAGGAAGACCCTGCAAAGCAGATAAAACCAAATTCAAATCTCAGACTGGTAACATAGGTTTACGTGGCGGGCGCACGTGAGTAACCCCCTGGAAAAAAGTCTTAACCAAAGGGTGGTTGGCAAAAGATCTTTGGAAGAAAATAGCCAAGGCTGAAACATGTCCCTTGAGAGTACTAAGCTGAAGGCCCAAATCTAAGCCATGCTGCAAAAATTCCAGGATCCTGGGAATAGAAAACATCCGACAGGGAAGAGACAGACTCACACCAAGCAATGAAAGCATGCCATACCCTATAGTAGATAAATGACGAGGACTTCTTCCTAGCCCGAATCATGGTAGTAACAGGCAGCCCCTTATCCATCAAGATGGAGGTCTCAGCAGCCAGGCCGTCAAAGCCAGCGTTTGTAAATTGGGATGGCGTAGCTGCCCCTGAGTGAGCAGGTCTGGAACCTTGGGCAGGACGTATTGATCTACTGCCAACTGCACGATCTCTGCGAACCACACCCTTCTTGGCCAACAGGGGGCCACCAGGATGGTACCCTGCCCAGCAGAGGAAACAGAGGGAACACATAGAGGAGTCGAAAGCTCTTCCAAGACATAGCTAGTGCATCCATGGCTAAGGCCAGAGGGTCCTGGGACAGAGAGACAAAGACTGGAAGCTTGTGATTGTGACGGGACGCAAACAGATCCACATCTGGCTGACCCCAGCGGTGGCACAGGGAGCGAAACACCCTGCTGCTGAGGGACCATTCTCCCAAACGAGAAGTCCCCCTGCTCAGGGAGTCCGCCTCCAGATTTCCACCCCCTGGATATACACTGCCGAGATGCAGGGACAATTCTCCTCCGCCCATGACAGTATCAGAGACACTTCCTTGAGGGCCCTCTTGCTCAGGGTCCCTCCCTGATGATTGATGTAGGCAACTGCTGTCTGATTGTCCGAGTGGATCTGAACAGCCCGACCCCGAAGGTGTGATGTCAATTGGGCGAGAACCAACCTTACCGCCCTCAGTTCCAGAATGTTGATAGGAGTATGGGCCTCCTGGGGCCCCACTGACCCTGGAATTTCAAGGACTTCCAGAATCCCCCGCCAACCTGTCAAGACTGGCATCTGTGGTGAGTCTCCCAACAAGGGGACAGAAAGGTTCTGCCCACCAAGAGGTTCCTCGAGTCCAGCCACCACGAGAGGGACCATCTGGCCAGGGGGGACAGAACAAACACCTGATCCAGGGACACAGGGTCCTGATCCCACACTGATAAGAGGTGTAGCTGCAGAGGTCTCATGTGAAACTGAGCATAGGGTACCGCCTCAAAGCAAGACACCATCAGGCCCACCAGTTGCATCCCCTGCCGGATGGAGGGATGAGGACAAGAAAGAAGGAACTGGGCCTGAGCTTGAGGACTATCCACCTTCTGTTGAGGGAGAAAAACCTTGAACTGAGATGTATCCAGAGTCCTGCCCAGAAAGGACCTCACCAGTGACGGGGACAGAATAACTTGGGATGATTGATCACCCAGCCGAAGGACTCTAGTGTGGACACCACCATTTGGGTATCCAGTTCTGCCTGATGGAAGGACTGGGACGAGATCAGAATGTTGTCCAAATAAGGAAGGATGCGAATGCCCTGAGATCTCAACAGAGCCATCACACCCGCCAGCACCTTGGTGAATACCCTGGGAGCCGAAGTGATACAGAAAGGCAAGGCCACAAATTGGTAGTGCTGATCCTCCAGAGCAAACCTGAGAAATTTCTGATGACCTGGGAAGATTGGTACATGAAGGTAAGCGTCCTTGACGTCTACGGATGTCATGAAGTCGCCCGGCGCAGAGTAGCGACTGATGAGCATAGGGTCTCCATGCGAAAATGCTTTAATCTGACAAACTTGTTGAGGTGCTTTAAATCCAGGATGGGCCTGAGGGACCCATACTTTCTGGGAACAGTGAATAGATTGGAGTAGAAGCCTCTATCCCTTTCCCTGACTGGCACAGGGCAGATGACCTCCAACTCCAAAAGGTTTCGTACCGCAAGCTGCAAGCCCTGAGCCGACCGGGGTTTTTGAGCCATCCGGGATCTGATAAACCTTGGGGGCGGCCAGGCTGCAAACTATCTTGTATCTGGAAAACACCACCTCCTGAATCCATCTCTCTGCTACACGTAGCCTCCAGATGTGAGCAAAGAGCCGAAGCCGTCCCCCCACCTGGATGTGTGAGGGCGCCTCCTCATGCCTCCCCTTGGGGGAGGATTTGGGCTTGGGACCCCATGAGAGTCCGGGATGGCTTTGTCCTCTACCCCTGCCCCAATAGTCTCCGCATGCCCCAGCGAGAGGAGCACCGGTCCCCCAAAAGGGCCGAGACGGCCTCCTACATTGAGGCAGCCTACCACCCCTGGCAAATAGGTCCAAGCGTTCACCAAAGAGCCGCAGCCCCTTAAAGGGAAAACCAGTGAGGGCCTTTTTAGTAGCATTATCAGCCACCCGCGTAGCCAGACAAAGCGTCGTATAGCCACCAACAGGGCAGAAGCCCTACCACACATTCTAATGGCATCATCCATGGCAGAAAGGATATATGTAATAAATTCATAGCAAAGTAGGAGAGATCTATAATCCTCACCTCCCGCATCATCAGAAGCCCCACTTAAGCAGCCCTTTAATAGCAATAGCCGTTATGGCAGAGGCACAAACCAGGCGCAGTGCAGTCCCCACACAGGCAAAAGCATGACAGGACAGCTTGTCCAAGCGCCGGTCTCACCATCCCGCAGGGTAGTAGTGTCAGGTGAATGCATGACTGATGTGTTAGACAACCCTAGGACGGGCGCGTCCACCTCAGGAGGACATGACCAACGCTTAATCACATCAGCGGGAAAAGGATACCTCCTGTCCCAACTCTTGGGTACCCCAGGTAGCTTACTAGGGCGTTCCCACTCTTTGAGCACCAGATTATTAAAGTGATTCTGCTCAGGGAACTCTAAGCGTGGTTTAACAGAATGGAAAAGCTCACCCTGCTGCTGCGGAGCCACGGCAGGAGGGGAAATACAAAGCACTTCAAAAATGTGAGTCAATAACCTGTCAGTGTCATCTGAGGACCATGGGTCTTCTCTAAAGGGAGACCCGGTACCACCATATAACTTAGACTGTTCCTCAGAGGATTCTGAATCAGATAATAATTCCCCCTCCTCGAGGGGGTAAAAGCCAGAAAATGAGTAAAGTCCCTCATCCGCCACAGGAAAGAGGGAAGCAGTGGGAGATAAATGCTGCTTCTTAGCAGAAGCCTTACGCGGGGCTGACCCAGCAATATGCTTTTCAATGCTGGCCACCCGTGAAGCCAAGTCATATTGAGACTCCCCGCTAGTGTGCCCCTCACTGGGGGTCAGATGCAAGCATGGGGGGGGGGGGTAGGCGAAACAGAAAGGGGTGCAGCACCAGAACCCGTAGCAGAGGACCCAGGCTGCAGCGCAAGTACATGTTGGGTGCAGGTCAAACACACCCTGACACCGTCACTAACAGGGGATACCCCACACGCAACACACAGCTGGGCTTGTCCCGAAGAAACCCCAAGCACATTGTCCCCGGAAGCCTCCATATGGTGATTTAGGTACAGGCGTAACGGCCGGCCAGTACAGGGACACAGCTAGCAATAGCCACCCTTTTTGGGATGCCCCCAAAGCCCGCTAGGGAAGGTGGGAGAATGGTAAGGGGCAGGGCCGGGAGAACCACAGTCAGAGGTGACCCGCCTGCAAGACACAATAAGTACAAAAATACAATTCTGTGATTACTCACCTTGTAGAATTGGCATTAGAAGTATGCAGCACGTCCTGCTCCAGATAGTATTCATAACAGCTGGGATATAGTCCACAAGAGGGCGCTTTACTGCAGAGATGGAAAAAGAGGCCCCTCTCGGTCCATATATACCCGGGACCTCCCACTAACTCCCCAGTATAACAAAGCAGTAAGGGAACCAGGAGAAGCCAATAACAAATTCAACCATGTTAACAAGGAAGAAATCACCATAAAGAGGATCCAAAAATAAAGTGATCAGGGTGGGATGGAGCAGAACATGCTGCATACTTATACCACCAATTCTACAAGGTGAGTAATCACAGAATTGTATTATTCTAAGTATGCAGCACGTCCTGCTCCAGATAGTATTCATAACAGCTGGGACATCTAATAGCAGTGTCCATAAACAAGTGGGGATCCCAAAAAGGCAACAACGCGCAGTTCAAACCACTGCCGCCTGCAGAACCTTACGGCCAAAAACAGCATCTGCTGAGGCCCGAACATCAACCTTGTAAACTCGGAAAAGGTATGAACAGAAGACCACGTAGCAGCCTTACAAACTTGTTCAACAGAAGCCTGGTGTTGGAAGGCCCAGGAAGCCCCAACAGCACGGGCAGAATGAGCAGTAACACGGAAAGGAGGATCCTTCCCCCCTAGTAGAATAGGCCCTAACAATGGCCTGACAAATCCATTTACTAATAGTAGACTTAGCAGGAGCCAACCCCTTCTTGGGATCCGATGGAACCACAAACAAGGCGTCCGTTTTTCTGAAAGGAGCAGTAGCCACCAGGTAGTACTTCAAATTCCTGACAGCATCCAGAGAGTGCAAGGCCCTCTCCTTGGGATTACCAGGATTAGGGCACAAAGAAGGAAGCACAATGTCCTGATTGAGATGGAGGGCAGATACAACCTTAGGCAAGAAATCTGGTTTAAATCGGAAAACCACCTTGTCCTGGTGTCTCTCAAAGTAGGGGGCCTGAATCGACAGAGCCGCCAACTCAGAAACACGCCGGACAGAGGTGATAGCCACCAAAAAGGCAACCTTCAGGGTAAGGAGAGACAAGACAGCCTCATGCACAGGTTCAAAAGGAGGACCATGAGTGACCCCCTGGAAGAAGGTCTTGACCAGAGGATGTAGGGCGAAAGACCTCTGGAAGTAGACAGCCAAGGCGGACACATGACCCTTCAAGGTGCTGAGCTGAAAACCCATATCCAAATCATGTTGCAGGAACTCCAGGATCCTAGGAATGGAGAACACACGACAGGGAAAGGCACCAGTCAATGTAGGCCCGCCAGGTCCTATAGTAAACAGTGGAGGAGGAATTCTTCCTAGCGCTGACAAGAGTCTGAACCACCAAATCAGACAGACCTTCCTCCTTCAGAATGGCGGTTTCAGCAGCCAGGTTGTCAAAGCCAGCGTTTGTAAATTGGGATAACAGAGCCGTCCTTTAGTGAGAAGGTCCGGAACCAAGGGTAGAGCGTACTGATCCACTGCCAGCCTCACGATGTCGGCGAACCACACCTGTCTTGGCCACCTGGGGGCCACCAGAATGGCTGGCACCCGCTCCTGAACCAACTTGCGCAGAACCTTGCTAAGAAGAGGAAACGGAGGGAAGAGGTACAGGAGACCGAGATCCTGCCAGGACAGAGACAGAGCATCCACCGCCAGAGCCAGGGGATCCTGGGACAGGTAAACAAATGCTGGCAGCTTGTGATTGTGGCGAGAAGCAAACAGATCCACGACTGGCCTCCCCCACTGGTGACAAAGGGATAAGAAGACCTCGCTGTTGAGGGACCATTTCCCCCAGCGAGCGGTCCCCCTGCTCAGGGAGTCCGCCTCCAGACTCTCCACTCCTGGAATATAAACTGCTGAGATGCACAGGACATTGCTCTCGGCCCAGGACAGAATCAAAGACACCTCCTGGAGGGCACTCTTGCTCCGAGTCTCTCTCTGATGATTGATATAGGCGACCGCCATCTGATTGTCAGAACGAACCTGTACCGGCAGACCCTGAAGGTGAGGAGTCAACTGTGCCAGTACCAACCGAACCGCCCTCAGCTCCAGGACATTGATCGGAGCGTGAGCCTCCTGAGGGCCCCACAGCCCCTGGAATTGGAGGGCTCTCCAGTAGCCCCCCCAACCTGACAGACTGGCATCCGTAGTGACCGTCTCCCAACATGGAGTCAGAAAGGATCTGCCCCCCAGAAGATTCATCGAGTCCATCCACCACAGGAGGGACCGCCGAACCAGAGACAAGAGAACAAAGGCTTGATCCAAAGTCAGGGGACTCTTGTCCCAGACTGAAAGGAGATGGAGCTGAAAGGGTCTCATGTGAAATTGAGCATAAGGGACTGCTTCAAAGCAGGCCACCATTTGTCCCACCAATTGCATCCCTTGCCTGATGGAAGGACGAGGACTGGACAGCATGGAATGAACCAGAGCTTGAAGAGAATCCACCTTCTGCTGAGGAAGAAAAATCCTGGCCTGAATGGTATCCAGATTCATGCCCAGGAAAGGGGTCACCCTGGACGGGGAGAGGGAGGACTTGGGGTAATTGATCACCCATCCGAAAGTTTCCAGGGCCGTTACCACCATCTGGATATCCAACTTCGCCTGCTGGAAAAAATGAGATGTAATGAGAAAGTCGTCCAGATAAGGAGGGATGCAAATGCCCCCAGCTCGGAGGATGGCCCTCACTCCCGCCAGTACCTTGGTGAACACTCTAGGGGCTGATGTGAGACCGAAGGGAAGTGCCACAAATTGGTAGTGCTGGTCCTCCAGGGCGAACCTGAGGAAACGCTGATGCCCTGGGAAGACTGGCACATGAAGGTAAGCATCCTTGATGTCTATGGTCATGAAGTCCCTTGGGCGCAAGGAGCTGATCGCGGAGCGCAGGGTCTCCATGCGAAAGCGTCTGGTTCTGATGAACCTGTTGAGAAGCTTTAAGTCCAGGATGGGCCTGATGGAGCCATCCCTTTTGGGCACTGTGAAAAGATTGGAATAACAACCTTGACCTCTCTCCCCCGGAGGGACCGGACAGATGACCCCCATACCCAATAAGTTCTGTACAGCTTGACATAGACCCTGAGCGGCCAAGGGGTCTAGAGGAATCCGAGACCTGAGAAATCTTGGAGGGAGCCGTGCCACGAACTCTAGCTTGTAGCCGGAGGACACAACCTCCAGAATCCACCTGTCTGAGACCTGTTGTCCCCAGACATGAGCGAAGAGCCGTAGCCGTCCCCCCACCCGTAAGGGTGAGGGCGTCCCTTCATGACTGAGCCGGCTTAATGACAGATATGGGCTTAGATCCCCAGAAGGATCCGGGACGGGCACAGCCTCTACCCTTGCCCCAGAAATCTCCCCTGTGCCCTGCAAAGGGAACCCCCCTCCCTGACCTGGATCCACGAAAAGAGGGGGTAGACCGCCGAAGAGCTTGCAATTGATCCGGCAGGAGAGACAAGATGGCGCTGCAGGGCTCTGAAGGGGCTGGCCGCATGAGGGACACCACGGAGCGCGCCCAGCGTTAAGCCACGCCCTCTCCAGGAAGCACGGGGTTACAGGCTGAAGGAAGCCACCCCGCAGTCAATCAGCAGCCATCAGGTCTCTAAGGGACGCCGCCGCTGACCGCTGACACTGCAGGGCGCGCAAGTCAGCGGCAGGCAATTCAAAAAATGAAAGGGAGAGGAGCAGAGCCGAGGAGAGTGCCACAGAGACCAAGAAAGGCATCAAAACACACAATTATGTCAAAGACAAAAAACACTTACAATAAAAAGGCACTCACCCCGTGCCCCCCCCCCCCCCCCCGACGAGCAGTATAATGGGAGAAGGGGGAGTAAGGAGCCCATTAAACAAATACATAGTAAAAGATGAACATATTTTAAAGTGGACCAATTACCGGGATTTTTACTATCCTGGTGATTGGTTCTTGCCACAGGGGCATGTCCAATCTCATTCTATGCAGTATCATTAGTCTATGAGACTCCAGGGCAGGGTTACTCCCTCCCCGAGGCATCCAAATCGGGATGCTCCACTGTGTAAAATCCCCCAGGTCGACCAGTAAACTCACATTCTCCCGGAAACATTGGCGCACGAGTGAGCAGTGGCTGCTTCCTGCTATACCTGTAGCATGGTACGCACCAGGCATTTGTGAGGGGCCGGCGCAGGCATGTTCCCTGTTAAGAGGGTAGCGGCCCCCTGGCATGCTGGGCTTAGACGAGTTTCTGATTGGACAGGAGGCCACACATGCGTTGATGGACCGGGGGAAAGGCGTGATGAGTGGGCGACTTGGGGGGGGGTTCACAGTGGAGCATCCCACATCGGGGTGCCCGGGGCGGGCAAGGACCATAATCCCAGATAGATATCCTGGGTTTTGGTCCACTTTAAAGAGGACCAAACATATATTGCTGCCCCCAAAATCTTAAGTAACCTAGTGGGATGCTCTGCAATTACTCACCTTTCGGGGACAATAGACAAGAGCCAAAACAGAGCGTAGTAAAAATCGTAGCTGCTTCCTATGTTTGGCTCTGTCCCAAACCTATACATACAGCGCCGATTGGATGAGAGCCTGTGCATGGACAGTTGGAACACTGCAATAGTAAGTTTGGGTTTTAGAAAGCGCAAAAGACAAGAGCCAACAGAGGATAGTGAAAATTCTGGGTTTTGGGCCACTTAAACCCAGGATTTTGACTATCCTAGGTTTTGTATCCTGCTTTCATTTGGACTTTGTGAACCCACCTCCCTCCATCGCCAATAAAAACTAAACTTTCACCAGACCTACGGCGCATGAGCATGCCCTCATCCAATCAGATGTTTGCTGTGCTTAGCAAGCGTCTCTCCGCTCGGCATTATGGAACGAGAGCAGCCGCATCCCAGAGATGCTGAGGGAGCCAGAAAGGTGGTGGGTTTTGCTGCAATCCAAAAGGGGGGGCAGGGTCATCCAGATTTAGGTTCTCTGGAGGGGTTAGGGGGGTTAAGTCCAGGGACCAGCCCTGGAAACTTTTAAACTCCAAGCCCGGCTCTGTTGTGTTTGGTTTTGCTTTTAAAAGGATCTCCAAGCTTTTGTAACCCCCTAGCCACCTCACCGCCCCCCTGTGCTTAGCTCAATTTGGAAATGAAAATAATATAAATAACATCTCACTTAATCGCTCTCATCCCCTCCAGATGCTGTGGACAGACAAGTAAAGTCACATTCCTTCATGGGAAGGGGTGACTTCCTCTTTAAAGGTCTTAAAAATAATGATTTGGACAAGTGGCTACAATTGCACTGCAGCTCTGCTTTAAAAGATCTGTATTGTGAATAGCACTCTGTGTTGCTACAGTGGGAGTGGTTTTCATGGCCTTGAGTAAATACAATGGACTACAAGTCCCACAATTCTTCCTAATGACTTATCCAGCTGTGAACCCGACCATTAAAGGGGAACACCACACCAAATTTTCACTTTTCGGGGTGTTGTACCTCTGAATGGGGCCATCCCGAATTAGGATGCCCCTCTGTGTGTATCCCCCAAGGTTGCCCCATTCACTCACCTTCCTGTCACTCCCACGGTGCAGACTCAGGTTAGAACGAGCACGCTGATTGGATATTGGCTGAGCGGCCCGATCAACTAATCAGTGTGCTTGCTGCGCTGAAGGGAGCCAAGTGTGCCACCAGGCGCATCCCTCGCTCACCTCCTAGCTGTCGTGCGCCCGTGCCACCTTAGAAAGGATGGTCGTGGGTGCGTGCATGGCTAGAGGTGAGCCGGGATGTAGCCATGGCGAGGCCTCCGGTACAAGGTAAGTGAAATGGGGTTTCTCGGGGGCTTTACACAGCAGGGCATCCCAATCCCGGATGCCCCAGAGAGTGAAACTCAGATGGTTCCTCTCTAACCCTTGCTACTAGAACACAAAACTGAAGACGTTGAATTTCAGCAGAATGGGTTAAACCTGACACCCATGCTTTAGGCAATCAGATGACTAGCAAGCTAGAGTGGGAAAGTCTATGATATGTACGTGAAACCACCACTTTGGTGTACATAGCGAAGGTAAACACACTGTTGCTATGGAAAAGTGTTTTCTTTTATAACTCAAGAGTTGCAAACAAATAGCAGATACGCTTTTGCCACACAATAATGGAAACTTAAAAAAAAATACCATTGAAAGTGGAATTACTCTTTAAAAGGCATTTCTAGTGGCTTCAACACATAAGTGTGGACAGGGAAAGTGTCTCTGAGCAAACCCTTGGCACGCATCAGCGGCACCCCCGCTCTGGGCTGCCAGGATTTCCACGCGGTGTCAGGAACGCCATCGCCCGATAAGGCGGCTTTACATGCGGAAAGAAAAACACAGTAGCCAAACCGCCATGCGTGGTGAGCGGCCACTGACATCTCCCATCAGTCTCTCCTTCCCAGCTTTCCAAGCATCTCCACCCTGGCACCCGGCCAGCTCCAACCAGAGCGATAATCGGCGGCTCAGCACTGACCACAGGCAAATACTTTGTGCGGCTTTACTGCCTATTCAAGTCCGACTGCAGCCAAACATTTGGATACAGCATGGAAGGGTTATGCGTTCTTTGCAATCTGTGACCTCACTAACTTTCTATCAGATCACTGGAGAAAGAGAGATCAATTAAAAGGGACAGTTTAGGCATAAGGCTGGACTTCTGCTTTAAAGCAGACCTAAACCCTTTTTAGCAAACTCTGTGTCAAAAAGTGCCCTGGCTCACAGATATACTGAACTAACCCTAAACCACCCACTTGTGTCATTAGATGGATACTTGCCTTCTAGTGCTCTATCCAATAAGGCTAAGGAGACAAGACCCATGTGGCAGCTGCACCTCCTCCTAAAGGAGGCACAGGTGACTGCAGTGTGAAGCCATTTCCTGGTCACCCAAACCAAGAGGAAAATGTTTTCGTCTAAATTTGGGAGTATCTTGGGGACCAGGACCTTAGCACAAACTTGCAAGAGAGGTTTCAGACCTTTGAAGCAGACCTACAGTCTAAAATGACTAGGTCCCTTTAAATAAATCACCCTGAGGAATCCCGGTTTAGGTTGCTGCCACAGTTAAAGTGAACACTAAATCCTGTTTGACATCCACCCGTGGGATATTTCAGTTTGGGATGTCCCGCCATGTGAAACCCCACCACTCGCCCATAATTTCTACCTGGCCAGCGAGCCCAAGGCGCATGCACAGCTGGCGGTGGCATCTCTCACATCTTACTCTGGCTATGCTGTAACGGAATGGCTGGAGTGGCATTCAAAGCTTAGGGATGCGGGGGGGGGGGGCATGCACCTATCGTGAGTGCGGCTAAAATCCCATTCAGCTTTTTCAGACGCACATTAATATGCACGGTCAAAAAAGCTAATTGGAGAGCCGCACCGCCGGCAAGGCATGTATTACAGCCAATAGGTGGGGTGTCATGCAGCAGGGCATCCTAAATCGGGATGCCCCAGGGGAAAGGACCAAAACCAGGGATAGTGAAAATCTTGGGTTTTGCTCCACTTAAAAAAAAAGTTTAGTTGAGTGAAGCAAGTCTTGGAGCGGTATGTTTAGCCATTTTCTGTCCCCCATCAACGGAGCTCTGCTAGGAAAAGGGCAGTATCTCTTTAAAGCAGAACAAAACCCTAAGCAGCTGGCCCTGTAATCTAAGAGACACCAGAGACAGCCACTGGGGCATCCCAAATCCGCTGTGTGAAAGCCCTTAATGCAGGGCTTACTGCCGGCGTGAGTGGAAGGGTTAGTTTGGTTTCCTTTCAAACGAGGTCCCTTCCTGGTACAGAGCTGGCCTCCACCAGGGGCATCCCAAATCCGCTGTGTGAAAGTCCTTAATGCAGAGCATACTGCCGGCGCGAGTGGAAAGGTTAGTTTGGTGTCCTTTCAAACGAGGTCCCTCCCTGGTACTGAGCTGGCCTTCGCCAGGGGCATCCCAAATCCACTGTGCGAAAGTCCTTAATGCAGGGCTTACTGCCAGCGAGAGTGGAAAGGTTAGTTTGGTGTCCTTTCAAACGAGGTCCCTTCCTGGTACAGAGCTGGCCTCTACCAGGGGCATCCCAAATCCCCTGTGTGAAAGTCCTTAATGCAGGGCTTACTGCCAGCGAAAGTGGAAAGTTTAGTTTGGTGTCCTTTCAAACGAGGTCCCTCCCTGGTACTGAGCTGGCCTTCACCAGGGGCATCCCAAATCCACTGTGCGAAAGTCCTTAATGCAGGGCTTACTGCCAGCGAAAGTGGAAAGTTTAGTTTGGTGTCCTTTCAAACGAGGTCCCTTCCTGGTACAGAGCTGGCCTCCACCAGGGGCATCCCAAAATCGCTGTGTGAAAGCCCTTAATGCAGAGCTTACTGCCGGCGCGAGTGGAAAGGTTAGTTTGGTGTCCTTTCAAACGAGGTCCCTCCCTGGAACAGAGCTGGCCTTCACCAGGGGCATCCCAAATCCGCTGTGTGAAACCCTTAATGCAGGGCTTACTGCCGGCGCGAGTGGAAAGGTTAGTTTGGTGTCCTTTCAAACGAGGTCCCTCCCTGGGACAGAGCTGGCCTTCACCAGGGGCATCCCAAATCCCCTGTGTGAAGGCCCTTAATGCAGGGCTTACTGCTGGCGCGAGTTTGGTGTCTTTTCAAACAAGGTCCCTCCCTGGGACAGAGCTACATGGATGGGTGTAGGTCCACTTTTACTTTACCTCACAGATGCTGCAGTTTTTGCCTAGGACTTTAAAAAAAAAAGTCACAGTACGCTTCCCGACATCTCTAAATAAAAATACGCAAGGCAGGAAGCGTGCGCCTTGGTAAATTTTCCCCGCTGATTCCTCCCGCAGATAATCACAATGCTGCAGGTAGGACGTCGGCCATCCTGCAGACCGGCATGGAAAATGACAGGCAGCTGTCAGGAGTGGCCCCCAGTGACCCGCTACAAGCCTGGCGCTCTACTCGAGATCACAGCGAGATGGAGGAACGCGAATTTCTCTTCTTCCACGCCTGCCGCGCGGCCACCGGGGGAAAGACGCATGCTGTATGTCGAGATTTCGCTGCTTTTTTTTTCCCTGCCCGCCTGCAGGAATCTTTTTCCATCACACGCCGATGTTTACAATCATCAACCGCCAGACCGCCTGTCTCTTCATCTGGGATAGAACAAAAGCTTCATGTGTTCCGAGCCGTCCCCGGGTCTGAACTGCACAATTAGAACCTCTAAAGGGTAACTGAAAGCTTACCTCCCCCCCCCCCAACATGAACACCAAGGTCAGGGAAATAGGAAACTGGCCTATGCCATGGGGGCATCCCCTCTCCCTGGCAGCTGCCTCCGGAGCAGGGAAAAACCCACAAAACCCATAGCCCCAGTATACTTACCTAAAGCCGTAGGTTCAGGAGAAGGTGGTCTGACTCCCGCCCAAGGCAAGAACACAAACAACCGGAGGCTGGGAGCAATTAAACCGGACCAACAGCCTGACACAGTTGGAAAAGAAAGGTAGCGGCCATTTTGGAGCTTCCACTCCCAACTGACGGAACTGACAATGCACAGTAACAGGAAGCCCAGCAGCACTTCCTGTTTGCAGGTGGCCTGCAAGTCCATGAGCCGCCAGCTTGTTTTTAAAATTGACTCCAGCAAGAGTTAGAAAAGGGTATATGAAACTTTATCCGCAGCAATCTGAATTGCCCCGGGGAGAGCTTATGAGCACCGTTTGTTGTGTTGCTCTGGTTTAAGTCATTTTTGACTGTTGGTCCACTTTAAAGCTTTATTCCCTTCTGGGGGTTTTGTGTTTCTACCTAGGGGCAAAGCCATAAGGTCTCAAAAGTATGCTGCCCTAAGGATGGTGGATGTACACCTGCTTTAAAGTGGACCAATCATGGTCTGGGCCTGGAATCTGAAAGAATGCCCCAGGTAAGCGGACCAATCACCGGGATAGTGAAAATCCTGGAGACTGGTTCACCTTAAAGAGGAACAAAACCCCAAACTTTCAAGTCGGTTTTGTTCGGTAGGCTGGGATATACCAATTTGGGATGCCCCACTGTGTGTATATCCTTGGATTGCTTGAAAACGCACCTAAATTTCATTCTCAGGACACATGCATGGGCCACTCAGCGACATTCCATTCAGATTTTTTTTGTCAGTGGTAGGAAAAGCTGTATGGTGCCCAACGCCAACGGCATCCCCACTCACCTCTAGCTGTGGGGCACGCCTTTCAGAAATGCCTGGCAATAGCCAAAGGTATAGCGGGGATGTCTTGTGGGATCATCAGTGAGGTGAATTTACCAGTGATATAGTCAGAAGGGCATCCCAATTTGGCATGCACTATAAAGGTATTTGTGGTTTTGTGACTCTTTCCAATGCAAATTTCTGCATAGTTGCACAGCTCTGCATCTACGGCATACCTCTATCCGTGCGTCACCACAGGCAGACCAATCAGCACTGAGGTACAGTATACATGAAAGCTAGGCCGGGCAGGAATGCTGAATTATACAGCGATGCTGGAACAAGGAAGGTGATCAGCTTTTAAAGCAGACCATCACCCTAAATAAGAGTCTACCTTATATGTTTCCCCCATGCTGTAGATACAGATTGCCCACATTAAAAATCATCCTACCTGCACCTATTGTATTTTTTGAGACTATAAACATCCAAAATGGCGGCCCATTGAGGTGCAGGCAGCCTGCAAACAGGAAGTGTCTTCTGACTGTGTTGCTCTGCATTCTGGCATTGCTGACCTTTTCCTGACCTCAGCTCTGCTCTGTCTATGCAAAGCACAGCTATAACCCTGCTCCCCTGCACTTATGACCCCTCTCCTCTCCTCAGTATATGATACTACTGAGCCAAGATGGCGGCACCCATATCCTAGAGTGCTGAACAGAGTTGCAGGAAGGAAAAAATTAAAATTAAGTCATTAAAAACTTTAAAAATATATTAATTTTAGGTTTAACTCACTCACCACATTGGGACATCCCAAATCAAAGGACCTTGCACGTCGGATCAAAGGTCTTTTCAAACCTTTAGTGGCGGCAGAGGACCAGGTCACTGCACTAACTGTTGGTCTCTACGTGCCGGAGGCTGTATTTGCTCCCAGATTGCCAGAGCTCAGCATAGGAAGCAAAGCACTGGTCACCAAACTGCATTTTCAGCTACCATGGTAACCAGCATTTGTCCGGCCCTGTTCTAGGCAGTAAGTACCAGTTTGCCAACACAACTGCTCTTCCATTCCCCGAAAACTGTAAATAAACCCAAGCAAACTAACAGACCAGCCAAAAAAAATAGAAGCTGAGCACACAGGGGGAGGAGCCTCACAACAGGAAGTTGTGCTCATGGGCATGCCACTGGCGGCTGCAAACATGGGGATGATTAATAAACGTAATCATGGTGCACAAGGTAAAATTCCCTGAACTCAGGAGACCCTAAGCTTCAAAAGGCCCTGAGCACTTTTTAGTCTCTGTGGAGTCAGATTTTTTCTATTATAGGAGTAGCAGCTAATGACGACTTATCCACTCATATTCTATACATTGATATACTGTCAATGTAATAGCAAGGGAATGGTCTGACATCATTTCTGTTTGGATTGGCCCTAAATGAAATAGCTATTTAAACATAAACTGAGTTCTATCAAACAAAATCTCCATTATTAAAAATCCGTTTCTTGATATCAAGAAGAGGGAGTTACAGTACTTATACAGCCCCCATCGGTGGGGGAGGTCATCCAATTACTGGGTGCACTGCACCGACCGGTTGACCATATCAACTAGAGAAGTTTCCCAGCCCTATTACTCACCTACTAGGGTTCCTAAGGCACAGGCTTGCACAGAAGTGGATGTGTAGTGTCTGAACACATCCTTTAAAGTGGATCAAAACCCAGGATAGTCAAATTTTTTTTTATCTATCCTGGGTCTTGGTCCTTTCCTCAGGGGGCACCCCAGATCGGGGGTGCCCCGCTGTCTGAAACCCCCCCAGATAGCCGCAGCAACTCACCTCCCAGGCCCACGGCACGTCTAAGAGCAGCGGCTCCGATAGCCGCATCCTCTGCCTCCCTCTAACACAGAGCGTGCCCACGCTGGACATTCACAAATGCCTGGCGCGGGCAGGCGCACTGCTACAGGGAAGTGGATGATGCGGCCATCAGAGCCGCTGCTCTTAGGCGCACCGTGGGACCAGGATAAGGTGAGTTGGCTGCGGTGATCTGGGGGGGGGTATCACAAAGCGAGGCACCCCCGGGAAAAGGATCAAAACCCAGTATAGTCAAAATCCTAGGTTTTGGTCCACTTTAAAGTCATTCAATAGCAACAAGAAAAAATAAAGAGGTACTCACCTTTTGTCCCACGCAGCTCATCAGTGCTCTTCGTATGATCAGCAACTCCCCTGAACGTTGGATCCAAGTCTGCGCTGCAGCCCTCACATCCTTCATCACCCATGGAATGAACTCCATTCATCGTTGCTTCTGTGCCAGCTACAGCCCCCCTCCCCGCCATCAGTCACAGGGGCACACACATGCCCCCCTTTCATTCATTATAAAGAAGGGGACATGTCAGGCCTCAGCACACCCCCCAGCATTGCACTGAATGGGGAGGGCGTGGCATCGCTCCTGTGATTAATGGTGGGTCATGAGTCTCTCGTGCCATTAATCCCGACCCCATGTTCGGACCGGGGGCGATGTGGGAAACGCAGGCTGTGGTACTGGCTTAGATCCAGTAGGAGAGTTGCTGATTCCCGGACAAGCAGCAATCACCTGCGGTGGACAAAAGGCAAGTACCCTTCTGTTTTTATATTGGCTACTGAATCACTTAAAATATCCTTGCAAAAACAGATCAGACATATTAAAGGGAAAGGAAATAGCTGTGCACTGTAATATAGCCTATTCAAGGAGGTGTACCTGCAGCTGTTTCCGGTCCCTTATTGGTTTGAACTCCTCTGGGAAAAGGTAAGAATCTCACCGATGGTAGGAAAGGGTAAACAAGGTTAGTTTAGCTTCCCTGTGAAGCAGGTCCCTCCCTCGCACATAGCTGACTTTTTTCATTTTTTTTTGTTTTTAGATGGTTCTAAAACCACATGTCTATTGATAAAGACGATTTGGTCATAGCTGATGCCCACTCAGAGCTTCGAGGAATACAAAACCCGCCCGCCTGCGTCTGCTGGCAGATATGGGGATTGCAGCTACAGATTAGGTGTATTTTTAACACCACCTCCCTCGATCGATACGCTTTTGGCACTAAATATAAACTGACGAAAAAAGCAGAGTCACGCCAGCCTCCTCCATCCACCGGCTCTGGCAGAGAGCGTGATGCTGGCATGTTAGTCGAGGACACGCTTGTCGGAGAAGCATCGCGGAATCAAGACAGATTGCAATTACAGGGCCGTCTCTACTGAAAAAGGCTACAGGCAGAAGAGGAGGGATTTTTACTTTGGGTTATAGTTTATTTATATAGCGCCATCTTATGTGGTGCTGTACTACCCCCCCTCAGCAATGTATGAAGGAACTTTATCTATTTTCCAAAATTTAGATAGCACATCACAAGATTAGAATGAGGTGTAACAGGTAGATCCGTATGTCGTCTGTTACCACCTTTGTATGAAATTCTTAAAGCAGACTTAAACCTTCCCTTGCACCATCAGTGAGTCACCTTCTCCTAGAGGAGCTTCATCCAATAGGGGGCAGGGCCCAAAGGTGTCGGCCAATCCTCCTCTAATAAGAGGCATGTGTTCTGTCCCCAATTCTGGGCTGGGGAGGACATGGAACCTATCTGGCAGACTTCTGGTCACTTTTTCCACAGTGGCCCTCCCCATCCCTATAGAAAGCCAAAGAATCTGTCAGGACTATTCACAGAATGCACAGCACGAGCCCCATTGTTCATGGACAATGCAAGAAACTCGCTAGTGCAGCTGCCAGCCCCTGCCCCCTCCACCCCCAAAGTGGCTTTATGCAGGCAATCATCATCCAAATCCGGATGCTGGGAGTAAGGGATAAAAAAGCCTATGGGCCAAATGATTTGGTTTTAGGTCCACTTCGTGCGAAGAGCAGGGCCATAACCATTTTAAAGTTCTCCGATTTCCAAATGTACAGATTGTACAACCGTTCTACAGTGAACAAACCATAAGTAAAGCCAACAAAAAAGTACACAATACAATTCAAACCACAAAACACAGGAAAAATATATTATACCTGGAAAAGAAAGGAGAGAGACAAGCAAAAAGAGGAAAGAAAAAGACAGAATGAATGGGAGATGAAAATGAGCTAAAATTGTGGGGAAAAAAAAGAAGAGAAAAAGTGGGTGGGACTGGAAGTAGAGAGGGGTTGAGCCCAGGCTGTGGCTCTTGTCCACCTCCCCTGAAAGTAATGCCTTCAGCAATGAGCACTCCAACCAAAGGAACCTGTGTCTGTTGTTATCTCTAAGGGTTCTATCTGGTGCCAAGGCTTCCCACTTAAAGCGGACCTTCACCCTGAATAAGAGCCTATCTTCTATGTTTCCCACACCCTGTACATACCGATTGCTCACATTAAAAATCATCCTACCTGCATCTACTGCATGTTATGAGCCTTTAAACATCCAAGATGGCGGCTCATGGCGCATCAGGCAGCCTGCAATCAGGAAGTGTCTTCTGACTGTGTCGCTCTGCATCCACCCCCCCCCCCCCACGGATACCCTGGGTCAGGGTATCTATCTCGTATCCAAGGTAGATGCATCTGCTTTCCGGGATGGGGATGAACCCAACCTAACCATTGGAGACAAAGTAAGGTCTTCTGCAAGGCTGCTAGGAGGGAGGACCCAGGGCCGGATTATGGGGGGGGGGGGGGGTGCCCCGGGGCTTCCACCACTTGCCCTGCAAAAGGGGGCCTCCACCACCCTTTGGGTTATGGTCTGGTCCAGCCGGCTTTTCAGTCTTTGCTCTGATGGGCCGCAGTGACCTGCAATGAAACCATTGGTGCAGCTGTTACTGCACATAGGCCACCAAGCACAGCCACTGGCAGCTCAATGCAGGGAACTGTTTTCTGCTGACCAGCCGGGCGACTACACTACCCCCCGCCCAGAATGGCAAAGCAGGAGTTCCCGAGCAGCACGCACCCACACAAGGGGGACACTAGGGACTCGATCTGACGTTCCAGTAAGTGGCTGGACTAGTTACTTGGCTGGACAATTATTTTAAAGGAAAAAAAATCCTGTATCAGGGGCCTCCACTACACTTAATCCTGTCCTTGGAGGACCTATCCCTCGAAAAAAAACAGGTCATCCAAATAAGCTTTGATGTTCACCTGATGAAGTCTCAGGTGAGCCATCGCTTCACATAGCATCTTTGTGAAGATTCGGGGTGCTGAAGAAAGGCCAAATAGCAGAGCCTGAAATTGCCAATGCTTCACCTTGCCTTCTAGGATTGTGAACCTTAGAAACCTCCTGTGAGCAGGATGGATAGAAATGTGGAGGTAGGCATCCTGTAAGTCGATTGACACCATCAGTGCCTTCTTCTGCAAGATGTCTCTTATGGAATAGATTGATTCCATCCTGATTTTTTTGTATTGTATATTGCTGCTTAGGTTTTTCAAATTTAATATCATGCAGAATTTTCCCCAATAGTTTTTGAACCAAGCAAACCAAAGATGTTTTAAAGATGTTGGAAAGAAGAACCTGGCTTCTGGGTTCTTCCACTCCCTTGAAACCATCTCATTGATAGAGTCATGGACCAAAAACCTAGGTGTTTTAGGACCCTGAAAGGCCTGATATAGGGAATCCTTAAAAACATAGAAAGTTGATAGCAAGAGGAGACCATACGGTCCATCTAATCTGCCCTTATGTGTATACTGTAAGTATCTTTATCTTAGGATAGATGTGTGCTTATCCCAGGCATGTTTAAATTCACTTGCTGTCTATTTTAAGAGACAAAGCTTGGGCTGGGGTTTCAATCTTTAGTGTGGTATATAGTGTGTCTTCTATCGCAAACCTGAATCTAGAACTGCCAGCTGTCTCCATCTTAGAGGATTGTTCTGTGTGGCAAAAGTGAAGAAGCTAACTTTTATTCATTCGATGCTCTTGCCCTGGGAGGAAACCCTGGGATCAACCCAGATAACCCACTTACTTCTGGACCCCTGACCTGGGCAACCCCGCTGTCTTCTTCTTTCAACCAGGATCCAGATAAGGAGTCTTTAAAGAGGACCAAAACCCACATTGAAATAGGATTCCAGGGCCGCTGGATCCCCCCCCCCCAGGCATCCAGAATCGGGATGCCCCACTGTGTGAAGCCCCCCAGGTCGCCCGAAAACTCACCTTCTTTCCCGGTCCAACGGCGCATGTGCGAGCTGCAACCACATCCCCGCTATCCCTTTAGCAGGGCGCACGCCAGGCAGGCCACACCCCCTGTTAGAGGGGGATTGGACGAGCGGATTGGACGAGTGGCTGTACATGCGCCGTAGAACCGGGAAGAGGTGAGTTTGTTCAGGCGACCTGGAGGGTTTCACACAGCAGGGCAAGGACAAAAACCCAGGACAGTCAAAATCCTGGGTTTTGGTCCACTTCAACTTACTTAGGGGTCTTAGGCTTCTTAACATCCTTATTTTCCTTTGGATCTTTATGCTTGGCATGCTTCATCTTTCCCTCCTTAGCCTGAAAGGGAATAATCTAATATACTATGGTGCACCACAAATGATATAAAAATAAAGGCGTGCTCACCTATTTTATCAAATCATACAATATAGGTAGATTCTGGGGTATATACTCCCCCAGAAATCACCAATAAGGAGGCACAACCAATAAAGAATCCAAACTAAATTTATTCAAAAAGCATTAGACATAGACATTTAAAACCAACAATACAAACACTTTAAAAATCCCCCACACTGGCCAATATATACTATTTACCTCAAAATAACCCACATGGTATGCAGAATATCTGCTTGCTCACAAGTAAAAAACCTACAAAGCTATCCAAGCAACGTGCTAAACTATATAACCACACAATAAATACTAGAAAAATAATAGATTTAAGTGTATTTGTGCCGGCACAAAAAAGACCCAACCATATATAAATTAATCAAAACCTTATTTCACAAAAAGTGCATCAATAGCAACAATAACAATCAACAATTTAAATACATACAACATAAAAATATAACGAATCAATATTCTAAATACATTTCATATTGCACAGAGTATTTGTAATATTGCTCACATGTAATATAATATATATATATATATATATACACAGACAAGAAAATTTAAAGTGCAGAGTGCTAAAGCATGTGACACACAGACAAAAACAGAATCAAACCAAATTTCACAAGCGATACTTATCAATCCACAAGAGAGCAGCAACCGGGGAGGAATATATAAAGGACAGTGCGGGTAAACCACCTGCGCTTCGCGGTCAACTAGACCGCTTCTTGCTTGGGTGAGGGGAATAACATAAGGTAATTTACTAGGGACCTAGGTTCCACCCTCCCCTGCACCATTAACCACAACGGGGTAAGGAACACTTACAGAGTCCTGAAAATCACCGTCCATGTTGCTGAATTGAGGTTGACGCCCTTTAATACTGCCGCTGCTCCCCCGCTGCCGCCAATCTTTTTGCAAGATTCTCTGCTGTGCTTCTCCATGCTTAGCACACAGCAGAGAAAACCCCAGGTGCTCCCTCCTCCAGTGTTCTGGTACCATTTTGGACACCTAGGAATGACGTCATACGCACCCGATGCGATGATGCACCCCCCCTGACCCGGAAAGGACATCACACGCCTCTTGCCTTCAGCGCTGTCACAGACCGGGGGGGGGGGGGGGTAGGAGCGCCTCCAGCCCACCGCCCTCCTGCTGGCCGGAAGCACCACCGGAGCCTGAACCAGAACACCATACTTACCCTGACACTGCTGCGAACCAGGTACCTGACCCAAGTTCCGCAGCAGCGCCCATTGTCAGACTTCCCCCGCCCTGCCACGGAATATAACTTGGCACACAGCCAGGACCTATACTGGTTAGGGGGGGGGGTACCCAGGAAAAAAATAAAAAATAAAAAGATAGTGCCCACAATGTTCCTCCCCCCTCCATATAGGGGTACAGAAAAAACCTACAGATTGTACCCGAACTAGCGGAGGCTCTGTAATAAAAGATGAGGGGAACACAAGGGCACCAGAGGGACCTGGACCCGCCATCAACCCACAATCTAGGATACTCCATCACGTTTCCTGAGAGGAAGCACAAAAACATTAAGGGCTGAAGGGAAGGGATGGGGCTTTAATACTCTGTCAGTTTGTGTTTCCTGTTTAGGGAGAGGAAGTTAGTGGCTAGCCGTCCTGGAGAATGCCTAGGGAAAAAAAGATCTGTCCTTTCAAGCTAAAAGGAGGGAATACTCCTTCATTTAAAAACTCCTCCTATGACCATTCAATAGAATACAGGGTAAAAACCAGGCAAGGCAAAAAGATGGTTGTGCTTAATAAAAGACATGAAGTGCTTCTAGAGATAATGGAAGAGGGAGGGGAGCTTTATAGTAACTGAAAGGAATGTTCTAGGCTGATCAGGAAAGGCATTTTAAAGGAGGATCAAAAGTCTCTGTGCTAGGCTTTGTTGTCAGTTTTAGGCTGTGCATACATTTTCACGGCATAGAGCACTGAATGAACAAGCCCCATGGATGGCCAGGGAGGCAAGTAGAATGGCAAAACCTAGGGCCTGCCACAGGAGCATGCATTAGCCAGATAAACGTTGGTGATTCCATCGCCGCTCCTATTGAAATCAATGGGAGGGGGTGATTCTTCTCTGGGGGCCTGTCAAGGGGCGCTCATAGGCTGAATCACGATTACCTTTTTAAATTACAGAGTGTGCTGCAGGAAGTGGCTGTACAACTTACCTGAGCCCTGCGCGATCCTGTCAGTGTTCTTTTGCGGTCAAAACGGCTATGGCGAGAGCTTCAGAAACATGGCCACCGTTCCCATGAGTGAAGACACTGGCAGCTGGCACTAGGAGTGCCCTTACTCGTGGGGGGGGGGGCAGCCATCTTTCTGTAGCTGACAGACGACAGGATCATTGGCACACCGCATTAGTTTAAGCTGGTCAATGGGCCGCTCAGGCTGCCCGGTGAACATCGACTTCTGCCGTTCGGGCTCTACCAACACTAGTTACTAGTGAAGGGAATAGAGAGCGGTAGAACCTGCACAAGGTGAGAAGTTGGAGAAAGGAGAAGCAGAGGAACTACACTTGGAACATGAAATAAAATTCAGATGCAACAAATTATTCCGGTATTGCTTGCTAAACATACCTAACAATCACTCACAACACCCTAGCAATATCTGGGGACACCCATGGGGATGGGCAGCTACTTACATACAATGTTATGTACATTCTGTTGGTGGCCGCAGTCACTGTGTGGTATCTATTGGAGGAGATGCAGCATCAGAATTATGGTAGTCTAGCGTCCCTGTGGGCCAGGACCCTGCTAAATGAGTAACTTGGAAGGCTTTAAGTCTACTTTAAAAGGTGAGCCTCCAAACTCGGGAGGTCTAGGAGGTGGAGTACACATTAGCTCTGAAAGTATAGATCCACTTTAACTTGTTGAATGAAATAAAGGTCATGATAGACAATCACACCAAGCAGATTGAGGTGATGGAAAATGACAATTCCTGTTTTGTCGGTTTTCATTTGAGGAAGTGGGAGGACATCAGATAGTCAGGAACACAAGTCAGCCTGGAAGGAAGACCGTGCCAGAAAGATAAATCTGGTATAAATTTGCATACAAACGATTGCCGCAGAAAGCAAATGTGTGAATGAGCAGCATCAGTAGGCGTAGATGGAGAAAAAGGACACCTGTGGAGAGGGAAAGCTGGAGGTGGTTTCAGGGTGATTGTTGCAAGTACTTCCAGAGAAGGCAAAGGGTAAAGCCTGAAGTAAAAGAGTGGCAAATTTTGGCAGCAGTGTAGGACAGGTCAAGTGCAGAGTGGCATCCTGCTTTAGAGGTTGGTTGGTCTTCAGGAAATTTAGGGAGGGCAGATTGAGGAGAGAGGATGGCCAGAAACCCCGACACCTAGCTGTATCAATTTTTCTCTCCCTGGATCCTCTCCAGGACTCCATCACTCCACCTTGCACCCTCCATGGTTTTCAGAAAGGCTGACATTTGCAAGTGACGGATCAGGAGAAAACCTGCGGGAGCATCATCTGTTTTTGCCCGTACTGTCTGGTGGAAAGGTATTTACATGACTGACACAGATTGGGAACAGGCTAAGCCTATTGTTCTACGAGGGAAAGCATAGATTAAAAAACAAAAATTAAAAAATGGGTGATTTGAATACCCTCCTGCCTACTAAGAATAATGGGAATAGCTGATTGTTCTTGGTCTGTACTGTACACAACATGTTTTAAAGAAATCCCTTTTTGCTTGAATAGGCCACTTTATGAAGCCTGACACAGTTCTCTCCCTAAAGGTTCTCTCTGTTTTGGTGCTCTCAAGTCTCGAACCCAAACAGCTATCACCTCCAGCATTGTGCAGGCAATAGCCAAAAGCCCGAAACACTTGTCCACAAGTAAGCGATGGATGCATAAACATTAGAAGCTATACACAAGCATTGCATGCTTAAAGTGAACCAAAACCACATCTCGTGTTTTGGTCGGTCCCCCTGGTGAATCCTGCTGTGTAAAACCCCGCCTGTGGCCTGCTTTTCTTACCTTTCCAACAAGCCCATGGCGCATACGCGGCTCTCCTTCAATCAGGCTGGAGAAGCTGAATGGGATTCGAGCCGCACTAGTGATCGGTGCGTGGCAGCCCCTGCATCCCTTTGCTGTGTGCGGCCCTGACAGCCATTTGGTTAAAGCGAGCAAAACCATGCAGAGCCTGAGAAAGATGTGAGGAATGCTGCTGCCGGTGCTTTGGATTGGTAAGAAAAGTGGGCGACTGTCACATAGTAGGAGAAGTGGACCATTTTTAGAATGCTTAAATTGTGACAGCTTAACAAAAGCTTGATTAATAATCAATAGCGACAGCACTGGTCACAGATCATACAAGGTTGTTGCCATAGAAAATGCTGCCCTGCCACACTACCCTGGCGCTGAGGAAGGATGGGGGGGTTACAAAGAAAAAAAGCCCTTACCTTATCCTCGGGCTGCGCAGCTCCCCCAGTCTCTGTGCGGCCGCCGTGATTTACACGAAGCCGCATCCCCCTGGGTCTGCGAGCGCTCCCTCCGCCCATTCAAGTCAATGGGTGGAAGGAGCGCACACAGAGCCAGGGGATGCGGCTCTGTGTTGTCATTGAAGATGGCAGCAACCAAGGGCCTGGAGCTCTGCGGGCCCCTGGATAAGGTAAGGTTTTTCTTTTTGTAGCACGGGGGTTACTTGGTTACTGAAGTTCTGATTCAAGCTATCACAATTTCAGCATCCCAATTGTGTCCTTCCTAGCATCCAGTTTAGATCCAGCTTAAAGGATTGCTGAGCACTTGGGACAGAATAAGGTCGAGAAAAAATAAATAAATAAATAAAAAACAAGAATAATCATCCTCATCTCCCACCTCTGGTTACTGAAAGTCCTTAGGCTATAGTTCCTAGGATGGAAAGAACAGAGGAACAAGCTACTACAAAGCAAGACCATTGTTAATAAATGAAAGCCCCCACCCCCCCCTTAAAGTAAACAGCATTTACAGACCAAGAATGGCAGGATTTACCCTGATAGGTGCCATAAATACGGTTATTCCTCATATTTACCTGGAATGAGTAGGGAGGGAGATTGGTCTCTTTTATTAAACCTAATATGGTGGCTTACTGCTCTGGCTTTTCCACCCTAACAACTAATCAGACGAGACACTGACCTGCCCAGGACCACTCCGTGACCCCTGGGCTCAGTAAACAGAGGTGAGACAGGGGGGGGTGATCTTCACAGCTTTCTCTTCGGTTTCCTTTTCCTTGATCTTATCAGTTTCCCTCCTGACCCCTCACCCTGACCCAGAAGGTCAAGGCCCTAGGGGAAAGCAGCAATTGTGCAGGGCACAGTCATAAATCTTCATTCGTCATGGTGTGGGCATTTTATGACCTGCTCTCAGGGATTACATGCCATCACACAAATCCTGGCAGTGTGTATGCCTCTCTATATCATACACACACGCACAAAGCATAACAAAGCCGGCAAGTGGTTACGCTGAACTGTTTAAGCAACAAGCAAGATATTTTTGGTATCTTTACGAGCAGTCAATAAAAGCCGAGCACATAACAGCCTGACTGCACCTTGTTTACTAGTAACTGTCAATCACGTGCAGGAAACTCTCGCAGAGCATTCTTGGCCTTTAGTTTCAGATAAGAGATGAATCATCTGTTTTGTACACTTGTGTGTAAATTCCGGCTTTGTGGTCCAAGTCAAGTCACTAAGGCAGCCTGCCGATCATTCCACTGACGCTCACCAGAATAAGAGACGGGGAACTGTCGTTCTCGGAAGTCTTAGAAAAATAAGAGTTTGTCTGCTGCAATACCACCAAGTCATCTCCTGACTTTACATGAGGCATAGCTACTCAGATCAGTATGGGGCTGCGGTTGTGCTGTAATCAGCGAGTGAATTGAGGTTCTGTGGCTTTAAAGGGACCATAAAACCCCAAATTGTACCCGATTTTGGAGAGAAAGCTCACTTATGTGTTCTGGGCTGGAAGCTTCCCTGCTTACCTTCACCCAGTCCTGTGGCAGGGAATGTTCTCCCGTAACCCCCTTATCTGAAGCTGGGTGCTGTGCTTCTGGGCCCTAGCTGGAGGTTCTAGCTGTGTAAGAAGGCCAGCTGAGGTGCACATAGATAAAAATGGCTGCCTCATCCACCACGCATGCCCATCTACAGGCTGAAACAAGGAAAGATACCCTTGTGCCCCTCTGGAAGCCAAGGTCTGATCCAAGGTCTGTATGGAAAGTCAGCAGCATTTAAAAAAATAAAAATATTAAAAAAAAATAATAAAAACATCACCAGGTCCCAGTTGACAGCCCTGACCCATGATGGAGGTTGGGCTGTTTACAGCGGCTGCGATTTGGTGACAAAACTCTGAAGTGGCACGGCAGACCAGAAGACAGAACTTTTCTGTGTAATATAGCTATGTGTGGGGGGCCAAGTGTGGGGTAAATATGGGGGACCCGTGCCAGTGACCCCCCAGGTATTACTGAGCATAGTGACTGGAGATGGGAGGCAAGGCCATCTACCTTACATTGCCAAGCCAGCAAGCTTATTAAAAACGATGCTAACTCTTTCCAATGCTGTCCAATGAAAAAAAATAACAGAAAAACACAACCATAGCATTGGTCTCTACACCAAAGATCATAGTTTAATCCCATGCACAGTTTACTTCTCATCAGAAACCCTGGACTGGGCAGAAAGCAAAAGCACCCCACCCGTTGCTCCCCTAATCTGGTTCCTGTGTGTATAATAAGCTGGAACACAGAGGACATGTCAAGTCAGAATATTGAGTACAGCCATGTTCCTAGCTGTGGTTCGGTGTTACAGGAAAGGGGCAGATGCCTGTATCAAACACACAAACTGTGTGATAGGTGGAATATTGGCTGCCATGCTTGGGACAAGAAGAGGCCATACAAATACTATGATGCCGCTATCTTTCTGGAGACCAGTTTTTGAGGCTCATGAAAAAAAAAAACAAACTCTGATTAGTTCAATAGTCCCTGCCATTCTCGTATGGCAGTGAAGAAGGTGGTAAATGGACAGCCAGTCAGCAGACAAGTCCAACTGCTGCTATTCAGACAACATAAAGGCTAACATATGAAAGCAGTAGTAGCAACATAGACAGCCATATCATAAAATAGACTTGATTCATGTATGGCTGTGTTCACCAAACCTCTTCTAAAGAGCCACTAATGGGTCAGATTTTCTGGATCTCCACACAGAGGCAAACGTGAAGTAATTAGTGCAGCAGCAGAACTATAGAAGTAACCATGTGGAGAGCCACAGAACATGGCATGTCAGAGGCTCTCGAGGAGAGGGTTGAGGAACACCGATGTATGGTATGGTACATAGGTAGCAGGGTTTCTGATGAGAAGTAAACTGGTCAACGCCTTTAAGAATGTCTGGACAGGAGGACTTTTCAAAACACCATAGAGAGATACCGTTGCTGGTCCTTTTTGGATTGGCCAATGGCATGGGGCTGAGCTGTTAGGTGGTAAAGAGTAGCAATGTATATGTTGTTGGGATTTCTGCATATCCTATTCTAAGTGCAGGAGAAAAGTTTAAAGCAATTCAAAATTATTTTTCCAGTACGTGATCCCACCCCATTGTGGCGATTTGTCTGCAGTGACTAAACAGGGAGTTCACCTAACCAAAAAGCCATAGGTGTCACCACCAGCACACAATAATAACAACGGTCAGCTTTAAATGACTGCACCATCAGATTTGCATATGTGAGAGGGGTCCACACGAAAGATATTCCTCTGTACTTTTTTTTCCCCACTTGAAAACAGAAAAAAGCGCTTGGCTATCAGAAAGTGACAGAGGTTGCCAGAAAGGAACAGAACTGAGCAGCCTGACAGAGGGAGGAGGTAGCATGTGTCTGCTCACAAAGCTTTCAAGCACAGTGCTGTAGCTTAAGACCCATAAATTACAAGCCCTTTTGTATCATAAGTTTCAGCTGTGTGTCTGTTATTTCTTGACACACGAACATACCTGTGAAAGGTTTTTAGGAAATGAGAGGCACCAAACTGCCTCTTGCTGTGTGCCTCAACACACACCAAACAGGCCTTTCTGAATGGACGGTGCAGATGCACACACAGCTGTTGGTATGCCAGGGATGCAATGCCGAGACATGGCACAGGCCTCAGCCACTATATGTGCCAGGCCTCTCTGTGACGCAGGTGTGTGTAACTAAGGGCAGGGTTGGGGGATGCAGCCGACAGGGCTCACTCCATCTGCATTCCTGAATAGCTCGAGTGTTGCTGATTGGCCGAGTAGCCCACATGGGAACTAGGAGGAGGTGAGCTTTCGAAAGATCTGTGGAACTACACGCAGCAGGGCTTCAGGACGCCCCGTCAGAGAGCAGCACCACCTAAGAAAGTCATTTTCTTGGGTGTTGTACCTCTTTAAAGACTCCAGGGCCTTTCAAGTTTCACTTCGAATTGGGATGCCCTGCTGTGTGACCCCCCCGCTCAACAGTTTCAATCACCTTATCTTAGAGCCCTCGCCACGTTTGTGCGCTCTGGCCCCCATCCTGCTCACCTCTAGCCAGATAACGGATCACGGATGCAAGGTGGGCAGGGGATGTGGCTGGCTGTGGAGACCCACAGCTAGGAAGGGTGTAGGTCCCTCAACCTCCCCCCCTCCCCCAGCTGAAGCTACATAGCCCATCAAGGCCAACAGGAGGATTGGGAGGGACAGCAACCCATACTACACATGCCAGCTGCTGTGCATGTTCTGGCTTCCAGTGGCTTCCAGTCTCCAATCAGCCAGAGATCCAGCCTAGAAGTAGTGAGTATTGTGGAGCTGGGCAGCGGTGAGGGCATTTAGGTGCTCCTTCTCAGCAGCATCTGCAATAAGGATGTTTCAAGTAGATGCCAAGGTCAAACCAGAATTCCACACAATCTTCCAGGCCGCTCCTGGCAGCTAGTCATTGAACGCTCCAGTATGTGTGTGGCATATGTCATTAGGAGGAGCAGACATTACCTTGTAGATGTCCCCTTGCGCACATCGCAGATGCTGCACTTGAAGGCCTCAGCGCTGTTCCTGAAGGTGCACACGCTGCAATCCCAATATCCTTCATCCGCAGAGGGCTTGGCTTGCCGCTTTGGCCTGGAAGAATAAACCCAGTAACACTTGTTAAACTATACAGCAGGAAATGTATAAAGATGCACTTTGGCCATCATAAATACATACAGTTTACAACACGTGTTAAATTAAACATTTTGGCGTTTCCACCTCCAGCTTTAGCTTGTTGTAGACCAGTTGCTTCAAATGAGTCAAGAGGCGGGGGGCTAAAGGTGTCACGAGTGGGGCTGAGGGAATGAGTGATGGGTGCCTGTATGCTGTGCTACGGTGCCATTTCTACGTTTGCATAAGGATTGCCTGTGCATGAAGCGAAAGAACCAAATCCATAAGCAGACAGCTGGGGTGAAGGGTGGGAAGGAAGATCTGCAGCCTTCTGTAATCTAATTCTTGCACACTCCATGAAAAACTATTTGGTAGCCATTCAGCTTTAAAGAGGACCCAAGCCTATTTTGAAAGCACCCATGCTAAGCTGGATATGGAGGATACTGATTTGTGGTGGTGGTGTTTTAATAGGTGTAAAAAGTCTATCCTTGTGGAACAGGCATCCTATCTAAGCTGTTTGGTGCTGTCGGAAAAAGGTGGGACTATAAGAACAGACACAACTAACAAGGTGAAAGCCCTCCTGTGGGAAATTTTGATTAGGGATCTCCGGCAGTGTGAAACTCCTTGGTTTCGCTGGGGATTCAATCCCATAGTGCATGCGCAGCTATTCTCAGTCATCCCTCTATCCATTGTGTGCACACCACCGGATCTTAAAGGCTGGGAACCAGCAGGAGGCCCCCAACAATCGTTTCATCCAGAATTAATAGTCTAGCATCATTATGCACAGCAATAAATTCTGATTGGAAGAGAGCCTGCACTTGCATGGTAGGGATCCATAAGAAGCCTGGGGGGAGGGGAAAATGCTGCACACGTGCAACAGTTACACATCCTCAAAAACAGCCATATTTTACTATGGTATAACGTTGATCCCTGCCCCCCGTCTACAGAGTTCCATGCCTACTGCTGGCTGCCTAGGGATTTTTAACTGAAGGGAACCCTAAATCAGGGGAGATAGTTGAAAGGGACCAATAGTGATTTTTGTTGGGAGGTCTGCTTAAAAAAGGATCTAAACCCTCCATTGAGAGTCCTGGTCCACAGGAAGGCTAAATTAACCTACACTATGACTCCATCAGTGCATAACAGATATTCACCTTGTCCAAGCAGAGATCCATCCCATGGGGAAAGGAAACAGCTGTGCACACAAGCGGCAGTTACACCTTCTTCATATAGCCATTTACCTGTGCGCAATTTTGGATTCCTAGCAAACTGAGGGAGAATCCCAAACTAGCCTGGGGGGGGGGGGGGGTGAGTTGTGTCATGGTTATAAGGGACCCCCCAAGGTGCTGACACTTCCTGTCTAGCACTTGCCAATAACAAAGCTTCCCCTTTTCAGTGCAATCAGTGGTCAATTTGCAACACCGAAAATCAACACAAGTCTGTTGCGAATATCTGACAAACACGCTTGTCAGTAGCCCGTGACACCAAGCGTCTATTTTAGGGTGCGCTGGCCCTTTAACAGCCTGCGCAAATAACTCTGCAGCCTGTCAAGCGGGAGACTGCAGGGGGCACTAGGCAGCACGCTACCTTAGATTAAATTTGCTGCCCTTCAGATTAACCTTACGTCGCCAGCAGGGGTGGAAGAAAAAAAAAAAAATCAAGAAAAGGAAAAGGCCATCAGGCCAGAAGGGGTTAACCCAGCACGAGACATCAAGCGCTCGCTGCCATGCATACGGCTGTGCCCTCACCTCACCCGCCACCCCCTTTCCCTGTGCCAGTGCCCTAATTGTCAGCTTCGCCAGCGGAGCCCGTGGAATCGTCATCCATCGCACTGATCACCTCCCCTCCCCTTTTTCCACTCAAACCCCCCCCTCTGATATCACCATTTTTAACCCCTTCCTCTTTCGCTTGTTCATGGGGTAAATGGGGGACACAAAAAGAAAAAAAAAAAAAAAGACAGGGCAACCCACTGAGAAAATAACACAGAAAAGACAAAGCAGCCATCGCTGGCAGAGACGCTCCAACCACCCACCGTCTACTGACTGCCCTCCCCACTTGCTCACCTAGCAATAAAGGAATAAAGCTGGAATAATTGGGGGGGGGGGGGGGGAGATTACGGTGATCACTTATTAGGATTTTCGGGGTAGTGGAGGCGTTTCGCACTCCCCTCCACCCTGCCCCGCTCCTCTCTCTCGCTCGGTAAATATTCTCTTTGTCTGAGGTTCTGTTCAGGGAGTGTGTGTTATGTGTCTGAAAAGGCTGAGCCGCCATAGCACAGCTATGCCCTGGCGCACTTCCCCTTGCGCTCCTTACAAATCCCCAGACAGCAAGAGAGTACAAAAGACCCCCCCAGCGGCCCATTTAACCCCTTGTAGAGCGCTCCCATTAACCCTTTGTCCATGGGAAGCGCTATGATGTGGGCACAATGCACTGCTTGTGTTGTTGTTTGGCAGGCTGTGGGTGGGTGGGGGGGATTCACAAGGGCAGAGGAGGGTGACTGACAAGCATGCAGGTTGCAGGGAGACTGTAGAAAAGGGGTGATCTTGGAGGTGTGGAGGTTAGTTGAGGGTTCATTTTACAGTTTGTTCATGTGTCAAAGGGTGGCGGTGTTGGGGGGGGGGGGGCAAAGTGACAGCTTAAGACAGCACAAGCATGCAGGAGGGCTTGTGCCCATCATGGCAAAAGGAAGCATGCTATAGACAATAAATGGCAAGTATGCAAAATATGGTGCAAGCATGGAGATTTGGGGGGGGGGGGGCAATGCCTCTATTGGGATAGGATTATTTGACAGCTTTTTACAGAAGTAGCTAGCAAAGCTTGAAAAAGTATGTTGGGGTCTTAGGTCTGTTATGGGACCAAACAATGCAAGCGTGCAGGCTGCAGCAGGGAGCATACCTCCTTTTGATTATAGAAGAGAGTGATCCAAAGTTGGGAATTAGTTTATATACCATATAACAGTTTAGGATAAATCATATGGCAATGGACAGACAACAGGGGTATCAGATTGTGGCGTGTGATTAGAAAACATGCGTAGACCATATAGTGAATGGGGTTTATTGGCCAATATGATTCATTGGAGCAGGTTAGCCCAACATCAAGAAATAAGAAACCTCGCTATCAATCATGTATCCTAATGGGTGATCAGTGGGTGGCAAACATGTCATCAGGGCCAAAGGCACCACCTGGCTTTATGGGCCTTGAGGATGCTCAACAATGAAGTCACTAGAGTGCAGTATGGTTTCCAGATCAATATAAATGGGGGTGGGGTCAATTAGCAGGAGAATGAAACCTCCATTAAACGTAAAAGATTGCCAGAAGTTATTGGGGACGGGGTGCATAAGTTGGCAGGGCTTTCATGTCTCCAACCAAATTAATCAGAAGGAAACCCTAAGCATCAAAATACTTTTCGTAGTCAGGGGGGTGAACTGTGCATGGTTGGTGTGGTTTACCACAACCACTAGATTAGACTAAAGATTGGGGCTTTACAGGTACAAGCTTGTCGGGGAGTTAAGACAACCAGTTTGTGTGAGTAACCGAGTACAAGCGTGCATGTTGAGGGAACATTATAATGTTGAGGGCCTATTTATTACATTATAGTCTATTGCAAAATGGAGCAAGGATGATACACGCATGCAGCTTCAATTAAACTTTTCTGGATTAGTAAATCTGGAGGTGAGCATAGAGGATTTGGAGGTCCTTCACTCAAAGGGGACAGGAAATTGATGAGCAAACACGCTTTCAGTACCACCAAGGGTGATCATCAGGGGTGTAAGCATGCAGGTTTGGGGGCTGTGCTTAACTGGGTTAGCAAGGAGAGCAGGTTGGTAAAAGGCTCAAGCATAGAGGTTTGGGGAGCATTGCTCTGTTGACTTTGTCTGAATTGGATTAGCAAGTGTAACCATATAAAAGTTTGTACAAGGATGCAAGCATTCAAGTATTATTTGCGTGTGGGGGGGGGGGGGGTAATGCCACAACTTTAATAGATTAACAAGCATGCTATAGTTTAGGGGTGCAACCATGCAGGTGGGGTCCAGTCCATTTGAATGAGCACGCATGCCAAAGGGGTATGCATACAGGTTTGGGGGCATTATGCAATCTGACTTTTACAGATCAATATGCGTGCTATGGATCTATGTACAAGTATGCAGTTGGGGTGTCTATGCCAGAAATGGATAAGCAGGTGCACTATGGATCATACAAGAGGGGTAGGCATACAAGTTTGGAGCATTTGATTATCAGGCTTTTATAGATTAACAAGCATGCTATAAATGAGGGATGCAAGCATGCAGGTGCTTGGATCAGGGATCAGGGTGTGGATCAGGGGTGCAAAAATAATTGGGGTCATTGTCTTGGTTAGACTGATAAGCTCACTCATATTCATACAACAGGTGTAAACATACCGTTTTGGGGGGCTAGTAAGCTATCTGACTATAATAGATTACAAAGTGTGCTATGGATCAGCAGTGCAAAAATGGAAGTTGGGGGTCCAGGCCATAATTGATAAGTAAGCTCGCTAACATAAAAAAGGGCTCTAGTATACAGGTTTGGGGAGCATTACACCATCTGACACTGATCTCTTAAAAAGTGCGCTACAGAGCATTGGTGCAAACGTGCAGGTTGGGGGGCCTATGTCATCATTGAAGTAAAAAAAAGTAAGCATTCCATCATATAAAATGTGCAAGCATATAGGTTTGGGGGCCATTACACTATTTGATTTTCTAGGTAAACAAGCACACTATGGATCAGGAGAGTGCAAAAAAGCTGGTTGGGTGCATGATTTATTTGGTAAATAAGTGTGCCATCATGTAAAAGAGGCAAGCAAAAGTATTTGGGGCAGCATTAGGGTATCTGACTTTTACTGATTCAAACATGCTATGGATAAGGAGTGCTAGCATTCAGGTTGGGGTCATTGCATTAATGGATAAGCTCGGCATCATATGAAAGGCACAACCATACAGGTTTGGGAGGCAATATTCTGACATTTATTGATTGACAAGCACCCTATGTATCTGCAGTGCAAGCATGCAGGTTGGGGCCCATGCCATATCTGGATAAGCAAGTGCACAATCATATTAAAAAGGTGCAATCATACAAGTTTCAGGGCCATTACACTAGCGGATTTTTATAGATCAACAAGTCTGCTATGAATCAGGGGTGCAAGCATGCAGGTTGGGTGTCAATGCCATAACTGGATTGGCAAGAGTGTTGTGAACATATAAAAGGGGCAAAGCCAACAGGCGGGGGGGCATTAATCTCTCTGACCTTTGTAGATAACCCATCCTGCTATGGATAAGGGGTGCAAGCACGCAGGTTGGGGTCCGAGCCACATTTTACTAAGTAAGCATGTTATTTGTAAAAAGGGCAGGCGAACGGGTTTGAGGAGGGCATTATTCTATCTAACTATAGCTAACCAAACATGCTATGGATAAAGGGTGCAAGCATCTAGGTTGGGCTCCAAGTCCTGTTTTAATAAGGCAGTGTGTTACTCTAAAAAGGGCAAATGAACAGGTGTGGTTGGCATTCGATCAGATTTTTTTAAAGAATGCTATGGATTGGGGGGGGGGGGGGGGGGTAGAAGCATAAAGGTTCTAGGCCCATACCATAACTGGCTAAGTAAGCGCGCTATCATATACAAATGTGCAAGCATTCAGGTTTGGGGCCCATAACGTAACTGGATAAGTAAGCGCGCTATCATATACAAATGTGCAAGCATTCAGGTTTGGGGCCCATAACATAACTGGATAAGTAAGCGTGCTATCATATACAAATGTGCAAGCATTCAGGTTTGGGGCCCATAACATAACTGGATAAGTAAGCGCGCTATCATATACAAATGTGCAAGCATGCAGGTTTGGGGCCCATAACATAACTGGATAAGTAAGCGCGCTATTATATAAAACGTGCAAGCTTACAGGTTTGGGGCCCGTAACATAACTGGATAAGTAAGCGTGCTATCATATACAAATGTGCAAGCATGCAGGTTTGGGGCCCATAACATAACTGGATAAGTAAGCGCGCTATCATATAAAAGGTGCAAGCATTCAGGTTTGGGGCCCATAACATAACTGGATAAGTAAGCGCGCTATTATATAAAAGGTGCAAGCTTACAGGTTTGAGGCCTATAACATAACTCTATAAGTAAGCGCGTTATCATATAAAAAGGTGCCAGCATTCAGGTTTGGGGGCATTACGCTATTCGACTTTTAGAGGCTACCAAGAACAAGCATACTATGGATGAGGGGTGCAGGCATGCAGGTTGGGGGTGCATTCCTCTATAAGAATAGCAAAGGTACTAGCCATGGCTAAGGCAGATCAGGGGTGCAAGCGTGCAGGCTGTTGGGCAAAGCCTTCCTTATATTTTCCTACATTAGCACACAGGCTACAGATCCTACACATTAAAGGGGTGACTGTCAGAAGACGGTAGCGCAAGCGTGCAGACTGGTGGGGGGGGTCTCCCTCCCCCTAAACCTGCATGCTCGCTCCCTGGATGATGAAGGTTGACAAGCAAGCGGGCTGGGCGCTCTAGATGATGTATGTGACAGGCAGGATGGGGGCCTATCAGCATGCAATAGCAATGGGGGGGGTATAAACAAGCCTGGAATCGGGGAGGGAGCTGCTCCTGCAGGAAGATGATTGGCAAGCCATGGTGGTGGTGATGGAGGATTATCCCTCCATCTGTCTGCATGGCACAGAGGGGCATATAAATAACCCTAAAGCCCACCCCCTCCCCCCCATCACAATCTCCCCTCCCTCTCTCTCCCCAGCAGCACCATACCTGGTCGGGCTCTTCTTGTCGCCCATAATCATGAATGTAAAATCCACGCCTGGTGCGCCCTCCCCCCTGGCGGAGATCTGCAGGATCCCCCCACACACCGAGAGACGGTCGGGGGGAGGGGATGGGGGGGCAGGATGGTGCCGGGTGCGGCAGTTGGGGGGGGCAGTCCGCGATCTGCCCCAGCCGGTGTTCCTCTCCTCCGCCGAGCCGCTGCCAGACTGCACACACCAGTCACTCGGGGACGGAAGGAAGGGCGGGGACACGGCCGACGTGACGTCATGGCCCGGGCCAGCCAATGGCGGCGCGTGGGGGCTTTAAAAGTCCAGCGCTGGGCGACCGAGGAAGGTGAGCGGATCGGTCGGGGCTCGGGGTTGGCAGTAGCTGCTGCAGCACATCTTCGGGGGGGGATAAACGCCAGGCTGACCTTACGCAAGACACAATGATGACCGATGAGGATTCCACGATTTGGTCGACGAGCGATCTTTCCTGCTTTCGGATTGCACGGACATTGGACTGGATGGGAAGTCCTTGCTCTTGTTGGTCTTTCATTTTTAAACCACGTATGAGCTGTTCTTATTAGGATATATACAATCAATTATTCGCTAATCGATTTATTTTATCCGATCATTCATCAACCGGTAAATTGTTACAGTTTAATAAATCGCTAACCTTAGTCGCTTTGGGATAAAATATTGTGCAAGCTTGGATACTATGAGTCAGATCGTACAAGGATGGACAATCGTGCCCTCATACGTTTTTTGGACTGACGTTTTTTGGCGTATGATGACTTTCCGACCTCTTGCTAATTATTGCTTATGAAGATAATTATCGGATTGTGGAATATGAAGTCCGATCTGGTGAACTGGAAACAATCTATTGTTTCTTAAACAATTTTCTGGTCAGACAATCAAACATTGTTTTGGTTTAGAAATATGCTAACCATAGTGGTATCGGCACAAAATATTGTTCTGTCTATGGCAAGCTTGGATACGATAAATCTTCCTCCTCGTATGATGACGTTTCTTTTAACCAAGTGAACAATTGTTTTTTATCACTTGGCAGAGCCTCTTTAAACAGGATTACCATTCTGGCTATAGATGCAATGGTGTTTGAAGATTTGATGATTAGGCGGCAAGGGATTGATCTTTTAGCCAAATCATTGAACTGGATAGGAAGTCATCGCTCTTGACAACCTAAACATTTTTCAACCACCTGTGATGGGATATTAGAATAACATTGATCGTGGGATTTAGAGACTAATTTGCTGAAATTGCAAACAATCTATTGTTCACTAAATGATTTTCTGATCAGTTAATTACTAACCCATAAGTATTGTCTTGTCTATGGCCATGTTGGCCACGATGCAGGGCTGTGGAGTCTGAATCATAGGTAAAGTCCGAGTTGGTAGAAATGTACCAATTCCGCATAGAAAAGAAAATCTCTTACTAATTGTAACTTTCAAAGGAAAATGATAAATGTATAAAATATTTATATCAGCTATAAGCAATAGGGTTTTCTAGTGATATGATAGATATTGAGCCTGTTCCTTAACCTGCATGCATACCTATGCAGTTGCTGTTCCAGCTGTAGTTTGGTTGCAGTATGTGAAGGCAGCCAAACTGAAACAGAAACTGCAACTACGTCAGCACAGGTGTGAACGGAAGGTTATACACACTGTCTTCATCATGCCCCAAAGCCCTTAGTTGCCAGGCCTAAAACGGGGTTGCCTGAGCTCTGAGCTCAATAGTAAACTTTTCCTCTAAAGATTAGAGGAAGTTCATCAGAGTATTTCTGCAGTCATCTAGGGAGTGCTAGACAGAAGAGAAACACAGTAAGTATTAACTTTTCAACAAATTTTACATTGATCAATAGCTCAATATGTTTATATGAGAATCTACCCTATTTCTGGCAATTGAATTACTTGTATCTGGCATTTTTTTTATCAAATTTCCACTGGGCTTGCTGGACATCTAGTGAGGTGGGTGGAGTCTAGCTACTATCCAGTATTTCCTAATCTTTTTATATGCTTCCATCAGCCCCATGATCATGGAATACATTACAGTAGCTGGACTTGTGCAGTCTTATCTGGTCTCCCTCTTGTATCCCTATGAAACAGATTTATTGTATTCCAATAAATACAATGTTCTATCTATTTAACCTGATTGAGAAAACGCCAAATGTTTACATTTTACTACAGTAGATTTGTTATTACTATTGGCCATTTATGTAAGAATTTGGCTTACGGAGTCCACAGCCTTGATGAGCTGGATCAGACAAGAGGTCAATCTACCCCCTCTCCATTTGGTGGCCATAGATGTAGGGATTTTGTTGCTAAATATTGCTTATGAATGTATTTCTTGGATGCTTGTCATGTAACTTTATATCTTAGAACAAATCTCGCCTCCTATGGTCACCATAGATGGATCTGATCAGATAGCTTATCTAACCTTGTTTTAGTTTGGACACAACTATGGTTAGTGATTGACTAGTCAATGACAAGTGTGTGTCTGTCCTACCTTGTAAAAACAGATTCCAATTCCCCCCTCCCCATGTCCACTGAACATGGAGTTTCTTCAATCAGCTGAACAATCAACATTCTTTTGTAAGCGCCGGATGTGTTTCCAACCTGTTGGTTAGTGATTGCTGATGAAGGATGGTTGATATTGTCACGACTCTCTAGTTTGTTTTACAGATGGTTGACCTTGATTCAGTGACCGCTAATGTTTCACGAGCCGGTGCAAAGTCTGCCTATGTGTATTGGTCCTGCTGTCAAATGTTTTGATGTGGCTGCTGAGCATGGAAGTATTCTGGAACATCACAGAGGAAATGGCTGCCGACCAATAAGGTTTGCTAGCCATTAGCATTAGGTGTGGACAAAGTAAGTATACAGTCTTTAGTTTCCAGCTTCAGCTGGTGGGCTGGTGGGCATCCCAAAGCTTATAGAGATCCAGATGGGTCTGGGCCAAGGGGAAGTCTGTCCTATTTTACATGCAGTTATATAGTAGGTATTTTTGAAAATCGTGCATGATCCTTACTGACCGGTGAACTACTCATGCAGCTGGAGGCCATGGAAGAAAAAAGTGAACTGAACATTTTCAGAGCAGGTGTCTGACAATTTATAATTATTTTTGTGGCCAGCCCTATGAAGGTGAACCCAACCCCTTTCTCGCTACTCTGTCCTTGCACGATGCCTTGCTACACACAGCTGATTGCTCTGTGCATTCAGCTCCAACATTTGTGCATCCACCCCCACAGTGTTCATGATTTTTCTGATTAGGAACATGTGGCTGAAAGCAGAAAGCATTGCCAGAGGCCTACCTTTTGCGTCACGGTGTGTAAGCCCACCTCTTCATACTGTGCAAGGGAAGAGTGCCTCCAAAATATTCTCCGTTCTAACTCTCTATAAAGAAGAGTGGCAGACTTTAGGCTGCAAGTGCGCAAATAACAAGGGGAAGGGGCACTCTGAACTGTTGCACACAAAGCAAAAGCGAGCAGAGGACCATTGCAGCAAGAAGATATATTTTCAGCTGTTAGGATTTCATTAGCAGAATGCCCTGGCAGGGCACTTCCAGTCCAACAATTAGCCATGGGCTTTCATACAGTGGATCATCCGAAATGGGAATGCCCCATGGGGAGATTTTTCACCCAGCTTTTTAGATTCTAGGGCTGGGTGGAGAGGATTCTGGTCTGCGCCACTGAAAACAAGAATGACGCCAAACAAGGCTGATATCAAGTCTACTTGTTTGTTGGTTTAGAAGTCCGATCCTTGTGCTACAGGTATATGGCAGCAGGAGGTTTCTTTTGAGTGTTGCTTCTGAAATGTTAGGTTCTGCTTCATCTCCTTTTTGTCTACATGATTGAAGAGGTAGCTGGTCCCTCATAAGGCGGAACAAAACGCTTTTGTTTGTTTATTTTGGTACCGTGGCCCGTTTTTTTTTTCTTTAACAAATGGGGCTTTTTCTGCCGCTGTAGCCATGCACTAAAACGCAAATTTGAGGTTGCTGATTGCCTTATGTTAAATTTGCAGTATGACACAAGCCAGCACAGTGGATTATGCGAATTATGTGCTTCATCCCAGTGGCTGCACCCCTGGTTTCCTTGCAGCTAGCCTGTCTGAATGGCTGAGCTCTAAAAGACCCTGTACAGAGTTTTTTTGGTTTAAAGTAATTGTCCAGGCAGCTAAATAAACTAAACCCAGTTTATGGAGCCCCCAAAGCTGAGAAAACACTTTGTTGTATTTAAGAAAAACCTGGGAGGTGGGTATGGCTGCATACTGAGGACTATAGTGCTCACATTAGCATAAGGGCTGGCTATAAGCCAGTGGCTGTACATTCTTGACAGCAGCATGTTGTTACACTTGGTGAACTGACAGGAAAGGGACAGATTATTGCAGCCAGAAAACAGGCACAGAATGAAGCCTGAAACTGCTACTTTACATCAACCACCAGTTAAGAAAACAGAAGGGTCAAAAAACCTTTGGGATGGTCGCTCTTTAATGATTCATGCAGTGCCATTAGGGACTTACCATGGCACTATCTTCTAAGGCGTCCCATTTAGCAAAGTTATTTTGGTCTCTTTTTAAATGTAGGTCATACGGGTGTCTTTGAATCACTTTCTGAGGCGAGTCTGGAGTATGGAGGTCTGGCAGTCACATGGACCACTTAAGATTTGAGGTATTGGTAAGGTTCTGTCTATATTCTAAAACATTTCTGAGGGCTTCCAAGGGGTTGGACACACAGCCTTTAAAGCAGAAATTCAGACGCTGAAAGTTATTAGTTACTCTGTAAAGTTTTGATTGCCTTCCAGTGACACCCATGGCTCAAAATAGGAAATTGAGCTTACAAGAGTATCATGGGTGTCTGCTGCAAATACTAAGAATGCTTTCTATCCTGTTACTGCACTTCATTCTGCTATAAGCAAAACCTTGTATTGTGTCGAAAATTGGCAACAGACTGCAAATTTCCCCAGTGGTTACCCAGACTAGCTAGCTTTATGTTCCAGGGCTTTGGCTTGCATAGAATGATGAAGAATCCACATGACAGCCAATTTTATTAAGGCCCTGCAATGGTAGACAGGCCTTGCAATGGTAAACAGCACCAGCTTGTCTCGGTTTCCTGCTCCCGTATTCCCTGCTATGTTATCATGGCCTTTCCATCTCCCTCTCCCATGTGTATCTAAATCCTAATTTTCCTGTTTAATAGGGATGAGCGAATCGATCCGGACGAACCCAAATTCATTCCGAATTTCAGGAAATATTCGATTCTGAACGAATCCGAATTTCCCCGTGATTCGATCGATCGAAGTTTTCCTTTAAACTCCATTTACTTCAATTACAGGCATTGTAAAATGGTGGATGGACATGTCTGGACATATCCCCTGGGGCAAGTTATCAGGGGAAGGTCACATGCAGCCTATCAGCAGCCAGGAAGCCCGGTGACGTCACCGTGCTATATAAAGCGGCGGCCATCTTGCTTGTGCGCATTTCAGACTTGCATTCGTGAGACAGCGGTGGTTGCTGCAGACAGGGACAGACAGTTAGCGATAGGTAGGGAGAGTTACAGATAGGTAGGGAGATTTACAGATGGGTAGGGAGATTTAGGGAGGCAGACAGAGCCAGGGAAAGATAGTGGGAAAACCGGAACAATCCAGGGACAGCATAAAAGTGACAGTGACAGGGTGATTTGCCTGATCAGTTTTCAATTCAATTTGATTTCTTTGTGCTGTAAACCATAATCTGCCTTGCCACTGTGCATGCCATCTATGCAGTGCCTTATGTAACCCTATCTGTTATACTAAATAAGCGTTGTTCAGCATCAGCTTTATTAAGCTATTGCATTTTGCATTGGTTTTTGTCCTGCTGTCAATACACCAGGCCGCAGGGTATCCCAAACCACCACGTTGCACCCTATCTCTTATACTAAATAAGCGTCTACAGTCTCAGCTTTATTAAGCTATTGCATTTTGAATTGGTTTTTGTCCTGCTGCCAATACACCAGGCTGCAGGGTATCCCAAACCTGCACTTAGCAGCCTATCTGTTATAGTAAATACGCTTGTTGATCCTTCTTAAGCTGAATCAAACTATTGCATTTTGAATTGGTTTTTGGTCTGCTGCCAAAACACTAGGCTGCAGGGTATCCCAAACCTGCACTTAACAGCCTATCTGTTATACTAAATATGCTTGTTGATCCTTCCGCAGCTTAATAAAACTATTGCATTTTGAATTGGTTTTTGGTCTGCTGCCAAAACACTAGGCCGCAGGGTATCTCATATTGCCAATTTTCATAGTATCTGGTGCAGAGAAGCAGTTCCTCACTTTATTTAGCTTCTTCTTTTTAAAGTAAACACATTTTTTATCGTACCTATTGCGCATTTCAAATACATAAAAATGTCAGGCAGACAAGTGCAAGGATGTTCAAAGAGGAGTGGCAGAGGCCAAGATTCAGCAGGCAGAGGTCGCAGCAGACTAGGAGCGAGTGGCAGCAGGATTCACGGTGAGAGACCTGATCTGCCAGTATCTGCTAGCGGTCGTGTCTCCACCAGTAACGCAACTGCCGTGGTATATTGGTTAACGTGCTCATCCACATCATCACAAGTTACATCTGAGACCCCCAGTCTAGGGTCGGTAGGTTCCTCTGACACAACCCTGAGTTGGCATGAGAGCAGTCCCTGTCCTCCCACTGCCTCTGTCCTACACCGTTCCCTCCCCCAGCGACGTATCTTGCTTTGGGTTCAGCTTCACTCTTTAGTGAGGAGGACGATCAGATAGAGGACAGTCAGCAGCTACTGCCCAGCCAAGAAATGGAGGTGGCTTCTTTAGCTAGGCAGACAAATAGAGATGTGGACAGTGTCGTGGGTGTTGTGAGCGTTCCAGCTCCTGCGCCAGACACTGTTGAGGAAACCGAGAACATCAGTGACGTGCAGCCACAACTCGGTGATGATGACGAAGCCAATCACACTTGGGAGCCGGGTGATGAAGGGGCTTCATCGTCATCATCAGGAGAAGAGGGGCGCAGGTTACCACGGAGTCAGCAGCTGAGGCAGCAAGGTGTTAGCAGCATGGTTGGCAGTCAGCATGGGGGCACAATTGTAAAGCCTGGAGCCAAACGGGGCCAGGGCCGGGGTAGAGCACCTGCTGCGCGGCAGGCTACTTTATCGGGAGGTAGTGGAGCAGGGGTTCCTGGAGTTGGCGACAGTAGCATTGAATCAGTGAGGCCTGTTGGTGGGAAAAGTAGCTACTCGGCAGTGTGGCAGTATTTCCTGAAACATCCGCAGGAGGGTAACATGGCCACATGCAAGATATGTAGGCAGAAGGTGAAGCGTGGCCAGGGCCCAAATGTTGGCACCACGGCCCTGCGTCAACATATGATGCGTCACCATAAAGCGGCCTGGGGTGGTCCAGCCTGCTTACTCGCCAAGTGGCACGCCGCTCCCAATTTCTGCCAGCCAAGGCTCCAGCACCTCAGCCGAAGGCAGCTGTGCGTCATACCCATCCTCTGTCGCTCCTGCTCCTCCTCCTCCAAGTCATGCATCCCGCCAGCAATCCATCAGCGAAGCCATGTCCAAGAGACAGCAGTATGCGCCCACTCATCCTACAGCACAGAAGCTGAATGTGCTCCTGTCCAAGTTGCTGGTGCTGCAGTCGCTCCCTTTTCAGGTGGTGGACTCTGCACCTTTCAGAGAACTGATGGCATGTGCCGAGCCGAGGTGGAGAGTCCCAAGCCGTCATTTCTTTGCCAAGAAGGCAGTACCAGCGCTGCACACTTTTGTTGAACAGAAGGTGGGCCAGTCCTTGAGCCTGTCGGTGTGTAGCAAAGGGCATGGCAGCGCCGACGTCTGGAGCTGTAACTACGGTCATGGACAGTACATGTCGTTTACGGCCCACTGGGTGAATGTGGTCCCTTTGCAGCAGCAGCAGCAACTTGGACAGGTCACGCCGCTTCGGCTTCCGCGCTCCCTGCCCGTTGGCCCTGTGACACCATGCGACTCGGCCTCCTCATCCTCCGCCATCTCCTCACCCTCCACTGTAGGCTCAAGTCTCAGTGCCCCTCCAGTCTACCATGTGTGCAGGGCACGGAGGTGTCACGCTGTGCTTCACATGGTTTGTCTTGGCGAACGGAGTCACACAGGGGAGGAACTGCTTAAATTTATTCATCAGGAAACCCAAACATGGCTTACTCCAAGAAAACTTAAAATGGGAATCATGGTTACCGACAATGGGAAAAACATTTTGTCTGCGCTGCGCCAAGGAAGCCTGACCCATGCCCCCTGCATGGCTCACGTCTTCAATCTGGTTGTCGAGGTTTCTGAAGTGTTCTCCCCATCTGCAAGACATCCTAACAACTTCAAGGAAACGTTGCATGCACTTCAGCCACTCATACACCGCCAAACACGTCCTTCTTGAGCTACAGCGTCAGAACGGTAGCCCCCAACATAGACTGATTTGCGATGTTTCCACCCGTTGGAATTCCACCCTTCATATGTTGGACCGATTATATGAACAGAGAAAAGCCATCACGGATTTCTTGATGATCCAAGCGGATAGGGGACTCCCGTGTGTAACTTCATTGTCAACCAGTGGCAGCTCATACGTGACACCTGCCGTTTGCTCAGGCCCTTTTAGGAAGCCACTTTATGTGTCAGTTGGCAGGATTACAGGATGAACGACTTGATTCCACTGCTTCATGTACTACAGCACATGTTGGAAACCATGGCTGGTCAGGGCACTGGAGACATGGCGTCTACATCTTACGGCCACATGAACCCCGTTGGAGCTGAACTGGAGGAGGAAGAGGAGGAGGAGGGGCACAGTGAAGCACAGTTTAGGCTTGTCGAAATGTCTGGTTTATCTAGTCAGCGGACAGGAGAGGAGGAGCAGGAGCAGTCAGAGGAGCTAGAGGGTTTTGAGGAAGGCGAGACAGAGGACCCGGACACACCGTGGCAGTATGCAGTGGAAATGGAGACAGGTAGTCCCTCCGAGTCACTTGCGCAAATGGCAGGAAGCATGCTCACGTGCTTGCGTAGTGACCCCAGAATTGTTTCCATTTGTCGGTGGGATGACTTTTGGCTGTCCACCTTATTGGACCCTCGCTTCCGGCACAAAATGGGGGCATTTTTTAAACCCACCAAGAGGGAGGACAAACTGAACTACTACAAAGACATTCTGCGTAGTCAGTTGGCCGATGCCTATCTGCGCCATGGTCCATACTCTCGCAGGTCTGACTCGGGGGGACCTCTGCGCTCACCTTCCACTGCCATGCCTGCTGGGGGGGTTGGCAGGAGAAGCAGCAGCAGCTCCATCAGAGCAGCCTAAGTAATCAGTCGCTAATGAGTAGCTTTCTACACCCGCATAGTGAGGCTACTCATGAGCAGCAAGAAGACCTGGAGCAGGACCTCAACCAGCAGGTCATGTCATACCTTGACATGACCATGCCAACACACCTTGAGGATCCGCTGGACTTCTGGGGCAGCCAAACTTGGCTTGTGGCCGCAACTAGCAGAGTTTGCCCTGGAAAAGCTGTCCTGCCCGGCAAGTAGCGTGCCATCTGAGCGGGTGTTTAGTGCGGCGGGGGCCATAGTTACGGCGAGGAGAACTCATCTGTCAACTAAAAATGTGGAGAGACTCCTCTTTGTCAAAATGTATCGGGGATGGATCAGCCAGGATTTCCACCCACCAATGGCTGATGCATGCGACTAGATTCAGCATGGTGCCACGTTTTACACTTTCCAAATGGTGCAAAACATATTTATGTCTTTAGACCAATTTTTGGTCTCCTGCTGATGCCAACTTCAGGGTGTGCCTTTCAGCCAATTTGTGGCCTGCTGCTGCCAACTCCCAGGGTGTCTTTCAAGAAATGTTTGGGCTCCTGCTTATGCTGCTGCCAACTCCAGGGTGTGCCTTCCAGCTCATGTTTGTGCTCCTGCTGCTGCCAACTCCAGGGTGTGTCAGTCAATTTTTGGGCTTCTGCTGCCAACTCCAGGGTGTCTTTCAAGCAATGTTTGTGCTGCTGCTGCTTGCAACTCCAGGGTGTGATTCATCCAATTTTTAGGTTCCTGCAGCCAAATCCAGTGTCTCTTTAAAGCAATGTTTGGGCTCCTGCTGCTGCTTGCAACTCCAGGGTGTGATTCAGCAAATTTTTGGGCTCCTTTAGCCAACTCCAGTGTCTCTTTAAAGCAATGTTTGTGCTCCTGCTGCTGCTTGCAACTCCAGGGTGTGTATCACGCTCCCGGAACCACAATTTACCACTTGGACAACTCCAGCTCTCTTGGTAAGGACCTCAACCCCCAATCTCCGCAGCCAGCTTCACCTATAGGAGCCCCCGCTTGCCGAGACGCAGAGCACGCCTGCTCGGGATCGGTTGCCCCCAGGACTTTATGGCTCAAAGGTTGAGGTCTTACGGTACAGAGTACTGGAGAGCCCGCGGCTGGAAGTGGAATCGGGTAGCCGGTATGTGAGCGTATGGTGGGAGTCCAAGGACAGGCAAGGGTCGGCAACTGGAGTGAAGATCAAGGATGGTCAAACAAGCGAGGGTCGGCAACAGGAGTGGAGATCACGGATGGTCAAACAAGCGAGGGTCGGCAACAGGAGTGGAGATCACGGATGGTCAAACAAGCGAGGGTCGGCAACAGGAGTGGAGATCACGGATGGTCAAACAAGCGAGGGTCGGCAACAGGAATGGAGAGCACGGATGGTCAAACAAGCGAGGGTCGGCAACAGGAATCTGGATCAATATCAGGGATTAACAATGGCTAGGGTCTAGGCGCTATCACAGGCAACAACCAACTGCGGGGAAAAGAGCTTTATAGGGACAGACATAGGAGGGAAGGTATTGTGATTGGTGCACACAGGATCATGATGATGATTGGCCAGAACAAGGAGTGCACAACAGGAGGGGGCGTGTCCCCCCACTGAACCCAGGGCTCATTGGCCCTTCATATGGACTAGAGGACGTGCCGCCCAGCTGGGCTCATAGGCCCTTTAACTGAAAAGGGGGCGTGCCCCTTTTTAATTTATTCACCTCCTCCGGCGGCCACGCTGAGTGCAGCGCCGCCGGAGGGCATAGAAGGAACGTGCTCGCGCACCCGCGCAGATGCCGGACACGCCGGCAGGAGGAGAAGGAGGGGGCGCGCCCGCAGCCGCGCGAGCTGCCGCCCGGCGCCTGGATGGCGGGGCGACGGGGACACCGCTGGAACGCGGCACAGGTAAGCTGATCGTGACACTACCCCCCCCTTCATGAGGGGCCTCCGGACCCTCACCAGGTTTCCCCGGATTGTCACGATGGAATTTTTTAATAAGAACTTTAGCATGCACATCTTTTGCCGCAACCCAACATCTCTCCTCAGGACCGTAACCAACCCAGTCAATTAGATATTGTAAAGAATTACGGAGCTTGCGCGAGTCAAGAATTTTGTTTACTTCATATTCTGGTTCGTTATCTACTAGAATAGGCGGCGATGATGGACGCGGTACATTCTTGGCTGGTTTTAGCAGTGACACGTGAAAAGAATTTGGGATTCTCATGGTTTGCGGGAGTTGAACCTTAAAGGACACGTTGCTTAATTTCTGAATAATGGGGAAAGGGCCAATAAACTTGGGCCCTAACTTACTGGACGGTTGCCGCAGAGAAATATTTTTTGTAGAAACCCAAACAAAGTCCCCAATCTGAAGCGCGGGTTCTTGAGACCTGTGGCGATCGGCGAACCTTTTGTATCTAAGAATAGTTTATTTCAAAGTCTGCTGGACGCGGGTCCAGATGTTCTTCCGCTCTTGGAGCCACTCTTCCAATGCCGGTAAATTGGAAGGGGACCCAGAGAGAGAGGAAGCCCTGGGATTCCTCCCAAGATTGCAGAAAAACGGAGAGACTTTGGTACTTTCACTCGGCGCATTATTGTATGCAAATTCCGCGAAGTCAATATATTCTGACCACTGTTCTTGTGCGTCGGAAATGTAACACCGCAAATACTGTTCTAGACTTTGATTGGTTCTCTCAGTCTGTCCATTGGTTTGAGGATGGTAAGCAGAAGACAAAGATATCTGAATCCCCAAGCGAGAACAGAAGTTCTTCCAAAAACGCGAAGTAAATTGCACACCCCGATCGGAAACTATATTAGATGGTATGCCATGGATACGGAAAATGTGCGAGATAAATAATCGCGAAAGCTCAGGAGCTGATGGTAGGTTAGATAAAGGAATAAAATGTGCCATCTTACTGAAACGGTCGACGACCACCCAAACCACAGTGTTCCCATGTGAGAGAGGCAAATCTACAATAAAATCCATAGAGACATGAGTCCATGGTTCTTTAGGAATCTCAAGTGGGACTAAACACCCACTAGGGGCCTTGTGAACCCCCTTACTTCGTGCACAAACAGAACATGCGTCGATAAAGGTAGTTATATCACGGCGCATAGTAGGCCACCATACAAGGCGTCGGGCTAAAATGAAAGTTTTACGATTTCCTAGATGTCCAGCAGTTTTGGCATCGTGAAACTCGCGAATTACATCGGAACGCATATGCGGTGGTACAAACTGACATCCTAAAGGTACATCTACAGGGGACTCATTTTGAAATGGTGCCAGTGCATTCGAAAGATCAGGAAGCAAGGCCCCAATCACACATCCCACAGGCAAAATAGGTTCACCCATATCACCCCGATCCTTACAATCCCCAAACAAGCGGGACAGAGCATCCGCTTTAGAGTTTTTCACTCCTGGCTTAAATGTAATTATAAAATTAAAACGCGAGAAAAATAATGCCCAACGGGCCTGACGAGAGTTCAGTCTCTTAGCTGAGCTAATGTACTCGAGGTTTTTGTGATCAGTATAGACCGTGATCGGATACAATGACCCCTCCAACCAGTGACGCCATTCATCAAAAGCCAGTTTAATCGCCAATAACTCCCTGTTTCCAACATCATAGTTCTGTTCCGCGGTACTAAATTTCCGTGAGAAGTAGGCGCAAGGATGCAAACGATCAGGATGACCAGAGTATTGAGACAACACCGCCCCCACACCCAACTCAGATGCATCTACTTCGATGGTAAAAGGTTTATTAACGTCAGGGTGAACTAAAACTGGCGCCGAAGTAAAAGCCTGTTTTAGAGTCTGGAAGGCCTCATTGACCGAAGATGACCAGTTTACTGTGAAGGCGCCCTTGCGAGTAAGGTTGGTGAGAGGAGCAACAATCTTGGAGAAACCCTTAATAAAGCGTCGATAGAAATTAGCGAAACCTAAAAAACGCTGTAATTCTTTTAAAGTCTTGGGTTGTACCCATTCCCGCACCGCCGAAACTTTCCCCGCATCCATCTCTAACCCCTGGCTAGAGATTATATAACCCAAAAAGGGAACGGTGGTGACCTCAAACATACATTTAGAAATCTTTGCATACAAGTTATTCTCTCTTAGTTTTTGAAGTACTATTTTCACATGCAGTCTATGTTCGGACAAAGACTTAGAGAAAATGAGGATATCATCCAAATAAATTACCATGAACCTGCCCAAATAGTCTCGGAAGACGTCATTAACGAAGTCTTGGAAGACCGCAGGGGCATTACAAAGGCCAAAGGGCATGACTAGATATTCGTAATGACCATCTTTAACATTGAATGCAGTTTTCCACTCATCCCCTTGTCGAATACGAATCAGGTTGTAGGCCCCCTTCAGGTCTAACTTGGAGAACACCCGAGCTCCTACTACTTGATTAAATAAATCCCCAATCAAGGGAAGGGGATACCGGTTTTTAACCGTGATCTTATTCAGGGCTCTGTAGTCTATACAAGGCCTTAAACCACCATCTTTTTTCTCCACAAAAAAGAAGCCAGCCCCCGCAGGTGATGTTGAAGGACGGATGAACCCCTTGCTTAAATTCTCGGAGATGTACTCCTTCATGGCCAGTTCTTCCGGCCGAGTGAGATTATAAACCTTCCCTCTAGGAGGGATGGTCCCGGGGAGCAGGTCAATAGGGCAGTCATAGGGCCTATGAGGGGGAAGGGAATCGGCAGAACGTTCGGAAAAAACAGCCCAATCTGCGTAAGGCTGAGGCAATCCCTGTGGCAGCATCTGAAAACTTTTGAGGGCAGTGGAAAAACAATGTGTCTTGCAGTGATTACTCCACCTCACTAAATCCCCAGTCTGCCAGTCTAAAATGGGGTTGTGGAGTTCTAACCAGGGATATCCCAGTACTACCGGGGTTTCAGGACAGTCAAAAACCAAGAACTCGATATATTCAGAGTGAGAAGAGCCAACGATTAAATTGAGAGGTGGGGTCTTGGTACTAACCGGACCTCCCTGGATGGCCTTCCCATTTATGGCTAGAACCTGTAGAGATTTTCCAAGGGGTACCAGCGGAATCCCCAGGACGGAGATCATGCTCCGGTCCAGGAAATTACCTGCAGCTCCACTGTCGATAAAGGCGGATACTGCCCGTTTGGAGGGACCCCAAGAAAGCTCTATGGGGATTAACATTTTATTCAAGTGAGAGTAATTAACGGACTCACCTAGACCAGTACTCCCCTCCTGATCTAGGCGAGGAAGTTTCCCGCCGGGTATCCCTTGTTAGGACAGGACCTAGCAAAATGTCCCAGATTCCCACAATATAAGCAGAGACCCATGGAGCGTCTACGCTGCTTCTCGTCCTGGGTAAGACGAGCTCTACCGATCTGCATGGGTTCTTCTAGTGAGGAAGAAGGTGTGTTTGCCCCAGGGGACGGGAGTGGGTTGGGGGACTGAGATGGCTTAAAGGACGAGGAAGTCCTAACCCTTTCCCTGGCTCTCTCCCTACGACGCCGATCTATTTTGATGGAGACCTGCATTAGCTGGTCTAGATCTGCTGGTGTAGGGAAATTGACCAAAGCGTCCTTGATACCCTCTGCTAGACCCATACGGAACTGGCTACACAGGGCTGGGTCATTCCATCTGGAGTCTACTGCCCACCGCCGGAATTCAGAACTGTAATCTTCGGCAGTATTCCGACCTTGCTTCAAGGCCCGAAGCCTATTTTCGGCTGTGGACTGCTGGTCTGGGTCAGCATATAACACACCCATAGCCTGAAAAAAGGAAGTAACGGAGTGCAGGGCAGCATCATCTGGAGGCAGGCTAAAGGCCCATGATTGGGGATCTCCTTGCAAAAGGGAGATAACTAACCCCACCCGTTGGGTCTCGGTGCCCGAGGACCCAGGTCTCAATCTGAAGTACAGCTCGCAGGAGTTTTTAAAATTGGAGAATCTGGCTCGGTCTCCAAAAAATTTCTCTGGTAACGTAACCTTCGGCTCCGACACGTGAGGTGGTACAGCGGATGCAGGAATCTGCCTGGTTTCTTGATTGGCCACTCTCTGGGCAAGTTGATTTATAGCTGTGGCCATAGCCTGTACTTGCTGTACCAGGTCATCCATGAGGGCCTGTGATAATATCACGCTCCCGGAACCACAATTTACCACTTGGACAACTCCAGCTCTCTTGGTAAGGACCTCAACCCCCAATCTCCGCAGCCAGCTTCACCTATAGGAGCCCCCGCTTGCCGAGACGCAGAGCACGCCTGCTCGGGATCGGTTGCCCCCAGGACTTTATGGCTCAAAGGTTGAGGTCTTACGGTACAGAGTACTGGAGAGCCCGCGGCTGGAAGTGGAATCGGGTAGCCGGTATGTGAGCGTATGGTGGGAGTCCAAGGACAGGCAAGGGTCGGCAACTGGAGTGAAGATCAAGGATGGTCAAACAAGCGAGGGTCGGCAACAGGAGTGGAGATCACGGATGGTCAAACAAGCGAGGGTCGGCAACAGGAGTGGAGATCACGGATGGTCAAACAAGCGAGGGTCGGCAACAGGAGTGGAGATCACGGATGGTCAAACAAGCGAGGGTCGGCAACAGGAATGGAGAGCACGGATGGTCAAACAAGCGAGGGTCGGCAACAGGAATCTGGATCAATATCAGGGATTAACAATGGCTAGGGTCTAGGCGCTATCACAGGCAACAACCAACTGCGGGGAAAAGAGCTTTATAGGGACAGACATAGGAGGGAAGGTATTGTGATTGGTGCACACAGGATCATGATGATGATTGGCCAGAACAAGGAGTGCACAACAGGAGGGGGCGTGTCCCCCCACTGAACCCAGGGCTCATTGGCCCTTCATATGGACTAGAGGACGTGCCGCCCAGCTGGGCTCATAGGCCCTTTAACTGAAAAGGGGGCGTGCCCCTTTTTAATTTATTCACCTCCTCCGGCGGCCACGCTGAGTGCAGCGCCGCCAGAGGGCATAGAAGGAACGTGCTCGCGCACCCGCCGGACACGCCGGCAGGAGGAGAAGGAGGGGGCGCGCCCGCAGCCGCGCGAGCTGCCGCCCGGCGCCTGGATGGCGGGGCGACGGGGACACCGCTGGAACGCAGCACAGGTAAGCTGATCGTGACAGTGTGATTCATCCAATTTTTGGGCTCCTGCAGCTAACTCCAGTGTCTCTTTAAAGTAATGTTTGGGCTCCTGCTGCTGTTTGCAACTCCAGGGTGTGATTCATCCAATTTTTGGGCTCCTGCAGCCAAATCCAGTCTCTCTTTAAAGCAATGTTTGGGCTCCTGCTGCTTGCAACTCCAGGGTGTGATTCAGCACATTTTTGGGCTCCTGCTGCTGCCAGCTCCAGGGTGTGTTTTTCAGGCAATATAGGGGCTCCTCATAGTGATGGCACTTCAACTCTCTGCAATTGTGCTGCTCTGCGATTCTATTAGCGATGCCTCTTATCTGCATGTCCTAATTATTTACAGTATTATTTCACTAACCCAGCACGCATCCTATGCGTGTTACAGCAAGGCAGAATGGTTTACAACCCTATTGAGGCTCTAGGAGGCTCAGAAATAGCCGTTTTTAATAGCGATTCGTCGCGAATAAATTCGGTAACGCGGGGTGTACTGTTGGGGGTTAAGTTAACAGTGAGCCTGGGAATACTGGTTCAGATACACTGGGCATGGTGTTACTAGTTACACTGGTTTTGGGGGTAGGAGTGGTTTAGATGCACTTGTTTGTAATCACTGGGCTTGGGGGTACCCTGGTACTTCAGAGACAATGGGCTTGGGGATACTGATTTGGACACACTGGGCTTGGTAGAAATTGTGGTGGTGGTTCAGGTAAGTTTTTAGACTTGGGTGTACTGGTTAAGATACACTGCACATGGGGGGCGATACTGATGCACCGGACTTGGGGGGGGGGGGATACTGTTTGGTAATTCTGCTACACTGGTGCAGGTTCAGATATACTGGGTTCATGAGGATACTGGTAGTGGTTCCGTATACTGGTTTTTGGGGTACTGGTGGTGGTTCAGATACAATGGGCTTGGAGCTACTGATTCAGATACACTGGGGTATACCAAGCAATACACTGTGCTTGGGAGTACTGGCTAAGATGCATTAGGCTCGGAATTATTGGTTAAGATACACTGTGCTTTGGAGTACTGGCTATGATGCATTAGGCTTGGAATTATTGGTTCAGATAAACTGTGCTTGGGGGGTACTTGCAGTGGTTCAGATACACTAGCCTTGGGGAGTACTGTGGTGGTTCACATATACTGGGCTTGGAGTGTACTGGTAATTGTTCAGATACACGGGGCTTGGGCTTACTGATTCAGATATACTGGGGTTGGGTGGTTATTGTGGTGGTTCAGATATACTGGGCTTGGGTGTACTTGTGGTGGTTCGGATACAACTGAATTGGGGCTACTAATTCGGCTATACTGGTTTTGGGAGGGTACTGTGGTTCAGATATACTGGGCATGAGATGGGGGAAATGCCACACTGCCTATATGGAAATGGTATGGGGGGATGAATGCCATACTGCATATATAGGAATGGGATGAATGCCACACTGCCTATATGGGAGTGGTATGGTATATTTTACTATATTTGGTTCTTGAGGGGGAAGGTGTTAGCACATTTGGTTCAGGGTTTTTTCTTATTTCCCTTATCCTCCTTCAAATCCTGGGTGCGTCTTATAGGGCACAAATTATGTACTACATTGATGCTAGCAGTCACTGCACTGAATGCTAACTAATTAGCTTTGATTGTTGCACTAGGTATTGGGCGGCCTATGTCAGCGCTTGCTGGACCCGCTGACCGATTATCCCAGTGCCAGTGAGCTCCACTTTACACTGCCATTATTCTGGCGCTCCTCAGCATATTTATGATTTTTTTTCCTCCTTGAGATCTTTGGCGCTGTATTTTTCCTGCACTGGTCAGCATTTTTTCCATTACAGTTACAAGAAATCACTGCTGGGGACAAACTTTACAGTTTGTTTATGCTGCATTTTAGTTGTCCAAATTACACATTGTGAAGCAAAAGAAGCCATTAAATTCAATTTTAATAATAAAAAACATATTGGTCCATCTAGGTTCTGCATTTCAATCATTGACAAGTCGCAATGCAATTTCTGCACAAATACATGTGTTTAATATTAATAACCATTAACCCTTCTAGTGCCAGCTATGTGAGACTCGTGTAGCTGGCTTTAGAGCCCCATAAAAAAAAAAGTAAAAAAAATACAGACTTACCTGACCCCTCGTTTGAAAGTGCCAGTGATTCTCTTCAAGAATCAGCTATTTGATTTTCGCCCCCGGGCCTCTGATCTTCAGGAGGGGGCCCAGAATAGGCCGCCCCCCCGCGGCATCTGAAAGAAAAAAAAAATGAAAATTACACAAACTCACCTGACAGCGCAATCGCTCTCCCTGGGTCATCTCTTCACCAGGGGGGGGCTCCCCGGACTTACCACTCTTCGGCCGGTGCTGGCCCCACCCCTAGCCCCGCCCACTTGTGGGAGGAGCAGGATGAAGTCATCCCGCTCCTCGTATACCGGCACCCGGGCTCAGACTGTCACTTGTCGTTAGCGATCGGAGCAGGGAGGGTGGGAGGCAGGGTGGCTCTAAGGGGTCCATGAGACCCCTTATACCAGTTCACAAGGCTCTGGGGCTGGCAATCACCTGCGGCTAGCGGGTGACTTGCCATAACCCCCAGCCCCCCCCATTACCTGCCTCCCCAACAGCCAGGGGGGGTCAGAAGGGCCCGGGCCACTTAGTGGCTATGTGGGCTAGTAGCCTTCAGGGCCAGGGGCCACCAACGCTGGCCTGTTCTACAAGCCCCCATAGCTGGTCCGGGTCGGTAATGCTGGGTAAGGGGGACCCTACGTCAAATTTTTTTTTTTTTAACCCCTTACAACTATGCAATCATATTGCATAGTTGTATCCTATCTGAAATCTCCTAAACTGTTGTTTCAGTTTGGAGGAATTTACTGGGCAGGAAAGGGTGTATACCAATACATATGTGGTACCGTTGTAACCGGGAGAAATAGGGCTTTCACACGCAATAGTATTTTATTAACAAACTTACATTTTTTATCACAATAAAACACTACAAATTGTAAAAAATTTTTTTATTTTTTATTTTTTTGCACATATTTCACCCAAAAGACTTGAGAATACACTAAAAAAAAGGCCAAACAAGACATTTCATGGTGAAGCCCAGACTCTGCTGAAAAAAACAATATATAATTTTCCTGGGAAATCCCTTCAAAAATCAAGGTTGAAGATGTGTAGCGCAAAAACGTGAAAAGTAGTCTGACAACAGAGTGTGACAAAAAATCTAGGTAGACTGGCACTTAAGGGTTAAACACTAATATCCAGTTCTGCCCATTGTGCTCTATGGGATCTTGAGCTGCAGGGCCAGGTTTCATCTGGTGCAGCTTCAACCAGAGCACCCAGCACTGCCACCTTTTCGGCTCTAGTGTTAAAAAAGCCACAAGTGGGCGGGCGTATCACCGTTAGCGTTTTATAGTTGTTAATTCATATGCTGAAGCCAAAAAAGTGCTGACATTTCTTAAACCGGACCTTCACCATGATTTATTAAAAAACCCAAACCCTTAAAAAACAATTCCTCAGCATCTAAAATTAATATATTTTAAGTTTTTTTATCACTTATTTATTATTCTTTCCCTCACTAGGCTGCAACTCTGTTCAGGACTTTAGGATACGGGCGTGGCCATCTTGACTCAGAAGCATCACACTTACTGAGGAGAGGAGAGCGGGATAAAGTACAGGGGGGCGGGTTATAGTTGTGCCTTGCTCAGACAGAGCAGAGCTGGGGTCAGGAAAAGGTCAGCAGTCCCAGAATGCAGAGCAGCACAGTCAGAAGGCACTTCCTGTTTGCAGGCTGCCTGATGTCCCATGAGCCGCCATCTTGGATGTTTAAAGGCTCATAACATGCAGTAGATGCAGGTAGGATTATTTTTAATGTGAGAAATCTGTATGTACAGGGTGGGGGAAACATATAAGATAGACTCTTATTCAGAGTGAAGGACCACTTTAACTAAAGCTCAAAGTGGAAAACATGTTTTGAAGTTAAGGGGATAACGCCTAAAATCACCCCCTGTGGCCGGCCTGGACCCCCTCCCAGGACGCCGGTAATCTTACCTGATCATGGCCGCTCCCACCATGCGGTCTTCACTGGCGGCCGCATCCCTGGCTTCCTTGTAGCCGTGAGCTCTCCCCACACCCAGCCATTCAGATAAGCTCCACAGTGGAGCCGGTGATGCACCCGTCGGTATGCCTATGCCGGACGCAAAGTTCAAATTGCCAGCTTTATGGCATGCATTAGTATGCGCCACGTAAAGTGCTGAATGGATGAGCCCCTGCGCCTGTATCAGAGGAACATCGGAAGGGTGAGTGAAACTGGGGGGTATCCTACATTGCGATGCTCTGGGAGCAAGGACCAGTTACCAGTATAGTCAAAATTCTGGTGATTGGTCCACTTTAAATGCAGAAATTTACATTTCTCAGAAAATGTTTTTTATATTCAGTAAGATAAATTATTAAACACCCCTCGTCCATGACATAACTAAATGTAACAGGGCCCTGGTGCAAACATTAAATGGGGGCCTGTCAAGACTCATACAGTACACTTCAATCTTTTAACACCATTGAATGCAGCTAGGCAACTAAAGACTGAAACAACAGAGACACATGGTACATCCTTCCTCTAAATGATGCCAAGTGATAATTAAGGTAGAAGAGCATCAATGATGGGGCCTCATGACATTCTGGGCCCCAGTGCGGTTGCTATAGTTACAACCCTGTCCCTTTTACATCTATGCTCCCCCCCACAGCAGATCATGTCCAGTCTGGATCTTCTATTCTCCCATATTGACTCACACTTGTGGGGGTGGATTTAAGTCCAACTGTTGGTGGATACAGTGTTAGAGTGTGGTGCCTGGGGCCCACCAGTAGAACTGACTCTGGGGGCCCACTCCACATTAGATGCAAGTATCACCGGCTTACATTCAGGGCCCATACACAGAAACATTATGCTTGTATTCACTGTGTGTATGCACTTGGGATGGCACAGCATAAGCTATACATAGTTCAGGTTTGGTTATTGCTGCACTCCAAAAGGGGCCCTGGGACCACCAGGTTTCTTCCCGGTAACCCTATGTGCCAGTCCTGGGTGGATATATAACCTAGGCTCCGTTATCAGGGATGGATCTGGACCTGACACATTCTGCTGTAGGAAGAAAAGCAGTTATTTATTTTGCTCTCTAGCTCTCTGCCACTGTTTCTCCCATATTTCTCTTTTTGTATGTTTATTCTTGCTTCTATTTGTTTGCCTCTCTGCTCTCCCTCCCTCTTGAATACATTGCCTGTGGCACAAAGGTTCATAAGTCAGCCTGATCTATTCCATCAGTGTTATATTTTTCTCATGTTCCGCACTGAAAGTCTTTCAGATTTCACCTGTTATTTAAGAACTGCTTGCGCCAGGTAGTGCCACGTAGCGTCTGGTGAACGCCGGGCACTGTATGTGAAAACCACATTTATGAAAGCGAATCTGGTGAGCGCCTCTAACAGCACCATGTAGCGTCACATGTATAATTACAGGAAGCTCAGCGTATAGCACTGGTGCTCTAGGTTCAGCAGCGCCATGTAGTACCTGTCGCTCAGTAGTGCTCTCCCATACATTTCAATGGTGTTTTTGGTTGTGTTTTAAATAGCGTGTTGGCCAAGTAAACTGTAATTTTTTTTGCTCAAATCATTGTGTGGCCTCTTCTGCCCTGCAAACAAACACTTTTTTTTATTTTAATTTACTTTTATGCAGAATTGTATGTGAAGGTCTGGCATTGCAGTATCATTGTCACGGTGATAAAACAATGTCATTCCACGTGTTTTCGCTCTGTTACTGGTGGATATGTGTTGAGATACAGACTTTGATCACACAGCATCTGGCTCTCAACACTAGAGCCCCAAGTTTTAGAGCGCCAGCGCTGGTTGTGTGTAGATTTTTCCTTGAATATGAGCTTCAGCACAGAGTGCCAGAGGCACTTACCTGGCGCTACCTATTGTTCACTGCAGCGTTGTTCTGTTGTTAGATGTAGTGTAGTCTTGGGTGCTTTAACCTCGGGACACCACCTAGCGTCCGTGAATGGCTCTACAGTGAATCAGGGAGAGTGCTTCTACAGCGCCCTGCACACATCACAATCATCAATGTGGGACAGGATAGCGACTAAGCTAGGTCACAGTGCCACACACCCGCTTGCAACGTCTACTAGCGGTTACCCTAAGCGCCGCTGCACAGACGCTCACATGGCAATACATGGCGCTAGACTTAAATCAGCCTCATAATTTTCTGAGCTCCAGTTGGTTCACAAAACAGCCAGTGCAGGACCAGAAATCCATTATAATACCTCCCAAGTGTCCCTGATTTGGAAGGACTATCCCTCTTTTGAGTCCAAGTACCCCTGTTCCTATTTGACTTTCTTTGAGGTGTAACATGCAGATCTGCATCAATGAATGATTCATTTGCCTATGCAAAGTGTTTATATAGTTGTAGCTGCTACAGCCTATCTTCCTTCCATCCCTCAATGAGGGGGTGTGGCTTAATTTAACAATTGTCCCTCTTTCCCACCCTGACAAGTTGGAAGGTATGCATGATGATTGACCGAGCAACCTCCTAGCCCAGGTCCATTAACAGACATCTGCTGAGAGGTGAAGGTCTGGGCAGGGGGCATTCGTGGGGGGTGGATAGTCAGAATCCAGAGCACAGGAGGGATAGGCTATAGATTCCACAGGCAAAACTATGAGACAGAGCTGAGGGGACAGGGAGGGATGGGGCAGAGCTGAGGGGACAGGAATGGATGGGGCAAAGCTGGGGGGACAGGAATGGATGGGGCAAAGTTGGGATAGATGAGGCAGAACTGGAGGGGCAGGATTGCATAGGGCAAAGAGACTGAGAAACGAAGTTTGTGTGTACCTTGCAATGCCACTTCCCGCCCGTGCAGCAATGCTAGGAGTCATGACACTGGCAGGGAGACTAAGCACTACATCGCCGATCAAGTAAAGAGGGCAGTGCTGAGTACAGCAACTGATTGCAGGGCTGTCAGGGCAGGGGTTCGGAAATCTGGCACCAAGGTCCGCATTCGGCCCCCAGTCCAGCAGTTGAGTATGGCTGTCCTAGCCTGTTTACACGGTGGAGATGGCAGGAGGTACATAAAGTTAACTACTTACAGTGTGATACACTGGATATTATGAGTCAGATGTCTCAGAGATGCAAGAAATACACATTGATCTTAGAGTACACCTGCATCCCTGCTCACTTCTGTCCGCCGGATCCCAACCAGCCTATTTTAAATAGCTGGTGTAGGTATGCAGGGTGTGTGGTCAGCACTGTGCACTCTATATGGCTTTACTTGCCGCTCCGCACAGCATCATAAAATCCCGGAATGCACACCAGTGATTGGCTGGCAGCCTGAACATTCACAATGGGAACAAAAGAAAAGCCAGGTTTATGTGGGATCTCAGGGGGGGGGGGGGGGGGGATACACAGAGGGGAATCCCAAATCAGGATTCCCCAAAATCTGGGAAAGTGAAAATCACAGATTTTGTTCTAATGATACTAGTCTAGCAGGGGCAGTTAATGAGGTAGGGCTTGTTCTAGTGGATGCTTAGGTACCAGCACTGCAGGGGCAGATCATGGGCTGAGGTGTCCCAAATGGGGACTACAATGGCACTGAGTACTGTGTATGGTAGGTGGGGGGGGGGGGGGTTATAACTAAAAGCAGCAGTGTATTGGCAGGAGAGAATAATTCTGGCTCAGACCCCTTGGTTAGGGGCTACACTTAAAGCAATGCACCCCACCGGGAATTTTGCTTTTCTCTATGGCCAGTCCACCCCTGTCTGTTGTTTACCCTAAAAAGTACCTTTTCAGTTTTTTCTGGTGTCTGATCACCCTTTGATTGTCATGTGACTTGGCCTGTTCCAGAAGGATTCCATTGTTCTTCCATTATGTCATGCCGATAGAGCACAAAGTAGGAAATTACAGATGAAAACGCCTGCCAAGCGCACTCGCAGATGCAAGTGCTCCCCAAAAAAGAAAAAAATGAAAAAAAAGAAATCGGTCTCTCGACATTGAATAGTGCTCGTTACCCGCCACTTGTCAGTCAGCGCGAGGCCGGCATAATGCCTATTGAGCATGCTAAGTAGCCGGATCAGCACTCGGAGGGATAAGCGGCGGAGTTAGCTGGGGAGCTCTTGAAGAATCAGAGCAGGTAGTGCCATAGTATTTGTTGTCTCTGTGGAAACCAGACAGGCTAGCGGCGTGTGCGGCAGACACATTCTCTTATTTCGCCTCCGTCCTTGTGCGGCTGAAAAGAAAAGAGACGGGGAGAAAAAGAAGCTTTTGTCTAAGAGGTTAATTCAGAGTGCCTCTGCCTTGACGGACAACGAAGCTGCGCAAACCGGAATACGCCGGCCTCCATTGGGATGGAAGCTGTAGGCCTGGCACAATGAAGCACAGATCTAGGCTGCACATTCATTTTGTGGCCATTTTTTATACAGTAAATACAAAATGAGGATGTTACGGAGCATGGCACCAACATATTCTAAAGCCCTGTACAGGCAGCATTGAGCTATCCCCAGTGTAACCCTGGAACATGGCGCTCCATACAGACATGCTGTTATTATGCATTAGTACAAATGGGCCTGTTGGGAAAAGGTTGAAAGTGGACCTGTGCTCTAGAAGAGAAGTCTGTCCCTGGGGCACATCCTTCCTCTCAACTCTATGAACACCCCTGACCCTATACTGAGGCATCTACAGCAGAAGACTGGGACCAAAAATAACCAAAAATATGTAAAAATATATATGTAGAAATGTATTAAATCATCCTTAGAACAACAACAAATGACATCACAAGACTCAATTAAAAAACATATACACAGATATTGAGGAAAGGGGTTTGTCCTATTGTGAGCTATTAATAATCATTGATACACACTATTAAATAATCAATGCATGATTGTTAATAATAAAGACATATCTTGTTCATACTGAATAACTTTCATTGGCTAAATATGCAGGCGTGTTAGAATGAAAAAGTGATACATGCAAAAGAATGAAAAGTAAAAAAGGAAGGCTCAAGGTGAAAAAAGTGCAAAGTGCCTAGGTGACTACAGTGCAAGGTGAAAAATAATTAAGTGCTGTGGTATAACATCCACAGAAAACAGGTGCATGAAAGGAGCTCAACCTAATACTGTGCAAATAGTGCACACGCCAGCATGATAGCCAATGATTTAAGATCACAAAGTTAATTTAAAATTCTTAACATCACCGAATCCAAGAGCTCAGGACCCCAAAACCGCAACTAGCCACCGGTTTTGGGGTCCTGAGCTCTTGGATTCGGTGATGTTAAGAATTTTAAATTAACTTTGTGATCTTAAATCATTGGCTATCATGCTGGCGTGTGCACTATTTGCACAGTATTAGGTTGAGCTCCTTTCATGCACCTGTTTTCTGTGGATGTTATACCACAGCACTTAATTATTTTTCACCTTGCACTGTAGTCACCTAGGCACTTTGCACTTTTTTCACCTTGAGCCTTCCTTTTTTACTTTTCATTCTTTTGCATGTATCACTTTTTCATTCTAACACGCCTGCATATTTAGCCAATGAAAGTTATTCAGTATGAACAAGATATGTCTTTATTATTAACAATCATGCATTGATTATTTAATAGTGTGTATCAATGATTATTAATAGCTCACAATAGGACAAACCCCTTTCCTCAATATCTGTGTATATGTTTTTTAATTGAGTCTTGTGATGTCATTTGTTGTTGTTCTAAGGATGATTTAATAAATTTCTACATATATATTTTTACATATTTTTGGTGTGCAGTATAATTGTATAGGGACTTTTTGGGCTGCTCTAGGGCCCAGTACTTTTGGTAATCTATGGGCTTTTTGTCCCTACTTTACTAGCACCCATAAGTAATTAGTAAATATACTTCAGCTGTGCAGACCCACCCCCCCCCCCCCCTTTTTCACATGGGACCAAAAATAAGCCTAGGATTTTACCGTTCATGACCAGCCTGTGACATGCCCAATGAGCTTTCACAGCAGTCAGCAAATGTGCATCATGACTGTGGTTTTAGAATTATATGGATAGGGGTGGAAATAGCTACTCCTAAATTGATTATGTTCTGGTAATGTTGTGGCAGGGTGGGTATGGCCCCTACTGGAGCTGCCATTGGGGCAGTTGCCATTGGGGCAGTACAGGAAGAACTTCTGTATGTGGCTCAGTGATGAATGCGATGCCCGGGAGATGGCCTTAGAGAAGTTGTCCCACAATATTTTCTGCCTGACCTGCTCCAAGAACTGCCAGCTCATCAGATTAATCATGTAGCCTGACTCCTCCACTCACCCACCTCTCTCCAAGCCCTTCCACTCATCCACCACAGTTCCACTCAGGACCTCTACAGAAGAAGGGCCATACATTTAGGGTGTATGAGTTTCATTTCTGATGGTGGCCCTGGCCCTTGATGCAGAGGTTATAGCATTAGGGTTTGGGGTTTCACGACTGGGGGTGGGCGGCAGGAAATAGAATAGTGTTAACGTGGACCAAAAGTAAAAAAAAAAGGACGTTTAGAAAATTGCGCCCCTAAAGCTACCTCTGGCAAGAACTATTTGAGAGGGCTTAAAGTGGACCAACACCCAGGGGGGATCGGCCCCCGCGGGGCATCCAAAATCAGGATGTCCTGCGGGGTGAAACCCCACAGGAAGCCCAGAAACCTTACCCTAACCCCGTTCCAACGGCGCATGCGCGGGCCGCGGCTGCGACTCGCGCTTCCCTCTAGCAGGGCACGCACCCGCCAGTGCGGGCGCGTTCCCTGTTAGAGGGAAGCGCGAGACGCGGCCTCCAGCGCTCAGAGACGCTATGGTTGGATGCCGCTTGTACGTGCATACCACAGCGTTCTGATTGGACGAGCGCCCGCGTAGGAGCGTGGTGAGGTGAGTGTTTCCGGGCGTTCTGGGGGGTTTCACACAGCGGGGCACCCCCAATCGGGGTGCCCCACCGAAGTGGACCAAACCCAGGATAGTCAAAATCCATGCAGTTGTTCTGGAATAACAGGCCGATTCTTTGCTGCAGAATTGCATGGGAGCTGCCATCTTGGCACACACATAAGCATGAGGGGAGAGCTATGCTAGCAGCAGCCCACACCAAACTGAGATAGATAAATGCCTCAGAAACATGGGCAACTTGTGTTTTATGTTATATAAACACACACTGAATAACCAGCAGCTAAAGAGATTGTGTGTGTGTGTGAAGGGAATCCCGCAACAATGTATCGTTCACTGCAGACTCTTTATCTTTTAAAATGTTACAATTCTGTAAACTGTGCAGCAGAGCAATGAGTCATCACAGCTGATGGCTTTCTACTAGAAATTAAAGTGGACCAACACCCACGGGTGATCGGCCCGGGAATCTATAAGATTCCCGGGCCGATCACCCCCCACCCCGCGGGACATCCGAGATCGGGATGTCCCGCGGGGTGAAACCCCCCCAAACACCCCAAACTCCTTACCTTATCTTCGGCGGCGGCCGGCCGCCGCCGCCTCCCTCGCGCTCCTGTAGGCGTGCGCGCCCCCGCGCCGGCCGTCTGCGAATGGCCGGCGCGCGCGCGTCAAAAGTGACGCGAGGGAGGCGGCGGCGGCGGCAGCCGCTTAGACGTTCCTGATCCTCGCTTGTACGTCGGCGCGGGGAGAGGTGAGTTTTTCGGGGGGTTAGGGGGGGTTTCACACAGCGGGGCACCCCGATCGGGGGTGCCCCACCGAAGTTGACCAAGACCCAGGATAGTCAAAATCCTGGGTGTTGGTCCACTTTAAGGTCAATTGCATTGATATATGAGGCGATTGTGGGATTAGGTTTTTATATAAATTGCACTCATGTATATGAGAAGATGTCCGCTGCCATGCAGTTATGCAGCATAGAATCTGCCTGATATTCCATAACATCTGCATGAAGTTAAGCCCTCTCAAATAGTTTTCGCTGATTTCCAAAGTGGGGCTTTAGGGGTGCAATTTACTGAACTTGTTTTTTTTTTACTCTTGGTCTGCTTTAAAGGCTGCAGCTTAATTTCCCCAGAGCAGTGCGGCCCACCAGGAATTCTCCTAGGTATGGGCTCGCTATGACCAGTACATGCTTATTAACCTATTCAGCCAATGGGTCCCTGTACAACTGGCAGCTTAACAATGGATAGGATATCATGCCCCACTGCCGAATACACATTTGCCTAAACTGAGGTATGTGGAGCACAGGGGAAATAAATAGCTTCTCTGTGCTTTAAAGTAGACCTAAAGTAACTGCAGGTTTGCTCACCTTCCAGCCCCCCAGGACATCCCAACTTTTGATACCCCATAAGAGTTAGTCAGATTTTGACAGAAATACTTACTGATGCCCATCTCTGTCACTGCTGGTGGCCTCTCTCCAAATCGGGATGCTCAGGGGGTAAGTGAGCAGATCTCCAGTCGTTATGACCATTTTTCTGCAGTTTTCCAGGCAATATGTTTACTTTAAATAAAGTGAACCAAAACCCAGGATTTTGACGATACTGGGTTTTGGTCTTTGCCCCCCAGGCACCCCGGTCGGGGGTACCCTGCTGTGTGAAACCCCCCAGGTCCCCCAATCACACTTACCCCTCCACCGGTCCTATGGTACATGCGCAGCCCTCTCGTCCAATCTGTGCGCTCAGATCCGCTCCTGCCCCTTTGTCTGGAAGCCGCAACCCCCGCTACCCCTCAACAGGGAGCGTGGACGCGCCGGCCATTCACAAAAGCCTTGCACAGGCATGCGCCATGCTAAAGGGATAGCGGGGATGCGGCCACTGCTCATGCATGTGCCGTTGGACCGGTAATGAAGGTGAGTTTTCGGGCAACCTGGGGGGTTTGACACAGTGGGGCATCCTGAATATGGATGCCCCGGGGGAGCAAGTATGACCGGGTGGGTTTTAGTCCACTTTAAAATGAATTTGCCACAGCCTGACTCACTGTTGTTCTTCTGCTGTCACTATTTACAATCAGTTTAGGTGCACTTTTAAGCACCCACCAGTGATAACACAGGGTGGGGTGGGGTGCTAATCTACAATGCAGCCTACTGCTTTATGATGTACAGCAGGAGTGAACAGAAAACTTGCTGTGGAGCACACAGTCAGCACTGATGCTAACAGCAGAAGAACAGAGATGAGTCAAACTGAGGGAAAATTCGAGGAAAGATAAGTATATATATTTTTAAGGTTTGGACATTATGTCTGATGTCCTGCTTGGGCGCACAAGGATGCTGCACCCCCATCTTCCAGATTTGGAAGGCCATTCCTATCCCCAGAACACTGCATAATATCCAGTCCAAGCTCAAGCACCCATGTGTAAACTACAACAGCTATTGGAATACACTGGTGGAGCTGCCGGTGAGGCAGGAATGTTGAAGGGTTCATATTATGCCCGATTTTCAGCCTTACAATGGGAATTCTTATGGCTTCCCTAGATGGGATGCTTAGAAGGGCTGGGATAAAGAGTTCCCATGGGTCTCTTTAATTTTAGGTCCACTTTAATTAAGCACTGTGTAACAGGCTTCCCGATTGCCCCCTGCCCCATTCTGACATCCCACCTAGAGGAATACTCACCTCTTCTCCTGCCACCTCCTTCCAACAGAGGATTCAATTGAAGCTAAAGTACAAACTCTGCTGCCAATGGTTCTAGTTCCACATAAAGCACATGGAGCAGGTAAGATAATTCTGGGCTTGCAGGGGTGGTATGTAGAGGTAGACTATCGGGATGCCCTCACCACGGGTCAGCGATAAACACCCATTCTAGAGAAAATTGTTGGATTGCTTTAAGGTCTGTTAATACTCAATCCCAAACCAGTTTGGCATACCGCTCTGCATGGAGTAATAGTATGCCTGAAAATGGTGCAAGACACTCCCTCTTCTTTGCTCATCGATTGCCCAATGGCTGCTGAAGGTCAGGTAGGGCACAAGAGTAGCACAGGAGCATGGACCTGTTGAGTCATTTTGTTTAATTTTAAGTATTGTTCTTCACTGGAGGTCCACTTTAGGCTGATCGTTCACTAAAGACAATCTTACACATGCAGGGAAGTAGGCCAAGCTGGCTCCATATTCCATATGCTTCCATAGGCTCCATATGTCCCCAGCATTTCTGGCCCACACTTTTTTATTTTAGTTTTTTAGAACTCAGAAAAGCAATGGGTGTCACAGGGATTAAAGAGGTGTCCCTGATTGTTATGCTCACAATCATGCACCCATAACTTTTCTGGGAATAGACCTACCTTTGGTGACTTATTGGCGAGATCTCCCCAATAGAGTTAAAGACAGCACAAAGGACACCAAAGTAGTTCTAACCTTTCTTATTGTTTTTAATATTGAGATAACAAAACATCTCTGGTAGCTGGGCTGTAAATTGGACCTATACTAGTTGCCTGGCTGTACTGCTGCTCCTCCAGCTGCTACTAATGCAACATGTCTGATTTGGGTCAGTAAGCTGTGATGACAGAAAAGCTGCATCAGCCAGGCATGTTATGAGGGAGGTTAGCAATGGCAGCCTTTGAATTTGTCACATGACAACTTCCTTTGAGCAGTGTCTGTTTACACAATACCATGGCACTTGAGATGAGAGGCTCTTCAAAGCAGAGGATGCTGTTACCTTGGTGATGCTTTGATTGACAGCCACGTCCCAGATCCCTCAGGACCAGCTGAAAGACATCACTCACCATTGGGAACAAGTCTCATTCATAGTTTTCTGGGTTTTAGTATTCTGACACAACACACAAGTCTCCATAACTATCCTCCACATCCAATGTTATGTAGTGCGGTTGCATTAGGGCTCAGGGTCAAGTGGTCAGGTAGGGGGGCCTAGCTGTCCGCTCACTGCAACTGTGGTCCTCAAAGCTCTCCTACCTGTGGGTGCCCTGGGGTGGCGCATGTAAAAGGGGGGAGCAGCTCTCTTATGTACAGAGATGGAGGATGAATGGGCAGTAAGCTTTCATACTCACAAGAGGCTCTGGCATGCTCCAGCCTACTCAGCAGACAAGTGACACATGCATCACGTGACACCTTAGGTCACTTGCCTGGGCCGCGTAGGATGGAGTGCAGCATGCTGGAGCCTTTTGTTAGTATGACTTCCGCCCATTACAGATCCACGCGGGTTCCTCCTCACATACACTGGTGATGGGCTACCCTGGGACATGTTGCAGCGAGAGGCTTTCTAGCCCCTGTTTACACACCACCCAATACTGCTTTGCAAATTAACACACTGCCTTATATTGGGCTCCTGGGGGGGGGGGGGTCTGCCACACTGCTTTTTATTCAGCTCTGGGCAGGGGGGGTTCTGCTACATTATATTGGGGTCCTGGGGGCGTTCTGCCACACTGCCCTACATTGGCCTCCTGGGGGGGGGGGGTCTGTCACACGGCCTTATATTGGGCATTCAGGGGGCCTATTACTCAGCTTTGGGGGAGGGGTTTTGGGGGGGGGGTCAGCCACCCTGCCTATTATTTGTTTCTGGGGGGTTCTGCCACACTGCCTTATATTGGGCTTCAGGGAAGGGGGTTCTGCCACACTGCCTTATATTGGGCTTCAGGGAAGGGGGTTCTGCCACACTGCCTTATATTGGGCTTCAGGGAAGGGGGTTCTGCCACCCTGCCTATTATTTGTTTCTGGGGGGTTCTGCCACACTGCCTTATATTGGGCTTCAGGGAAGGGGGTTCTGCCACACTGCCTTATATTGGGCTTCAGGGAAGGGGGTTCTGCCACACTGCCTTATATTGGGCTTCAGGGGAGGGAGTTCTGCCACACTGCCTTATATTGGGCTTCAGGGGAGGGAGTTCTGCCACACTGCCTTATATTGGGCTTCAGGGAAGGGGGTTCTGCCACACTGCCTATTATTTGGTTCTGCCACACCACCTAATATTGGGTTCCCGCAGAGGGGGTTCTGCTACACTGCCTATTATTTGGTTCTGGGGGGTTCTGCCACACTGTCTTATATTGGGCCCCTGGGGATGGGGTTCTGCCACACTGCCTATTATTTAGTTCTGGAGGTTCTGCCACACTGCCTTATATTGGGCTCCTGGGGAGGGGGTTCTGCTACACTGCCTATTATGTGGGTCTGGGGGGTTCTGCCACACCACCTTATATTGGGTTCCCGTGGAGGGAGTTCTGCTACACTGCCTATTATTTGGTTCTGGGGGATTCTGCCACACTGCCTTATATTGGGCTCCAGGGGAGGGGGTTCTGTCACTCTGCCTATTATTTGGTTCTGGGGGGTACTACCACACTGCCTTATATTGGGCTCCTGGGTAGGGATCTGCTACACTGCCTATTATGTGGGTCTGGGGGGTTCTGCCACATCGCCTTATATTGGGTTCCCGCGGAGGGAGTTCTGCTACACTGCCTATTATTTGGTTCTGGGGGGTTCTGCCACACTGCCTTATATTGGGCTCCTGGGGAGGGGGTTCTGTCACTCTGCCTATTATTTGGTTCTGGGGGTTTCTGCCACACTGCCTTATATTGGGTTCCCGCGGAGGGAGTTCTGCTACACTGCCTATTATTTGGTTCTGGGGGGTTCTGCCACACTGCCTTATATTGGGCTCCTGGGGAGGGGGTTCTGCTACACTGCCTATTATGTGGGTCTGGGGGGTTCTGCCACATCGCCTTATATTGGGTTCCCGTGGAGGGAGTTCTGCTACACTGCCTATTATTTGGTTCTGGGGGATTCTGCCACACTGCCTTATATTGGGCTCCTGGGGAGGGGGTTCTGCTACACTGCCTATTATGTGGGTCTGGGGGGTTCTGCCACATCGCCTTATATTGGGCTCCTGGGGAGGGGGTTCTGCTACACTGCCTATTATGTGGGTCTGGGGGGTTCTGCCACATCGCCTTATATTGGGTTCCCGCGGAGGGAGTTCTGCTACACTGCCTATTATTTGGTTCTGGGGGGTTCTACCACACTGCCTTATATTGGGCTCCTGGGGAGGGGGTTCTGCTACACTGCCTATTATTTGGGTCTGGGGGGTTCTGCCACACCGCCTTATATTGGGTTCCCGCAGAGGGAGTCCTGCTACACTGCCTATTATTTGGGTCTGGGGGGTTCTGCCACACTGCCTTATATTGGGCTCCAGGGGAGGGGGTTCTGTCACACTGCCTATTATTTGGTTCTGGGGGTTTCTGCCACACTGCCTTATACTGGGCTTCTGGGGGGGGGGGGGGCTTGGGTTGACTCAGTATTGTATTGGTGGTCTGGAATGCATGGTGGGGGCAGAAGAGGAGGAAGATACTGCAATACCTTTAAAGAGAAAAAACAACCCAAAAATTACCATCATGTACAATGAGCATTTAAACATGTATGCTATGTATGCCTCTGACCCAACCTCTCATCTCCACCCTTATCCTTACTCTCAGGGCCCTCACTCCTAATGTACTCTGGTATCAATTTGTATTTATTTAATCTCTGTCACATTTGACTCATACTACATATCTGTATTAAAAAGCTTTAACCTTTTACCCTGGGCATAATTATTCACCCAGCCAACACTGCAGAGCCACACTTGCAACCCAAGTTACCATGGCCAGTCAGGTTCCTTATAGCGCACATGTATGCCTGTCCAGCGGACCTGACTGACCATCAAAGGTTGTGGTTGACACAGAGATGGATCCCAGCAAGGGGGTATTAAAGGCCTGGTTTTGGGCTACTTTGGCATAGTTAAAGTTTTCTAGCCCTATTCAGCTCTCTTATTTTCTCTCGATCTCTTTCACTCTCTTGGTTTTCTACATTCCTCCCATCTCAGTCTTTTTCCCTTATTCATTCTTTATTTTGCTTTCTTCTCTCTATATCTTTTCCACATTTCCTCTCATCTCTTCCTTGTCTATCTTCAGTCTTTCTTTTTCTGCTTTCCCTCATTGTTTCTTGCCCCGTCTCTCTCTTTTCTTGTTTCATCTGTTGCTTGATTTCCATTTTGTGTGTGTCTCTAGGGGGCGCCATCCTCAAATCCTGCTCAGGGTGTCACTTACCTTAAGGCCGGCCTTGGGCCCCAGGCACTAATCCAGGACCACCACCAGGGCATCCATGTGAGTTTTCCTCTGGTGGGCCCCAATAATGATTTCCTCTGGTGGGTCCCAAGACTGATTTCCTCTTCTGGGTTCCAAGACTGATTTCCTCTTCTGGGCTCCAAGAATGATTTCCTCTGGTGGGCTGCAAGAATGATTTCCTCTGGTGGGCTCCAAACGGATTTACTCTGATGGGCCCCAAGAATGATTACCTCTAGTCCCCAAGAATGATTTCCTCTGATGGGCCTTAAGAATGATTTCCTTTGGTGGGCCCCAAGAATGATTGCCTCTGGTGGGCTCCAAGAATGATTTCCTCTGGTGGGCTCCAAGAATGATTTCCTCTGGTGGGCCCCAAGAATGATTGCCTCTGGTGGGCCCCAAGAATGATTACCTCTGGTGGGCTCCAAGAATGATTTCCTCTGGTGGGCCCCAAGAATGATTGCCTCTGGTGGGCCCCAAGAATGATTACCTCTGGTGGCCCCAAGAATGATTACCTCTGGTGGCCCCAAGAATGATTACCTCTGGTGGCCCCAAGAATGATTATCTCTGGTGGCCCCAAGAATGATTACCTCTGGTGGCCCCAAGAATGATTACCTCTGGTGGGCCTCAAGAATGATCACCTCTGGTGAGCCCCAGGAATGATTTCCTCTGGTGGGCTCCAAGAATGTTTTCTTCTGGTGGGCTCCAAGAATGATTTCCTCTGGTGGGCCCCACAAATGATTACTTCTGGTGGGCTCCAAGGTGCTTCAGTCTGACCCTGCTCCTGTTTTGCCTGGCAGGAGGAGATGGATCACTCAAGCTCATGAAGACCCACTGCTGATAAATGCTAAGAGGCTGGTGAGCTCAAGGGGGATGGGTTGAGGTCACGCTCTCAGCTTTAGAGGTTTACTATGTTAATTTGCCAGGATTGCCTTTTATGCAGCAGGGCATACCAAATTAGGTTGGCCCAGGGGAAGGCTATTAAGCAAACCTGAAGTCTTTTTTGCCTTTCTTTATGCTTTTTATTTGCAGTATAAACATAATACAAAGAACAGAGTATCAATACACATACATGCACAAGTGTGTCTACTGCTGTAGCATTCAAAAAGGGTTTTAGATGTTTTTTTTGTTCTTTTTGATGGTAATGTCTCTTTAAAGTGGACCATCACCCTCGGGTGATCGGCCCGGGAATCTATAAGATTCCCGGGCCGATCACCTCCCTCCCCGCGGGACATCCGAGATCGGGATGTCCCGCGGGGTGAAACCCCCCAAAAAACCCCCAAACCCCCTTACCTTGGTTTCGGCGGCGGCCGGCCGCCGCCACCTCCCTCGCGCCCCTCTAGGCGTACGCGCCCCCGCGCCGGCCGCCTGTGAATGGCCGGCGCGGGGGCGCGCGCGTCAAGAGGGACACGCGGGAGGCGGCGGCGGAGGAGCCACGGACAAGCGGCTGTCAAATCGCTTGTCCGTCGGCGCTGGGAGCGGGGAGAGGTGAGTTTTTAGGGTGATCGGGGGGGTTTCACACAGCGGGGCACCCCGATCGGGGGTGCCCCACCGAAGTGGACCAAGACCCAGGATAGTCAAAATCCTGGGTGTTGGTCCACTTTAAGAATAGAGAAAAGTGAAGCTGGTGCCAATGGAGTCTTGTGGCTGTGCCGCAGCCTGGTTAGACTGACAAGATCCTGCTCACTGGTGAATGATGGCCGTCCGCTTGGAGCTGAAGTAGGTCAAAAAAATCTAAAGTGCCCGAGCCATGAATGGCGCCCGCAAAACAGCTTGCTGTATGAAAATGTTAAATCACCTGCTAGAGTCTAATTAGGTGTGATCGCTGTCAGCTATTTTAGCTGATGAGATAATTAGATGAATTAGAAAGCGAAGTGTGATGCCGCCACACACAAGCAGGTAATACCGCCAAGGTGAGAAGGAAAACAAAGCGCGCGGGAAGGTGCAATGACAGATCTGGTGGACTGTGGCCATCTAACTCCTGCAGGGAATATTAAAGTGGACCTACACCCTAAAGTGTAGCCTTTGTTTTTAGACAGCGGCTATAGTTGTCAGCTGTGGAAACACTATGCATTGTGGTACCACACTGTGTCTCCTTTGCTGCAGTGTTGCCATGGTGGCCCAGTTGGCTGATGCCAGGAAGATGGCTGCAAAGGACTAGGATGCTGGCAAAGTAGCCTCCTGGTCCCCCACTGCCTGGTGGGATATCAACAGAGGCAGTGGTGACAGGAGAAGAGGTGGTGCGGAGGAGCCAGGAGCTGGGGGTGGTAGTGCAGAAAGCACTGAGAAACGGGAGACCCAGGCGGCAGGTGCACTGCTCTGTTGCTGCTCCATCTACATCCCTACTACTTCTTTCACTCTAAAATACAATATTTTGTTTAAGCGCATCTTCACCCTGAATAAGAGTCTATCTCATGTTTCCCACACCCTGTACATACAGATTGCTCACATTAAAAATAATCCTACCTGCATCTATTGCATTTTATGAGCCTTTAAACATCCAAGATGCTGGCTCATGGGACATCAGGCAGCCTGCAAACAGGAAGTGTCTTCTGACTGTGTTGCTCTGCATTCTGAGATTGCTGTCCTTATCCTAACCACAGCTCTGCTCTGTCTGTGCAAAGCACAGCTATAACACCACCCCCTGTACTTTATCCCGCTCTTCTCTCCTCAGTATGTGATGCTCCTGAGTCAAGATGGCGGCACCTGTATCCTAGAGTCCTGAACAGAGTTGCAGCTTGGTGGGGGAAAGAATAAGTAAGTGATTAAAAACTTAATTTTAGATGCTGGGGAATAGTTTTTTAAGGGTTTGGGCTTTTCATTAAATGATGCTGAAGGTCCAGTTTAAATGGCCACTACAGACAAAAGGTTAAATTAGCCTACTCTCCTTATGTTGGTTGTAAGGTGCTGCAACTTCATTCAGCCACCTTTATATTTCTTAAACGGGACCAACAGCTTTGCACAGTTGGAAAAAAGAACTCCCCCCAAACTCACTGATACTGAAGCATTGTCAGCACTTTCATTTGCTCCTACATCCACTCAAAGCTGAGAGACCCAGCACCCGGGAGGCTTCTTCCTTTCCCAGTATCCTTGTCTGTGCTTCTACTTGGATTTACCCTACATAAACCACAATGCACATGCAGTGGCAGGAAACTCAGCAGCACTTCCTCTTTGCAGGCTGCATGCAGCTCCATGGGACACCACTGAGGGGGGGGGGGCAAATTGACCATAGCTAAATGAATTTTTAGGTGCAGCAATCTGAATTGCCCTGGGAATGAATACATATGAGCACTGCTTCTTCTAAGGGTGTTGGTCTGTTTTAATAAATCCTAGTAAACTCTCTCCCTTCTTCATGGCCTCCTCAGCAGCAAACGATGAATCCATCCATGTCATGTCATGTCATGCAAGGTCAATAGGTTTTATCAATGAATGCAAAGTGTAGTGAATAAAAGATGCAACCTCTGACAGCCAGTATAGAGCAAAGCAGGAAACAGCGTCATTTCACTTTGCCTGGACTGTTCCTTTAGAAGTGGGCTTCTAGATTAATATATATATATATATATATGTACAATGAAATGTGATGAATGTGCTGCAGTTTTTAAAGGGTCTCTGAACTGGACAGTGGGTTGGCGCATCTCGAAAAAAAGATGTCCCGCTCCTTGTATGGATGTCAAGAGTCCTGGTACTTAAAGGGTAAGTTCATTTTCAATGGAATTTTTGAAAGTGTATATTCAGCATCATTTAATAAAGCCCAAACCCTTAAAAACTATTCCCCAGTATCTAAAATTAATATATTTTACATTTTAGTCACTTTTTATTCTTTCCCCCACTGGCCTGCAACTCTGTTCAGGACTCTAGGATACAGGCGCTTGCCTCAGAAGCATCACATACTGAGGAGAGGAGAGGGGGCAAAAGTACAGAGGGTGGGGTTATAGCTGTGCTTTGCACAGACAGAGCATAGCTGGGGTCAGGAAAAGGACAGCAATCCCAGAATACAAAGCAACACAGTCAGAAGACGCTTGTTTGAAGGCTCATAAAATGCAGTACATGCAGGTAGGATTTGGGCAATCTGTATGTACAGGTTGGGGGAAACATATAGTGAAGGTCCGGTTTAAGGTGCTGAGCTGATCTATGCCCTTATTCATCAAGCGATAGCGCCAGGTAGTGTCTGACGAGCGCCAGGTAGCGGCAGCTAACGGCAACTACCGTCTCAAGTACGCCCGGCGGCGGTCACAATGACGCATTTATCAAGCAAAATGAGGCTAGCGCCGGCGAGAGCGACGGCTAGCGCGGCATTCATCATGAAGCCGCCTGGACCGAACAGCGCCGCTGCAAATTCCCTCACAGCGCCAGGTATGAGCTGTCGCTCCCTGGCGATGTCCAATGCATTTCAATGGAGCAATCTATAATAATTCATGATTAATTGGTAATAATTTTTTTTTTAATTTTTTTAATGTCAAAAAATCGGAGACCACTTCTGCAATGTTAGGATTTATTTTTAAGTCAAAAAAAAAAAAAAAAAATATGTGCAGAATTGATCTAACAGGTCTGAGATTAATGTATTCATATAACAAAATGATTCTAAAAACATGTATAATGTTACATTCAAAAAATATGGTTGTTTAGGGGTTAAAAACTAGTTAATACAGATCGCCGCCAGCGCTCTGGGGTTTAAACAAGGAATGGACAGCGACAGCACATTCGGAGCGTGATTTTTTGATGAATATGAAGCTAGCCGTTCGCTCTGCCCATTCGTTGTCAGGCGCTCACATACAACGCTGGACCTGTGAAACAGCGACCCCCCAGCCCGTATTCAACATTACCGCACACCGACTGAGTCGCTGTCATCAAGCTAATGCCGGCCAAGCACAGCGAATACTGGCTGGCGCTGAAAAAATCACGCTACAGTCGCTCATCTGTCGCTACCTGGCGCTATTGATGAATCGGCCTCCCCGTTTTTTTCCCCTATGTTAGCAAATGCGTATTTTATTAAAGTCATGTGCACTGATTGTATCTGCAATCAGCTGCTATTGGCAAGATACACCTAGAAGAGAGAGGTGAGCCCTGTACACACAGAACACTGCTGAGGTGGGGGAGCTCACTCACATTTACACATGCCCAGCAGCAGTGTTCTGTGCAACTATCTGCAATCTGCTGCTATTGGCAATGTACACCAAATCTGCACCAAAACTGCTTCTATAAAACATTACACAAAATAAAAAATGCTGGATCAGCTCAGCACCTTTAAGAAATAATTTTGTCACACAAAAATATACACTTTTAATAATTCAATCAAAAGTGGATTTTCCCTTTAACTACATCCGCTGTCCCTCATTTTGGATGCCAACTATGTGGTGAACTGTGGGGTGGTAAATGTACAACACTGTGTAATACCAACCTGAAACTTCAATGAACGCTGGCATCCATGTAAATGCTGCATGAGAACATGGTGAGTACAGGGGCCAATAATATTATGCCCTACCCCATTGCCTAGGACAAATACCTGCCAAGAATCCCTTTCAGGCCAGTCCGACTCTGTAATTCTCTATTACTCAATCTCTATTCCCACCTGTAATGGAACCACAAGCCCCAGCATGTCCTACCTTGTTTAATTATATTTGGGATTAGTGCAATCTGCAATACATTGTACCTGCGGATGTTAGAAATAACTGTCAATATCACCTGAACTTGACAGATGGCTAGAATTTATGAAGCTGGAATACCATGGAGATATTAAAGTGGACCAAAATCCTTAGTACCTGTTCCAAGAACAAAATCACTCCCCTCCCCAATGTGAATCTCTCCTGGTTCACTGTATACTACAGCGCATGCACAGGCTGCCTGTGCACAGTATAGAATTCATAGTTCATTCTTTGCTGCACATTGAACCGAACCTTCAGCATCATTTAATGAAAAGCCCAAACCCTTACAAAACTATTCTCCAGCAGCTAAAGTTAATACATTTTAAGTTCGTAGTCGCTTACTTTTTATTCTTTATTCTGCTGGGCTGAAACTCTGTTCAGGACTCTAGGATATGGGAGCTGCCATCTTGCCTCAGAGCATCACACACACTGAGGAGAGGAGAGTGGGGTAAAGTGCAGAGGGGCAGGTTTTAGCTGTGTTTTGCACAGGCGGAGAAGAGCTGGGGACAGGAAAAGGACAGCAATCCCAGAATGCAGAGCGGCATAGTCAGAAGACACTTCCTGTCAGTAGGCTGCCTGATGCTCCATGAGCCGCCATCTTGGATGTTTAAAGGCTCATAACATGCAGTAGATGCAGGTAGGATGATATTTAATGTGGGCATTCTGTATGTACAGGGTGGGGGAAACATATAAGATAGGCTCTTATTCAGGGTGAAGGTCCGGTTTAATGTGAACAATCTGTATGTAAAGGGTGTGGGGACCATATAAGATATGCTCTTATTCAGGATGAAGGTCCTGTTTAATGTGCGCAATCTGTATGTACAGGGTGGGGGAAACATATAAGAGGCTCTTATTCAGGATGAAGGTCCGGTTTAATGTGCGCAATCTGTATTTACAGGGTGGGGGAAACATCTAAGATAGGCTCTTATTCAGGGTGAAGGTCCGATTTAATGTGGGCAATCTGTATGTACAGGGTGGGGGAACATATAAGAGACTCTAATTCAGGGTGAAGGTCCGGTTTTATGTGTGCAATCTGTTTGTACAGGGTGGGGGAAACATATAAGATAGGCTCTTATTCAGGGTGAAGGTCTGGTTTAATGTGAACAATCTGTATGTACAGGGTGTGGGGACCATATAAGATAGGCTCTTATTCAGGGCGAAGGTCCAGTTTAATGTGTGCAATCTGTTTGTACAGGGTGGGGGGAACATATAAGATATGCTCTTATTCAGGGTGAAGGTCCGATTTAATGTGGGCAATCTGTATTTACAGGGTGGGGGAACATATAAGAGACTCTTATTCAGGGTGAAGGTCCGGTTTTATGTGTGCAATCTGTTTGTACAGGGTGGGGGAAACATATAAGATAGGCTCTTATTCAGGGTGAAGGTCTGGTTTAATGTGAACAATCTGTATGTACAGGGTGGGGGAAACATATAAGATAGGCTCTTATTCAGGATGAAGGTCTGGTTTAATGTGCGCAATCTGTATGTACAGGGTGGGGGAAACATATAAGATAGGCTCTTATTCAGGGTGAAGGTCCGATTTAATGTGAGCAATCTGTATGTACAGGGTGGGGGAAACATATAAGATAGGCTCTTATTCAGGGCGAAGGTCCGGTTTAATGTGTGCAATCTGTTTGTACAGGGTGGGGGGAACATATAAGATATGCTCTTATTCAGGGTGAAGGTCTGATTTAATGTGGGCAATCTGTATGTACAGGGTGGGGGAAACATATAAGATAGGCTCTTATTCAGGGTGAAGGTCTGATTTAATGTGAGCAATCTGTATGTACAGGGTGGGGGAAACATATAAGATAGGCTCTTATTCAGGGTGAAGGTCCGGTTTAATGTGAGCAATCTGTATGTACAGGGTGGGGGAATCATATAAGATAGGCTCTTATTCAGGGTGAAGGTCCGATTTAATGTGGGCTATCTGTATGTATAGGGTGGGGGAAACATACAAGATATGCTCTTATTAAGGGTGAAGGTCAGCAGTGGAAGGGGTGAGTTACAGAGTAACTAGTAAGTTTCACACAGCGGGGCATTCCATATTGGGATTCCCATGTAAAACCCAGGCTTTGATCTGCTTTAACTTGACCAGCAGCACAATCTGTGATAGGCCTGCCAACACTCTCTTGTGGATTTAATACTGAACCCTTGATTTGATTACTTAAAGAACAAACTATCAGATCTAGACAGCTTTACTCACTGCGGGAAATTCTGGAACCAAGAGCCATGGCTCTTCCAAATCAGCTATGGGGTCATGGCGGAGCGTGCAAGCATGACACCTGATACTTCCTCCTGCGGCTCCTGGAAGAGCTCCACCAGCGACTGCCAGTTTGCTTGTAAATTCAGGAAGCATTCATTACCGTCCAACCCAAACTTGGAGCTGCTTCACTATATAGCTGATGAGGAATGTGTGGCTAGTAAAGAGGAAGATCATTAAACTGGGTGTAAAGTGGGAGCAAACATGTCTTACCTCCCATCTAGCTGATATTTGTCCTTCTGCTGTGTCAGAAAACTGTTGTTGCTAGAATATTATCTCCTGTTGTGAAGCTATAGCTGCAAATGTATCTGCAACCTTCAGCATGGGGGCACCCCAACTTCCCCCTGGCTATCTAGACACCCCTTTAGCACCAAAGTCAAGAATACTCACCTATTACATCATCGGGGCTGTGCAACATCACATATTGCTGCGGTTTTAGCTTTAATACCTCCCCAATACCACCACAAGATAGAGACCCGGCAGTGGATCAGTTGAGTATTCCTAAATGCAGGGCTTGGGGGGGGGGGGGGGGGTTCTTCCAGAATGTGAGTCCACCATAAAGCTGCTGTCCAGCTACATGTTTAATGTTTAAAATAGTAAATGGATCAACTGTAGCCAAGAAGTATTGGGAGACCCCCTGCTTTAAGCTCTGCCTCCCAATCCTATTGATGGCTACAATCAGATGGCTTCTGGTTCCGAGGACACCCGTTGAACAGAAATAAAGGCTAGAGCTACACCATGGGGTCACATTAAGGAGGATCCCCAAAGATCCAAACCAGAAAAAAACATTTTGATTAGAGTTGGCCTTTAAATAGTGGGACAGGTGGCTAATAAATCTTCACACCCCAAGGTGGTGAGGTCAGTGATAGGCTGGGGGGGGGGGCGATTGTTTGGGACACACAATATCCCTTACAAAGCTGAGGACATCTGTTGTTTGGGAATATTAGATTGCGCATAACGAGTAGTTGGTGGGGGGTATTCAATGTCACCATCACCTGCCTTAAATAGCAACTCCAACAAAAAGTTTTGCTTTCATTTTGGATCAAGTTAAGGGAGCTCTATAGTGAAATTGTCAACTAAAAAGCCAAGTACTTACTTATACACTCCCCAGAAGTTTGCATGTTGCCGCTATTTTTTGTGGCTGCTGGAACCAAAGCCACCAAATATCCCAAATAAATGACGTCAATTCATTCCACAAAGCATTTATTTTATTTCATTAAAACACATAGTAAAAACCATTCCATCACAGGGGCATCCCAACTGAGCATAACTAATCATAAAACCCATCAAAGTGAATAAATATACTAAAACTCCACAAGTGAATCTCTCTCTAATATTCCATACCAAGCTAAGTGCTAATAATGTGATAACGTGCTAGTGCTAATAAATAAATAACTCTAAATATATTGAACAAGAAATACAGAAAAAAAGGTCTCTGGTGCACATACAATACTATTAAAGATGGAGCTCACCTATAAAGTGCTGCTCAAGATGGTGTTCCTGCTGCTGTTCAGATGGAAGCCATTCGGCCACGCGTTCCGTGGTCCAATTCCTCAGACCACTTCCTCAGGGTGCAGTCACACACTTACTTATACACAAATCTCCCACCAAGCTTGTGGTTTTCTTCTACTAGTAGGAATAAAACCCAGGAGTGACAAGCTTCTGACTGTACTATTTCCCTTTTACAGGAGGGCTACTGACCTCACCAAGTTGCATGATAGGTTAAAGTATCTACACCCATCAGCTGTATTGCAGCAGAGGCTGATTCAGAAGGTCATTAGAGGTGAGTTTTCCCCTGTAAAAGCAGAATGGTGCATTCCAAATCTATCACCCATGATTCTTTGTACTTCCATTAAAAAAAAAACAAGCCTGACTGGAATTTTTCCATGAAGGGAGTAACTTCTGCTCTTGCATATTCATGCAGATTTTTATTATTAGGACTTTTTTGATAGTCCCCTTTTAAGAAGTAGTTATAGCTAATAAAATATTGTTTTGCTGTCTGTGATTTCATAATGAAGATTCTATAACCTCTTTCCTTCCACTGACATCCACTGAGTTTTTGGGGCCTGTCAAAAGAAAACATACTTGTGGCCCACCAAACATTCTTGGGGGCCCCCAGAGGAGATAATTCTAATTACCTGCCAGAGAAAATCATTCTAGGGGCCTGCCAGAGAAAGGCATTTCTCGGGGCTGTTAGAGAAAAGCATTCTTGGGGCTCATCAGAGGAAATCGTTTTGGGGTCCACCATCATTCCATGTACATACCAGAGAAAATTTTTTATGGGGCCCACTAAAAGAAATTCTAAAAATGAAAATTCTTGGAATCATCAGAGGAAATCATACTTGGACCCACCAGAGGAAAGCATTCTAGAGGACCAACCAAGGAGGAAATAATGCCCTGTATATTCCAGTGGAAATCTGCCTGGTACCCACCAGAGATATTCATTCTTGGGGCCCACCAGAGGCAATCATTCTTTAAAAGGAACATATGACCTAAACCTAAATGTGGCCGACCCCCCTGGGGGCCCTGCTTACCTTATGGGCTGCTTCAGTACTCAATCCTCTGCCCCCCACCGGCCATCTGTAAATAACAGCACGTTAGTGAAGTCTTGTGGCTTTTCAGCGCCTCCCCTTGCATCCCATTCATATGCATTGCACCGGTACAAGATCGGGGGATGCGCCCAGTGCCTGATGGGATGCAAGATGGCGCTGCCTGTCGGGAGGTCGCCGGGAATTCAAGGAACCCAGAAGATGGATGCCCTGACGAGGTGAGTAAAAATTGCCCAAATGTAAAACTGGAGGAGGGGGCAGCACTCCATTGAGGTTTGTGTTCCTCTTTAAGGCCTACCAGAGAAAATGATTCTTGAGGCCCACCAGAGGAAATCACGAGAACTGACAGAACACTTTAGACTAACCAGAAATACTGTGTTAGAATTGGACCTCCTGTATAGCCTAGAAGGTGGCCCTGGGTTAGTGTCATTGGGTGGAACAGTGAATGTGAAGCTGTATCTTTTGAGCCTTGAGCTTTGCTGATTGACAGATGGGCTACAGGCTCTTGCTGCTGCCAGAGGATGATTAGTGGCAGTGGCCAGGACGAGGAGGTGCTGGTGGAACGGCAATGTGAGGTATTAGAGCAAGGGTGCTCAACCTTTTGAACAGCGGGGCCACTTAGGCGATTTAGAAACTGATCGTGGGCCACTAAGAATAGGTTCAGAAATGTTCACTTTGAATAGTATAAAGAAGATTTTCTACAACAATCAGGATATCCACTGTCTCTACCAACCCCATAAAACTGATTTGTTTTCTTTTGTATGTCCTTCCACCACCCCACCCCATTACCACATTTATATCGAACAATGCTCACATACTAGAAACACACATTGCTTTGCCTTGTGTTGATTCCCTTGCCTCTCTGATTTTATGGGTCCCATATCTATAGCCCATCCCCATACCAGTCCCACATCCTAATCATATTTCTAATATTTAACCCATCTAAAGACCTATCAATGCTAAACATACAATTAAATATAGAAGAAATGGTTATAGTGTTATACAGTAGTGCTAGAGATTTCACCCAGGGGTTTTGTCACCACATCCTTCCAAGCCATCGCCGCCACCTCAATTTGGCAAGGAGTTACCCCCCTATATCACACTCCTTAAAATCATCATTACTGAGCCATTATTAACTAGCTTTGCATGTCATTTCTATTTACCCCTCTCACTTTCCCCACAGCAGGTCAGGGGTCACATCAGATAGCTCTGAGGGCCACAGGTTGAGCATATATGTATTAGCGCCTGACAGCAAGGATCCCAAGGTGGAAACAAGGACCAGAAATGGGGGGCAATTTAGCAGAGGCCAGCAGGGAATTTCCCAGGATGGCAAAGACTGAATGGGGTAGCAACCACTTTTATTTAAGACCAAAAATGGGGGTGAGTCAGTGTTGAAGGTGTAGGCAACAGAAGAGGCAGTGAAAGACCCTGTAGCAGCAGCAGCAGCAGCAAAGAAAGCATCAAGGAACCAAGGAGCCCCACAGGCATGGATGGATTAGGTGGCCATTAGCTGGAGCTAATGATCAGTACGATGGTGAAGCTTGATTCATGCCATTTGCCTGTACTATTTTAGACATCTAGGAACTTGGGAGAAGGTGAGCACCTAGTCTAATGTTTGGCTTGCAGTAGACTTTTGCATTGTATGGCATGCCAAATCTGGATGCCCCCCAAGGACAAAAGTTGAGAGATCCTAAAGGCTTTTGGGATTTTAACCCCTGCCCACTCTATACAAAATTGATGAAAATAATTGCCTGGAGTTCTGCTTTAGTGATAGCGAAGAGTGCTGTTAAATAAAGGACAGATGGTTTTTCAATGATGGGCCGGGCTGACATCTACGCTCACAGCAGAGTGAAATGTCGCCTGACCTGAACTGATGAATTTATGATTGCAGAACAAATATGTATGCCGCCTTATCAGGAGGGACAGAAATCAGCTGCGATCACTCCCTCTATTCACAATGTCAGCAGCACAATGCCCCACCTGTCACACACTGCTACACAGAGCACACACGTCTGCACGCCCAACTCCACCCAACCCTGACACTGTCACTGATACGCTTATTCTAACTAGAACTGAAAAAGGCAGTCCCATGTTTCTTCACCTAGGCTCTCAATCATCTAATTTCTTACATTTAAATGATTTCATGAGGGAAAGATATTTCTTGTGTTCTGGGAGCAGAGTAGAGCACTGAAAGCAGAAAAACGACATCCCTCTTTCCCATCTCAAAAAGTTGGTGCTATGACGTCCCTCTTTCTATTTAAGAGGAGGAGAGGAGAAAAAATATTCTGAACCAAATGGTGTGCTAAAATACCCCCCTCCCAGAACCTAATAGTAGTCAGTATGGCAGACCCCCCCAAATAACCCCATAACAGGCAATGTGCAGACTCCCCCCCCCCATAGCATACAGTGTGCAGAATTCCCCTAAACACTTCATAGCAGGCAGTGTGCAAAATCCCCCTCATAAGAGGCAGTGTGCAAAATGCCCCCAATTGCCCCGTAAAAAGCAGTGTGCAGAATCCCCCTCATAAGAGGCAGTGTGCACAATGCCCCCAGTCACCACATAACAAGCAGTGTGCAGAATCCCCCCCCCCCCCCCCCACAAACCACCCATAACAGGCAGTGTGCAGAATCCCCCTCATAAGAGGCAGTGTGCACAATGCCCCCAGTCACCACATAACAAGCAGTGTGCAGAATCCCCCCCCCCCCACAAACCACCCATAACAGGCAGTGTGCAGAATCCTCCTCATAAGAGGCAGTGTGCACAATGCCCCCAGTCACCACATAACAAGCAGTGTGCAGAATCCCCCCCCCCACAAACCACCCATAACAGGCAGTGTGCAGAATCCCCCTCATAAGAGGCAGTGTGCAGAATGCCCCCAGTCACCACATAACAAGCAGTGTGCAGAATCCCCCCCCCCCCCACAACACAAACCACCCATAACAGGCAGTGTGAAGTACCCTCCCAATCATTTCATAACAGGCAGTGTGCACAACCCCCCTAAAGAGACCCATAACAAACATTGTGCAGGCTCCCCCCCCCCCATAACATACAGTGTGCAGAATTCCCCCAATCACTTCATAGCAGGCAGTGTGCAAAATCCCCCTCATAAGAGGCAGTGTGCAGGATGCCCCCAGTCATCCCATAACAAGCAGTATGCAGAATCCCCCCCCACAAACCACCCATAACAGGCAGTGTGCAGAATCCCCCCCATAAGAGGCAGTGTGCAGAATGCCCCCAGTCACCACATAACAAGCAGTGTGCAGAACCCCCCCCCCTCCAATCCACCCATAACAAGCAGTGTGCAGAATCCCCCCCCCCCTCCAATCCACCCATAACAAGCAGTGTGCAGAATCCCCCCCCCCCTCCAATCCACCCATAACAAGCAGTGTGCAGAATCCCCCCCCCTCCAATCCACCCATAACAAGCAGTGTGCAGAATCCCCCCCTCCACAAACCACCCATAACAGGCAGTGTGCAGTACAAAGAGCCATCTTCTACCTGCCTCCTCTGACTGTTGTCGCACCCTATTATTGAGTAAGGTTGTATGATCCAATTTCTTTACACTTCGAAAGGCCTTTGTGATCACCCTTTTTGGATAGGCCTTGCCTTGAATCCCTGTGTTAGTTCTTCTGCCTGTTTATCAAATTTTTCTTCCTTGGAGCAGTTTCTCCGCAATCGGGCAAATTGCCCTCGAGGTATCCCATCCTTCTGGTGTTTAGGGGGAAAACTCCCATAGTGGAGTAAACTATTTACCGCTGTATCCTTCCTATATAAGGTAGTATCAATTTTTCCATTTGGTGAGAGGCTTTAAACAAAGAAATACAATATAGACATGCAGATACACATTTTAATACAGAGGAGATCACTATGAGAGATAGTATCATTTTTCAAAGAAAAAGATCTTATATAGGCAGCAGTGTGTGACATGTCTAACAAGCTGAATGTAAGAAAAATAAAGATAAATTATATGTGCACAATCTACTTGGAAAGCTGCCAAGCATCATGGAGTGTTACCAGTGACTCACTAATTCAGATCTGATATGTATAGCTCCAAGTTCACAGTATGGATATTACAATCCACTGCATAAAAACTACTTGTAACTATAATACTAAAGAAAGAAAAGACTCTACATTTATTACAACCGCACCATCTGACCCCAAAGGGGTTAAAACAGGAGCTATACACAGAAATACCATGAAGTCTTTATTGCAATGGTAGACTGCCTCTCCACATACACTATCGTCATCACTTACTGTGCCTGGTTAGGGGATGGCATAAGTCTGGGATCTACTTTGTCATTAAGGACCAATGGGGCCACATACTCCCCTAATTATCACGATCCTGTACTGTGCAAATGTGGCCATAAGTAGCCGCATTTCCATCCCTCCATTATGCATGTATCCCTAGCAGGAAAGCCTTTTGATGTTGCATTTGAACAACATAGGAGCCAGAAATTAGATGAGTATGTGGTGAGGGGGTCCATAGGGTTTTGGACTGGGGAGCATCCTTAATCAAGATTGCCCCTAAGATGCATTCTACTTTACTTTAAAATGGGTTGAATCTGATTTACAATGCCTCTACCACTCACCTAACCTTCCACTCCCTGCTGCTGTACTGCACCACTTACCTAACCCCTCCACCCCTATTGCTGTCCTCTACCATTCACCTAACCCCTGCACCTCCTGCCTTTGTCCTCTAACACTCAACTAAGCTCTCCACCCCCTACCACTTGACTTACCTTACCCCTTAACCCCCTGCCGTTGCCGGTAGAAATGGCTTCACTAACGTGAGTCTCTCTCGCTTACATCTCTCAACCTTGAGTTTCTCTCTCTACTCTCTCTCTCATGTAAGTCTCTCTATTGCCTCTATCCCTCATGTTTCTTGCTACATTCTATCTCTCTGCTCTCATGTAAGTCTCTCTCTCTTTGTCTTTCTCTTTAATCACTATTTCTTTTCTGTCTCTTTGTGTATGTTTCTCTCTACTCTTTCTCTCATGTAATTCTCTCTCTAATGCCTCTCTACCTTGTGTTTCTCTCTACTCACCATCTCTCTCTCATGTAATTCTCTCTCTAATGTCTCTCTCCCTTGTGTTTCTCTCTACTCACTTTATCTCTCTCATGTAATTCTCTCTCTAATGTCTCTCTCCCTTGTGTTTCTCTCTACTCATCATCTCTCTCATGTAATTCTCTCTCTAATGTCTCTCTCCCTTGTGTTCCTCTCTACTCATCATCTCTCTCTCATGTAATTCTCTCTCTAATGTCTCTCTCCCTTGTGTTTCTCTCTACTCACTTTATCTCTCTCATGTAATTCTCTCTCTAATGTCTCTCTCCCTTGTGTTTCTCTCTACTCATCATCTCTCTCATGTAATTCTCTCTCTAATGTCTCTCTCCCTTGTGTTTCTCTCTACTCATCATCTCTCTCATGTAATTCTCTCTCTAATGTCTCTCTCCCTTGTGTTCCTCTCTACTCATCATCTCTCTCTCATGTAATTCTCTCTCTAATGTCTCTCTCCCTTGTGTTTCTCTCTACTCACTTTATCTCTCTCATGTAATTCTCTCTCTAATGTCTCTCTCCCTTGTGTTTCTCTCTACTCATCATCTCTCTCATGTAATTCTCTCTCTAATGTCTCTCTCCCTTGTGTTTCTCTCTACTCATCATCTCTCTCATGTAATTCTCTCTCTAATGTCTCTCTCCCTTGTGTTCCTCTCTACTCATCATCTCTCTCTCATGTAATTCTCTCTCTAATGTCTCTCTCCCTTGTGTTTCTCTCTACTCACTTTATCTCTCATGTAATTCTCTCTCTAATGTCTCTCTCCCTTGTGTTTCTCTCTACTCACTTTATCTCTCTCATGTAATTCTCTCTCTAATGTCTCTCTCCCTTGTGTTTCTCTCTACTCATCATCTCTCTCATGTAATTCTCTCTCTAATGTCTCTCTCCCTTGTGTTTCTCTCTACTCACTTTATCTCTCATGTAATTCTCTCTCTAATGTCTCTCTCCCTTGTGTTTCTCTCTACTCACTTTATCTCTCATGTAATTCTCTCTCTAATGTTTCTCTCCCTTGTGTTTCTCTCTATTCACCATCTCTCTCTCATGTAATTCTCTGTCTAATGTCTCTCTCCTTTGTGTTTCTCTCTATTCACTCTATCTCTCTCTCATGTAATTCTCTCTCTAATGTCTCTCTCCCTTGTGTTTCTCTCTACTCACTTTATCTCTCTCATGTAATTCTCTCTCTAATGTCTTTCTCCCTTGTGTTTCTCTCTACTCACTTTATCTCTCTCATGTAATTCTCTCTCTAATGTCTTTCTCCCTTGTGTTTCTCTCTACTCACTTTATCTCTCTCATGTAATTCTCTCTCTAATGTCTTTCTCCCTTGTGTTTCTCTCTACTCATCATCTCTCTCTCATGTAATTCTCTCTCTAATGTCTTTCTCCCTTGTGTTTCTCTCTACTCACTTTATCTCTCTCATGTAATTCTCTCTCTAATGTCTTTCTCCCTTGTGTTTCTCTCTACTCACTTTATCTCTCTCATGTAATTTTCTCTCTAATGTCTTTCTCCCTTGTGTTTCTCTCTACTCACTCTATCTCTCTCTCATGTAAGTCTCTCTTTTACGTCTCTCTCCCTTGTGTTTCTCTCTACTCACCATCTCTCTCTCATGTAATTCTCTCTCAAATGTCTCTCTCCCTTGTGTTTCTCTCTACTCACTCTATCTCTCTCTCATGTAAGTCTCTCTTTTACGTCTCTCTCCCTTGTGTTTCTCTCTACTCGATCTCTCTCCTGTAAGTCCCTCTCTTTTCTCTCTCCGTTGGGTTTCTCTCTACTCTCTATCTCCCTATTCTTGTGTCTCTCCTCTCTCTCTCTGCTTTCTATCTTTCTCTCTCGTGTAAATCTCTCTCCTTGTATTTCTCTTTACTGTCTATCTCTCTACTGTTTCTTTTGCTGCTGTTACTTTCCTTCTCTCTGTCTCTTTTGTGTGTCTCTCTTCCCTATTTCTCTCTCCTGCACCCCTCTCTCTCTTGTTTCTCTCTCTTTCTCTTCTCTATCCCTGTCAGTGCCTCTTGCTGCTGTTAGTTTCCTTTGCTCCTGTCTGCCTTTCTTCTGTGTCACTCTCTCTTGTCTCTCTCTTTTTCTTTCCTGTGCCTGTCTTCCTCCTGTCGCTCCTATTTCTCCTTCTCTTTCTTGCATCTGTCTTCGGTCTTGCTTTCGGTCTGTTACTTTCTTCCCAGCCCCTCACCCTGTCTAGGGAGACCCTGGGGCTACACACTAAACACCTAATCATGTGATGCACCAGTCTGCCATTGCAAAACCAGTGTGTTTGGTGTAGCGTTGGGGGGGCCCAGAGCAAGTGCTCCATTGCACCAGTAATAAAGCGACACTGCTGATGAGCCCAGCTCTGGTCAGATGGGAATGGATCTTCACCCTAGAATGCAAATGGTTGGAGTCGAGTGGCCAATATGATAACGGGATGCAGTAAGAGCTGCAGGAAAGCAGGGGATGCGGTCGATGGTGAGCGCGGTGGAATGCAGCGAGTGAGGTATGGAGAGATCTCCAGCTGAGAGGCGCTTTGGTTTATTCAGAGAACAAAGGAGCAGAAAACAGACACTTAACAAGAGATGCGCGCTGCTAAATGACGCTCTCGTCACCATTGTTGGCTGCAGGAAAGCAATTTTATCGGCTGATTACCCAGCGAGCGGGGAGTGTGTTCAATACCCAGCACGGCCCAGCCAATGCTTTCAGTTACGCACTGGGGACGCGGTGCTCCTGTAACTTAAAGGGAAAGTCTAAAATGTGAAGAGAGCTTTTATCAATGTGACAGACAAAAAGATGGTGACAGAGATGAAAAGGTTAAAGTGCTTAGAATATAGCCCAAATGGGTTACCAAACCCAAAACACTAAAAATAAGATACTCAGTTTACCTCCCAGTGGTGTAACTTGAGTGGGTGCAGAGCCCAGATGGTCAGAGAGGCCCAGAATTGTTGCTCCTCCAGCTTAGTTATTTATGCTCACTTGGCATCATTTAGGCCTTTATTTAACAAGGGATAGCGCCAGGTAGCGAATGGTGAGCGAACGGTAATGACGCTCACCGCCACGAGAACGCCGGCTCCCCTCCGCAATCACACATTTATCAAGCCGATCCTGCTTAGCGACTGACAGAGCGCCAGATAGCGAATCATTCATCATTATTCCAGCCTCACCCCACAGCGCCAGCGAGCGACCTTGAACAGCGACAGGTATGACCTCTCGCTACCTGGCGCTCTCCAATGCATTTCAATGGAGAAATCTTTAAATATTCATAATTAATTGCTATTAATTTTTTTTTTTTTTTTAAATGTCAAAAATTCTGTGACCACTTCTGCAATGTTAGATATTTTTTTTAAGGTAAAAAAAAAGAAAATTGTACAGAATTGATATTACAGGTCTGATATTAATGTATTCATATTACAAAATGTTTTGAAAAACATGTTTTTTTTTTTTCCAAAAATAAGGTTGTTTGGGGGTTAAAAAACTACTTTTAACCCATCGCCGCCAGCGCTCTGGGGTTTAAACATGCATTTCACAGCGCGAGAATTTTTTGAGCGTGATTTGTTAATGAATATGGTGGGAGCCAGTCGCTATGGCCATTCGCTATCATGCGCTCCCATACAGCGCGGAACCTGTCAAACAGCGACTTCTAACCCCGTATTCAACATTACCGCACACCGACTGAGTCGCTGTCAACAACCAAACAACGGCCAAGCACAGCGACTACTAGCGGGCGCTGTGAAAATACCGCTACTGTCGCTCATCTGTCGCTACCTGGCGCTATTAATGAATCGGCCTCTACGATAAAGAAAGCACCATTTGTCTCTGCTGTATCAGTTGTCTAGTTGCATCCAATTGAGTTATAAGACAGAAAAACATTTACTGTATGAGACATGAAAGGGCCCCATTTAATGTTCACACCAGTGCCCCGTCACATGTATTATGCCACTGTTACCTCCCTAAGTCTCAATCCCTTCCAGCCAGGGGTGAACCTTGCCTCTCTGCTGACTGAGGCAAACTAGAGAATAGCGCCCCCCAGGGCATGCCACAGGGCCACAGCCACTGAGCCACAAATGATTGACTAAAACACCACAGCATACCCCCCAATTTCTGCCAAACCACTAATGAGATAATAAATAAATGATTAGAAAAACAAGTCCAGCAATTGCTGCTCCCCATCCTGCAGTGCTGGACAGCTGCCTCACATGGCCTCATTAAAGGTGCACCCCTGATTCCAGCCCCTAGGTTGACCCACCTTGGATCTTCTGTTGTCAGTGTCTGTCTATCTGGAGGTAAGCTGTGTATATTTAGTTTTAGATTTAGTTACCCTCTTGGCAGACCCACACTGCGTAAAGGCCATGGGGATGCCCACGAGAGAGGCCATGCGTTTATGCCATAAACACACCCCAGCTTTGCAGCTACTCATTAGTTACTCATTAGTTATTCGCAGCATTACTCACCTCATCCAGGCTGGTGTGCTTTATATGCAAGCAGCCAGTCCTCCTATCAAAGGAGATGCCGTCATCACATGGAGACTGGTAGAGGCAGGTATTGCTCACAGTGGGGCTGCTGTGGGGTTCTTTTAGCCTGCACACTCACTGGGACGTTCACAAAGGAGGAAAAGCTAGTGTGCTGTGCAACTGAGAGGATGTGGCTGAACACAGTGGATAGAAAAGGGTTAATGTGAAGCAGAGAGAGATACATGTGCAGAGCAGCATGGTGGAAGGGTGTATATGGGAAGTACAATGAAAGGGGCTGGTGAGTATATATAGACTTATACTATATGTGCCAGGGAGGGTCTGGGCCCTCAAAGACATAACATTCCAAAATACATAGAGCAATTTTCTTTGCTATATAAAGTAGGTTTAACCACAAAGTCTTTGGTTTGTTGTAACTAAACCCTCATTTTCTACTCCAAGAGAAATGTCTTATTTCCAGCGCATTTTACCTTAACGAGCTTCATCAGGGGAGCAAGGGGGTCATTTTGTGTCCTGTTTTTTCCGTGTGGAGCCAGTCAGAACAGCATCTGGGAGGCTTGTCAAAACAGGAAAATAACCTCACTGGGCAATGTGCACCCAATGGGGACAATGTGCACCCAATAGGCTGCAGGACGTAGGTCAGTAATGCCACCAGAAAATGGCTTACAGAGCATTAGCTAAGTATTGGTAATTATTGCTGAGTGAACCCCTAGAGGTTCGGGCTCAGCAAGTTCAGCCGAACGTTGAACAAAAGTTTGGTTCGGGTACCCATTAAAATCAATGTGGACCCAAAATTTGGGGAGCGATTCTGCCTCTGCTTGTCAAGGTGCCCCCAGAGGCAGAATCGCCACCGGACTGTAAAAAGAAAAAATTGTGGCGGTGTGGGGGGAACTTATCTTTAAACTAACTGCAAAATGTGCAGCAGGAAGCGGCTGTACAACTTACCTGAGATCCACAATCACGTCGGCAGTCGGCGCGGCATTCTTTCAGCTGTCAAGTCAGCTACGACTGAGGCTTCAGAATGGTTATCCACTGGCAACTGGCATGAGAAGTGCTGGCACTAGGCGTGTCCTCACTCATGAGAGTGGTGGCCATCTTTCTGCAGCCTTTGGGCAGCAGCCCTAAACCAAGAGGCCGATTCATTAATAGCGGCAGGTAGCGACAGATGAGCGACAGTAGCGGTATTTTCACAGCGCCCGCTAGTATTCGCTGTGCTTGGCCGTTGTTCGGTTGTTGACAGCGACTCGGTGTGCGGTAATGTTGAATACGGGGTTAGGAGTCGTTATTTGACAGGTTCCGCGCTGTATGGGAGCGCATGACAGCGAATGGCCATAGCGAACGTCTCCCAGCATATTCATTAACAAATCACGCTCCAAAAATTCTCGCGCTGTGAAATGCTTGTTTAAACCCCAGAGCGCTGGCGGCGATGGGTTAAAAGTAGTTTTTTAACCCCCAAACAACCATATTTTTGGAAAAAAAAAAAAAAAGTTTTTCAAAACATTTTGTAATATGAATACATTAATATCAGACCTGTAATATCAATTCTGCACAAATTTTTTTTTTTTTTACCTTAAAAAAAATATCTAACATTGCAGAAGTGGTCACAGATTTTTTGACATTTAAAAAAAAAAAAAAACATTAATAGCAATTAATTAAGAATATTTAAAGATTGCTCTATTGAAATGCATTGGAGAGCGCCAGGTAGCGAGAGGTCATACCTGTCGCTGTTCAAGGTTGCTCGCTGGCGCTGTGGGGTGAGGCTGGAATAATGATGAATGAGTCGCTATCTGGCGCTCTGTCAGTCGCTAAGCAGGATCGGCTTGAAAAATGTGTGATTGCGGAGGGGAGCCGGCGTTCTCGTGGTGGTGAGCGTCATTACCGCTCGCTCACCATTCGCTACCTGGCGCTATCCCTTGTTAAATAAGGGCCCAAGTTACCACGCTACACAATAGAAAAGAGGGACCAGCACCTGAGAATTGCACCATACTTGTTATATCACTTTCTTCTTTGGCTTTTGATAATGACCAGGAAATGGCTTCCCTGGATGGTATACCAAGGAGTTAAAGAGGACCTCCACTCAAAGCAGAATAAAAGTGTCCTCTAAGCAAGTGGGCATCCCAGTTCCCCAAAGCTCATCATCCTGGCAGCCCTGATACTTACCTCTTCTGTGTTCCCTCCCACAGATGTTGTCAAATGAACAGCAGCCATAGGAGGGAATGTGGAAGGCAAGGCAACTTGAGGGGGTGTGACCGCACCAGGGCCCAGAATTCAGGGGGGCCCATCAGTGTTTCTCCTGCACCTTATTTATCATATTTGTGCTCACTTGACATTTTTTAGATAAACGATAAGTATTATTTGTCCTCACTGTTTCAGTCTTTTGTTATCTAGCTGCATCCAATTCAGGAAAAAGACTGAAAAAAATATCACTGTATGAGCCGTGAAAGGGCCCCATTTAATGTTCTCAGGCACTGGGGTAAATACAAGGCTCCTGGGTGTCAGGCTGCTGGAGGGGAGTCAGAGGGAAATGAGGATGTCTCCAGAATGCCAGTCTGTTTTGACTGGAGGTTCTCTTCAAAGCAGATATACAACTTAAACGTCTGGTCCTGTAGAACATGCTTTAATTCACCACTCTAACCCCCCACCCCATCCACTCCTGCGGAGTGCAATACTCACCTATTCCCCATTACGTCTCTGGGGTCAGGCAGATGCCATAGTATGTGCTGCGGCTTCTGGTTGCCTAACAACAATAGGATCCAATTTGGCTGCTGAATAGCTAAAAGCCTCACCATATGAGGTCCAAAGAGCTTCTTCACCATTTCACTAAGTGGTTTGACTAGGTCCCCTCTGGCCCTGGGATCCATGACAGCCAAATGGCTTGCTCAGTGACAGGACAGGCAGAGATGGAGAAATGGCTACACACAGGACTAAGCCATAACCCTGTGCACACAAGGGCGAGCTCCGTCTCGCAGCGCCTGCGCCCAGTGACAGGTTCAGCGGCGCGTGAGAATCGAAGTGGGCGCCCTGTTTGTTTTCTGTGCCTGGGAAAATCCATTCAGTTTACTTTTCACCATGTTGGTTCCTGTGCAGTTTACCAGCGCTGCCTGCCGCCTGCCCCACACCCAGCACAGCGCCTGCAAGGGGCATTCCCATCTAAAAACAACTAAATGCAACCAAGCATGATGAAGGAACTGTATGTTGTCTTTTTATTTGTTGGTTTACAATGTAGGATAAAGCAGACCACCAGTCCACTCCTGCATCAGCCATTGGGAGCACCCTGATTGCCCACCCCATGGGCCTCTTGGACTGGAGGTCCACTGGAACATATAATAACAGAGATAATATCATGGCTGCATTCCTGTGCATGTTTGCACATTTCACAAGGCCGATGGGGCTTCAGCAATGCAGCTGCGGAACACGTGTGCATCAGTTTCCCGTCCCCGCCCCAAATGTAGCTTTGCTAGAAATGAATGTGTATCACTTTAATGCAGGGCTTGCTGATGGTGTGGGGTTGCAGGTTCGGTTAGTTTAGTCTTCCTGTGTACCAGGAGTTACAAGGAAGGCGTTAGCTCCACTTTAAGGAGCAGGGCATTCCACATCGGGATATCCCGTTTAAATGTGCTCAGTGGACCAAAGTTCTTTCTTGACTTTAGGTCTGCTCTAAAGAGAACCTGTACTCACTCAAACCCCCAGCCTGTTTCAGCACAGACTCCCTCTTCTGTGTGTGAGCAATGGTAAAGGGTTCCAAAACCACCAAAGGGAAGGCATTACTTACTAGACCTGACTAAAGGTTTCAGGTGAGTATAAGCTCTCTGAAATTGATCTAAAAAAGCCCTATACTCACCTAACCCCTTCACTATCAGCAGTGGCAGTTTTTGTATTGCGGCACAGTTCTATGAGATAACCCTGAGATAAGAGCTCTTAGTGTTGCTGGTCAGGGTGTGTGAGCCAGCTCCCTACGACTGGAAGTAGGAGGAGGCGCTGAAGACATCAGGGTATCATGCTGTCAGTCTGAGTGCTGAGTGAAAAGCCAGTGATTCAAGAGCCAGGGATTCAAGGGATCAAGGCTGTTGGGGGTCATCCCACAGATGTCTAACATAGTAATTAGTTCGCTATATACAGCTATGGCAGCTACCTACCTACATAGTAAATAACAAGAAGGGTGTGTATCTGTAGGGGGACACTTCTTAATTGTACATAAGAGCTTTTGCTAGAAAGCTCTAGGATTAATAAGAAGCTATTAACATAATGTATTACTCAGTGACAGGGCCACACTGTTACCAGGGTCTTAGTATTCCGGAGTTCTACTTTAATGAAGCTGCTGCCAATGTGGGAAATTACAGGCTCGCTTCTAATAGCGGCTTGTTACAGAAAGACCCTTTTATATGATCATTACCTCCACAGGGACCGAAAACCCGCCTGCGCTCTCGTCCTCTCTACTGAAATGCTGGAGTCAGCACATTGTGCACCGCTTGGCTCCCAGCCAGTAGATCTGGATTTATTTTCCCTTCCTTGTAAATTTATGTCTATGATGCCCCCCCTCCTCAATATTAGCCCCAGGCTGTCAGCATATACTCCTCGCCCCCCATGAAGCCCACGTCCCCAAGTAGATGGGGAGCTGTCACGTATGAGCTCATAAAGTTCACAGAATTAGCAGAACAAGCCTGTGTTATGACATCATCACCACATTCCACATAACTGTGACATCATCTGCACTCAGGGCACAACTGAAGCAGGTCAGAGAAGGGTGACAAAGCCTAACTCCAAGATTTTTTTTTGTTTTCAATAGAGTTGGTAAAGGTTAGAACCACTTTAAAGCAGACCTGCTACAGACTTATGCACTGTGCATACCAAGGGCTTTCCATTATATATTATTAAAGTTCCTCTATCCATCATCATCTTCTGTACAAAGTAGAGAACATAGGGTAAAACAAATCATAATCATAATAATAAATATACACATAGGTACTCTTGAAAGTTCTAGTTAAATTGTTACCTAATGAGGCATCCTCAGCATAGTCATGTATGGACCCTTCCCTTACAGTGTTAGCATTACTGTAGAGCCAGTTTGACTATATCCAATCTTTTTCATTCAGTCAGCCCTCCTGCTGTTCATGTGTTATAAAGTCCCTCTCTATAAATATCTCTACACTTGGAATCACCAGATTGTACCGCTATGGTGGCTCCCTTAGGTTATAGTGGGATGACTACAAACAGTTTTTTAAAGCCAACAGAATGACCTCAGGTCTTAAAAATATGATTGGGATTTTTTCACTGGAGGTTCGCTTTAAATCATTTTTTACTTTAGGTCTGATTTTAATATGCAAATTATGACTATGCACATTTGAGGGCCATATCCTACATCTGCCCATGCACCTTTCAACATCAGAGACACATTAAACCGCTATACACATTTACATTTTACTTATTGAACCATTTTGACTTTTTAAGATTAAAAAATATGAATTGAGTTTTTAAAATTTTCTTTAGGGCCATATATGGCCATTGTATGCTTGCTCATTCATTGGAATTGTTCCTCCTCATTTAACCCATCTGTAGAGTGAGACAAACACAAGCAGTGAGTGAACAAGCACTTCAGTCATGTCCCAGCCTGTCACGAGACCACTTCCTTACCTCTAGGCCACGACGGCCTCCTTTTTCTTCCACATGCTATAACACACTGTTTGAGATGTAGGAGAAGAGCAGACAACTCCTCAGGGGTGGGGACCTAAATAGGCATGGGTCCAATCAGTAGCCTTGCTTTGATCTGGAGGTGTACAGAGTGGATAGTGCCCTGTGTGGTTTAAAGTGGTCATTTGAAGGCTTGAGCGATCTCACTAGCAATCACTTTAACAAACAATAAACCAACAAGTCTTTTGCGTTCAAAGCATGTTGTTCTATTGCTTCTGATTCGTACAGTTGTTCGCTTACTAAACGTACGCTGGATATATATCGGTTCGGGGAAATGGGCCATAACTCATTCATGCATTTTCAAGAAAAACACAAGTCTAGTTACTTTGATCGATCATTACATACAGTGCCTTGAAAAAGTATTCACATGCCTTGATTTTTTTTCCACATTCAAAAACATTAGACATGAACTTAAATGTATTTTATTTGTGTATATGTAGGAGGCAGGAGGGTAGGAATCAGTTACCCTGCCTGCCTACCGCTCCTCCATTGTGCAGTGTTGGGGGGGGGGGGGGTGATTGCCATGTTGTGTTGTTTTTTGGAGGAGAGGAATTCTGCCACACTGCCTTCAATGGGCACCTGTATTGGAGGTGGGATTTTGCCACACATATGTAATGGGAGTATATTACCATATTGTCTATAGGATTCTGCCACACTGCTTGTTTTTCTTGGATGGAGAAATTCTGCCTCACTGCCTGTATTCTGAACACTGCCTTTTTAACGGAGTGATTGGGGGGGGGGGCATCTGCCACCACACTGCCTGTATTGCAAGTGGGATTCTGCCACACTACATGTAATGGGAGCATACTACCATGCTGCCTGTAATGGGGTGATTGGGGGGATTACCCACACTGCCTGTAATGTGGGGATTCCTGCACACCTATAATGGGGGGTTCTGCCATACTGCCTGTAATGGGGGGTTTATGGGGCTCTGCAACTCTGACTGTATTATGCAGACTGCTTGTATTGGAGGGGGGATTCTGCCACACTGCCTGTAATAAGGGATTGGGGGGGGGGGGGATTTCTGCCACACTGCCTGTAATGGAGTGATGGGGGATTCTGCCACACTGCCCATAATGAGAGAATTGGGGTGCTGCCACACTGCTTGAATTGGAGGGGGATTCAGCCAAACTGCATGTAATGAGATGCTTCAGGGGGATTCTGCAACACTGCATATATTGGGGGGTTCTGCCACACTGCCTATAATAGGGGGATTCAGAGGACATCTGCTACAATTTAATGGGGTGATGAAGGGGATTCAACACACTGCTCATAAAAGGGGATTCCACACACACTGCTTGTTGGTGTGATTAGGTGGGTATTCTGCACACTGGCCGTTACTGGGGAAGATTGGGAGGGAGGGTATTTTAACACACAATATGGTTCAAAATATTTATTTTCCTATTTACTCCTCTAGATTCTAGGTGTGTCTAATGGTTAGGTTTGTCTTATAATGCAAAAACAACATTAGTGAACAAACCGCTTCATGTAAACCAAAGTACACACCATACAGCTCAGGGCTAAAGTAGTGGTGAACGATATTACAGTGTTAAAGCACTGAACATCTTAAGGAGCACTTCTCAGTCTATCATCTGTAAATGGAGGGAGTATGGCAAACTCACCAAGACATGGCCATCTACCTAAACTGACATCCCAGGCAAGGGAAGCACTAATTAGATAAGCAACTAGGAGGTCCAGGGTCACTCTGAAGGAGCTGCAGAGATCCACAGCTCAGGTGAGAGAATCCGTCCACAGGACAACTATTAATACGGTGCTCCACAGATCTGGCATTTATGGGAGGGTGGCAAGAAGAAACTCTAATGTTAAAGCGATTGACCACCAAATAAAAAAACAAAAGGGCTGTCCGGCTGTCCTGTGAAGCTGGTCGGTTAGAGTCTGGTGATAAGCAACCCTGATTGCTAGATTGCATCCTGCACCACCCTGGGCCTGAACAGGGGTCAGATTTGATGGTGTGTTGGGCTTGCACCCCCCCCCCCCGAGTCACAGGAACACAAATACGCCCTTTCTATACATTACAATAGAGGTGGTGTGTCAAAGCCTGATGTAGAGAGAGGGTGTGGCTGCAATGCAGGATGCCTCTACTGCAAGCTATTATCTGACAATGTTTAAGAGGATTTGATCCACTTTCAATCTGGCCTCTTCAAGCTGCTGTTGATCAGGAACACTAGATTAGCAAGGTGTCCCCACCCCCTGTTTGACTACCTGCCCAGTTAGCATGACAGATGGGGCCCTATGACTTTTGTTATAAATGTGGTTGACTTTGGTGCACACCCCTGCTGTCGGTAGTTGCAGTTTCCATCATTAATTTGCAGCAAAATGTGCATCACATGAGCAGGGCCAGATTATTATTGGTTCTATTGAGCACCTACTCAGAACCTCCCACAGCTCAGGGTACCCCAGAAATATTACTACCTGGGATCCATAACTTGAGGTGGACTGTATAGAGGGCACCCAGTGCACATGTCTCCACGTGTCCCCGCCATTTGTTCTTAGTAAACTCCTGAGCTAAAGTGGAAGAGGAGGCCTCCTTGGGCGATTCTTGATCTAGGAGCAGGTGAGTGTAGTGTGCTGTGTTTCTCTGGTTATGGCGTGAGACAATGGAGGGGGGCTAGGGTAGCATGTGGTGGAGGGTGTGCTGGTGGACTGGACTGGAGTACCCATAAATGAACTGCTCTGTACCATGGACACCTTTAATCTGGACCTGCACAGGAGTCCATTGCTGATATGGGTCATCAAGGGTAGATGCTCGAATTTTGGCAGAACGCTCCCAGGTATAAAGCTGAAAGTATTGTAACAAGACTGGCTCAGCACTTAGGAATGCGGGGGATTAACCCTGCAGGCTGGCATATAGGTTAAGTATTTTTTAAGTTTCCAACAAACCACAAATGATGGGGTTTTGGGGCACACCGAAAAACACTTGAGAGCTCAACAATGCCTAAGCTCGCAGAAAAAAAACCCTAATTAAACAACATTAAAATTACAAAAATATTTAATTGTGTATATCAAAAGTTAAGAACCTTATGCATGTGCATGCACCACGGCATGCCAATAGAAGATACAACCACAATAATATACTTGACATTACATATACACATTAGGTCAAGGAATGACATATAATCCAAGATTTGTGCAGCAATTTTGTTGTGGCAGTAATCGATTTCTTGGGGCGGACTAGTTTCGCCTTCAGATAGGCTTCTTCAGCGCCCAATCAAGCACTCTACATATGTACAAAATATATTCAATGTCAATAAACATGTATGTACAGAGAGACAATAAAATAGTGACTTTATCAAGTTGATGACAATAAGTACCTGGTGCCACTTAAATTGTTTAAGTTTGCCTGGACTGTCCCTTAAACTCTGTGTAACAGGATATTAGCCTCAAGGTAAGGACCAATATATCCATATTCCGCTCACTACGGGTTCCCTGTGACAGCAGCTCTGGAAGGTGTGCGTAGATGCTCTGCCGACACCACCGTCTGTTCGGTGATGAATGGACCCCCTTCCCATTCTCATTATTAATTTACCGCACAAATGTGTGAGGAATGTGAAGCTTGTCCATTCTCCAGAGTCTATTGTGTTCAGTGTGCCGAGGACGTCCTCCGGGCTGTTGGGAGAGGGAGAGAGCAGCCCCCTGGGTCTTGTCACGTTTGGCGAAATAAAGATATCCGATCATTTTTTAATGGGGAGGTCAGAGAGGGGCAGTGTGACGGCAGTGAGCGCAGCCGGAGGGGATTCTCAATGATGAAGGACCCGACTAATTGGCTTGCTTTACATCTCATATTTACAACATAATAGGAAGCATCCAGAGAGTACCTAGGAAATGGCAAAAAGCCTTGAGCTAGGACTTTTGTGTACCTGCTTTGTGGTAGGACTTAGTTGCTGCTGCTACCGAGCAACCGCTGACATTATTATTGATCAAAGGCAACTGGCAGTAGCACTGGCAGATGGAGGGTGATTGGTGACGCCGAAGTACCTGAAGACTAATCCAGACAGCGGTGGTAGTGATCAGCTCCCCTAAACTCCTTCTCGCAGTATGTGATGTAAACTAATTGAATGGGCCGCTACAGCCCCTTCCTGCAAAAAAAAAAACGTAACTCCTGCCCCCTCCAAATAGCAACCATGCTAATGTAATAAAATAAAAAAAAATACACTCACCTTCACCCCGAATCTAGCCTCCGTTGGCGGTGCTGCAGCTGGTGGCACCGAATTCCAGCCGCCATCTTCACAGAAATTCTGGCCGGCTGCTGGGAGCAGCACTCTCTGCATCATGTGTGCTCCTGTCCACCCATTCACGTGAATGGACAGGCAGAAGCAAGCACAATGCAGAGAGCGGAATAAAGGTGAGTGTCTTTTTTTCTTTTATTACATTAGCAGGATTGCTTGTTGGAGGCGACGAGACTGGGTTATGTTTTTTTTCCAGGAAGGGGCTGGAGTGGCTATTTAACCTCATGAAGCTGTTGTTTAATATCAGGTAGATTCTATTCTACTGAACTGCATGGGGCAGATATCTTGCCACAAATATGACAGCCCTGCTTCTGAAAAACCTAGTCCCGCAGTCAAAATGACCATAAATCTCTTAGAAATAATGCTTTATTTCTGCCAGAAGGACCATCAGCTGTAACGACTCATCACTGCTCAGAAAGCTCTTAAAACATTGTATAAACATTGTAAACAAATGATGCAATGCTCTGCAGCTGCTGAAACCATTGACTTACATTCATACATAGTTACATTTATCCCCTCCAACAGCTGTTGATTCAGCATGTAACATGACAGGAATGCTGATTTCATTCCTGAGCTAATATATTTCTCTCAATTTAGTGTGAGCTTATAGCAAAACTCCAAGCTCCTGCCAGCCTGCCTTGTGTGGAGAAACAGAAACATGGCAGCTATGCTGATCTTTACGTCACTGCAGCCAGCTAGAGAAGGATTTTATCTCCCTCTGGTCTGTTCGGGCTGTGCATAAAAAAGCTCCCAGGTTCTAGCAGGGCTCTCAGGCGTGATCCAAGATGGCCACTTCCAGCTATTCCACAATATCTGCATGGTGCATGGGGTTAAGCCCTCTAAAACACCACACAACACTGATCATCATATTTTATAACAGTGAAAATTCTGACTGAATATGGTACATGGTACAATAAAAGGTAAATTCAATTGGAATTCTGCCAGTTCTGTTCAGTTTGTCCAAAACAGAATATTGGCAAAAATAAGGTCAAATTTTGCCATCTCATTTTCAAGTTTTTCAAGTTTTTAACACTAGTAAATTCTCTGTAGATAATGTAAGAGATCACTGTTAGCCAAATAATGCATTTTAAACTGATAAACACTTCATTAACCAACTTCTGAATTTATAATTGAGGAACGCTTTAAGATAATATTGTCATTTCACAGGAAAAGATTAACCCCCCCTTTAACCTCTTTAAAACATATGTATGTAAAGCTAGTTTTAATAGAATAATGTAATTTAAGAGTGTAAGAATTCCCCTTTTTATGATATATTGTGTGTCTTCCCATCATGTAATCTGGGGGCATTTGACTGTTTTAGTTGCTTTACAGAGACCCCAAAACACATCCTCTAGACTAGAGAAGGAGATTGGGATTCAGATGATGAAGAAACAGAATATTGAAAACTATTCAGTAGAACTGCACCAGAACTTTTTTTAAGCTTAAATAATCAACATAAATGCAGATCAAATTGTACATGATGTACTGCCATGTGTGGTACTGTAGGACAAAAGTTTTAAAAAGAAAAATAGAAAAAAAAAGTTAGACAGCGACAATGAAAAGAACAGTTAGTTACCTGGTAACTACCTTTCTAAACATCCTTAGGGCAGCATACCACTGAGATATTAAGGCTCCGTCCCAAGGTAGGAACACATGACTGCCAGAATACATATTCTCCTCCAGACACTAGTAGTTTAAGAGATGTGAAAAAGAAAGACAAAGCACCAACTGGTAACTCAGTAAGACACCATATAAAATAACGTAGTCTGAGGGAGGAAAGCCTATATGCTGCCCTTTTGGATGTTTAGAAAAGAAGTTACCAGGTAACTAACTTTAGTCAAAACATCCTTAGGACAGCATACCACTGAGAGGATAAGCAAGATACTACCTCTACTGGGTGGAAAAGGTTGCCTACAACTCCTGCCAAAGCTTCGATCTTGATCCAGGTGGTAATGATTAATAAATGTCCTAGCTGAAGACCAGGTTGCCGCTCTATATATATGTTCAATAGAGGCACCAGCTTGCTCCGCCCAAGATGTAGAAATACTTCTTGTTGAATGAGCTGTAATCCACCCTGGAGAGGAAGATCCATTGTAACCAAACGTAATTGTGTCTCTTCATCCATCGGCCAATGATGCCTTGGAAACACGCTGACCCTTCCTGTGACCCGAGAAGGAAAGGAATAAGCTCTCGGCCTTCCTCCAATCCTTTATTTGTCAAAGGTATTTCAGCAAACAGGCCCTGACATCCATAGACTTCTCTACAGAACCCGTGCAGGAATCACTACCCCCGGTGGATGGAAGGATAATCTCTTGGATCCGATGAAAGTCGGAAGAGATCTTAGGAAGGTAGCACGGATCCACACGTAATATTATACAATCCTGGAAAACTTGAAGAAAGTGGTGACGGCAGGATAGAGCCTGGATATCACTGATTCTGCGAGCTGAAGTTATTGCCACCAAAGCCTTCTATGTAAGGCATTTAATATGAGAGCTTGACAGAGGTGGTGCGGGCAGAGCTCTAAGGACCAAGGCGAGATCCCATTGAGGAGCTAACCTCAAACAGACCGGTCTGGACCACCTGACAGCTAACAAATAATGCCTGACCAATGAAAGTCTCTGCTAATTGGACCTTCGGGGTACTGATGCTGAGACTCAGGTTGACTCCTTCGTGAAGGAAATCCAATCTAAAATCTAAGATCTTTGATTACTTACCTTCCAGGTGTTAAAAGTTTTCCAAATAAATCATCCCTGTCACTGCTGGGACACAGATTCTTGATGACCTCCCTCAGAAAACCCTTTTTCAGGGGCATCGCAATTTCAGGGTCCATAGTGTCAGACACCACTTCTGAAGGTCCTGGCAAAACACTGGCCCCTGGGATAAAAGATCTGGTCTCACTGGATGTTCCCAAGGCTCATGGGCCGAGAGCATCTTCAGAGCTGAAAACCATGGTCTCTTTGGCCAATAGAATCCCAGTTGTCTGGCGGGATATTTTGTTTAGAACCTGAGGGAAGATCCGAACTGGAGGAAAAGCATAAGCCAGACTGAAACACCACTGGTGAGCCAGGGTGTCTGAGATCAATGGAGCAGAACTTCCACAGCTTGTTGTTTCAACCGGGGGCGAAAAGATCCACCTCATAGTGGATAGTGGTCACAGTGGTCGCATTGTCTGTTCTGATTTGTACATGATTACCCTTAAGGTGGGCAGAGAAGGCTAGTAATGCCTCCTTCACAGCTATCAATTCTCTGAGATTCGATGAGGATAGGCTCTGTCTTCTGGACCATTTCCCTTGAGTAGTCAGGGATCCGCGATCGACCCCCCAACCCCATGAAGAGGTGTCCGTCGTCACTACCATGTCCTTGGGATTTGACCAGGATAGGCCACTGACAAACCTGTGCTTGCCTTGCCACCAACTCAGAGATTACTTCACTAAATCTGGGACTTCGATTATCCTGCCTATGGACTCCTGAGACCTGCCCCAAGAGTTTAGAATATGCAGCTATAGAGTCCTTGAGTGTAGCTGATCCCATCTTACAGCAGGGAAGGAGGAGGTCATCAGCCCCAAGGTGTGCATAGCCCGACGAACTGAAATCGACTGACTGGAACACGGGGATTAAACAGCTTCCTGAAGGATCTTTATCTTCGACTGAGGCAGAAAGATTTTCTGAAGGATTGTATTGATCTCGAACCCCAGATAAGTCATGACCTGTAACAGGACTAGACTGGACTTCTGGTAATTCAGGATCCAACCCAATCGTAGCAAAAAATCCTTTGTCAATTCCTGGAGCAACCTCTCCTGATCTGGGGCAAAGAGGAGGACGTCGTCTAGATATGCTATGATCCCAACTCCTTTCTGCCTTAGTGCAGCTAGAGGTTCTGCTAGAACTTTGGTAAATGTTCTTGGAGCTAGGGCCAGCCAGAAGGGTAGGCATACAAATTGGACGTGGAGTATTTGGTCTGCCAACTTTACTGCAAATCTTAAAAAGGCTTGAGCTGACTACTTCATCGGTACCTGCCAATAGGCATCCAATAGGCGGGGAACTGGGACAATCACTTCCATATTTAGCATAGAATCTAGACTGCTGAGAATGGGCAGTATTCCTCCATACCCCCTGGGAGTGGAGTAACAAAAAAGTTCCTGGGAGGGACTGGCATAAATTCTATTAAGAAACCCTTCCTTATTCCCCTGGAAATAAAGGAGCAATCCAGTAGAGTCTCCCACCAAATGTGGAATTATTTTAGCCGGGTACCTATTAAGGACCTGCGTCATTGCTTCTTAGGGACTGACTGTTGGGTACCAAAAAGAGTGGATCCTCTAAACAACGTGCCTCTCCTAGAAGTAGGAGGAGCCCCTCTAAATGAGTCCTTGCTAATAAAGGGCCGAATAGAAAAAAAATTCTCTTCCTGAAATCCCTATGCTTAGTGGAAAATCTCACCGATTCTGCCGTGGCATCAGACAGAAAAGAGGCCGCTGAGAAGAGAATCGGTAAAGCCTTCATAATCTCATTAATATCCATTTGCTTCAAGAGACACTTTTTAAGCATCTGAAGCCAATAATTAAGATTCCTGGCAACGGAGGCTAGAATCAGTTTGAGTGTACAAGATTCAGCCTGCCATGCTTTCTTCAAGAGAGGATCCATCTTCTTGTCTAGAGGATCTTCGAGGATACCAAAGTCCTCAAAGGCTAGATCCACCACCTTGGAGACCTTAGAAAAGGCCCCTCATCACCTTCAGAAAGGGGGGTATCAGAGACCTCTGACTCCTGCCCTCTAGAAAAAGGGGAATTTAGGGGATGCCCAACGAACTGCTTACGTCCAGCTGAGTCCCATGGGGTCCTAAGATTCTCAAAGGAAGAGGAAATATTACCCTTCAGAGCTCTCATCATATTTGTCATACTGGGCTAACATTCCTTACGACCTTATTGGTACAGGGCGTGCAAAGAGGCTTCCTATAGGAATCTAGTAGCTTGATTTTACATATCAGACATCTCCTACTGTTATCGATAGACTTGGAGCCAGTTTTAAAGACCCCTGTCTGATCGCCATTCTCAAGTCTGGTATGGGGTAAATGATCCCCTCCCCCAAGGCTCAATAAATAAGTAAGCAGGCAGGCTCCTAATCACTGAGTCTTTTAACCCTGTAAGTTAAAATGAGAGCAAAAAAAGACACTTAAGATTAGCAGAGTGCTTCGCCTTTAGGCCGGGAGCATGAGCATTAGCTGCATTTCGCAGTGGTACCTAGCGCTGACGTCATTGAGCGCCACTGGGTGGAATCGCCCCCTGCAGCAAATCCCTACCCCCTTCCACCAGGCTGAAAAAGTGGAAATGGCCCATGATACTGGTCTCCGGCGAGCTCCACGGTCCTGAACCAGCTGGGAACAACACAATGCAGCCCGCAGTCGTACATCTTTACAAGCCCCTCAGCCAGCATAATGTAATCAGAGGAGGGAGGGGCTGGTGGGAAGGGAAGGGTACCCAGAAATCTCCCCTGACGATTTCCACAATGCCCTAGACCGTTAGTATACTTGGTCTGAGGCTAGCGCTGACCCCCCCCCCTCCCCCCTGCTGGCTATGAGTCAGGGATAGGGGAATCTGGCCTATCCTCTGGGTCCCTGGCAGGCTGCCTCCGGAGCCAGGGAATGGGTCAACCCATCAGACCCACAGCAACCCCATCTAATTACCTAAACCCGTGGTTCAGGAGCTGGTGGTCTGGCTTCTGCCCCATGCAGGAACACACAGAACTGGTGTCTGTAGGAGGAGCTAAAGCTTTTGTGTATTCTGGTGGCCATGTGTTTCTACCTTGGGGTGGAGCCTTAATATCTCAGTAGTATGCTGCCCTAAGGATGTTTTGAGAAAAGTGATTGACCGAGTACAAATGAATGCACATGCAGCAAGCATTAAAATAGACCAAATCCCAGCATTGATGGCCCTGGAATCTTTAAAACTCCAGGGCTACCTGATTACTTGGCCCCAGGGCAAACCAATTTGGGGTGCTCCAGTCATTTGTGAATGGCCGGCGCACACCCTGTTAGAGGTTAGGAAGGATGCAGCTGCTGACGCGCTTGGCTCTGCTATTTTTTTCAGCTATAATTGACCCTTAGACGACTGTTAGCTGATTGTTAGTTGAGAAGTGCAGGCGAGCGCGCTGATTGGACGAGAGCCCACGCATGTGACGTAGAACCAGGGAAAGGTGAGTTTTACTAGGTGACCTTGGGGGCTTGCCAAATCGGGATGCCCCGGGGACAAGGACCAAAACTCTGGATAGTCCAAATCCACTAAATAGACTATCCAGGCAAAGGGTTAACCAAGTGGGCTTACATGCTATCTCATGTTTGTGTCAGGGGCTGTGTTTCTAATCATTCATTGCTTACATTTTGCTTTTCTTCAGTGTCCCTCACTGGAAAGCCTTAAAACTAAGGCAAAACAGTGAAGGGCTCTGCTTTTTTCAAAAAGAAAACAGCAGACAATGACTGATTAGAAACACAATTTCTATTGTCTATTGGTCCGACACGGGCCATCTTTAGAAATTCTCACTATTGGGACAAGAGTTCTGGGAGCTGTGAGCAACTTTAGATTTACAGGGCACTAAAGGTTAAACAAAAAAAAAAGTCTATGCTCCCGCAGCTCTTCCGTGTGGGTTTGGCGTTTCTCCGCAGCTCCTGTTTCCAGCATACTGAGGACGGTGATCCCTAATTCGTCATCCATTGCTGATGGCCTCTCATAGCGGCGTCCGTGGGGCCTTGTTTATGTCCTCAAATGCCTATTCCATTCATTGCAATGGAGGGGTTATTTCAAACAAGATGCTACTAAGTTCAAAGCAAGTGCTATGAAAACAGGAGACAATAGGAAAAAGTCTTACAGTTTACCACAACCTCTGCAGGCAGTGGAGGATCATCAATGGATCCAATGCTTGGTCTCCGTTTACCACTCTCGCTTATGTTGCAGATGAGCTGAATGAAAACCATGGAGCTCTTTTTACATATACTGAGCTCTTACGTAGCAATATGTTGTACACTTGTAAACGTACACTTTATACCAACCACGAATCATCTGCATGCAGTGTAGGCGAAGAATCCTCAAGGCAACAATTTGTATTTTACGGAAAAAGATTGCCCCCCTGTCCCTGGTTGTTTTCATCTGTCCCTCTTTGAGGTGTAACATGCAGATCTGCATCAATAAATGATTCATTTGCCTATCCAAAGTGCCCCATTCAATGCGGCCCATTTATTAGGAAACGGCTGTGGGACCACTTTAATATTAAGAGACAGTATGCTAAATTGTATTGTTCCCTTACCGGTGGCCTCTCAGACACAGTGACACTGGCTGCTCCCACCTGATTCACTGCAACTTTCCCCTTCCATTGACAGGGTCATAGTGGAGTGTCTGGGGCCCACCAAAAGATCTGATACTAGGGGGCCTACCTCACACCTAGTTATAAGTTATAAGTAAGTAAGTATTACCGGCCTATATTCTGGGCCCTGTCTCTGTGTGTGCATTTGGGATGATACAAATAGGCCAGTCCTAGGCGAGTGGGTGTGCTAACCATTACTGTGACAGACTAAGGGGGTGCATGGTTGACATGGATGACTTTGCGTGGTGGTTGAGAGTGGACACTGTGATCTTGGGACCCACGGACAAGGAAAAGGTGAGTATGTTCTATTTTTGTTTTGCCTTGACTGTCCCTTAACTTCTGCTCCTATGATTGAAAAATATTGCATGCTATCACATAGGGCAGACTCATTGCATTGCCAGTTGGCTGTCGGTGCTATACTCTCTCAGGCAGAGCTCTGGGGACTGTTAACACTGTGCAAACCAAGGCAAGGGGCCCAAAAGGCAAATTGAGTTCAGGAGCCCACTGGGTGTCCCCTGTGCCCCCATAGACCAGTCCAAGATGAAAAACCATGATCCCACTTTCTCCTGTATACAATAGATATTTATTTTTTATAGATATTTATTTTTTATAGACTGAGCTCTCACCCTGAAATATATTGCTTCATTTTCTACAACATATTCAAATAACTGATTGTAAACAATCAAGATTTTTTTAAGACTGTGCTCTAACATTGCTGCAGAGTGTGAGTGCTGATTGCAACAGAATCAAATCCAAATAGACATTTGTGGTGTAACAGGAACTGGATTTACTGGAACATGAGTGCAGTAAGAGAAGGTCATGGTGGATAACATAGACAGGAAAAGAAGTCATAGATATCAACTCAATGTACAGGAGACACAACATGCAAAAGAGTGTGCACAACAGAGTGTACACATAGATATATCTAACAGCGCCACCTACTCTCCTACATGTAAATTGCATTAACCTAGCAATATAGATGTCCACATAGAAAGACAAGCTGTAAGTTGTTGCACAGTATCTCCAACACCCCTTCTCAACAGCTGAGGCTTAGTCTGTTAAATTCATCTTTTTTGTATGCTGCAAGTTTCTTTCAGCAGTCAGGGGCTCGGTAAGGATTTCTTGAATCTGCTCTTGAAGTTCCTCGGTCTCAAAATGCTGACTTAAAGTTAGTAGTATTTCTGTTTCATTCCCTTCTTGCTCAAAATACAGCAAGATAATTCAGCATCTGCATTTGTCCTGGGCAAAACAATGTTGTTGCTGTACTGGGCAAAATAATTAAGCATCTGTCTCTGTCCTGGGCAAAACAATGTTGTGATTGTCCTGGGCAACATGAGTCTATGTCTGCATCTGTCTGGGACAAATATTTCATGTCTGTAACCACTTTTTTTTTTATTAACCAGCCCTTTGAAGATGACCCGAATGCTGATGTGGCCCTCTCTAAAAATGAGCCGGACACCACTGACATACAGAGCCAAGCTGTAAGCTGTCGCACAGTATCACCAACAGACATTCCAATAGAATTCAGCAGTCAGGGGCTCGGTAAGGATTTCTTGAATCTGCTCTTGAAGTTCCTCTGTCTCAAAATGCTGATTAAAGTTAGTAGTATTTCTGTTTCATTCCCTTCTTGCTCAAAATACATCAGGATATTGTCCACATAAATGAGCACATAGATCCATCTATTTGCCAATTTATTTATGTATAAGCAGGGGTCTGATTTACTCCTCTGAAAGTTCTCATGTGTAAGCACTTCATTTATTTTTATATTCCTCTGACAGCTTGCTTTAGACCGTATATACTCCTCTGAAGTTTAACTTGACTACTGGAGCAAAAGTCTCATCATAGTCCTTTCCATTTTTTGAGAATATCCCTTGGCTATGAGTCTTGCTTTGTATTGCTCCACTGTGCCATCTGAACTTTACTTCACTTTAAAAGTCCATTTACAACCTATGGCTCTCCTTCCAGGTGGTAGTTCTGTAAGTGTCCATGTTTTAGTGTCATGCATAGATTTTCTCTCTTCCTTTGCAGCCTTTTATCCATTTACTGGATTCCGCTTCTGAAAGACTCCCAGGTTGCAGGTTCATTGGTACTGTCAATGCTTGCCTTGTATGATAGACGTACAGGTGGTTTACCTTTGCTTTCTCTTGTTGAGCATCTTGGTTCTGTGTCTGAGCTTGCTTGTGTCTGCTCTTCAGTACTGGTAAGTTGTGTGCTCACTTCAGCTGTTGGTTTCTCTTCTGTTCTTACTTGCTTAGTTGTCCTCACATTGGGGTCAGTTCAGAGCCAGGTAAGAAAACTCACTTATTTTTTAGGAAAGAAAACCGCCACTTTTATTGTCCACCTTGGGGCTGATTAAACAATCGGATGTAAATTTCCACCTGGTGCTGAATCAGCCCAGAGGTAGACAATGAAAGTGAATGACAGTTTTCTATCCTATAACCGGTGTGCGTTTTCTTACCAGGCTCTGGATCAACCCCATTGTCTCTGAGATCTTCAACAAAAGTTATGCTGTTACTAATGGTAACCTTGTCTGTTTTGGGATTTAAGATTCTATAACCCAATTCAACAAAGATTCCTTCAAATGCTCTGTTTTTTTTTCCTCTGGAATGTAGTTGAACGCTTTGCATCCAAAAACTCTTATGTGCTTTACACGTCGTTTCTCATTGTACCACAGTTCATATGGTGATTTTCTCAATGATTCTAAAAAAGAGTCTGTTCTGCAGATATGTGGCTGTCACTGCTGCCTCACCCCAGCATTTTTGTAGTAGCCCAGGGTCTGTCAGCATACATCTGATCATTTCAGTCAGAAATGTTCTGTTCTTTCTTTCAGCTACCCCATTTTGCTCTGGTGTTAGGCAATGTCTTTTGATGGCCCATTACATTCTGTTTTAAGTATTCTTGTACTCTGTGTCCTGTGAAATCACCATTATCACTCTGAAGTATGAGAGCTTTCCTTTAAAACGTGTTACTTGTCTTTACTACATAGTCCGGTAATTTGTCAAGAAATTCCTTCTTGTGTTGCATTAGGTGTATATTGAATATACATCTATGGAAGTCACTATGTACCTGTTGCCTCCAGGTGTAGGTGGGTTTAGGGGGGCACATATATCACTGTGAACTAGGTCAAGTGGTCTTGAAGCTCTATTCTGACTGACTTTAGAAAGATATTGTTCTTGTAGCTTTGATGCAACATTCACACTTAACAGTAACTGGACAAGGGGGATGCTGTCAGATCCTTTGTAAGATTCCTCTTTTGTAGTTCATGTATGCATTCTGGGTGTCTGTGACCTAAACAACTGTGCCACATGTGTATACAGTCATTGTGTTTATGGCTGCATAGTCCTTGGCACTTGCTAACTATCCATGATAAAACACTTGTCACCTTCGAATTTTACAAGGCTGTCAGATGTTTCACAGGTAAAAGTCCTGCTCCTAGATCAGGAACATAATGCACATCTTTTACTGGTATGGCTAAACTCTGTCTCGCATCATTGGGGCATACAAGGGTTCCATGTCTATACCTCTCTGTATTTTATATCCATCTGCAAGGAAAATAGTCTCTTTGTTATTCAGATCTGTGAAAAAGCTTTTATCACTTGTCATGTGACTGGTTCAATGCAGCAGCCTTGGAATGTATGGTTGCCTGTCACTTTAAATGTGGCATTCCAATTCCCTTCACATGGATTAGAAATTGTGGCTTTAACCTTCTGTTTAATATAAGAAGGATACTGTCTCATTTGCTCTGTTTCCATATAGTACAGCCTGTCCCAGTCCTGATAATTATCCTGTGGCCTCTCTGTAGAGATAACCTTCCACAAGTCATTTTTGAACAATAGCATTTCCACTTTAAGCTATAGCTGATAATTGCCAGCTGCTGGCCATTCTCCCTCTTTTATATATAAGAACAGTCTTACTGCGCTGTCTCACATTCGGGGCTTTGCCTGGGTTGCGTCTGATCATTGGGCTTCATCTGCTCTCTGGGGCTGCATTTGGTCACTGGGCCCATAACATGTTGCAGAATATGAGTGCTGGGTGCTACAGAGTAAAATCCAGATAGACATTGTGGCCCCCTGAGAGGTGCCAGACATTGCCTGGGGAGACCATCCAAGCTGGTCCAGAAGCTCTAACTCTGCTGAAACCAGTAGCATGTCTTTGTACCAACCAAACCTATTGCAACAGCAGAGGGTGCAACAGCTACTGCCGGGGTTATTGCTAGCTATTTCCAGGCCGGATGGGCAAATCGATTATTCCCTGCTTTCTAGGCAAAATAATTTTTGATCTCAAATTTTTCTGCATCTGCATCTGTCCTGGGCAAAATAATTCTGTATCTGCATCTGTCCTGGGCAAAATAATTCTGTATCTGCATCTGTCCTGGGCAAAATAATTCAGCGCCTGCCTCTTTCCTGGGCAATAAAAATGTGTGGTTGTCCTGGGCAAAATTATTTTGCGTCTGCATCTGTCCTGGGCAAAACAATTTTGTGGCTGTACTCAGCAAAATAATTAAGCATCTGTATCTGTCCTGGGCAAAATAATTCAGCATCTGCATCTGTCCTGGGCAAAACAATGTTGTTGCTGTACTGGGCAAAATAATTAAGCATCTGTATCTGTCCTGGGCAAAACAATGTTGTGGTTGTCCTGGGCAACATGAGTCTATGTCTGCATCTGTCCGGGACAAATATTTCATGTCTGTAACCACTTTTTTTTTTTTTAACCAGCCCATGCTGATGTGGCCCTCTCTAAAAATGAGTCGGACACCACTGACATACAGAGCCAAGCTGTAAGCTGTCGCACAGTATCACCAACAGACATTCCAATAGAAGGGTCTAGGTTTTCTCTTTGAGTACGCTTCCACTTTAAGGCAGGGTATATGGGCCCTTCTGAGTGCATCTGTTGGCCACAAGTGAGATTGGGCAGATGTCGCCCACAGGGCCAGGAACAGCAATAATGGATAACACTCTATGGGCAGCTCACAATTAGAAGGCTGCAAAGCTTCTGTAATCTCTGGAAATGGCAAAAGGACTCGATTAGAACAAGGCATCTCACGCCGGCCCCATCTGCAGCGAGATATCTTCATTAGCCGCGTAGTGCAGGTATTTGGGATATCCTGGAAATGAGAGGGCACTTGACCATGACAATAATTGGGATCAGCTGCACATTTACATGGAAATGAGGAGAGCGGAGCGGTGGCGCTGCAGTTGTTTGTGTAGCCCTGCAGGGACACTTGTGTGTACTCAGCGCAGGAGCCCATTAACCGTATCCTCTTCAAAGCCTCCTTCTAAAAAGAAGCCCGTCGCGGCAGACTCATGGAGACTTACTGACACATCCTTAAAGCAGACCTCCAATCAGAAATTAGTGAAGATACACAACCACCCCTGCATCCCCTTGGACAGATGTGCACACCAGTTTCACTGACACCAAAATATTACATGACATAACATTAATCTTAATATCATTATATCTAATATTACAATATATTGCAATATATTGCAAATAACACTTGTTTATTTCTAGAGTTCATGAAACAAACCATTATGCCAAACTGGATTGTGTGTGAGTGGATAAGCCATACTCTCCTGCAGCAGAACCATGACATCCAGTATAAACTTTTGCTCTCATTATTGACAAATGGAAAATGTAATCATATAGAGCACAATCTGTGTATTATCAGCTGAATGTTAGTGCTGTACACAGAGCCACTGTGTTCCATAGCTTTTATAGATAGAGCCAGGGCTGTTAGCATGGTGCAACCCAGGTCAAAATAGAAGCACAGGTGTGGATAAAGGAGCTCATCTGGGGATTCCCCCGTGGGCCAGTCCAAGCCTGCATCTCCTATACATTGGAAGCCCATCCCAGAATGACTTCATTGCGGCAAAAAGGTCAAAGCTTAAACAGATTAAACAAATGGAAAGTTATTGTAGCACAGTAGAACACAAAACTACATTAAGCCAACACACATTGCTGGGATTACTTAAGAACAGTGGGATACTTTTTAGAATGGTTTGCAGAACAGCATACTAGAGGTGGCTAATGAATAGATGGGAAAATTGAAATATCATTGTTGTTCCAACTTTAGACACTAGATGGTAGTGTAAGGCCACAAATGGAGAATAGGATTAAGTTCAGACTCTTAAGGGTTGATTCAGAGAAACACCAAAAACGTTAGTATTTTTTCCGATCTGTGTTTTTTGGTGTAAATTTTCCGATTTCGTATGAACATTCGAGCGATTCTATAATGCATTTCAAACCGTGTGTAAGTTTTCCGTCCGTTCGTATGACAGTTAGTGAATCAGTTGAATGTCAGTTTCCATCCTGACTTTTCCGTTTCCTTTCTCAGGTTTCAAAGTCGGTTTTGGATTTTGCCCTTTTTCCTTTTTTGTCCGGACGAAAATCCTTATGATCTTGCGCCTGCACACTACAAACTTAACTCATTAAAGTGCTGCCTACATATTTGGCTCACTCACTTCTTCTACAATGCTTAGCTAAATCACTTATAGCACAATAGCAAATCCGAGTCCTCAAAGGTGTCGGAAGTGGATTTTCAATTAAACTGATTTTTAGGGTGGGAATCAGCTCTCTGAATCACATGGAAACACATCCAATTAACGGAAGTTTTAGGAACGAACGGAAAAATTACAATTTGGTTGGGAACATTTCCGATTTGGTTGTAAAACTTCCGATTTTGTTAGTAAAACTTCCGATGATCGTAAGAGCATATACGAATTCGTTCGAACGTTCGCGCGAGTCGGAAATGGCCAAAAAAAAAGGAAAAAATGACTAACACCCACCCAAACTTCCGATTCCCGATCCGAAATCAATTAACTTTTGCATTTAGAATCGACCCTTTAGATTCGGACCATACCTCCCAACTGTCCCTGATTTGGAGGGGCTTTTGAGTCCATGTCCCCCTGTCCCTCTGGGTTCTCATTTGTCCCACTTTGAGGGGTAACATGTAGATCTGCATCAATAAAGGATTAATGTGCCTATTCAACTTGTTTATATTGGTGTAACTGTTAAACTCTATCTCCCCTCCATACTTCAATGAAGGAGCATGGCCTAATTTAATAATTATCCCTCTTTCACACCCTGAAAACTTGGAAGGTATGGAATTCTGGGATATGTTTTTACTTTAGGATGAGTCAGGGGACAGAAGATACATTTGGGGAACAACAGGAAACCGCTGTTATTGGTTTGTAATTTTTTTGGAGGGAAAAGGAAGGCAACATTGTAGGAAACAGAGGTGATATAAAGGTAAACTGGACAGGGAGAGACTGGACACAGTCCAAACTCTGTGTGTCACAGCTGGGAGGCTACTTACTTCAGAGGTCCTGGGAGAAGCTAAAGTGAGTGAGAGGACAAGAGCTAAGTGGAGTAGACTAGGGGGTGAGTGTGAGCTGAGATCAGACCCCTGCTTAGGTTGAGGTCTGGTAGGAAAGACGAGAGTGCATCTGTTCAGTGTGCCTGGTGGAGCAGCTGGTAGGTCTCTGGCCCCTCACGGCCCCCAGGACCTGAGGTGCATAGACTGTATTCCTGGGATAGTTCCATGGAACAGGCCCTACTCCCTGTGTTGTTTGGACGGGTATTGAAGCACCCGGAATTAATAAAGCTACTGGATCCCCCTGTGCTAATGGGTCCCTTGTTTTACTCTCTGAGGTGGGTCTCATCAAGTGGGGTGGCGCCCCCTCATCACATTCACCACTTTGTTCACTGATTGGAATGATGATTATGCTGAACCACTCTCCTCTGTCTGAGAGAGATACAGGACCGTTTAACCCGTCTACTGAAATGTTCTTACAAAGTATGTGTGCCGATGTCCTCTGCCTGAGAGCGGTGCAAAATTATTCAGCCCTTATACTGTAAACTGTGTATTTGACAGTGAAGTGGCTAAAAGCATAAAATCTTTCCCTGCAACAATAAATTAAGCGGTTTCTTTCACCGCATGCTGCTTGCTGTTGAGTGTATGTCTGCTAAGATAATGTTTTACCATCACCCCATGATGTGATCCAATTAACCCGAGGAGTCCCGAGGAGAAACCGACCTTCTCCCCAATCCAACAGTACATGCGTGAGATGTGGCTGAACTAAGCTGGGAGTGCGCCCATGCCAGGCATTTGTGAATGGCCAGCACAGCTACCTGCACCCTGTTAGAGGTCATTGAGGGTGCAGCCACTGGCGTGCCCTGCTGCTTTTGGCTAGATTCGGCCCCCTCAGCCGAGTGTTAGCCAAAATTGATGGGAGCAGCAGAGTGCACTGATTGGACGAGAACCCGAGCATGTTCTGTAGGATCAGGGAAAGATTTTACTGGGGGGGGGGGGCGGGGGGTTTACACATTGGTGCATCCCAAAACAGGGTGCCCTCCGGGGGCAAAATCCTGAGAGACAAAATCCGAGGTTTTGGTCCACTTTAAGTTGCAAAAGGTTAGTGGGATAAGACACACCTTAGTACGTATAATAAAGGAAAAAATGTTTACGTTGCAAATTGTGCTCCAACTTTCTTCCTTTACGGACTCTCACCCTGATTTAACTCATGCCATATTAATAATATGTAATATAGTAATAAAGTAGGAAACAGTCCTGTTCATGAGATAGTTTGAGGCAAGTTTACTGAATCAAGGCCTATAGATGATGCATTAGTATGTGTATTTCTAGTGATTTTTCACAGAATATCTGTAGGGACAGTTAAAGCGGTCCTTCACTCTGAATAAGAGTTTATCTTATATGTTTCCCCCACCTTGTACATACAGATTGCCCACATTAAAAATCATCCTCCATGCATCTACTGCCTGTTATGAGCCTTTAAACTTCCAAGATGGTGGCTCATGGAACATCAGGCAGCCTGCAAACAGGAAGTGCCTTCTGACTGTGCTGCTCTGCATTCTGGGATTGCTGTCCTTTTCCTGACCCCAGCTCTGCTCTGTCTGAGCAAAGCACAGCCATAACCTGCCCTCCTGTACTTTATTCCACTCTCCTCTCCTCAGTAAGTGTGATGCATCTGAGGCAAGATGGCGGCGCCCGTATCCTAAAGCCCTGAACAGAGTTGCAGCCCAGTGGGGGAAAGAATAATAAGAAAGTGACTAAAAACTTAAAATATATTAACTTTAGATGCTGGGGAATCATTTTTTAAGGGTTTGGGCTTTTCAATAAATCATCGTGAAGGTCCGGTTTAAAGAGGAACATCAGAGGCCCTGGAGTCTAAAAGACAGGTAGGTGAGTGACCTAGGGGCATACACACAGCGGGGCATCCCAATTCGGTATGCCCCCACTGAGAGGAACAACACCTTGAAAAGTGAAAATCGGGTGTGGTGTTAAAATAGACCTCCAGGTAAATACACAAGTCTTAGATTATAGTGTGCAATAGTAACCCCTTGTCTCAGTCATGTCCCCAAGTTATTAACGGATTCCATTGGCTGGAAAAAACTGTTTGTAGTCCCCGTGCTGTAACTTTTGGGAACCTACATGATGGTACACTCAGTGATCTGCTTACAGGTGCAAAGAGATAGAGAGATTTTTTTAAGGACACTCTTGTCACCTTTTGAATGGTGATAAAAAACCTTACCTGGTGCCCGCATCCAGAGTGTTCCTTTGTTCATGGTTTCATAGAGTGGCCATTCCCCGCACCAAACAGCCCATTAACTTGAATGGGGGCCGGTAAGCTTTGCTGCGAAATGTGCTAGGATAATGCTCCGAAGTAGAGACCAGGTGAGTATTTTTTTGGCTGGGAGTGTCTCCGCATCGTGTGCTCTATATACACAATGCAGAGAGCGTCTGCTCCCAGTGGCTGCCCGGGACTTCAGGCAGATGGCAGCAGGGGTTTGGTGCCACCAGCTGCGACACCACCAACTTCAGGGGTAAGTCTGTATTTTTTTTCCTTTTAGCACATTAGCAGGATCGCTATTTGGAGGGGGTAGGACAGGGGTTATGTTTTTTTTTCAGGAAGGGGCTGGAGTTGCTCTTTAGGGTTAGTCTGTGGTCAGTTTGGATAAAGTATTGTGTAAAAAGCAAAAAAAAAAAGGAGTTGGCCTTTAACTGCAGTCTCCGCATTTGTTGGAACACAAACATCATTAGCTGGTTATGGTGGCGGCTGGTGGCGCCCTGGCGTGCGTCCTAAACTGAACTCCGGAATACAATGCCGGATTGTTCATCAGCATGTGCAACATGCAGCTACCTGCAGAGCACAGACACCATCCGTCATCCCTCCAACACTGATGCTTCCCGACCAGAGGTATAGGTATTACTGCAGAACAATTTCCAGCTCTGATAAGAAGAACTTCCCCTGCACCAGCAGTATTGCCCGATCTTTCAGGGCGAGATGCATCATTAGATTTAGATTTAGCACAGAAGAATATGACCCACCAATATAACGGACCATTTGGTAGCTAAGGCAGTAACTATGCATCAATGCACTATGTATGATCAAGCACATTTGGGCATTTTAGGCTTGCTTTAACTCATATCGTGGGGCATCTCAATGTTGGATTCCTCTCTATTCAGAATCCCATACAAAGCCTGATAATAGAATACTCACTGCTACCACTTCCACACATTCACCGCTCTATTGGTGACCAACCAGTGGGGTTTTCCATCTGGGCCACAGATCCAGTATCTCTTGCTGATTTTTGAACTTCCTAAGGGGCATTTAGCAGACAGGTATTCCAACTCAAGTAGGGTGGGGGATGCAGTGGCCCCAAGACCCTGGAGTTCTGCTCTAAAATGGACTAAGAGCAACCTTATAGTGTTAAAGCAGAACAAAACCCACCAGCAGCTGGCCTAGAATCTAACAGATTCAAGGGCCGACTGCTGGCTTTACCCAAGGGCATCCTGAATGGGGATGCCCCGCTGTGTGAAACCCCCCCCCCCAGGTGCAAGTATTCGCTCTTCTTTCCCTGGTCCAGCGGCACACGTATGGGCTGTAGTCCAATCAGAGCCACTCGCTGAACTGACATAATTCAACAAGGTGGCTCTGATTGTTTACTATGGGGAGCGAGATCAGCAGCATCCCCACATTACTGGGCTGTACTTGCGCTTCCTCTCTAGCCATTTATATAGGCTGGGTCTGCTCTCGCTCCCAATTCACTCTCATCAGAGGTGCTCGGCAAATGACATCACTTCAGTGGGTGGCTCTGATTGGATGGGAGCACACACAGGTGCCGTTGGACCGAGATGAGTCTAAATGTGGCAATGACGGGGGTTTCACACATTGGGGAATCCCATTGCGGGATGCCCAGAACTAAAAATGAGAAAGTGGAAATCCTGGGTTTTGTTTCGCTTTAAAGTGATCTTTTCTTTCTAAAGCCTTTGCCCAATATTTATAAAAACATGAACAGGAAACAGTATGATGTTCTAATGGTCGACCATACAGCAGCGCCCCCAGGTGCTTTCCAGCAATGGTATATTCAGCTCAGCATTGGGTGTCAAGAGGTAGGAATAGAAAATAAATGGTGAATTGTAGAGAGGAAATAGAAAGTATGGAGTGAAAGAGATTGGAAGGACTAGTAGAGGGGGATAGAAAGTAGGGGGTGAAAAAGATGGGGAATAGAAAATCAGAGGGTGAAAGAGAGCAGGGATAGGATGTGAGAGGTGTAAGGGGCTAAACGTATGGAGTGAAAATGAGGGGAGAGAATAGGGTGTAAAAAGGGGGAGTAGAAAGCAGAGACTGAAGGGGTGGGAAGAAATAAGGGATGAAAGAGGGGGAATGGTAAAAGGAAGGGATTGAGAAAATAGTAAACAAGTGAGGGCAGAGCAGACGTGACCTCCATGACCTCCAGTCCTTTTCTCCCCATCAAGCAGGCTCCCTTGCTGATTTGGGGAAGGAGCACACTGGCTAGGCTCCTTTCATTGCAATGATGGGGGGGGGGGGGCTGCAGGGGAGTACATGCTGAAGAAGATTACAGACAAATAATTGTTGGATTTTCTTCTCAGATCTCCTGAGCTTCTTAGATAGCAATTTTGTATTGCCCTGCATGAGGGGTTAATCACCCACATAAACAGGCCACACAGGGAAAGAACACATGAGCCACTGGTTTAGCCAATCACAAAGCATCCCAAAGTGCAATGCATTGCTAATTACACATACCGGAGACTCCTTCCATACTATCTCCATAGGGGGAGACATCAAAAGGTGAGCGGTGGAGGAGTATCATGGCTGAGCTACAGACCTCAGCTATTGCCTCCAGACAGGACTACCCAACCCACAGCCAGCAACCCCATTCATCTTTACTACAACTTGTGGCTAGAAATCTGCCATTCAGCCCTTTCTATCTGTAACACATTATGACCTATTATTACTTTCATTAGTTCCTATCTTGCAGCCCTAATTGCAATTCTAACTGTAGTCTCATTCATCTGTACCAAAATGCAACCCTCATCTCAATCTGACCAGTTCCCTCATTCATCCATACCACTACCCAACCTGCAGCCCCATTCCGCCATATCACAACCCAACCTCCAGGTCCATTAATTCATACCACTACTCAACCTACAGCCCCATTCATCCATACCACTACCCAACCTGCAGCCCCATTCGTCCATACCACAACTGAACCTGAAGCACCAAACCACAACTCAACATTCAAGCTTAGTCGTCCATGCCACAACCCAACCTCCAGGCTCATTCACCCATACTACTACTACCCAACCTGCAGTCCAATTTATCCATACCACAACCCAACCTCCAGTCCCATTTATCCATACCGCAATCCAACCTGCAGTCCTATTTATCCATACCACAACCCAACCTGCATCTCCATCCATCCATACCACAATCCAACCTGCAGTCCTATTTATCCATACCACTACCCAACCTGCATCTCCATCCATCCATACCACTACCCAACCTGCAGTCCCATTCCCCCATATCACAACCCAACCTCCAGGTCCATTAATTCATACCACTACTCAACCTACAGCCCCATTCATCCATACCACTACCCAACCTGCAGCCCCATTCGTCCATACCACAACTGAACCTGAAGCACCAAACCACAACTCAACATTCAAGCCTAGTAGTCCATACCACAACCCAACCTACAGGCTCATTCACCCATACTACTACTACCCAACCTGCAGTCCAATTTATCCATACCACAACCCAACCTCCAGTCCCATTTATCCATACCACAATCCAACCTGCAGTCCAATTTATCCATACCACAATCCAACCTGCAGTCCAATTTATCCATACCACAATCCAACCTGCAGTCCTATTTATCCATACCACTACCCAACCTGCATCTCCATCCATTCATACCACTACCCAACCTGAAGGCCCATTCCCCCATATCACCACCCAACCTTCAGGCCCATTTATTCATACCACTACTCAACCTACAGTCACATTCATCCATACCACTACCCAACCTGCAGCCCCATTCATCCATACCACTATCCAACCTGCAGCTCTATTCGTCCATACCACAACTGAACCTGAAACACCAAACCACAACTCAACGTCCAAGCCTAGTAGTCCATACCACAACCCAACCTCCAGGCTCATTCACCCATACTACTACTACCCAACCTGCAGTCCAATTTATCCATACCACAGCCCAACCTCCAGTCCCATTTATCCATACCACAATCCAACCTGCAGTCCTATTTATCCATACCACAATCCAACCTGCATCTCCATCCATCCATACCACAATCCAACCTGCAGTCCTATTTATCCATACCACTACCCAACCTGCATCTCCATCCATCCATACCACTACCCCACCTGCATCTCCATCCATCCATACCACTACCCAACCTGCATCTCCATCCATCCATATCACTACCCAACCTGCATCTCCATCCATCCATACCACTACCCAACCTGCATCTCCATCCATCCATACCACTACCCAACCTGCAGTCCCATTCATCCATACTACTACTACCCAACCTGCAGTCCAATTTATCCATACCACAGCCCAACCTCCAGTCCCATTTATCCATACCACAATCCAACCTGCAGTCCTATTTATCCATACCACAATCCAACCTGCATCTCCATCCATCCATACCACTACCCAACCTGCATCTCCATCCATCCATACCACTACCCAACCTGCATCTCCATCCATCCATACCACTACCCAACCTGCATCTCCATCCATCTATACCATTACCCAACCTGCATCTCCATCCATCTATACCACTACCCAACCTGCAGTCCCATTCATCCATACCACAACCCAACCTGCATCTCCATCCATCTATACCATTTCCCAACCTGCATCTCCATCCATCTATACCACTACCCAACCTGCAGTCCCATTCATCCATACCACAACCCAACCTGCATCTCCATCCATCTATACCACTACCCAACCTGCATCTCCATCCATCCATACCACTACCCAACCTGCAGTCCCATTCATCCATACCACAACCCAACCTGCATCTCCATCCATCTATAGCATTACCCAACCTGCATCTCCATCCATCTATACCACTACCCAACCTCCAGTCCCATATATCCATACCACAATCCAACCTGCAGTCCAATTTATCCATACCACAATCCAACCTGCAGTCCAATTTATCCATACCACAATCCAACCTGCAGTCCTATTTATCCATACCACTACCCAACCTGCATCTCCATCCATTCATACCACTACCCAACCTGAAGGCCCATTCCCCCATATCACCACCCAACCTCCAGGCCCATTTATTCATACCACTACTCAACCTACAGTCACATTCATCCATATCACTACCCAACCTGCAGCCCCATTCATCCATACCACTATCCAACCTGCAGCTCTATTCGTCCATACCACAACTGAACCTGAAACACCAAACCACAACTCAACGTTCAAGCCTAGTAGTCCATACCACAACCCAACCTCCAGGCTCATTCACCCATACTACTACTACCCAACCTGCAGTCCAATTTATCCATACCACAGCCCAACCTCCAGTCCCATTTATCCATACCACAATCCAACCTGCAGTCCTATTTATCCATACCACAATCCAACCTGCATCTCCATCCATCCATACCACTACCCAACCTGCATCTCCATCCATCCATACCACTACCCAACCTGCATCTCCATCCATCCATACCACTACCCAACCTGCATCTCCATCCATCCATACCACTACCCAACCTGCATCTCCATCCATCCATACCACTACCCAACCTGCATCCCCATCCATCCATACCACTACCCAACCTGCATCTCCATCCATCCATACCACTACCCAACCTGCATCTCCATCCATCCATACCACTACCCAACCTGCAGTCCCATTCATCCATACTACTACTACCCAACCTGCAGTCCAATTTATCCATACCACAGCCCAACCTCCAGTCCCATTTATCCATACCACAATCCAACCTGCAGTCCTATTTATCCATACCACAATCCAACCTGCATCTCCATCCATCCATACCACTACCCAACCTGCATCTCCATCCATCCATACCACTACCCAACCTGCATCTCCATCCATCCATACCACTACCCAACCTGCATCTCCATCCATCCATACCACTACCCAACCTGCAGTCCCATTCATCCATACCACAACCCAACCTGCATCTCCATCCATCTATACCATTACCCAACCTGCATCTCCATCCATCTATACCACTACCCAACCTGCAGTCCCATTCATCCATACCACAACCCAACCTGCATCTCCATCCATCTATAGCATTACCCAACCTGCATCTCCATCCATCTATACCACTACCCAACCTGCAGTCCCATTCATCCATACCACAACCCAACCTGCATCTCCATCCATCTATACCACTACCCAACCTGCAGTCCCATTCACCCAAACCACAACCCAACCTGCATCTCCATCCATACCACAACCCAACCTGCAGCCCCATTCATCCAAACACAAACCAACCTGCAGCACAATTTATTTGTACCACAACTACACCGACATCCCAATTTATATTTTATCAACCTAACCTGTGAACCAGTTCATCTGTACGACAATCTGGCCCATGTGATCTGCACCACAAATGAACCCACAGCCTTATTTATCTGTAGTAAAACCTGAAGTTCAGTTCACCCCCAATACTCACCAGAATATCCGGCATCTGCTCCATCATGTGCTAATGAGGCTCTCCATGTTGCATCACACAATTGCTGTAGGGGATGGGAGCGTGCGCTGAGGGGTGATATGTGACACACACACACACACACACACACACACACACACACAGACCAGCAGCCACTCTGTAAATCTCCCCCGAACAGATTAGACGCCTGAGCAGAGGCGCGGATGCAGAGGAGGAGAGTGGAGAGCATCTTTAATTCATTGTTATGATTCATTATGTGGAAATCCAGAGAGGATTGGGAGGCAGATGTTGTGGTCACAACCCTTCCTGGCAGCCCTGGAGGCTGGCGCACACCTCCTGCTGCCACACACACGCTGTGTCATATGAGCTGACAATCTGCTCATTACATCACAGGAGATCAACTTCTCGCCTGAATGTTGCAAAGGGATAATGAACAGCTCTCCAAATATCTCAGAAAGCCAAAACAATAAGACGCTATTTAAAGGAGAACTGTACACAACATTATAATTCTTTACACTTACACTTTCCATTCTGTGCAAGTAAGAAAATGTCACTTGTTTGTTTTTCCTAATAATCTCGGCTAGTGCGCCCCCTCGTGGCCAAAATCAGACCACAGCTTACATCTCTCTGCTGCAGTGTGGCCTAAATGAATATGTGCTCACACCACACCACACAGCTTCCTAGAAGCTAGTTTAATGTAAAATGTGTTATAATAACCATTGCCTGCAATAGGACTTTATCAAGAACATACATTTTAATACACAAGCAGGGCTGTGCTTAGGCCACAAGCTGAGCGAGTGACTTCCAGTCCCAGGCATCACCGTACATGGTGCTAGCAAGCACCCCTCGGCCGGGAGCTTCCACCGGGCAGTGACATCATCAAAAAGGCTTTTGGCGGGCCTTTTGGGGAGCTTGGGGGCTCGAGGAAAAGGTAAGCATCTCCACAAGAGGGAGTAGGCCTGCTCTGGAGTCTCCTAGACTCCAAGGTGTGGTTTGGTCCACTTTAAAGAGGAGCTTCATCCTCTTTGGCTGGCCAACGAGTCGAAAAAACTCCAGGGCTGGACGATTGGATTCCCTATCCTTGGGGAAATTTGGGATGCCCCACTGGGGGTATGCCCTGGAATCCCCCATAAACTCACCCATTCCTTGTTTCCACTCTGCACAATTTTAACCTACTTTAAAGCTGAACATTGCTACTTTTCAAAGGATAATTCGTAATTGATTTAAAGTGGCGCACTCTGATCCGCTCCCGGCCCTTTCGTCTAAGGCAAGCGTGCTGGGGGCCACATCCCCCGCTACCCTATAATAGGGAGTGTGCCCACGCCGGCCATTCACAAATGCCTGGTGTGGGCACGCACCCTGCTAAAGGGGTAGTGGGGATGTGGCCGCTGGACCGGGAAAAAAGGTGAGTTTCTGGGCAACCTGGGTGGTTTCACACAGTGGGGTACCCCAATTTTGGATGCCCCGAGGTGAGAGAATTACGCGGCCCTGTAATCTTATAGATTCCCAGGCCGATGTCTGTGGGTTTTGGTCCACTTTAAACTAGACCATCAGCCTGACACAGTTGAAAAAGTAAGGTAGCAGACATTTTGGAGCTTCCTCTCCCAGCATCTCGGTCATGCTGCTGCCTGGATTCAACTGACATAACTGACAATGTACAGTAACAGGAAGCCCACACTACAGCAGGAGAAAAAGATAAATTAATTTTAATGTGCAGAAATCTGGGGAGGGTGCATATTAGCACTGTTTGTTGTGTCGGTCTTGTTTAAGTCATTTTTGACTGTTGGTCCACTTCAGCCTAAAATCAATTGCCTGGCAGCTTACCTGACACAGTGTCAGTTCCATTCTGTCTCTTTACTCTGGTCACAAAAGGAAGGGAATTCTTCTTCCTCTGCCTTCAGCGTCTCCCCCGTGATCCTGACCACCAATACAATTCTGAGGCTTGTGTCCAATTGACACTCCTTCTGTTAGTGATAGGCTAGAATCAAGGTCAGCTGACTCCAATGCAGTGCTTGCATCACTCAGCCCTGCCACTCCATCACAGAGAACATGAGGTGAGATTTGAATTTCAAACAACTTATATAGATTATATATAGACTATAGATTTGGGAACATTGCTCTACACAATGAGAATACTTATGAGTGTGACTGGGCTTGTAAATATTAATAACCTATTAGGAATTGCTGTTTGGCTGGATCAGAAGGGTGAAAGACTTGCCTCAAGGCCCTGAAATAGTCCCATTGGGGAAGCTACCTACCAGCAGAGGATAAATGTATTTATAATATAAAAGATCTGACTTCCTTAATGTCACACTGCAACGAACCTCTAAAGAAGGTTTTGCCTCGATACAAGGCCCCCAAAACCCGGACAGGATAGCGCAAACGCCAGGTGTGCGTTCTGGGGGCGGGGGAGGTGAACAACTGAACAAACTCGCAAAGCAAATCCCTTCCCTAATCCTGTGGGTTTAACTTTCCTCAGCGGGGATTAACAATGTAACATGGGAACCTCTTGAACACCGTGGGATCGGGAAGTCATTGCAGTTTGGCAACGGAGAAGAAAGCATGTGGGTTAGTGTAATCAAGCATGAGACACAAACTACCTGAGCGATTTGTCATCGAGATTGCGCCTGTGCGATAACAAAGGTATGCAATTTACTAAAGCTGCTCAAAGGGTCATTCCAGGCAAAGGGTTAAAGTGGACCAAAACCTAAGCCGATCAGCCCGGGAATCAGGGTGCCAAAGCCCAGGATAGTCAAACATAGAAGGTTAACAGCAGAAGGAGACCATGCGGTGCATCTAGTCTGCCCTTATGTGTATACTGTATGTACTCTTTATCTTAGGATAGATGTGTGCTTATCCCAGGCATGTTTAAATTCAGTGAATGTTGATTTTTCAACTACCTCGGCTGGAAGTTTGTTCCAAGCATCTACTACTCTTTCTGTAAAATAATATCTAACATTGCTCCTGATCTTCCCCCCGACTAGCTTCAGGTTGTGCCCCCTTGTTCTATCATTAAGCTTCTTCTTAAAAACACTTTCCTCCTCAACCGAATCCTTTCACATATTTAAAGGTCTCAACCATGTCCTCTCTCTCAAAATCCTGGGTTTTGGTCCACTTTAAATGATCCTGTTTTCTGCTTGCACCATTCTGGTTGGTTGCATCATATACCCTATAGAACTAGTTCTCTTCTGCTGGCTCATCTTTTCAGGGCCCAAAAGAAATTCCTTAATGGGGACTGCGACATTGAAACGTGCATAGACGAGTGACCTCTGCTGCTAACTGATGCCTGAGTGCAAAATGCAGGCTAAATTAACCCTGTCCCTGCAATGTCTATTTTTAAACATGTTCTCTATTATTCCTATCTTTTCTAACTTGACATTGACCCTCCTTAGCAGTGGTATAACTACAATCCTATGGGCCCCAAAGAAAACTTTGGACTGGGGCCACCCATTGCGTGATCCGCTCCATCACCACCCAAAATATATTCTGATTTAGAATACCCCACTGTGTGAAAGCCCTGGGATCAGCAGTAAGAACTCACCTTCACGGTTCAGGCATGGGCCACTGGCCAATCAGTGCCTTCCGTGCCATTTATTCCTTGGAAAGATGAATGGAGTGCGTTCTGCTGGCGGCTCCCATACATACCCATGGCAGCCATTCAGGAATGCCTGGTACATGCCTCATCTGGAGGATAATGGGCCACGGTCTGCACAGTAGGATTGCCGGAAGGTGGGGTTTTACAGTCAATTCTGGGCTTTCAAACAGTGAGCGGTGAGGAAATCAATCTCTTGAGTCTTTCAGGTGAGAAGTCAGCAGCTGGTGAGGGATATGAGCCAGCAGCTCGACAGGGGGATTAGGTCAGGGGTTCAGATAAGTGGCTGGGGAAGGGAAGATAGGTGGATGAGATGGTGGGTGGCATATTAGCACCCACCTCAGGAAAACATATAAATAAAAGTGCAGAACGCCCTCCAGACTCAAATATTAATATGCATTGAGGCAGAACCCTCCCCTGACCCAAACATTAATATGCAGAGTGGGGGCGGAACCAAACCCCTGACCCAAACATTAATATGCAGTGTGTGGGCGGAACCAAACCCCTGGCCCAAACATTAATATGCAGAGTGTGGGCAGAACCAGCCCCCTGACCCAAACATTAATATGCAGAGTGTGGGGAGAGCCAAACCTCTGACCCAAACATTAATATGCAGAGTGTGGGCAGAACCAGCCCCCTGACCCAAACATTAATATGCAGTGTGTGGGCAGAACCAACCCCCTGATCCAAACATTAATATGCAGTGTGTGGGCAGAACCAAACCCCTGATCCAAACATTAATATGCAGTGTGTGGGCAGAACCAAACCCCTGACCCAAACATTAATATGCAGAGTGTGGGCAGAACCAGCCCCCTGACCCAAACATTAATATGCAGAGTGTGGGCAGAACCAGCCCCCTGACCCAAACATTAATATGCAGTGTGTGGGCAAAACCAGCCCCCTGATCCAAACATTAATATGCAGAGTGTGGGCAGAACCAACCCCCTGATCCAAACATTAATATGCAGAGTGTGGGCAGAACCAAACCCCTGACCCAAACATTAATATGCAGAGTGTGGGCAGAACCAAACCCCTGATCCAAACATTAATATGCAGTGTGTGGGCAGAACCAAACCCCTGATCCAAACATTAATATGCAGTGTGTGGGCAGAACCAAACCCCTGACCCAAACATTAATATGCAGAGTGTGGGCAGAACCAAACCCCTGACCCAAACATTAATATGCAGAGTGTGGGCAGAACCAAACCCCTGACCCAAACATTAATATGCAGAGTGTGGGGAGAGCCAAACCCCTGACCCAAACATTAATATGCAGAGTGTGGGCAGAACCAACCCCCTGATCCAAACATTAATATGCAGTGTGTGGGCAGAACCAACCCCCTGATCCAAACATTAATATGCAGTGTGTGGGCAGAACCAAACCCCTGATCCAAACATTAATATGCAGTGTGTGGGCAGAACCAAACCCCTGACCCAAACATTAATATGCAGAGTGTGGGGAGAACCAAACCCCTGACCCAAACATTACTATGCAGTGTGTGGGCAGAACCAAACCCCTGATCCAAACATTAATATGCAGAGTGTGGGGAGAACCAAACCCCTGACCCAAACATTACTATGCAGTGTGTGGGCAGAACCAAACCCCTGACCCAAACATTAATATGCAGAGTGTGGGCAGAACCAAACCCCTGACCCAAACATTAATATGCAGAGTGTGGGCAGAACCAAACCCCTGACCCAAACATTAATATGCAGAGTGTGGGAAGAGCCAAACCCCTGACCCAAACATTATTATGCAGAGTGTGGGCAGAACCAAACCCCTGACCCAAACATTAATATGCAGAGTGTGGGGAGAACCAAACCTCTGACCCAAACATTAATATGCAGTGTGTGGGTAGAACCAAACCCCTGACCCAAACATTAATATGCAGAGTGTGGGCAGAACCAAACCTCTGACCCAAACATTAATATGCAGCGTGTGGGGAGAGCCAAACCCCTGACCCAAACATTAATATGCAGAGTGTGGGGAGAGCCAAACCCCTGACCCAAACATTAATATGCAGTGTGTGGGCAGAACCAAACCCCTGACCCAAACATTAATATGCAGAGTGTGGGCAGAACCAAACCCCTGACCCAAACATTAATATGCAGAGTGTGGGCAGAACCAAACCCCTGACCCAAACATTAATATGCAGAGTGTGGGCAGAACCAAACCCCTGACCCAAACATTAATATGCAGAGTGTGGGCAGAGCCAAACCCCTGACCCAAACATTAATATGCAGAGTGTGGGCAGAACCAAACCCCTGACCCAAACATTAATATGCAGAGTGTGGGCAGAACCAAACCCCTGACCCAAACATTAATATGCAGTGTGTGGGCAGAACCAAACCCCTGACTCAAACATTAATATGCAGAGTGTGGGCAGAACCAAACCCCTGACCCAAACATTAATATGCAGAGTGTGGGCAGAACCAAACCCCTGACCCAAACATTAATATGCAGAGTGTGGGGAGAGCCAAACCCCTGACCCAAACATTAATATGCAGAGTGTGGGCAGAACCAAACCCCTGACCCAAACATTAATATGCAGAGTGTGGGCAGAACCAAACCCCTGACCCAAACATTAATATGCAGTGCGTGGGCAGAACCAAACCCCTGACCCAAACATTAATATGCAGAGTGTGGGGAGAACCAAACCTCTGACCCAAACATTAATATGCAGTGTGTGGGGAGAACCAAACCCCTGACCCAAACATTAATATGCAGTGTGTGGGCAGAACCAAACCCCTGATCCAAACATTAATATGCAGTGTGTGGGCAGAACCAACCCCCTGATCCAAACATTAATATGCAGTGTGTGGGCAGAACCAACCCCCTGATCCAAACATTAATATGCAGTGTGTGGGCAGAACCAAACCCCTGATCCAAACATTAATATGCAGTGTGTGGGCAGAACCAAACCCCTGACCCAAACATTAATATGCAGAGTGTGGGCAGAACCAGCCCCCTGACCCAAACATTAATATGCAGTGTGTGGGCAGAACCAACCCCCTGATCCAAACATTAATATGCAGTGTGTGGGCAGAACCAACCCCCTGATCCAAACATTAATATGCAGAGTGTGGGCAGAACCAAACCCCTGACCCAAACATTAATATGCAGAGTGTGGGCAGAACCAAACCCCTGATCCAAACATTAATATGCAGTGTGTGGGCAGAACCAACCCCCTGATCCAAACATTAATATGCAGTGTGTGGGCAGAACCAAACCCCTGACCCAAACATTAATATGCAGTGTGTGGGCAGAACCAAACCCCTGATCCAAACATTAATATGCAGTGTGTGGGCAGAACCAAACCCCTGACCCAAACATTAATATGCAGAGTGTGGGGAGAACCAAACCCCTGACCCAAACATTACTATGCAGTGTGTGGGCAGAACCAAACCCCTGACCCAAACATTAATATGCAGAGTGTGGGCAGAACCAAACCCCTGACCCAAACATTAATATGCAGAGTGTGGGCAGAACCAAACCCCTGACCCAAACATTAATATGCAGAGTGTGGGCAGAACCAAACCCCCTGACTCAAACATTAATATGCAGAGTGTGGGCAGAACCAAACCCCTGACCCAAACATTAATATGCAGAGTGTGGGCAGAACCAAACCCCTGACCCAAACATTAATATGCAGAGTGTGGGCAGAACCAAACCCCTGACCCAAACATTAATATGCAGAGTGTGGGCAGAACCAAACCCCTGACCCAAACATTAATATGCAGAGTGTGGGCAGAACCAAACCCCTGACCCAAACATTAATATGCAGTGTGTGGGCAGAACCAAACCCCTGACCCAAACATTAATATGCAGAGTGTGGGCAGAACCAAACCCCTGACCCAAACATTAATATGCAGAGTGTGGGGAGAGCCAAACCCCTGACCCAAACATTAATATGCAGAGTGTGGGCAGAACCAAACCCCTGACCCAAACATTAATATGCAGAGTGTGGGCAGAACCAAACCCCTGACCCAAACATTAATATGCAGAGTGTGGGGAGAGCCAAACCCCTGACCCAAACATTAATATGCAGAGTGTGGGCAGAACCAAACCCCTGACCCAAACATTAATATGCAGAGTGTGGGCAGAACCAAACCCCTGACCCAAACATTAATATGCAGTGTGTGGGCAGAACCAAACCCCTGACTCAAACATTAATATGCAGAGTGTGGGCAGAACCAAACCCCTGACCCAAACATTAATATGCAGTGTGTGGGCAGAACCAAACCCCTGACCCAAACATTAATATGCAGAGCGTGGGGAGAGCCAAACCCCTGACCCAAACATTAATATGCACAGTGTGGGGAGAACCAAACCTCTGACCCAAACATTAATATTCAGTGTGTGGGCAGAACCAAACCCCTGACCCAAATATTAATATGCAGAGTGTGGGCAGAACCAAACCCCTGATCCAAACATTAATATGCAGTGTGTGGGCAGAACCAACCCCCTGACCCAAACATTAATATGCAGTGTGTGGGCAGAACCAAACCCCTGACCCAAACATTAATATGCAGTGTGTGGGCAGAACCAAACCCCTGACCCAAACATTAATATGCAGAGTGTGGGCAGAACCAAACCCCTGATCCAAACATTAATATGCAGTGTGTGGGCAGAACCAAACCCCTGACCCAAACATTAATATGCAGAGTGTGGGCAGAACCAGCCCCCTGACCCAAACATTAATATGCAGAGTGTGGGCAGAACCAAACCCCTGACCCAAACATTAATATGCAGTGTGTGGGCAGAACCAAACCCCTGACCCAAACATTAATATGCAGAGTGTGGGCAGAACCAGCCCCCTGACCCAAACATTAATATGCAGTGTGTGGGCAGAACCAAACCCCTGATCCAAACATTAATATGCAGTGTGTGGGCAGAACCAAACCCCTGACCCAAACATTAATATGCAGAGTGTGGGCAGAACCAGCCCCCTGACCCAAACATTAATATGCAGAGTGTGGGCAGAACCAGCCCCCTGACCCAAACATTAATATGCAGTGTGTGGGCAGAACCAACCCCCTGATCCAAACATTAATATGCAGTGTGTGGGCAGAACCAACCCCCTGATCCAAACATTAATATGCAGAGTGTGGGCAGAACCAAACCCCTGACCCAAACATTAATATGCAGAGTGTGGGCAGAACCAAACCCCTGATCCAAACATTAATATGCAGTGTGTGGGCAGAACCAACCCCCTGATCCAAACATTAATATGCAGTGTGTGGGCAGAACCAACCCCCTGATCCAAACATTAATATGCAGAGTGTGGGCAGAACCAAACCCCTGACCCAAACATTAATATGCAGAGTGTGGGCAGAACCAAACCCCTGACCCAAACATTAATATGCAGAGTGTGGGCAGAACCAAACCCCTGACCCAAACATTAATATGCAGAGTGTGGGGAGAACCAAACCCCTGACCCAAACATTACTATGCAGTGTGTGGGCAGAACCAAACCCCTGACCCAAACATTAATATGCAGAGTGTGGGGAGAACCAAACCCCTGACCCAAACATTACTATGCAGTGTGTGGGCAGAACCAAACCCCTGATCCAAACATTAATATGCAGAGTGTGGGGAGAACCAAACCCCTGACCCAAACATTACTATGAAGTGTGTGGGCAGAACCAAACCCCTGACCCAAACATTAATATGCAGAGTGTGGGCAGAACCAAACCCCTGACCCAAACATTAATATGCAGAGTGTGGGCAGAACCAAACCCCTGACCCAAACATTAATATGCAGAGTGTGGGCAGAACCAAACCCCTGACCCAAACATTAATATGCAGAGTGTGGGGAGAGCCAAACCCCTGACCCAAACATTAATATGCAGTGTGTGGGCAGAACCAAACCCCTGACTCAAACATTAATATGCAGAGTGTGGGCAGAACCAAACCCCTGACCCAAACATTAATATGCAGAGTGTGGGCAGAACCAAACCCCTGACCCAAACATTAATATGCAGAGTGTGGGGAGAGCCAAACCCTTGACCCAAACATTAATATGCAGAGTGTGGGCAGAACCAAACCCCTGACCCAAACATTAATATGCAGAGTGTGGGCAGAACCAAACCCCTGACCCAAACATTAATATGCAGAGTGTGGGGAGAGCCAAACCCCTGACCCAAACATTAATATGCAGAGTGTGGGCAGAACCAAACCTCTGACCCAAACATTAATATTCAGTGTGTGGGCAGAACCAAACCCCTGACCCAAATATTAATATGCAGAGTGTGGGCAGAACCAGCCCCCTGACCCAAACATTAATATGCAGTGTGTGGGGAGAGCGAAACCCCTGACCCAAACATTAATATGCAGAGTGTGGGCAGAACCAAACCCCTGACCCAAACATTAATATGCAGAGTGTGGGGAGAGCCAAACCCTTGACCCAAACATTAATATGCAGAGTGTGGGCAGAACCAAACCCCTGACCCAAACATTAATATGCAGAGTGTGGGCAGAACCAAACCCCTGACCCAAACATTAATATGCAGAGTGTGGGGAGAGCCAAACCCCTGACCCAAACATTAATATGCAGAGTGTGGGCAGAACCAAACCTCTGACCCAAACATTAATATTCAGTGTGTGGGCAGAACCAAACCCCTGACCCAAATATTAATATGCAGAGTGTGGGCAGAAACAAACCCCTGACCCAAACATTAATATGCAGAGTGTGGGGAGAACCAAACCCCTGACCCAAACATTAATATGCAGAGTGTGGGGAGAGCCAAACCCCTGACCCAAACATTAATATGCAGAGTGTGGGGAGAGCCAAACCCCTGACCCAAACATTAATATGCAGAGTGTGGGGAGAGCCAAACCCCTGACCCAAACATTAATATGCAGAGTGTGGGGAGAGCCAAACCCCTGACCCAAACATTAATATTCAGTGTGTGGGCAGAACCAAATCCCTGACCCAAACATTAATATGCAGCGTGTGGGGAGAACCAAACCCCTGACCCAAACATTAATATGCAGCGTGTGGGGAGAGCCAAACCCCTGACCCAAACATTAATATGCAGCGTGTGGGGAGAGCCAAACCCCTGACCCAAACATTAATATGCAGCGTGTGGGGAGAGCCAAACCCCTGACCCAAACATTAATATGCAGCGTGTGGGGAGAGCCAAACCCCTGACCCAAACATTAATATGCAGTGTGTGGGCAGAACCAAGTCCCTGTCCCAAACATTAATATGCAGTGTGTGGGCAGAACCAACCCCCTGACCCAAACATTAATATGCAATGAGTGGGCAGAACCAAACCCCTGACCCAAACATTAATATGCAGAGTGTAGGGAGAGCCAAACCCCTGACCCAAACATTAATATGCAGTGTGTGGGCAGAACCAGCCCCCTGACCCAAACTTTAATATGCAGAGTGTGGGCAGAACCAAACCCCTGACCCAAACATTAATATGCAGAGTGTGGGCAGAACCAGCCCCCTGACCCAAACATTAATATGCAGAGTGTGGGGAGAACCAAACCTCTGACCCAAACATTAATATGCAGAGTGTGGGCAGAACCAAACCCCTGACCCAAACATTAATATGCAGAGTGTGGGCAGAACCAAACCCCTGACCCAAACATTAATATGCAATGAGTGGGCAGAACCAAACCCCTGACCCAAACATTAATATGCAGAGTGTGGGGAGAGCCAAACCCCTGACCCAAACATTAATATGCAGTGTGTGGGCAGAACCAGCCCCCTGACCCAAACATTAATATGCAGAGTGTGGGCAGAACCAAACCCCTGACCCAAACATTAATATGCAGAGTGTGGGCAGAACCAGCCCCCTGACCCAAACATTAATATGCAGAGTGTGGGGAGAACCAAACCTCTGACCCAAACATTAATATGCAGTGTGTGGGCAGAACCAACCCCCTGATCCAAACATTAATATGCAGAGTGTGGGGAGAACCAAACCCCTGACCCAAACATTAATATGCAGAGTGTGGGCAGAACCAAACCCCTGATCCAAACATTAATATGCAGTGTGTGGGCAGAACCAACCCCCTGATCCAAACATTAATATGCAGAGTGTGGGCAGAACCAAACCCCTGACCCAAACATTAATATGCAGAGTGTGGGCAGAACCAGCCCCCTGACCCAAACATTAATATGCAGAGTGTGGGGAGAACCAAACCTCTGACCCAAACATTAATATGCAGTGTGTGGGCAGAACCAACCCCCTGATCCAAACATTAATATGCAGAGTGTGGGGAGAACCAAACCCCTGACCCAAACATTAATATGCAGAGTGTGGGCAGAACCAAACCCCTGATCCAAACATTAATATGCAGTGTGTGGGCAGAACCAACCCCCTGATCCAAACATTAATATGCAGAGTGTGGGCAGAACCAAACCCCTGACCCAAACATTAATATGCAGAGTGTGGGCAGAACCAAACCCCTGACCCAAACATTAATATGCAGAGTGTGGGCAGAACCAAACCCCTGACCCAAACATTAATATGCAGAGTGTGGGCAGAACCAAACCCCTGACCCAAACATTAATATGCAGAGTGTGGGGAGAGCCAAACCCCTGACCCAAACATTAATATGCAGTGTGTGGGCAGAACCAAACCCCTGACCCAAACATTAATATGCAGAGTGTGGGCAGAACCAAACCTCTGACCCAAACATTAATATTCAGTGTGTGGGCAGAACCAAACCCCTGACCCAAATATTAATATGCAGAGTGTGGGCAGAACCAAACCCCTGACCCAAACATTAATATGCAGTGTGTGGGGAGAGCGAAACCCCTGACCCAAACATTAATATGCAGAGTGTGGGGAGAGCCAAACCCCTGACCCAAACATTAATATGCAGAGTGTGGGGAGAGCCAAACCCCTGACCCAAACATTAATATTCAGTGTGTGGGCAGAACCAAATCCCTGACCCAAACATTAATATGCAGAGTGTGGGGAGAGCCAAACCCCTGACCCAAACATTAATATTCAGTGTGTGGGCAGAACCAAATCCCTGACCCAAACATTAATATGCAGCGTGTGGGGAGAACCAAACCCCTGACCCAAACATTAATATGCAGCGTGTGGGGAGAGCCAAACCCCTGACCCAAACATTAATATGCAGCGTGTGGGGAGAGCCAAACCCCTGACCCAAACATTAATATGCAGCGTGTGGGGAGAGCCAAACCCCTGACCCAAACATTAATATGCAGCGTGTGGGGAGAGCCAAACCCCTGACCCAAACATTAATATGCAGTGTGTGGGCAGAACCAAGTCCCTGACCCAAACATTAATATGCAGTGTGTGGGCAGAACCAACCCCCTGACCCAAACATTAATATGCAATGAGTGGGCAGAACCAAACCCCTGACCCAAACATTAATATGCAGAGTGTAGGGAGAGCCAAACCCCTGACCCAAACATTAATATGCAGTGTGTGGGCAGAACCAGCCCCCTGACCCAAACTTTAATATGCAGAGTGTGGGCAGAACCAAACCCCTGACCCAAACATTAATATGCAGAGTGTGGGCAGAACCAGCCCCCTGACCCAAACATTAATATGCAGAGTGTGGGGAGAACCAAACCTCTGACCCAAACATTAATATGCAGAGTGTGGGCAGAACCAAACCCCTGACCCAAACATTAATATGCAGAGTGTGGGCAGAACCAAACCCCTGACCCAAACATTAATATGCAATGAGTGGGCAGAACCAAACCCCTGACCCAAACATTAATATGCAGAGTGTGGGGAGAGCCAAACCCCTGACCCAAACATTAATATGCAGTGTGTGGGCAGAACCAGCCCCCTGACCCAAACATTAATATGCAGAGTGTGGGCAGAACCAAACCCCTGACCCAAACATTAATATGCAGAGTGTGGGCAGAACCAGCCCCCTGACCCAAACATTAATATGCAGAGTGTGGGGAGAACCAAACCTCTGACCCAAACATTAATATGCAGAGTGTGGGCAGAACCAAACCCCTGACCCAAACATTAATATGCAGAGTGTGGGGAGAACCAAACCCCTGACCCAAACATTAATATGCAGAGTGTGGGCAGAACCAAACCCCTGACCCAAACATTAATATGCAGAGTGTGGGCAGAACCAAACCCCTGACCAAAATATTAATATGCAGAGTGTGGGCAGAACCAGCCCCCTGACCCAAACATTAATATGCAGAGTGTGGGCAGAACCAAACCCCTGACCCAAACATTAATATGCAGAGTGTGGGCAGAACCAGCCCCCTGACCCAAACATTAATATGCAGAGTGTGGGCAGAACCAAACCCCTGACCCAAACATTAATATGCAGAGTGTGGGCAGAACCAGCCCCCTGACCCAAACATTAATATGCAGAGTGTGGGGAGAACCAAACCTCTGACCCAAACATTAATATGCAGAGTGTGGGCAGAACCAAACCCCTGACCCAAACATTAATATGCAGAGTGTGGGCAGAACCAAACCCCTGACCCAAACATTAATATGCAATGAGTGGGCAGAACCAAACCCCTGACCCAAACATTAATATGCAGAGTGTGGGGAGAGCCAAACCCCTGACCCAAACATTAATATGCAGTGTGTGGGCAGAACCAGCCCCCTGACCCAAACATTAATATGCAGAGTGTGGGCAGAACCAAACCCCTGACCCAAACATTAATATGCAGAGTGTGGGCAGAACCAGCCCCCTGACCCAAACATTAATATGCAGAGTGTGGGGAGAGCCAAACCTCTGACCCAAACATTAATATACAGTGTGTGGGCAGAACCAGCCCCCTGACCCAAACATTAATATGCAGAGTGTGGGCAGAACCAAACCCCTGACCCAAACATTAATATGCAGAGTGTGGGCAGAACCAGCCCCCTGACCCAAACATTAATATGCAGAGCGTGGGGAGAACCAAACCCCTGACCCAAACATTAATATGCAGAGTGTGGGGAGAGCAAAACCCCTGACCCAAACATTAATATGCAGAGTGTGGGGAGAACCAAACCTCTGACCCAAACATTAATATGCAGAGTGTGGGGAGAGCCAAACCCCTGACCCAAACATTAATATGCAGAGTGTGGGCAGAACCAAACCCCTGACCCAAACATTAATATGCAGAGTGTGGGCAGAACCAAACCCCTGACCCAAACATTAATATGCAGTGTGTGGGCAGAACCAAACCCCTGACCCAAACATTAATATGCAGTGTGTGGGCAGAACCAGCCCCCTGACCCAAACATTAATATGCAGTGTGTGGGCAGAACCAAACCCCTGACCCAAACATTAATATGCAGAGTGTGGGGAGAGCAAAACCCCTGACCCAAACATTAATATGCAGAGTGTGGGGAGAACCAAACCTCTGACCCAAACATTAATATGCAGAGTGTGGGGAGAGCCAAACCCCTGACCCAAACATTAATATGCAGAGTGTGGGCAGAACCAAACCCCTGACCCAAACATTAATATGCAGAGTGTGGGCAGAACCAAACCCCTGACCCAAACATTAATATGCAGTGTGTGGGCAGAACCAGCCCCCTGACCCAAACATTAATATGCAGTGTGTGGGCAGAACCAAACCCCTGACCCAAACATTAATATGTAGAGTGTGGGGAGAGCCAAACCCCTGACCCAAACATTAATATGCAGAGTGTGGGCAGAACCAAACCTCTGACCCAAACATTAATATGCAGTGTGTGGGCAGAACCAGCCCCCTGACCCAAACATTAATATGCAGAGTGTGGGGAGAGCCAAACCCCTGACCCAAACATTAATATGCAGAGTGTGGGCAGAACCAAACCCCTGACCCAAACATTAATATGCAGAGTGTGGGCAGAACCAAACCCCTGACCCAAACATTAATATGCAGTGTGTGGGCAGAACCAAACCCCTGACCCAAACATTAATATGCAGAGTGTGGGGAGAGCCAAACCCCTGACCCAAACATTAATATGCAGAGTGTGGGGAGAGCCAAACCCCTGACCCAAACATTAATATGCAGAGTGTGGGGAGAACCAAACCTCTGACCCAAACATTAATATTCAGTGTGTGGGCAGAACCAAACCCCTGACCCAAATATTAATATGCAGAGTGTGGGCAAAACCAAACCCCTGACCCAAACATTAATATGCAGTGTGTGGGGAGAGCGAAACCCCTGACCCAAACATTAATATGCAGAGTGTGGGGAGAACCAAACCTCTGACCCAAACATTAATATTCAGTGTGTGGGCAGAACCAAACCCCTGACCCAAACATTAATATGCAGAGTGTGGGCAGAACCAAACCCCTGACCCAAACATTAATATGCAGTGTGTGGGGAGAGCGAAACCCCTGACCCAAACATTAATATGCAGAGTGTGGGCAGAACCAAACCTCTGACCCAAACATTAATATTCAGTGTGTGGGCAGAACCAAATCCCTGACCCAAACATTAATATGCAGCGTGTGGGGAGAACCAAACCCCTGACCCAAACATTAATATGCAGTGTGTGGGCAGAACCAACCCCCTGATCCAAACATTAATATGCAGTGTGTGGGCAGAACCAAACCCCTGATCCAAACATTAATATGCAGTGTGTGGGCAGAACCAAACCCCTGACCCAAACATTAATATGCAGAGTGTGGGCAGAACCAGCCCCCTGACCCAAACATTAATATGCAGGGTGTGGGCAGAACCAGCCCCCTGACCCAAACATTAATATGCAGAGTGTGGGCAGAACCAGCCCCCTGACCCAAACATTAATATGCAGAGTGTGGGGAGAGCCAAACCTCTGACCCAAACATTAATATGCAGAGTGTGGGCAGAACCAGCCCCCTGACCCAAACATTAATATGCAGTGTGTGGGCAGAACCAACCCCCTGATCCAAACATTAATATGCAGTGTGTGGGCAGAACCAACCCCCTGATCCAAACATTAATATGCAGAGTGTGGGCAGAACCAAACCCCTGACCCAAACATTAATATGCAGAGTGTGGGCAGAACCAAACCCCTGATCCAAACATTAATATGCAGTGTGTGGGCAGAACCAACCCCCTGATCCAAACATTAATATGCAGAGTGTGGGCAGAACCAAACCCCTGATCCAAACATTAATATGCAGTGTGTGGGCAGAACCAAACCCCTGACCCAAACATTAATATGCAGAGTGTGGGGAGAACCAAACCCCTGACCCAAACATTACTATGCAGTGTGTGGGCAGAACCAAACCCCTGATCCAAACATTAATATGCAGAGTGTGGGGAGAACCAAACCCCTGACCCAAACATTACTATGCAGTGTGTGGGCAGAACCAAACCCCTGACCCAAACATTAATATGCAGAGTGTGGGCAGAACCAAACCCCTGACCCAAACATTAATATGCAGAGTGTGGGCAGAACCAAACCCCTGACCCAAACATTAATATGCAGAGTGTGGGCAGAACCAAACCCCTGACCCAAACATTAATATGCAGAGTGTGGGGAGAGCCAAACCCCTGACCCAAACATTAATATGCAGTGTGTGGGCAGAACCAAACCCCATGACTCAAACATTAATATGCAGAGTGTGGGCAGAACCAAACCCCTGACCCAAACATTAATATGCAGAGTGTGGGGAGAGCCAAACCCCTGACCCAAACATTAATATGCAGAGTGTGGGCAGAACCAAACCCCTGACCCAAACATTAATATGCAGAGTGTGGGGAGAGCCAAACCCCTGACCCAAACATTAATATGCAGAGTGTGGGGAGAACCAAACCTCTGACCCAAACATTAATATTCAGTGTGTGGGCAGAACCAAACCCCTGACCCAAATATTAATATGCAGAGTGTGGGCAGAACCAAACCCCTGATCCAAACATTAATATGCAGTGTGTGGGCAGAACCAACCCCCTGATCCAAACATTAATATGCAGTGTGTGGGCAGAACCAACCCCCTGATCCAAACATTAATATGCAGTGTGTGGGCAGAACCAAACCCCTGATCCAAACATTAATATGCAGTGTGTGGGCAGAACCAAACCCCTGACTCAAACATTAATATGCAGTGTGTGGGCAGAACCAAACCCCTGACCCAAACATTAATATGCAGTGTGTGGGCAGAACCAAACCCCTGACCCAAACATTAATATGCAGAGTGTGGGCAGAACCAGCCCCCTGACCCAAACATTAATATGCAGAGTGTGGGCAGAACCAGCCCCCTGACCCAAACATTAATATGCAGAGTGTGGGGAGAGCCAAACCTCTGACCCAAACATTAATATGCAGAGTGTGGGCAGAACCAGCCCCCTGACCCAAACATTAATATGCAGTGTGTGGGCAGAACCAACCCCCTGATCCAAACATTAATATGCAGTGTGTGGGCAGAACCAAACCCCTGACCCAAACATTAATATGCAGAGTGTGGCAGAACCAAACCCCTGATCCAAACATTAATATGCAGTGTGTGGGCAGAACCAACCCCCTGATCCAAACATTAATATGCAGTGTGTGGGCGGATCAACCCCCTGATCCAAACATTAATATGCAGTGTGTGGGCAGAACCAAACCCCTGACCCAAACATTAATATGCAGAGTGTGGGGAGAACCAAACCCCTGACCCAAACATTACTATGCAGTGTGTGGGCAGAACCAACCCCCTGATCCAAACATTAATATGCAGTGTGTGGGCAGAACCAAACCCCTGATCCAAACATTAATATGCAGTGTGTGGGCAGAACCAAACCCCTGACCCAAACATTAATATGCAGAGTGTGGGGAGAACCAAACCCCTGACCCAAAAATTACTATGCAGTGTGTGGGCAGAACCAAACCCCTGATCCAAACATTAATATGCAGAGTGTGGGGAGAACCAAACCCCTGACCCAAACATTACTATGCAGTGTGTGGGCAGAACCAAACCCCTGACCCAAACATTAATATGCAGAGTGTGGGCAGAACCAAACCCCTGACCCAAACATTAATATGCAGAGTGTGGGCAGAACCAAACCCCTGACTCAAACATTAATATGCAGAGTGTGGGCAGAACCAAACCCCTGACCCAAACATTAATATGCAGAGTGTGGGCAGAACCAAACCCCTGACCCAAACATTAATATGCAGAGTGTGGGCAGAACCAAACCCCTGACTCAAGCATTAATATGCAGAGTGTGGGCAGAACCAAACCCCTGACCCAAACATTAATATGCAGAGTGTGGGCAGAACCAAACCCCTGACCCAAACATTAATATGCAGAGTGTGGGGAGAGCCAAACCCCTGACCCAAACATTAATATGCAGAGTGTGGGCAGAACCAAACCCCTGACCCAAATATTAATATGCAGAGTGTGGGCAGAACCAAACCCCTGACCCAAACATTAATATGCAGTGTGTGGGGAGAGCGAAACCCCTGACCCAAACATTAATATGCAGAGTGTGGGGAGAGCCAAACCCCTGACCCAAACATTAATATGCAGAGTGTGGGCAGAACCAAACCTCTGACCCAAACATTAATATTCAGTGTGTGGGCAGAACCAAATCCATGACCCAAACATTAATATGCAGCGTGTGGGGAGAGCCAAACCCCTGACCCAAACATTAATATTCAGTGTGTGGGCAGAACCAAACCCCTGACCCAAACATTAATATGCAGCGTGTGAGGAGAGCCAAACCCCTGACCCAAACATTAATATGCAGTGTGTGGGCAGAACCAAGTCCCTGACCCAAACATTAATATGCAGTGTGTGGGCAGGACCAACCCCCTGACCCAAACATTAATATGCAATGAGTGGGCAGAACCAAACCCCTGACCCAAACATTAATATGCAGAGTGTGGGGAGAGCCAAACCCATGACCCAAACATTAATATGCAGTGTGTGGGCAGAACCAGCCCCCTGACCCAAACATTAATATACAGAGTATGGGCAGAACCAAACCCCTGACCCAAACATTAATATGCAGAGTGTGGGCAGAACCAGCCCCCTGACCCAAACATTAATATGCAGAGTGTGGGGAGAACCAAACCTCTGACCCAAACATTAATATGCAGAGTGTGGGCAGAACCAAACCCCTGACCCAAACATTAATATGCAGAGTGTGGGCAGAACCAAACCCCTGACCCAAACATTAATATGCAATGAGTGGGCAGAACCAAACCCCTGACCCAAACATTAATATGCAGAGTGTGGGGAGAGCCAAACCCCTGACCCAAACATTAATATGCAGTGTGTGGGCAGAACCAAACCCCTGACCCAAACATTAATATGCAGAGTGTGGGCAGAACCAGCCCCCTGACCCAAACATTAATATGCAGAGTGTGGGGAGAACCAAACCTCTGACCCAAACATTAATATGCAGAGTGTGGGCAGAACCAAACCCCTGACCCAAACATTAATATGCAGAGTGTGGGGAGAACCAAACCCCTGACCCAAACATTAATATGCAGAGTGTGGGCAGAACCAAACCCCTGACCCAAACATTAATATGCAGAGTGTGGGCAGAACCAAACCCCTGACCCAAACATTAATATACAGTGTGTGGGCAGAACCAGCCCCCTGACCCAAACATTAATATGCAGAGTGTGGGCAGAACCAAACCCCTGACCCAAACATTAATATGCAGAGTGTGGGCAGAACCAGCCCCCTGACCCAAACATTAATATGCAGAGTGTGGGGAGAACCAAACCCCTGACCCAAACATTAATATGCAGAGTGTGGGGAGAGCCAAACCCCTGACCCAAACATTAATATGCAGAGTGTGGGGAGAACCAAACCTCTGACCCAAACATTAATATGCAGAGTGTGGGGAGAGCCAAACCCCTGACCCAAACATTAATATGCAGAGTGTGGGCAGAACCAAACCCCTGACCCAAACATTAATATGCAGAGTGTGGGCAGAACCAAACCCCTGACCCAAACATTAATATGCAGAGTGTGGGCAGAACCAAACCCCTGACCCAAACATTAATATGCAGTGTGTGGGCAGAACCAGCCCCCTGACCCAAACATTAATATGCAGTGTGTGGGCAGAACCAAACCCCTGACCCAAACATTAATATGTAGAGTGTGGGGAGAGCCAAACCCCTGACCCAAACATTAATATGCAGAGTGTGGGCAGAACCAAACCTCTGACCCAAACATTAATATGCAGTGTGTGGGCAGAACCAGCCCCCTGACCCAAACATTAATATGCAGAGTGTGGGGAGAGCCAAACCCCTGACCCAAACATTAATATGCAGAGTGTGGGCAGAACCAAACCCCTGACCCAAACATTAATATGCAGAGTGTGGGCAGAACCAAACCCCTGACCCAAACATTAATATGCAGTGTGTGGGCAGAACCAAACCCCTGACCCAAACATTAATATGCAGAGTGTGGGGAGAGCCAAACCCCTGACCCAAACATTAATATGCAGAGTGTGGGGAGAGCCAAACCCCTGACCCAAACATTAATATGCAGAGTGTGGGGAGAACCAAACCTCTGACCCAAACATTAATATTCAGTGTGTGGGCAGAACCAAACCCCTGACCCAAATATTAATATGCAGAGTGTGGGCAAAACCAAACCCCTGACCCAAACATTAATATGCAGTGTGTGGGGAGAGCGAAACCCCTGACCCAAACATTAATATGCAGAGTGTGGGGAGAACCAAACCTCTGACCCAAACATTAATATTCAGTGTGTGGGCAGAACCAAACCCCTGACCCAAATATTAATATGCAGAGTGTGGGCAGAACCAAACCCCTGACCCAAACATTAATATGCAGTGTGTGGGGAGAGCGAAACCCCTGACCCAAACATTAATATGCAGAGTGTGGGCAGAACCAAACCTCTGACCCAAACATTAATATTCAGTGTGTGGGCAGAACCAAATCCCTGACCCAAACATTAATATGCAGCATGTGGGGAGAACCAAACCCCTGACCCAAACATTAATATGCAGTGTGTGGGCAGAACCAAACCCCCTGATCCAAACATTAATATGCAGTGTGTGGGCAGAACCAAACCCCTGATCCAAACATTAATATGCAGTGTGTGGGCAGAACCAAACCCCTGACCCAAACATTAATATGCAGAGTGTGGGCAGAACCAGCCCCCTGACCCAAACATTAATATGCAGAGTGTGGGCAGAACCAGCCCCCTGACCCAAACATTAATATGCAGAGTGTGGGCAGAACCAGCCCCCTGACCCAAACATTAATATGCAGAGTGTGGGGAGAGCCAAACCTCTGACCCAAACATTAATATGCAGAGTGTGGGCAGAACCAGCCCCCTGACCCAAACATTAATATGCAGAGTGTGGGCAGAACCAAACCCCTGATCCAAACATTAATATGCAGTGTGTGGGCAGAACCAACCCCCTGATCCAAACATTAATATGCAGTGTGTGGGCAGAACCAACCCCCTGATCCAAACATTAATATGCAGTGTGTGGGCAGAACCAAACCCCTGATCCAAACATTAATATGCAGTGTGTGGGCAGAACCAAACCCCTGACCCAAACATTAATATGCAGAGTGTGGGGAGAACCAAACCCCTGACCCAAACATTACTATGCAGTGTGTGGGCAGAACCAAACCCCTGATCCAAACATTAATATGCAGAGTGTGGGGAGAACCAAACCCCTGACCCAAACATTACTATGCAGTGTGTGGGCAGAACCAAACCCCTGACCCAAACATTAATATGCAGAGTGTGGGCAGAACCAAACCCCTGACCCAAACATTAATATGCAGAGTGTGGGCAGAACCAAACCCCTGACCCAAACATTAATATGCAGAGTGTGGGCAGAACCAAACCCCTGACCCAAACATTAATATGCAGAGTGTGGGGAGAGCCAAACCCCTGACCCAAACATTAATATGCAGTGTGTGGGCAGAACCAAACCCCATGACTCAAACATTAATATGCAGAGTGTGGGCAGAACCAAACCCCTGACCCAAACATTAATATGCAGAGTGTGGGGAGAGCCAAACCCCTGACCCAAACATTAATATGCAGAGTGTGGGCAGAACCAACCCCCTGACCCAAACATTAATATGCAGAGTGTGGGGAGAGCCAAACCCCTGACCCAAACATTAATATGCAGAGTGTGGGGAGAACCAAACCTCTGACCCAAACATTAATATTCAGTGTGTGGGCAGAACCAAACCCCTGACCCAAATATTAATATGCAGAGTGTGGGCAGAACCAAACCCCTGATCCAAACATTAATATGCAGTGTGTGGGCAGAACCAACCCCCTGATCCAAACATTAATATGCAGTGTGTGGGCAGAACCAACCCCCTGATCCAAACATTAATATGCAGTGTGTGGGCAGAACCAAACCCCTGATCCAAACATTAATATGCAGTGTGTGGGCAGAACCAAACCCCTGACTCAAACATTAATATGCAGTGTGTGGGCAGAACCAAACCCCTGACCCAAACATTAATATGCAGTGTGTGGGCAGAACCAAACCCCTGACCCAAACATTAATATGCAGAGTGTGGGCAGAACCAGCCCCCTGACCCAAACATTAATATGCAGAGTGTGGGCAGAACCAGCCCCCTGACCCAAACATTAATATGCAGAGTGTGGGGAGAGCCAAACCTCTGACCCAAACATTAATATGCAGTGTGTGGGCAGAACCAACCCCCTGATCCAAACATTAATATGCAGTGTGTGGGCAGAACCAAACCCCTGATCCAAACATTAATATGCAGTGTGTGGGCAGAACCAACCCCCTGATCCAAACATTAATATGCAGTGTGTGGGCAGAACCAAACCCCTGACCCAAACATTAATATGCAGAGTGTGGCAGAACCAAACCCCTGATCCAAACATTAATATGCAGTGTGTGGGCAGAACCAACCCCCTGATCCAAACATTAATATGCAGTGTGTGGGCGGATCAACCCCCTGATCCAAACATTAATATGCAGTGTGTGGGCAGAACCAAACCCCTGACCCAAACATTAATATGCAGAGTGTGGGGAGAACCAAACCCCTGACCCAAACATTACTATGCAGTGTGTGGGCAGAACCAACCCCCTGATCCAAACATTAATATGCAGTGTGTGGGCAGAACCAAACCCCTGATCCAAACATTAATATGCAGTGTGTGGGCAGAACCAAACCCCTGACCCAAACATTAATATGCAGAGTGTGGGGAGAACCAAACCCCTGACCCAAACATTACTATGCAGTGTGTGGGCAGAACCAAACCCCTGATCCAAACATTAATATGCAGAGTGTGGGGAGAACCAAACCCCTGACCCAAACATTACTATGCAGTGTGTGGGCAGAACCAAACCCCTGACCCAAACATTAATATGCAGAGTGTGGGCAGAACCAAACCCCTGACCCAAACATTAATATGCAGAGTGTGGGCAGAACCAAACCCCTGACTCAAACATTAATATGCAGAGTGTGGGCAGAACCAAACCCCTGACCCAAACATTAATATGCAGAGTGTGGGCAGAACCAAACCCCTGACCCAAACATTAATATGCAGAGTGTGGGGAGAGCCAAACCCCTGACCCAAACATTAATATGCAGAGTGTGGGCAGAACCAAACCCCTGACCCAAATATTAATATGCAGAGTGTGGGCAGAACCAAACCCCTGACCCAAACATTAATATGCAGTGTGTGGGGAGAGCGAAACCCCTGACCCAAACATTAATATGCAGAGTGTGGGGAGAGCCAAACCCCTGACCCAAACATTAATATGCAGAGTGTGGGCAGAACCAAACCTCTGACCCAAACATTAATATTCAGTGTGTGGGCAGAACCAAATCCCTGACCCAAACATTAATATGCAGCGTGTGGGGAGAGCCAAACCCCTGACCCAAACATTAATATTCAGTGTGTGGGCAGAACCAAACCCCTGACCCACACATTAATATGCAGCGTGTGAGGAGAGCCAAACCCCTGACCCAAACATTAATATGCAGTGTGTGGGCAGAACCAAGTCCCTGACCCAAACATTAATATGCAGTGTGTGGGCAGAACCAAGTCCCTGACCCAAACATTAATATGCAGTGTGTGGGCAGAACCAACCCCCTGACCCAAACATTAATATGCAATGAGTGGGCAGAACCAAACCCCTGACCCAAACATTAATATGCAGAGTGTGGGGAGAGCCAAACCCCTGACCCAAACATTAATATGCAGTGTGTGGGCAGAACCAGCCCCCTGACCCAAACATTAATATGCAGAGTGTGGGCAGAACCAAACCCCTGACCCAAACATTAATATGCAGAGTGTGGGCAGAACCAGCCCCCTGACCCAAACATTAATATGCAGAGTGTGGGGAGAACCAAACCTCTGACCCAAACATTAATATGCAGAGTGTGGGCAGAACCAAACCCCTGACCCAAACATTAATATGCAGAGTGTGGGCAGAACCAAACCCCTGACCCAAACATTAATATGCAGAGTGTGGGCAGAACCAAACCCCTGACCCAAACATTAATATACAGTGTGTGGGCAGAACCAGCCCCCTGACCCAAACATTAATATGCAGAGTGTGGGCAGAACCAAACCCCTGACCCAAACATAAATATGCAGAGTGTGGGCAGAACCAGCCCCCTGACCCAAACATTAATATGCAGAGTGTGGGGAGAACCAAACCCCTGACCCAAACATTAATATGCAGAGTGTGGGGAGAGCCAAACCCCTGACCCAAACATTAATATGCAGAGTGTGGGGAGAACCAAACCTCTGACCCAAACATTAATATGCAGAGTGTGGGGAGAGCCAAACCCCTGACCCAAACAATAATATGCAGAGTGTGGGCAGAACCAAACCCCTGACCCAAACATTAATATTCAGTGTGTGGGCAGAACCAAACCCCTGACCCAAACATTAATATGCAGAGTGTGGGCAGAACCAAACCCCTGACCCAAACATTAATATGCAGTGTGTGGGCAGAACCAGCCCCCTGACCCAAACATTAATATGCAGTGTGTGGGCAGAACCAAACCCCTGACCCAAACATTAATATGTAGAGTGTGGGGAGAGCCAAACCCCTGACCCAAACATTAATATGCAGAGTGTGGGCAGAACCAAACCTCTGACCCAAACATTAATATGCAGTGTGTGGGCAGAACCAGCCCCCTGACCCAAACATTAATATGCAGAGTGTGGGGAGAGCCAAACCCCTGACCCAAACATTAATATGCAGAGTGTGGGCAGAACCAAACCCCTGACCCAAACATTAATATGCAGAGTGTGGGCAGAACCAAACCCCTGACCCAAACATTAATATGCAGTGTGTGGGCAGAACCAAACCCCTGACCCAAACATTAATATGCAGAGTGTGGGGAGAGCCAAACCCCTGACCCAAACATTAATATGCAGAGTGTGGGGAGAGCCAAACCCCTGACCCAAACATTAATATGCAGAGTGTGGGGAGAACCAAACCTCTGACCCAAACATTAATATTCAGTGTGTGGGCAGAACCAAACCCCTGACCCAAATATTAATATGCAGAGTGTGGGCAGAACCAAACCCCTGACCCAAACATTAATATGCAGTGTGTGGGGAGAGCGAAACCCCTGACCCAAACATTAATATGCAGAGTGTGGGGAGAACCAAACCTCTGACCCAAACATTAATATTCAGTGTGTGGGCAGAACCAAACCCCTGACCCAAATATTAATATGCAGAGTGTGGGCAGAACCAAACCCCTGACCCAAACATTAATATGCAGAGTGTGGGCAGAACCAAACCCCTGACCCAAATATTAATATGCAGAGTGTGGGCAGAACCAAACCCCTGACCCAAACATTAATATGCAGTGTGTGGGGAGAGCGAAACCCCTGACCCAAACATTAATATGCAGAGTGTGGGCAGAACCAAACCTCTGACCTAAACATTAATATTCAGTGTGTGGGCAGAACCAAATCCCTGACCCAAACAATAATATGCAGCGTGTGGGGAGAGCCAAACCCCTGACCCAAACATTAATATGCAGCGTGTGGGGAGAGCCAAACCCCTGACCCAAACATTAATATTCAGTGTGTGGGCAGAACCAAACCCCTGACCCAAACATTAATATTCAGTGTGTGGGCAGAACCAAACCCCTGACCCAAACATTAATATGCAGCGTGTGGGGAGAGCCAAACCCCTGACCCAAACATTAATATGCAGAGTGTGGGCAGAACCAAACCCCTGACCCAAACATTAATATGCAGAGTGTGGGCAGAACCAAACCCCTGACCCAAACATTAATATTCAGTGTGTGGGCAGAACCAATCCCTGACCCAAACATTAATATTCAGTGTGTGGGCAGAACCAAACCCCTGACCCAAACATTAATATGCAGCGTGTGGGGAGAGCCAAACCCCTGACCCAAACATTAATATGCAGTGTGTGGGCAGAACCAAACCCCTGACCCAAACATTAATATGCAGTGTGTGGGCAGAACCAGCCCCCTGACCCAAACATTAATATGCAATGAGTGGGCAGAACCAAACCCCTGACCCAAACATTAATATGCAGTGTGTGGGCAGAACCAAACCCCTGACCCAAACATTAATATGCAGTGTGTGGGCAGAACCAAACCTCTGACCCAAACATTAATATGCAGAGTGTGGGGAGAACCAAACCCCTGACCCAAACATTAATATGCAGTGTGTGGGCAGAACCAAACCTCTGACCCAAACATTAATATGCAGAGTGTGGGCAGAACCAAACCCCTGACCCAAACATTAATATGCAGAGTGTGGGCAGAACCAAACCCCTGACCCAAACATTAATATGCAGAGTGTGGGCAGAACCAAACCCCTGACCCAAACATTAATATGCAGAGTGTGGGCAGAACCAAACCCCTGACCCAAACATTAATATGCAGAGTGTGGGCAGAACCAAACCCCTGACCCAAACATTAATATGCAGAGTGTGGGCAGAACCAGCCCCCTGACCCAAACATTAATATGCAGTGTGTGGGCAGAACCAAACCCCTGACCCAAACATTAATATGCAGAGTGTGGGCAGAACCAAACCCCTGACCCAAACATTAATATGCAGAGTGTGGGCAGAACCAAACCCCTGACCCAAACATTAATATGCAGAGTGTGGGCAGAACCAAACCCCTGACCCAAACATTAATATGCAGAGTGTGGGCAGAACCAGCCCCCTGACCCAAACATTAATATGCAGTGTGTGGGCAGAACCAAACCTCTGACCCAAACATTAATATGCAGTGTGTGGGCAGAACCAAACCCCTGACCCAAACATTAATATGCAGTGTGTGGGGAGAGCCAAACCCCTGACCCAAACATTAATATGCAGTGTGTGGGGAGAGCCAAACCCCTGACCCAAACATTAATATGCAGTGTGTGGGCAGAACCAGCCCCCTGACCCAAACATTAATATGCAGTGTGTGGGCAGAACCAAACCTCTGACCCAAACATTAATATGCAGTGTGTGGGCAGAACCAAACCCCTGACCCAAACATTAATATGCAGTGTGTGGGGAGAGCGAAACCCCTGACCCAAACATTAATATGCAGAGTGTGGGGAGAGCCAAACCCCTGACCCAAACATTAATATGCAGAGTGTGGGCAGAACCAAACCTCTGACCCAAACATTAATATTCAGTGTGTGGGCAGAACCAAATCCCTGACCCAAACATTAATATGCAGCGTGTGGGGAGAGCCAAACCCCTGACCCAAACATTAATATTCAGTGTGTGGGCAGAACCAAACCCCTGACCCAAACATTAATATGCAGCGTGTGAGGAGAGCCAAACCCCTGACCCAAACATTAATATGCAGAGTGTGGGCAGAACCAAGTCCCTGACCCAAACATTAATATGCAGTGTGTGGGCAGAACCAAGTCCCTGACCCAAACATTAATATGCAGTGTGTGGGCAGAACCAACCCCCTGACCCAAACATTAATATGCAATGAGTGGGCAGAACCAAACCCCTGACCCAAACATTAATATGCAGAGTGTGGGGAGAGCCAAACCCCTGACCCAAACATTAATATGCAGTGTGTGGGCAGAACCAGCCCCCTGACCCAAACATTAATATGCAGAGTGTGGGCAGAACCAAACCCCTGACCCAAACATTAATATGCAGAGTGTGGGCAGAACCAGCCCCCTGACCCAAACATTAATATGCAGAGTGTGGGGAGAACCAAACCTCTGACCCAAACATTAATATGCAGAGTGTGGGCAGAACCAAACCCCTGACCCAAACATTAATATGCAGAGTGTGGGCAGAACCAAACCCCTGACCCAAACATTAATATGCAGAGTGTGGGCAGAACCAAACCCCTGACCCAAACATTAATATACAGTGTGTGGGCAGAACCAGCCCCCTGACCCAAACATTAATATGCAGAGTGTGGGCAGAACCAAACCCCTGACCCAAACATAAATATGCAGAGTGTGGGCAGAACCAGCCCCCTGACCCAAACATTAATATGCAGAGTGTGGGCAGAACCAAACCCCTGACCCAAACATTAATATGCAGAGTGTGTGCAGAACCAAACCCCTGACCCAAACATTAATATGCAGTGTGTGGGGAGAACCAAACCCCTGACCCAAACATTAATATGCAGAGTGTGGGGAGAGCCAAACCCCTGACCCAAACATTAATATGCAGAGTGTGGGGAGAACCAAACCTCTGACCCAAACATTAATATGCAGAGTGTGGGGAGAGCCAAACCCCTGACCCAAACATTAATATGCAGAGTGTGGGCAGAACCAAACCCCTGACCCAAACATTAATATGCAGAGTGTGGGCAGAACCAAACCCCTGACCCAAACATTAATATGCAGAGTGTGGGCAGAACCAAACCCCTGACCCAAACATTAATATGCAGTGTGTGGGCAGAACCAGCCCCCTGACCCAAACATTAATATGCAGTGTGTGGGCAGAACCAAACCCCTGACCCAAACATTAATATGTAGAGTGTGGGGAGAGCCAAACCCCTGACCCAAACATTAATATGCAGAGTGTGGGCAGAACCAAACCTCTGACCCAAACATTAATATGCAGTGTGTGGGCAGAACCAAACCTCTGACCCAAACATTAATATGCAGTGTGTGGGCAGAACCAGCCCCCTGACCCAAACATTAATATGCAGAGTGTGGGGAGACCCAAACCCCTGACCCAAACATTAATATGCAGAGTGTGGGCAGAACCAAACCCCTGACCCAAACATTAATATGCAGAGTGTGGGCAGAACCAAACCCCTGACCCAAACATTAATATGCAGTGTGTGGGCAGAACCAAACCCCTGACCCAAACATTAATATGCAGAGTGTGGGGAGAGCCAAACCCCTGACCCAAACATTAATATGCAGAGTGTGGGGAGAGCCAAACCCCTGACCCAAACATTAATATGCAGAGTGTGGGGAGAACCAAACCTCTGACCCAAACATTAATATTCAGTGTGTGGGCAGAACCAAACCCCTGACCCAAATATTAATATGCAGAGTGTGGGCAGAACCAAACCCCTGACCCAAACATTAATATGCAGTGTGTGGGGAGAGCGAAACCCCTGACCCAAACATTAATATGCAGAGTGTGGGGAGAACCAAACCTCTGACCCAAACATTAATATTCAGTGTGTGGGCAGAACCAAACCCCTGACCCAAATATTAATATGCAGAGTGTGGGCAGAACCAAACCCCTGACCCAAACATTAATATGCAGTGTGTGGGGAGAGCGAAACCCCTGACCCAAACATTAATATGCAGAGTGTGGGCAGAACCAAACCTCTGACCTAAACATTAATATTCAGTGTGTGGGCAGAACCAAATCCCTGACCCAAACAATAATATGCAGCGTGTGGGGAGAGCCAAACCCCTGACCCAAACATTAATATGCAGCGTGTGGGGAGAGCCAAACCCCTGACCCAAACATTAATATGCAGAGTGTGGGAAGAACCAAACCCCTGACCCAAACATTAATATTCAGTGTGTGGGCAGAACCAAACCCCTGACCCAAACATTAATATTCAGTGTGTGGGCAGAACCAAACCCCTGACCCAAACATTAATATGCAGCGTGTGGGGAGAGCCAAACCCCTGACCCAAACATTAATATGCAGAGTGTGGGCAGAACCAAACCCCTGACCCAAACATTAATATGCAGTGTGTGGGCAGAACCAGCCCCCTGACCCAAACATTAATATGCAATGAGTGGGCAGAACCAAACCCCTGACCCAAACATTAATATGCAGAGTGTGGGGAGAGCCAAACCCCTGACCCAAACATTAATATGCAGTGTGTGGGCAGAACCAAACCTCTGACCCAAACATTAATATGCAGAGTGTGGGCAGAACCAAACCCCTGACCCAAACATTAATATGCAGAGTGTGGGGAGAGCCAAACCCCTGACCCAAACATTAATATGCAGTGTGTGGGGAGAACCAGCCCCCTGACCCAAACATTAATATGCAGTGTGTGGGGAGAGCCAAACCCCTGACCCAAACATTAATATGCAGTGTGTGGGCAGAACCAGCCCCCTGACCCAAACATTAATATGCAGAGTGTGGGGAGACCCAAACCCCTGACCCAAACATTAATATGCAGAGTGTGGGCAGAACCAAACCCCTGACCCAAACATTAATATGCAGAGTGTGGGCAGAACCAAACCCCTGACCCAAACATTAATATGCAGTGTGTGGGCAGAACCAAACCCCTGACCCAAACATTAATATGCAGAGTGTGGGGAGAGCCAAACCCCTGACCCAAACATTAATATGCAGTGTGTGGGCAGAACCAGCCCCCTGACCCAAACATTAATATGCAGTGTGTGGGCAGAACCAAACCTCTGACCCAAACATTAATATGCAGTGTGTGGGCAGAACCAGCCCCCTGACCCAAACATTAATATGCAGAGTGTGGGGAGACCCAAACCCCTGACCCAAACATTAATATGCAGAGTGTGGGCAGAACCAAACCCCTGACCCAAACATTAATATGCAGAGTGTGGGCAGAACCAAACCCCTGACCCAAACATTAATATGCAGTGTGTGGGCAGAACCAAACCCCTGACCCAAACATTAATATGCAGAGTGTGGGGAGAGCCAAACCCCTGACCCAAACATTAATATGCAGAGTGTGGGGAGAGCCAAACCCCTGACCCAAACATTAATATGCAGAGTGTGGGGAGAACCAAACCTCTGACCCAAACATTAATATTCAGTGTGTGGGCAGAACCAAACCCCTGACCCAAATATTAATATGCAGAGTGTGGGCAGAACCAAACCCCTGACCCAAACATTAATATGCAGTGTGTGGGGAGAGCGAAACCCCTGACCCAAACATTAATATGCAGAGTGTGGGGAGAACCAAACCTCTGACCCAAACATTAATATTCAGTGTGTGGGCAGAACCAAACCCCTGACCCAAATATTAATATGCAGAGTGTGGGCAGAACCAAACCCCTGACCCAAACATTAATATGCAGTGTGTGGGGAGAGCGAAACCCCTGACCCAAACATTAATATGCAGAGTGTGGGCAGAACCAAACCTCTGACCTAAACATTAATATTCAGTGTGTGGGCAGAACCAAATCCCTGACCCAAACAATAATATGCAGCGTGTGGGGAGAGCCAAACCCCTGACCCAAACATTAATATGCAGCGTGTGGGGAGAGCCAAACCCCTGACCCAAACATTAATATGCAGAGTGTGGGCAGAACCAAACCCCTGACCCAAACATTAATATTCAGTGTGTGGGCAGAACCAAACCCCTGACCCAAACATTAATATTCAGTGTGTGGGCAGAACCAAACCCCTGACCCAAACATTAATATGCAGCGTGTGGGGAGAGCCAAACCCCTGACCCAAACATTAATATGCAGAGTGTGGGCAGAACCAAACCCCTGACCCAAACATTAATATGCAGTGTGTGGGCAGAACCAGCCCCCTGACCCAAACATTAATATGCAATGAGTGGGCAGAACCAAACCCCTGACCCAAACATTAATATGCAGAGTGTGGGGAGAGCCAAACCCCTGACCCAAACATTAATATGCAGTGTGTGGGCAGAACCAAACCTCTGACCCAAACATTAATATGCAGAGTGTGGGCAGAACCAAACCCCTGACCCAAACATTAATATGCAGAGTGTGGGGAGAGCCAAACCCCTGACCCAAACATTAATATGCAGTGTGTGGGCAGAACCAGCCCCCTGACCCAAACATTAATATGCAGTGTGTGGGGAGAGCCAAACCCCTGACCCAAACATTAATATGCAGTGTGTGGGCAGAACCAGCCCCCTGACCCAAACATTAATATGCAGTGTGTGGGGAGAGCCAAACCCCTGACCCAAACATTAATATGCAGCGTGTGGGGAGAGCCAAACCCCTGACCCAAACATTAATATGCAGTGTGTGGGCAGAACCAAACCCCTGACCCAAACATTAATATGCAGTGTGTGGGCAGAACCAGCCCCCTGACCCAAACATTAATATGCAATGAGTGGGCAGAACCAAACCCCTGACCCAAACATTAATATGCAGTGTGTGGGCAGAACCAAACCCCTGACCTAAACATTAATATGCAGAGTGTGGGCAGAACCAAACCCCTGACCCAAACATTAATATGCAGAGTGTGGGCAGAACCAAACCCCTGACCCAAACATTAATATGCAGAGTGTGGGCAGAACCAAACCCCTGACCCAAACATTAATATGCAGAGTGTGGGCAGAACCAAACCCCTGACCCAAACATTAATATGCAGAGTGTGGGCAGAACCAGCCCCCTGACCCAAACATTAATATGCAGTGTGTGGGCAGAACCAAACCCCTGACCCAAACATTAATATGCAGAGTGTGGGCAGAACCAAACCCCTGACCCAAACATTAATATGCAGAGTGTGGGCAGAACCAAACCCCTGACCCAAACATTAATATGCAGAGTGTGGGGAGAGCCAAACCCCTGACCCAAACATTAATATGCAGTGTGTGGGCAGAACCAGCCCCCTGACCCAAACATTAATATGCAGTGTGTGGGCAGAACCAAACCTCTGACCCGAACATTAATATGCAGTGTGTGGGCAGAACCAAACCCCTGACCCAAACATTTATATGCAGTGTGTGGGCAGAACCAGCCCCCTGACCCAAACATTAATATGCAGAGTGTGGGGAGAGCCAAACCCCTGACCCAAACATTAATATGCAGTGTGTGGGGAGAACCAAACCTCTGACCCAAACATTAATATGCAGTGTGTGGGCAGAACCAAACCCCTGACCCAAACATTAATATGCAGTGTGTGGGCAGAACCTGCCCCCTGACCCAAACATTAATATGCAGAGTGTGGGGAGAACCAAACCCCTGGCCCAAACATTAATATGCAGTGTGTGGGCAGAACCTGCCCCCTGACCCAAACATTAATATGCAGTGTGTGGGCAGAACCTGCCCTCTGACCCAAACATTAATATGCAGAGTGTGGGCAGAACCAAACCCCTGACCCAAACATTAATATGCAGTGTGTGGGCAGAACCTGCCCCCTGACCCAAACATTAATATGCAGTGTGTGGGCAGAACCTGCCCTCTGACCCAAACATTAATATGCAGAGTGTGGGGAGAACCAAACCCCTGACCCAAACATTAATATGCAGTGTGTGGGCAGAACCAAACCTCTGTCCCAAACATTAATATGCAGAGTGTGGGGAGAGCCAAACCCCTGACCCAAACATTAATATGCAGAGTGTGGGCAGAACCAAACCCCTGACCCAAACATTAATATGCAGAGTGTGGGGAGAGCCAAACCCCTGACCCAAACATTAATATGCAGAGTGTGGGGAGAACCAAACCCCTGACCCAAACATTAATATGCAGAGTGTGGGCAGAACCAAACCCCTGACCCAAACATTAATATGCAGAGTGTGGGCAGAACCAAACCCCTGACCCAAACATTAATATGCAGAGTGTGGGGAGAGCCAAACCCCTGACCCAAACATTAATATGCAGAGTGTGGGGAGAACCAAACCTCTGACCCAAACATTAATATGCAGAGTGTGGGCAGAACCAAACCTCTGACCCAAACATTAATATGCAGAGTGTGGGCAGAACCAAACCCCTGACCCAAACATTAATATGCAGAGTGTGGGCAGAACCAAACCCCTGACCCAAACATTAATATGCAGAGTGTGGGCAGAACCAAATCCCTGACCCAAACATTAATATGCAGCGTGTGGGGAGAGCCAAACCCCTGACCCAAACATTAATATGCAGCGTGTGGGGAGAGCCAAACCCCTGACCCAAACATTAATATGCAGTGTGTGGGCAGAACCAAACCCCTGACCCAAACATTAATATGCAGTGTGTGGGCAGAACCAGCCCCCTGACCCAAACATTAATATGCAATGAGTGGGCAGAACCAAACCCCTGACCCAAACATTAATATGCAGAGTGTGGGGAGAGCCAAACCCCTGACCCAAACATTAATATGCAGTGTGTGGGCAGAACCAGCCCCCTGACCCAAACATTAATATGCAGAGTGTGGGCAGAACCAAACCCCTGACCCAAACATTAATATGCAGAGTGTGGGCAGAACCAGCCCCCTGACCCAAACATTAATATGCAGAGTGTGGGCAGAACCAAACCCCTGACCCAAACATTAATATGCAGAGTGTGGGGAGAACCAAACCCCTGACCCAAACATTAATATGCAGAGTGTGGGGAGAACCAGCCCCCTGACCCAAACATTAATATGCAGAGTGTGGGCAGAACCAGCCCCCTGACCCAAACATTAATATGCAGAGTGTGGGGAGAACCAGCCCCCTGACCCAAACATTAATATGCAGAGTGTGGGCAGAACCAGCCCCCTGACCCAAACATTAATATGCAGAGTGTGGGCAGAACCAAACCCCTGACCCAAACATTAATATGCAGAGTGTGGGCAGAACCAGCCCCCTGACCCAAACATTAATATGCAGAGTGTGGGGAGAACCAAACCTCTGACCCAAACATTAATATGCAGAGTGTGGGCAGAACCAAACCCCTGACCCAAACATTAATATGCAGAGTGTGGGCAGAACCAAACCCCTGACCCAAACATTAATATGCAGAGTGTGGGCAGAACCAAACCCCTGACCCAAACATTAATATACAGTGTGTGGGCAGAACCAGCCCCCTGACCCAAACATTAATATGCAGAGTGTGGGCAGAACCAAACCCCTGACCCAAACATTAATATGCAGAGTGTGGGCAGAACCAGCCCCCTGACCCAAACATTAATATGCAGAGTGTGGGGAGAACCAAACCTCTGACCCAAACATTAATATGCAGAGTGTGGGCAGAACCAAACCCCTGACCCAAACATTAATATGCAGAGTGTGGGCAGAACCAAACCCCTGACCCAAACATTAATATGCAGAGTGTGGGCAGAACCAAACCCCTGACCCAAACATTAATATGCAGTGTGTGGGCAGAACCAGCCCCCTGACCCAAACATTAATATGCAGTGTGTGGGCAGAACCAAACCCCTAACCCAAACATTAATATGTAGAGTGTGGGGAGAGCCGAACCCCTGACCCAAACATTAATATGCAGAGTGTGGGCAGAACCAAACCTCTGACCCAAACATTAATATGCAGAGTGTGGGGAGAGCCAAACCCCTGACCCAAACATTAATATGCAGAGTGTGGGGAGAGCCAAACCCCTGACCCAAACATTAATATGCAGAGTGTGGGGAGAGCCAAACCCCTGACCCAAACATTAATATGCAGAGTGTGGGCAGAACCAAACCTCTGACCCAAACATTAATATTCAGTGTGTGGGCAGAACCAAACCCCTGACCCAAACATTAATATGCAGAGTGTGGGGAGAGCCAAACCCCTGACCCAAACATTAATATGCAGAGTGTGGGGAGAGCCAAACCCCTGACCCAAACATTAATATGCAGAGTGTGGGCAGAACCAAACCTCTGACCCAAACATTAATATTCAGTGTGTGGGCAGAACCAAACCCCTGACCCAAACATTAATATGCAGAGTGTGGGGAGAGCCAAACCCCTGACCCAAACATTAATATGCAGAGTGTGGGGAGAGCCAAACCCCTGACCCAAACATTAATATGCAGAGTGTGGGCAGAACCAAACCTCTGACCCAAACATTAATATTCAGTGTGTGGGCAGAACCAAACCCCTGACCCAAACATTAATATGCAGAGTGTGGGGAGAGCCAAACCCCTGACCTAAACATTAATATGCAGAGTGTGGGGAGAGCCAAACCCCTGACCCAAACATTAATATGCAGAGTGTGGGCAGAACCAAACCTCTGACCCAAACATTAATATTCAGTGTGTGGGCAGAACCAAACCCCTGACCCAAACATTAATATTCAGTGTGTGGGCAGAACCAAACCCCTGACCCAAACATTAATATGCAGAGTGTGGGGAGAGCCAAACCCCTGACCCAAACATTAATATGCAGAGTGTGGGGAGAGCCAAACCCCTGACCCAAACATTAATATGCAGAGTGTGGGCAGAACCAAACCTCTGACCCAAACATTAATATTCAGTGTGTGGGCAGAACCAAACCCCTGACCCAAACATTAATATTCAGTGTGTGGGCAGAACCAAACCCCTGACCCAAACATTAATATGCAGAGTGTGGGGAGAGCCAAACCCCTGACCCAAACATTAATATGCAGAGTGTGGGGAGACCCAAACCCCTGACCCAAACATTAATATGCAGTGTGTGGGCAGAACCAAACCCCTGACCCAAACATTAATATGCAGTGTGTGGGGAGAGCCAAACCCCTGACCCAAACATTAATATGCAGAGTGTGGGGAGAGCCAAACCCCTGACCCAAACATTAATATGCAGAGTGTGGGCAGAACCAAACCTCTGACCCAAACATTAATATTCAGTGTGTGGGCAGAACCAAACCCCTGACCCAAACATTAATATGCAGAGTGTGGGGAGAGCCAAACCCCTGACCCAAACATTAATATGCAGAGTGTGGGGAGAGCCAAACCCCTGACCCAAACATTAATATGCAGAGTTTGGGCAGAACCAAACCTCTGACCCAAACATTAATATTCAGTGTGTGGGCAGAACCAAACCCCTGACCCAAACATTAATATTCAGTGTGTAAGCAGAACCAAACCCCTGACCCAAACATTAATATGCAGAGTGTGGGGAGAGCCAAACCCCTGACCCAAACATTAATATGCAGAGTGTGGGCAGAACCAAACCCCTGACCCAAACATTAATATGCAGAGTGTGGGGAGAGCCAAACCCCTGACCCAAACATTAATATGCAGAGTGTGGGCAGAACCAAACCTCTGACCCAAACATTAATATTCAGTGTGTGGGCAGAACCAAACCCCTGACCCAAACATTAATATTCAGTGTGTGGGCAGAACCAAACCCCTGACCCAAACATTAATATGCAGAGTGTGGGGAGAGCCAAACCCCTGACCCAAACATTAATATGCAGAGTGTGGGGAGAGCCAAACCCCTGACCCAAACATTAATATGCAGTGTGTGGGCAGAACCAAACCCCTGACCCAAACATTAATATGCAGAGTGTGGGCAGAACCAAACCTCTGACCCAAACATTAATATTCAGTGTGTGGGCAGAACCAAACCCCTGACCCAAACATTAATATGCAGAGTGTGGGGAGAGCCAAACCCCTGACCCAAACATTAATATGCAGAGTGTGGGGAGAGCCAAACCCCTGACCCAAACATTAATATGCAGAGTGTGGGCAGAACCAAACCTCTGACCCAAACATTAATATTCAGTGTGTGGGCAGAACCAAACCCCTGACCCAAACATTAATATGCAGAGTGTGGGGAGAGCCAAACCCCTGACCCAAACATTAATATGCAGAGTGTGGGGAGAGCCAAACCCCTGACCCAAACATTAATATGCAGAGTTTGGGCAGAACCAAACCTCTGACCCAAACATTAATATTCAGTGTGTGGGCAGAACCAAACCCCTGACCCAAACATTAATATTCAGTGTGTGGGCAGAACCAAACCCCTGACCCAAACATTAATATGCAGAGTGTGGGGAGAGCCAAACCCCTGACCCAAACATTAATATGCAGAGTGTGGGCAGAACCAAACCCCTGACCCAAACATTAATATGCAGAGTGTGGGGAGAGCCAAACCCCTGACCCAAACATTAATATGCAGAGTGTGGGGAGAGCCAAACCCCTGACCCAAACATTAATATGCAGAGTGTGGGGAGAGCCAAACCCCTGACCCAAACATTAATATGCAGAGTGTGGGGAGAGCCAAAACCCTGACCCAAACATTAATATGCAGTGTGTGGGCAGAACCAAACCCCTGACCCAAACATTAATATGCAGAGTGTGGGGAGAGCCAAACCCCTGACCCAAACATTAATATGCAGAGTGTGGGGAGAGCCAAACCCCTGACCCAAACATTAATATGCAGAGTGTGGGCAGAACCAAACCCCTGACCCAAACATTAATATGCAGTGTGTGGGCAGAACCAAACCCCTGACCCAAACATTAATATGCAGAGTGTGGGGAGAGCCAAACCCCTGACCCAAACATTAATATGCAGAGTGTGGGGAGAGCCAAACCCCTGACCCAAACATTAATATGCAGTGTGTGGGGAGAACCAAACCTCTGACCCAAACATTAATATTCAGTGTGTGGGCAGAACCAAACCCCTGACCCAAATATTAATATGCAGAGTGTGGGCAGAACCAAACCCCTGACCCAAACATTAATATGCAGTGTGTGGGGAGAGCGAAACCCCTGACCCAAACATTAATATGCAGAGTGTGGGCAGAACCAAACCTCTGACCCAAACATTAATATTCAGTGTGTGGGCAGAACCAAATCCCTGACCCAAACATTAATATGCAGCGTGTGGGGAGAGCCAAACCCCTGACCCAAACATTAATATGCAGCGTGTGGGGAGAGCCAAACCCCTGACCCAAACATTAATATTCAGTGTGTGGGGAGAGCCAAACCCCTGACCCAAACATTAATATGCAGTGTGTGGGCAGAACCAAACCCCTGACCCAAACATTAATATGCAGTGTGTGGGCAGAACCAGCCCCCTGACCCAAACATTAATATGCAATGAGTGGGCAGAACCAAACCCCTAACCCAAACATTAATATGCAGAGTGTGGGGAGAGCCAAACCCCTGACCCAAACATGAATATGCAGTGTGTGGGCAGAACCAGCCCCCTGACCCAAACATTAATATGCAGTGTGTGGGGAGAGCCAAACCCCTGACCCAAACATTAATATGCAGTGTGTGGGCAGAACCAGCCCCCTGACCCAAACATTAATATGCAGCGTGTGGGGAGAGCCAAACCCCTGACCCAAACATTAATATGCAGTGTGTGGGCAGAACCAAACCCCTGACCCAAACATTAATATGCAGTGTGTGGGCAGAACCAGCCCCCTGACCCAAACATTAATATGCAGAGTGTGGGCAGAACCAGCCCCCTGACCCAAACATTAATATGCAGTGTGTGGGCAGAACCAAACCTCTGACCCAAACATTAATATGCAGTGTGTGGGCAGAACCAAACCCCTGACCCAAACATTAATATGCAGTGTGTGGGGAGAGCCAAACCCCTGACCCAAACATTAATATGCAGTGTGTGGGCAGAACCAGCCCCCTGACCCAAACATTAATATGCAGAGTGTGGGGAGAGCCAAACCCCTGACCCAAACATTAATATGCAGTGTGTGGGGAGAACCAAACCTCTGACCCAAACATTAATATGCAGTGTGTGGGCAGAACCAAACCCCTGACCCAAACATTAATATGCAGAGTGTGGGGAGAGCCAAACCCCTGACCCAAACATTAATATGCAGAGTGTGGGGAGAGCCAAACCCCTGACCCAAACATTAATATGCAGAGTGTGGGGAGAGCCAAACCCCTGACCCAAACATTAATATGCAGTTTGTGGGCAGAACCTGCCCTCTGACCCAAACATTAATATGCAGAGTGTGGGCAGAACCAGTCTCCTGACCCAAACATTAATATGCAGTGTGTGGGCAGAACCAAACCCCTGACCCAAACATTAATATGCAGTGTGTGGGCAGAACCTGCCCCCTGACCCAAACATTAATATGCAGTGTGTGGGCAGAACCTGCCCTCTGACCCAAACATTAATATGCAGAGTGTGGGGAGAACCAAACCCCTGACCCAAACATTAATATGCAGTGTGTGGGGAGAACCAAACCTCTGACCCAAACATTAATATGCAGAGTGTGGGCAGAACCAAACCCCTGACCCAAACATTAATATGCAGAGTGTGGGCGGAACCAAACCCCTGACCCAAACATTAATATGCAGTGTGTGGGCAGAACCAAACCTCTGTCCCAAACATTAATATGCAGAGTGTGGGGAGAGCCAAACCCCTGACCCAAACATTAATATGCAGAGTGTGGGCAGAACCAAGCCCTGACCCAAACATTAATATGCAGTGTGTGGGCAGAACCAAACCTCTGTCCCAAACATTAATATGCAGAGTGTGGGCAGAGCCAAACCCCTGACCCAAACATTAATATGCAGAGTGTGGGCAGAACCAAACCCCTGACCCAAACATTAATATGCAGAGTGTGGGCAGAACCAAACCCCCTGACCCAAACATTAATATGCAGTGTGTGGGCAGAACCAAACCCCTGACCCAAACATTAATATGCAGAGTGTGGGCAGAACCAAACCCCTGACCCAAACATTAATATGCAGTGTGTGGGCAGAACCAAACCCCTGACCCAGTGTGTGGGCAGAACCAAACCCCTGACCCAAACATTAATATGCAGAGTGTGGGCAGAACCAGCCCCCTGACCCAAACATTAATATGCAGTGTGTGGGCAGAACCAAACCTCTGACCCAAACATTAATATGCAGAGTGTGGGCAGAACCAAACCTCTGACCCAAACATTAATATTCAGTGTGTGGGCAGAACCAAACCCCTGACCCAAACATTAATATGCAGAGTGTGGGGAGAACCAAACCCCTGACCCAAACATTAATATGCAGCGTGTGGGGAGAGCCAAACCTCTGACCCAAACATTAATATACAGTGTGTGGGCAGAACCAAACCCCTGACCCAAACATTAATATGCAGTGTGTGGGCAGAACCAAACCCCTGACCCAAACATTAATATGCAGCGTGTGGGGAGAGCCAAACCTCTGACCCAAACATTAATATGCAGAGTGTGGGCAGAACCAAATCCCTGACCCAAACATTAATATGCAGCGTGTGGGGAGAGCCAAACCCCTGACCCAAACATTAATATGCAGCGTGTGGGGAGAGCCAAACCCCTGACCCAAACATTAATATGCAGTGTGTGGGCAGAACCAAACCCCTGACCCAAACATTAATATGCAGTGTGTGGGCAGAACCAGCCCCCTGACCCAAACATTAATATGCAATGAGTGGGCAGAACCAAACCCCTGACCCAAACATTAATATGCAGAGTGTGGGGAGAGCCAAACCCCTGACCCAAACATTAATATGCAGTGTGTGGGCAGAACCAGCCCCCTGACCCAAACATTAATATGCAGAGTGTGGGCAGAACCAAACCCCTGACCCAAACATTAATATGCAGAGTGTGGGCAGAACCAGCCCCCTGACCCAAACATTAATATGCAGAGTGTGGGCAGAACCAAACCCCTGACCCAAACATTAATATGCAGAGTGTGGGGAGAACCAAACCCCTGACCCAAACATTAATATGCAGAGTGTGGGGAGAACCAGCCCCCTGACCCAAACATTAATATGCAGAGTGTGGGCAGAACCAGCCCCCTGACCCAAACATTAATATGCAGAGTGTGGGGAGAACCAGCCCCCTGACCCAAACATTAATATGCAGAGTGTGGGCAGAACCAGCCCCCTGACCCAAACATTAATATGCAGAGTGTGGGCAGAACCAAACCCCTGACCCAAACATTAATATGCAGAGTGTGGGCAGAACCAGCCCCCTGACCCAAACATTAATATGCAGAGTGTGGGGAGAACCAAACCTCTGACCCAAACATTAATATGCAGAGTGTGGGCAGAACCAAACCCCTGACCCAAACATTAATATGCAGAGTGTGGGCAGAACCAAACCCCTGACCCAAACATTAATATGCAGAGTGTGGGCAGAACCAAACCCCTGACCCAAACATTAATATACAGTGTGTGGGCAGAACCAGCCCCCTGACCCAAACATTAATATGCAGAGTGTGGGCAGAACCAAACCCCTGACCCAAACATTAATATGCAGAGTGTGGGCAGAACCAGCCCCCTGACCCAAACATTAATATGCAGAGTGTGGGGAGAACCAAACCTCTGACCCAAACATTAATATGCAGAGTGTGGGCAGAACCAAACCCCTGACCCAAACATTAATATGCAGAGTGTGGGCAGAACCAAACCCCTGACCCAAACATTAATATGCAGAGTGTGGGCAGAACCAAACCCCTGACCCAAACATTAATATGCAGTGTGTGGGCAGAACCAGCCCCCTGACCCAAACATTAATATGCAGTGTGTGGGCAGAACCAAACCCCTAACCCAAACATTAATATGTAGAGTGTGGGGAGAGCCGAACCCCTGACCCAAACATTAATATGCAGAGTGTGGGCAGAACCAAACCTCTGACCCAAACATTAATATGCAGAGTGTGGGGAGAGCCAAACCCCTGACCCAAACATTAATATGCAGAGTGTGGGGAGAGCCAAACCCCTGACCCAAACATTAATATGCAGAGTGTGGGGAGAGCCAAACCCCTGACCCAAACATTAATATGCAGAGTGTGGGCAGAACCAAACCTCTGACCCAAACATTAATATTCAGTGTGTGGGCAGAACCAAACCCCTGACCCAAACATTAATATGCAGAGTGTGGGGAGAGCCAAACCCCTGACCCAAACATTAATATGCAGAGTGTGGGGAGAGCCAAACCCCTGACCCAAACATTAATATGCAGAGTGTGGGCAGAACCAAACCTCTGACCCAAACATTAATATTCAGTGTGTGGGCAGAACCAAACCCCTGACCCAAACATTAATATGCAGAGTGTGGGGAGAGCCAAACCCCTGACCCAAACATTAATATGCAGAGTGTGGGGAGAGCCAAACCCCTGACCCAAACATTAATATGCAGAGTGTGGGCAGAACCAAACCTCTGACCCAAACATTAATATTCAGTGTGTGGGCAGAACCAAACCCCTGACCCAAACATTAATATGCAGAGTGTGGGGAGAGCCAAACCCCTGACCTAAACATTAATATGCAGAGTGTGGGGAGAGCCAAACCCCTGACCCAAACATTAATATGCAGAGTGTGGGCAGAACCAAACCTCTGACCCAAACATTAATATTCAGTGTGTGGGCAGAACCAAACCCCTGACCCAAACATTAATATTCAGTGTGTGGGCAGAACCAAACCCCTGACCCAAACATTAATATGCAGAGTGTGGGGAGAGCCAAACCCCTGACCCAAACATTAATATGCAGAGTGTGGGGAGAGCCAAACCCCTGACCCAAACATTAATATGCAGAGTGTGGGCAGAACCAAACCTCTGACCCAAACATTAATATTCAGTGTGTGGGCAGAACCAAACCCCTGACCCAAACATTAATATTCAGTGTGTGGGCAGAACCAAACCCCTGACCCAAACATTAATATGCAGAGTGTGGGGAGAGCCAAACCCCTGACCCAAACATTAATATGCAGAGTGTGGGGAGACCCAAACCCCTGACCCAAACATTAATATGCAGTGTGTGGGCAGAACCAAACCCCTGACCCAAACATTAATATGCAGTGTGTGGGGAGAGCCAAACCCCTGACCCAAACATTAATATGCAGAGTGTGGGGAGAGCCAAACCCCTGACCCAAACATTAATATGCAGAGTGTGGGCAGAACCAAACCTCTGACCCAAACATTAATATTCAGTGTGTGGGCAGAACCAAACCCCTGACCCAAACATTAATATGCAGAGTGTGGGGAGAGCCAAACCCCTGACCCAAACATTAATATGCAGAGTGTGGGGAGAGCCAAACCCCTGACCCAAACATTAATATGCAGAGTTTGGGCAGAACCAAACCTCTGACCCAAACATTAATATTCAGTGTGTGGGCAGAACCAAACCCCTGACCCAAACATTAATATTCAGTGTGTAAGCAGAACCAAACCCCTGACCCAAACATTAATATGCAGAGTGTGGGGAGAGCCAAACCCCTGACCCAAACATTAATATGCAGAGTGTGGGCAGAACCAAACCCCTGACCCAAACATTAATATGCAGAGTGTGGGGAGAGCCAAACCCCTGACCCAAACATTAATATGCAGAGTGTGGGCAGAACCAAACCTCTGACCCAAACATTAATATTCAGTGTGTGGGCAGAACCAAACCCCTGACCCAAACATTAATATTCAGTGTGTGGGCAGAACCAAACCCCTGACCCAAACATTAATATGCAGAGTGTGGGGAGAGCCAAACCCCTGACCCAAACATTAATATGCAGAGTGTGGGGAGAGCCAAACCCCTGACCCAAACATTAATATGCAGTGTGTGGGCAGAACCAAACCCCTGACCCAAACATTAATATGCAGAGTGTGGGCAGAACCAAACCTCTGACCCAAACATTAATATTCAGTGTGTGGGCAGAACCAAACCCCTGACCCAAACATTAATATGCAGAGTGTGGGGAGAGCCAAACCCCTGACCCAAACATTAATATGCAGAGTGTGGGGAGAGCCAAACCCCTGACCCAAACATTAATATGCAGAGTGTGGGCAGAACCAAACCTCTGACCCAAACATTAATATTCAGTGTGTGGGCAGAACCAAACCCCTGACCCAAACATTAATATGCAGAGTGTGGGGAGAGCCAAACCCCTGACCCAAACATTAATATGCAGAGTGTGGGGAGAGCCAAACCCCTGACCCAAACATTAATATGCAGAGTTTGGGCAGAACCAAACCTCTGACCCAAACATTAATATTCAGTGTGTGGGCAGAACCAAACCCCTGACCCAAACATTAATATTCAGTGTGTGGGCAGAACCAAACCCCTGACCCAAACATTAATATGCAGAGTGTGGGGAGAGCCAAACCCCTGACCCAAACATTAATATGCAGAGTGTGGGCAGAACCAAACCCCTGACCCAAACATTAATATGCAGAGTGTGGGGAGAGCCAAACCCCTGACCCAAACATTAATATGCAGAGTGTGGGGAGAGCCAAACCCCTGACCCAAACATTAATATGCAGAGTGTGGGGAGAGCCAAACCCCTGACCCAAACATTAATATGCAGAGTGTGGGGAGAGCCAAAACCCTGACCCAAACATTAATATGCAGTGTGTGGGCAGAACCAAACCCCTGACCCAAACATTAATATGCAGAGTGTGGGGAGAGCCAAACCCCTGACCCAAACATTAATATGCAGAGTGTGGGGAGAGCCAAACCCCTGACCCAAACATTAATATGCAGAGTGTGGGCAGAACCAAACCCCTGACCCAAACATTAATATGCAGTGTGTGGGCAGAACCAAACCCCTGACCCAAACATTAATATGCAGAGTGTGGGGAGAGCCAAACCCCTGACCCAAACATTAATATGCAGAGTGTGGGGAGAGCCAAACCCCTGACCCAAACATTAATATGCAGTGTGTGGGGAGAACCAAACCTCTGACCCAAACATTAATATTCAGTGTGTGGGCAGAACCAAACCCCTGACCCAAATATTAATATGCAGAGTGTGGGCAGAACCAAACCCCTGACCCAAACATTAATATGCAGTGTGTGGGGAGAGCGAAACCCCTGACCCAAACATTAATATGCAGAGTGTGGGCAGAACCAAACCTCTGACCCAAACATTAATATTCAGTGTGTGGGCAGAACCAAATCCCTGACCCAAACATTAATATGCAGCGTGTGGGGAGAGCCAAACCCCTGACCCAAACATTAATATGCAGCGTGTGGGGAGAGCCAAACCCCTGACCCAAACATTAATATTCAGTGTGTGGGGAGAGCCAAACCCCTGACCCAAACATTAATATGCAGTGTGTGGGCAGAACCAAACCCCTGACCCAAACATTAATATGCAGTGTGTGGGCAGAACCAGCCCCCTGACCCAAACATTAATATGCAATGAGTGGGCAGAACCAAACCCCTAACCCAAACATTAATATGCAGAGTGTGGGGAGAGCCAAACCCCTGACCCAAACATTAATATGCAGTGTGTGGGCAGAACCAGCCCCCTGACCCAAACATTAATATGCAGTGTGTGGGGAGAGCCAAACCCCTGACCCAAACATTAATATGCAGAGTGTGGGGAGAGCCAAACCCCTGACCCAAACATTAATATGCAGAGTGTGGGCAGAACCAAACCTCTGACCCAAACATTAATATTCAGTGTGTGGGCAGAACCAAACCCCTGACCCAAACATTAATATGCAGAGTGTGGGGAGAGCCAAACCCCTGACCCAAACATTAATATGCAGAGTGTGGGGAGAGCCGAACCCCTGACCCAAACATTAATATGCAGAGTGTGGGCAGAACCAAACCTCTGACCCAAACATTAATATGCAGAGTGTGGGGAGAGCCAAACCCCTGACCCAAACATTAATATGCAGAGTGTGGGGAGAGCCAAACCCCTGACCCAAACATTAATATGCAGAGTGTGGGGAGAGCCAAACCCCTGACCCAAACATTAATATGCAGAGTGTGGGCAGAACCAAACCTCTGACCCAAACATTAATATTCAGTGTGTGGGCAGAACCAAACCCCTGACCCAAACATTAATATGCAGAGTGTGGGGAGAGCCAAACCCCTGACCCAAACATTAATATGCAGAGTGTGGGGAGAGCCAAACCCCTGACCCAAACATTAATATGCAGAGTGTGGGCAGAACCAAACCTCTGACCCAAACATTAATATTCAGTGTGTGGGCAGAACCAAACCCCTGACCCAAACATTAATATGCAGAGTGTGGGGAGAGCCAAACCCCTGACCCAAACATTAATATGCAGAGTGTGGGGAGAGCCAAACCCCTGACCCAAACATTAATATGCAGAGTGTGGGCAGAACCAAACCTCTGACCCAAACATTAATATTCAGTGTGTGGGCAGAACCAAACCCCTGACCCAAACATTAATATGCAGAGTGTGGGGAGAGCCAAACCCCTGACCTAAACATTAATATGCAGAGTGTGGGGAGAGCCAAACCCCTGACCCAAACATTAATATGCAGAGTGTGGGCAGAACCAAACCTCTGACCCAAACATTAATATTCAGTGTGTGGGCAGAACCAAACCCCTGACCCAAACATTAATATTCAGTGTGTGGGCAGAACCAAACCCCTGACCCAAACATTAATATGCAGAGTGTGGGGAGAGCCAAACCCCTGACCCAAACATTAATATGCAGAGTGTGGGGAGAGCCAAACCCCTGACCCAAACATTAATATGCAGAGTGTGGGCAGAACCAAACCTCTGACCCAAACATTAATATTCAGTGTGTGGGCAGAACCAAACCCCTGACCCAAACATTAATATTCAGTGTGTGGGCAGAACCAAACCCCTGACCCAAACATTAATATGCAGAGTGTGGGGAGAGCCAAACCCCTGACCCAAACATTAATATGCAGAGTGTGGGGAGACCCAAACCCCTGACCCAAACATTAATATGCAGTGTGTGGGCAGAACCAAACCCCTGACCCAAACATTAATATGCAGTGTGTGGGGAGAGCCAAACCCCTGACCCAAACATTAATATGCAGAGTGTGGGGAGAGCCAAACCCCTGACCCAAACATTAATATGCAGAGTGTGGGCAGAACCAAACCTCTGACCCAAACATTAATATTCAGTGTGTGGGCAGAACCAAACCCCTGACCCAAACATTAATATGCAGAGTGTGGGGAGAGCCAAACCCCTGACCCAAACATTAATATGCAGAGTGTGGGGAGAGCCAAACCCCTGACCCAAACATTAATATGCAGAGTTTGGGCAGAACCAAACCTCTGACCCAAACATTAATATTCAGTGTGTGGGCAGAACCAAACCCCTGACCCAAACATTAATATTCAGTGTGTAAGCAGAACCAAACCCCTGACCCAAACATTAATATGCAGAGTGTGGGGAGAGCCAAACCCCTGACCCAAACATTAATATGCAGAGTGTGGGCAGAACCAAACCCCTGACCCAAACATTAATATGCAGAGTGTGGGGAGAGCCAAACCCCTGACCCAAACATTAATATGCAGAGTGTGGGCAGAACCAAACCTCTGACCCAAACATTAATATTCAGTGTGTGGGCAGAACCAAACCCCTGACCCAAACATTAATATTCAGTGTGTGGGCAGAACCAAACCCCTGACCCAAACATTAATATGCAGAGTGTGGGGAGAGCCAAACCCCTGACCCAAACATTAATATGCAGAGTGTGGGGAGAGCCAAACCCCTGACCCAAACATTAATATGCAGTGTGTGGGCAGAACCAAACCCCTGACCCAAACATTAATATGCAGAGTGTGGGCAGAACCAAACCTCTGACCCAAACATTAATATTCAGTGTGTGGGCAGAACCAAACCCCTGACCCAAACATTAATATGCAGAGTGTGGGGAGAGCCAAACCCCTGACCCAAACATTAATATGCAGAGTGTGGGGAGAGCCAAACCCCTGACCCAAACATTAATATGCAGAGTGTGGGCAGAACCAAACCTCTGACCCAAACATTAATATTCAGTGTGTGGGCAGAACCAAACCCCTGACCCAAACATTAATATGCAGAGTGTGGGGAGAGCCAAACCCCTGACCCAAACATTAATATGCAGAGTGTGGGGAGAGCCAAACCCCTGACCCAAACATTAATATGCAGAGTTTGGGCAGAACCAAACCTCTGACCCAAACATTAATATTCAGTGTGTGGGCAGAACCAAACCCCTGACCCAAACATTAATATTCAGTGTGTGGGCAGAACCAAACCCCTGACCCAAACATTAATATGCAGAGTGTGGGGAGAGCCAAACCCCTGACCCAAACATTAATATGCAGAGTGTGGGCAGAACCAAACCCCTGACCCAAACATTAATATGCAGAGTGTGGGGAGAGCCAAACCCCTGACCCAAACATTAATATGCAGAGTGTGGGGAGAGCCAAACCCCTGACCCAAACATTAATATGCAGAGTGTGGGGAGAGCCAAACCCCTGACCCAAACATTAATATGCAGAGTGTGGGGAGAGCCAAAACCCTGACCCAAACATTAATATGCAGTGTGTGGGCAGAACCAAACCCCTGACCCAAACATTAATATGCAGAGTGTGGGGAGAGCCAAACCCCTGACCCAAACATTAATATGCAGAGTGTGGGGAGAGCCAAACCCCTGACCCAAACATTAATATGCAGAGTGTGGGCAGAACCAAACCCCTGACCCAAACATTAATATGCAGTGTGTGGGCAGAACCAAACCCCTGACCCAAACATTAATATGCAGAGTGTGGGGAGAGCCAAACCCCTGACCCAAACATTAATATGCAGAGTGTGGGGAGAGCCAAACCCCTGACCCAAACATTAATATGCAGTGTGTGGGGAGAACCAAACCTCTGACCCAAACATTAATATTCAGTGTGTGGGCAGAACCAAACCCCTGACCCAAATATTAATATGCAGAGTGTGGGCAGAACCAAACCCCTGACCCAAACATTAATATGCAGTGTGTGGGGAGAGCGAAACCCCTGACCCAAACATTAATATGCAGAGTGTGGGCAGAACCAAACCTCTGACCCAAACATTAATATTCAGTGTGTGGGCAGAACCAAATCCCTGACCCAAACATTAATATGCAGCGTGTGGGGAGAGCCAAACCCCTGACCCAAACATTAATATGCAGCGTGTGGGGAGAGCCAAACCCCTGACCCAAACATTAATATTCAGTGTGTGGGGAGAGCCAAACCCCTGACCCAAACATTAATATGCAGTGTGTGGGCAGAACCAAACCCCTGACCCAAACATTAATATGCAGTGTGTGGGCAGAACCAGCCCCCTGACCCAAACATTAATATGCAATGAGTGGGCAGAACCAAACCCCTAACCCAAACATTAATATGCAGAGTGTGGGGAGAGCCAAACCCCTGACCCAAACATTAATATGCAGTGTGTGGGCAGAACCAGCCCCCTGACCCAAACATTAATATGCAGTGTGTGGGGAGAGCCAAACCCCTGACCCAAACATTAATATGCAGTGTGTGGGCAGAACCAGCCCCCTGACCCAAACATTAATATGCAGCGTGTGGGGAGAGCCAAACCCCTGACCCAAACATTAATATGCAGTGTGTGGGCAGAACCAAACCCCTGACCCAAACATTAATATGCAGTGTGTGGGCAGAACCAGCCCCCTGACCCAAACATTAATATGCAGAGTGTGGGCAGAACCAGCCCCCTGACCCAAACATTAATATGCAGTGTGTGGGCAGAACCAAACCCATGACCCAAACATTAATATGCAGTGTGTGGGCAGAACCAAACCCCTGACCCAAACATTAATATGCAGTGTGTGGGCAGAACCAAACCTCTGACCCAAACATTAATATGCAGTGTGTGGGCAGAACCAAACCCCTGACCCAAACATTAATATGCAGTGTGTGGGGAGAGCCAAACCCCTGACCCAAACATTAATATGCAGTGTGTGGGCAGAACCAGCCCCCTGACCCAAACATTAATATGCAGAGTGTGGGGAGAGCCAAACCCCTGACCCAAACATTAATATGCAGTGTGTGGGGAGAACCAAACCTCTGACCCAAACATTAATATGCAGTGTGTGGGCAGAACCAAACCCCTGACCCAAACATTAATATGCAGAGTGTGGGGAGAGCCAAACCCCTGACCCAAACATTAATATGCAGAGTGTGGGGAGAGCCAAACCCCTGACCCAAACATTAATATGCAGAGTGTGGGGAGAGCCAAACCCCTGACCCAAACATTAATATGCAGTTTGTGGGCAGAACCTGCCCTCTGACCCAAACATTAATATGCAGAGTGTGGGCAGAACCAGTCTCCTGACCCAAACATTAATATGCAGTGTGTGGGCAGAACCAAACCCCTGACCCAAACATTAATATGCAGTGTGTGGGCAGAACCTGCCCCCTGACCCAAACATTAATATGCAGTGTGTGGGCAGAACCTGCCCTCTGACCCAAACATTAATATGCAGAGTGTGGGGAGAACCAAACCCCTGACCCAAACATTAATATGCAGTGTGTGGGGAGAACCAAACCTCTGACCCAAACATTAATATGCAGAGTGTGGGCAGAACCAAACCCCTGACCCAAACATTAATATGCAGAGTGTGGGCGGAACCAAACCCCTGACCCAAACATTAATATGCAGTGTGTGGGCAGAACCAAACCTCTGTCCCAAACATTAATATGCAGAGTGTGGGGAGAGCCAAACCCCTGACCCAAACATTAATATGCAGAGTGTGGGCAGAACCAAGCCCTGACCCAAACATTAATATGCAGTGTGTGGGCAGAGCCAAACCCCTGACCCAAACATTAATATGCAGAGTGTGGGCAGAACCAAACCCCTGACCCAAACATTAATATGCAGAGTGTGGGCAGAACCAAACCCCCTGACCCAAACATTAATATGCAGTGTGTGGGCAGAACCAAACCCCTGACCCAAACATTAATATGCAGAGTGTGGGCAGAACCAAACCCCTGACCCAAACATTAATATGCAGTGTGTGGGCAGAACCAAACCCCTGACCCAGTGTGTGGGCAGAACCAAACCCCTGACCCAAACATTAATATGCAGAGTGTGGGCAGAACCAGCCCCCTGACCCAAACATTAATATGCAGTGTGTGGGCAGAACCAAACCTCTGACCCAAACATTAATATGCAGAGTGTGGGCAGAACCAAACCTCTGACCCAAACATTAATATTCAGTGTGTGGGCAGAACCAAACCCCTGACCCAAACATTAATATGCAGAGTGTGGGGAGAACCAAACCCCTGACCCAAACATTAATATGCAGCGTGTGGGGAGAGCCAAACCTCTGACCCAAACATTAATATACAGTGTGTGGGCAGAACCAAACCCCTGACCCAAACATTAATATGCAGTGTGTGGGCAGAACCAAACCCCTGACCCAAACATTAATATGCAGCGTGTGGGGAGAGCCAAACCTCTGACCCAAACATTAATATGCAGAGTGTGGGCAGAACCAAACCTCTGACCCAAACATTAATATTCAGTGTGTGGGCAGAACCAAACCCCTGACCCAAACATTAATATGCAGAGTGTGGGCAGAACCAAACCCCTGACCCAAACATTAATATGCAGAGTGTGGGTAGAACCAAACCCCTGACCCAAACATTAATATGCAGTGTGTGGGGAGAGCCAAACCCCTGACCCAAACATTAATATGCAGAGTGTGGGCAGAACCAGCCCCCTGACCCAAACATTAATATGCAGAGTGTGGGTAGAACCAAACCCCTGACCCAAACATTAATATGCAGAGTGTGGGGAGAGCCAAACCCCTGACCCAAACATTAATATGCAGAGTGTGGGCAGAACCAGCCCCCTGACCCAAACATTAATATGCAGTGTGTGGGCAGAACCAGCCCCCTGACCCAAACATTAATATGCAGTGTGTGGGCAGAACCAGCCCCCTGACCCAAACATTAATATGCAGTGTGTGGGCAGAACCAGCCCCCTGACCCAAACATTAATATGCAGAGTGTGGGGAGAACCAAACCCCTGACCCAAACATTAATATGCAGAGTGTGGGGAGAGCCAAACCCCTGACCCAAACATTAATATGCAGTGTGTGGGCAGAACCAAACCCCTGACCCAAACATTAATATGCAGAGTGTGGGGAGAACCAAACCCCTGACCCAAACATTAATATGCAGAGTGTGGGCAGAACCAAACCCCTGACCCAAACATTAATATGCAGAGTGTGGGCAGAACCAAACCCCTGACCCAAACATTAATATGCAGAGTGTGGGCAGAACCAAACCCCTGACCCAAACATTAATATGCAGAGTGTGGGCAGAACCAAACCCCTGACCCAAACATTAATATGCAGAGTGTGGGCAGAACCAAACCCCTGACCCAAACATTAATATGCAGAGTGTGGGGAGAACCAAACCCCTGACCCAAACATTAATATGCAGAGTGTGGGCAGAACCAAACCCCTGACCCAAACATTAATATGCAGAGTGTGGGGAGAACCAAACCCCTGACCCAAACATTAATATGCAGAGTGTGGGGAGAACCAAACCCCTGACCCAAACATTAATATGCAGAGTGTGGGGAGAACCAAACCCCTGACCCAAACATTAATATGCAGAGTGTGAGCAGAACCAAACCCCTGACCCAAACATTAATATGCAGAGTGTGGGCAGAACCAAACCCCTGACCCAAACATTAATATGCAGAGTGTGGGCAGAACCAAACCCCTGACCCAAACATTAATATGCAGAGTGTGGGCAGAACCAAACCCCTGACCCAAACATTAATATGCAGAGTGTGGGCAGAACCAAACCCCTGACCCAAACATTAATATGCAGAGTGTGGGGAGAACCAAACCCCTGACCCAAACATTAATATGCAGTGTGTGGGCAGAACCAAACCCCTGACCCAAACATTAATATGCAGTGTGTGGGCAGAACCAACCCCCTGATCCAAACATTAATATGCAGAGTGTGGGGAGAGCCAAACCCCTGACCCAAACATTAATATGCAGAGTGTGGGCAGAACCAAACCTCTAACCCAAACATTAATATGCAGTGTGTGGGCAGAACCAGCCCCCTGACCCAAACATTAATATGCAGTGTGTGGGCAGAACCAGCCCCCTGACCCAAACATTAATATGCAGTGTGTGGGCAGAACCAGCCCCCTGACCCAAACATTAATATGCAGAGTGTGGGGAGAGCCAAACCCCTGACCCAAACATTAATATGCAGTGTGTGGGGAGAGCCACACCCCTGACCCAAACATTAATATGCAGAGTGTGGGCAGAACCAAACCCCTGACCCAAACATTAATATGCAGAGTGTGGGGAGAATCAAACCCCTGACCCAAACATTAATATGCAGAGTGTGGGCAGAACCAACCCCCTGACCCAAACATTAATATTCAGTGTGTGGGGAGAACCAACCCCCTGACCCAAACATTAATATGCAGTGTGTGGGCAGAACCAAACCCCTGACCCAAACATTAATATGCAGTGTGTGGGCAGAACCAAACCCCTGACTTAAACATTAATATGCAGAGTGTGGGCAGAACCAAACCTCTGACCCAAACATTAATATGCAGAGTGTGGGCAGAACCAAACCTCTGACCCAAACATTAATATGCAGAGTGTGGGCAGAACCAAACCTCTGACCCAAACATTAATATGCAGAGTGTGGGCAGAACCAAACCCCTGACCCAAACATTAATATGCAGAGTGTGAGCAGAACCAAACCCCTGACCCAAACATTAATATGCAGAGTGTGGGCAGAACCAGCCTCCTGACCCAAACATTAATATGCAGAGTGTGGGGAGAACCAAACGCCTGACCCAAACATTAATATGCAGAGTGTGGGGAGAACCAAACCCCTGACCCAAACATTAATATGCAGAGTGTGGGGAGAACCAAACCCCTGACCCAAACATTAATATGCAGAGTGTGGGGAGAACCAAACCCCTGACCCAAACATTAATATGCAGAGTGTGGGGAGAATCAAACCCCTGACCCAAACATTAATATGCAGAGTGTGGGCAGAACCAAACCCCTGACCCAAACATTAATATGCAGAGTGTGGGCAGAACCAAACCCCTGACCCAAACATTAATATGCAGAGTGTGGGCAGAACCAAACCCCTGACCCAAACATTAATATGCAGAGTGTGATCAGAACCAAACCCCTGACCCAAACATTAATATGCAGAGTGTGAGCAGAACCAAACCCCTGACCCAAACATTAATATGCAGAGTGTGAGCAGAACCAAACCCCTGACCCAAACATTAATATGCAGAGTGTGGGCAGAACCAAACCCCTGACCCAAACATTAATATGCAGAGTGTGAGCAGAACCAAACCTCTGACCCAAACATTAATATGCAGTGTGTGAGCAGAACCAAACCCCTGACCCAAACATTAATATGCAGAGTGTGAGCAGAACCAAACCCCTGACCCAAACATTAATATGCAGAGTGTGGGCAGAACCAAACCCCTGACCCAAACATTAATATGCAGAGTGTGGGCAGAACAAAACCCCTGACCCAACCATTAATATGCAGAGTGTGGGCGGAACCAAACCTCTGACCCAAACATTAATATGCAGAGTGTGGGGAGAACCAAACCCCTGACCCAAACATTAATATGCAGAGTGTGGGGAGAGCCAAACCCCTGACCCAAACATTAATATGCAGTGTGTGGGCAGAACCAAACCCCTGACCCAAACATTAATATGCAGAGAGTGGGGAGAACCAAACCCCTGACCCAAACATTAATATGCAGTGTGTGGGCAGAACCAAACCCCTGACCCAAACATTAATATGCAGTGTGTGGGCAGAACCAAACCCCTGACCCAAACATTAATATGCAGAGTGTGGGGAGAACCAAACCTCTGACCCAAACATTAATATGCAGAGTGTGGGGAGAGCCAAACCCCTGACCCAAACATTAATATGCAGTGTGTGGGCAGAACCAAACCCCTGACCCAAACATTAATATGCAGAGTGTGGGCAGAACCAAACCTCTGACCCAAACATTAATATGCAGAGTGTGAGCAGAACCAAACCCCTGACCCAAACATTAATATACAGAGTTTGGGCAGAACCAAACCCCTGACCCAAATATTAATATGCAGAGTGTTGGCAGAACCAAACCTCTGACCCAAACATTAATATGCAGAGTGTGGGCAGAACCAAACCCCTGACCCAAACATTAATATGCAGAGTGTGGGCAGAACCAAACCCCTGACCCAAACATTAATATGCAGAGTGTGGGCAGAACCAAACCCCTGACCCAAACATTAATATGCAGAGTGTGGGCAGAACCAAACCTCTGACCCAAACATTAATATGCAGAGTGTGAGCAGAACCAAACCCCTGACCCAAACATTAATATGCAGAGTGTGGGCAGAACCAAACCCCTGACCCAAACATTAATATGCAGTGTGTGGGCAGAACCAGCCCCCTGTCCCAAACATTAATATGCAGAGTGTGGGGAGAACCAAACCTCTGACCCAAACATTAATATGCAGTGTGTGGGCAGAACCAAACCTCTGTCCCAAACATTAATATGCAGAGTGTGGGCAGAACCAAACCCCTGACCCAAACATTAATATGCAGAGTGTGGGGAGAGCCAAACCCCTGACCCAAACATTAATATGCAGAGTGTGGGCAGAACCAAACCCCTGACCCAAACATTAATATGCAGAGTGTGGGGAGAGCCAAACCCCTGACCCAAACATTAATATGCAGAGTGTGGGCAGAACCAAACCCCTGACCCAAACATTAATATGCAGTGTGTGGGCAGAACCAAACCTCTGACCCAAACATTAATATGCAGAGTGTGGGCAGAACCAAACCCCTGACCCAAACATTAATATGCAGAGTGTGGGCAGAACCAAACCTCTGACCCAAACATTAATATGCAGAGTGTGGGCAGAACCAAACCTCTGACCCAAACATTAATATGCAGAGTGTGGGCAGAACCAACCCCCTGACCCAAACATTAATATGCAGAGTGTGGGCAGAACCAAACCCCTGACCCAAACATTAATATGCAGAGTGTGGGGAGAACCAACCCCCTGACCCAAACATTAATATGCAGAGTGTGGGCAGAACCAAACCCCTGACCCAAACATTAATATGCAGAGTGTGGGAAGAACCAACCCCCTGACCCAAACATTAATATGCAGAGTGTGGGCAGAACCAACCCTCTGACCCAAACATTAATATGCAGAGTGTGGGCAGAACCAAACCCCTGACCCAAACATTAATATGCAGAGTGTGGGCAGAACCAAACCCCTGACCCAAACATTAATATGCAGAGTGTGGGGAGAACCAACCCCCTGACCCAAACATTAATATGCAGAGTGTGGGCAGAACCAAACCCCTGACCCAAACATTAATATGCAGAGTGTGGGCAGAACCAAACCCCTGACCCAAACATTAATATGCAGAGTGTGGGCAGAACCAAACCCCTGACCCAAACATTAATATGCAGAGTGTGGGCAGAACCAAACCCCTGACCCAAACATTAATATGCAGAGTGTGGGGAGAACCAAACCCCTGACCCAAACATTAATATGCAGAGTGTGGGCAGAACCAAACCCCTGATCCAAACATTAATATGCAGAGTGTGGGGAGAACCAACCCCCTGACTCAAACATTAATATGCAGAGTGTGGGCAGAACCAAACCCCTGACCCAAACATTAATATGCAGAGTGTGGGCAGAACCAACCCTCTGACCCAAACATTAATATGCAGAGTGTGGGCAGAACCAAACCCCTGACCCAAACATTAATATGCAGTGTGTGGGCAGAACCAAACCCCTGACCCAAACATTAATATGCAGAGTGTGGGGAGAGCCAAACCCCTGACCCAAACATTAATATGCAGAGTGTGGGGAGAGCCAAACCCCTGACCCAAACATTAATATGCAGAGTGTGGGCAGAACCAAACCCCTGACCCAAACATTAATATGCAGTGTGTGGGCAGAACCAAACCCCTGACCCAAACATTAATATGCAGAGTGTGGGGAGAGCCAAACCCCTGACCCAAACATTAATATGCAGAGTGTGGGGAGAGCCAAACCCCTGACCCAAACATTAATATGCAGTGTGTGGGGAGAACCAAACCTCTGACCCAAACATTAATATTCAGTGTGTGGGCAGAACCAAACCCCTGACCCAAATATTAATATGCAGAGTGTGGGCAGAACCAAACCCCTGACCCAAACATTAATATGCAGTGTGTGGGGAGAGCGAAACCCCTGACCCAAACATTAATATGCAGAGTGTGGGCAGAACCAAACCTCTGACCCAAACATTAATATTCAGTGTGTGGGCAGAACCAAATCCCTGACCCAAACATTAATATGCAGCGTGTGGGGAGAGCCAAACCCCTGACCCAAACATTAATATTCAGTGTGTGGGGAGAGCCAAACCCCTGACCCAAACATTAATATGCAGTGTGTGGGCAGAACCAAACCCCTGACCCAAACATTAATATGCAGTGTGTGGGCAGAACCAGCCCCCTGACCCAAACATTATATGCAATGAGTGGGCAGAACCAAACCCCTAACCCAAACATTAATATGCAGAGTGTGGGGAGAGCCAAACCCCTGACCCAAACATTAATATGCAGTGTGTGGGCAGAACCAGCCCCCTGACCCAAACATTAATATGCAGTGTGTGGGGAGAGCCAAACCCCTGACCCAAACATTAATATGCAGTGTGTGGGCAGAACCAGCCCCCTGACCCAAACATTATTATGCAGAGTGTGGGCAGAACCAGCCCCCTGACCCAAACATTAATATGCAGTGTGTGGGCAGAACCAAACCTCTGACCCAAACATTAATATGCAGAGTGTGGGCAGAACCAAACCCCTGACCCAAACATTAATATGCAGTGTGTGGGGAGAGCCAAACCCCTGACCCAAACATTAATATGCAGTGTGTGGGCAGAACCAGCCCCCTGACCCAAACATTAATATGCAGAGTGTGGGGAGAGCCAAACCCCTGACCCAAACATTAATATGCAGTGTGTGGGGAGAACCAAACCTCTGACCCAAACATTAATATGCAGTGTGTGGGCAGAACCAAACCCCTGACCCAAACATTAATATGCAGAGTGTGGGGAGAGCCAAACCCCTGACCCAAACATTAATATGCAGAGTGTGGGGAGAGCCAAACCCCTGACCCAAACATTAATATGCGGAGTGTGGGGAGAGCCAAACCCCTGACCCAAACATTAATATGCAGTTTGTGGGCAGAACCTGCCCTCTGACCCAAACATTAATATGCAGAGTGTGGGCAGAACCAGTCTCCTGACCCAAACATTAATATGCAGTGTGTGGGCAGAACCAAACCCCTGACCCAAACATTAATATGCAGTGTGTGGGCAGAACCTGCCCCCTGACCCAAACATTAATATGCAGTGTGTGGGCAGAACCTGCCCTCTGACCCAAACATTAATATGCAGAGTGTGGGGAGAACCAAACCCCTGACCCAAACATTAATATGCAGTGTGTGGGCAGAACCTGCCCCCTGACCCAAACATTAATATGCAGTGTGTGGGCAGAACCTGCCCTCTGACCCAAACATTAATATGCAGAGTGTGGGCAGAACCAAACCCCTGACCCAAACATTAATATGCAGTGTGTGGGCAGAACCTGCCCCCTGACCCAAACATTAGTATGCAGTGTGTGGGCAGAACCTGCCCTCTGACCCAAACATTAATATGCAGAGTGTGGGGAGAACCAAACCCCTGACCCAAACATTAATATGCAGTGTGTGGGGAGAACCAAACCCCTGACCCAAACATTAATATGCAGAGTGTGGGCAGAACCAAACCCCTGACCCAAACATTAATATGCAGAGTGTGGGCAGAACCAAACCCCTGACCCAAACATTAATATGCAGAGTGTGGGCGGAACCAAACCCCTGACCCAAACATTAATATGCAGTGTGTGGGCAGAACCAAACCTCTGTCCCAAACATTAATATGCAGAGTGTGGGGAGAGCCAAACCCCTGACCCAAACATTAATATGCAGAGTGTGGGCAGAACCAAGCCCTGACCCAAACATTAATATGCAGTGTGTGGGCAGAGCCAAACCCCTGACCCAAACATTAATATGCAGAGTGTGGGCAGAACCAAACCCCTGACCCAAACATTAATATGCAGAGTGTGGGCAGAACCAAACCCCCTGACCCAAACATTAATATGCAGTGTGTGGGCAGAACCAAACCCCTGACCCAAACATTAATATGCAGAGTGTGGGCAGAACCAAACCCCTGACCCAAACATTAATATGCAGTGTGTGGGCAGAACCAAACCCCTGACCCAAACATTAATATGCAGAGTGTGGGCAGAACCAGCCCCCTGACCCAAACATTAATATGCAGTGTGTGGGCAGAACCAAACCTCTGACCCAAACATTAATATGCAGAGTGTGGGCAGAACCAAACCTCTGACCCAAACATTAATATTCAGTGTGTGGGCAGAACCAAACCCCTGACCCAAACATTAATATGCAGAGTGTGGGGAGAACCAAACCCCTGACCCAAACATTAATATGCAGCGTGTGGGGAGAGCCAAACCTCTGACCCAAACATTAATATACAGTGTGTGGGCAGAGCCAAACCCCTGACCCAAACATTAATATGCAGTGTGTGGGCAGAACCAAACCCCTGACCCAAACATTAATATGCAGCGTGTGGGGAGAGCCAAACCTCTGACCCAAACATTAATATACAGTGTGTGGGCAGAACCAAACCTCTGACCCAAACATTAATATGCAGAGTGTGGGCAGAACCAAACCTCTGACCCAAACATTAATATGCAGTGTGTGGGCAGAACCAGCCCCCTGACCCAAACATTAATATGCAGTGTGTGGGCAGAACCAGCCCCCTGACCCAAACATTAATATGCAGTGTGTGGGCAGAACCAGCCCCCTGACCCAAACATTAATATGCAGAGTGTGGGGAGAACCAAACCCCTGACCCAAACATTAATATGCAGAGTGTGGGGAGAGCCAAACCCCTGACCCAAACATTAATATGCAGTGTGTGGGCAGAACCAAACCCCTGACCCAAACATTAATATGCAGAGTGTGGGGAGAACCAAACCCCTGACCCAAACATTAATATGCAGAGTGTGGGCAGAACCAAACCCCTGACCCAAACATTAATATGCAGAGTGTGGGCAGAACCAAACCCCTGACCCAAACATTAATATGCAGAGTGTGGGCAGAACCAAACCCCTGACCCAAACATTAATATGCAGAGTGTGGGCAGAACCAAACCCCTGACCCAAACATTAATATGCAGAGTGTGGGCAGAACCAAACCCCTGACCCAAACATTAATATGCAGAGTGTGGGGAGAACCAAACCCCTGACCCAAACATTAATATGCAGAGTGTGGGCAGAACCAAACCCCTGACCCAAACATTAATATGCAGAGTGTGGGGAGAACCAAACCCCTGACCCAAACATTAATATGCAGAGTGTGGGGAGAACCAAACCCCTGACCCAAACATTAATATGCAGAGTGTGGGCAGAACCAAACCCCTGACCCAAACATTAATATGCAGAGTGTGGGCAGAACCAAACCCCTGACCCAAACATTAATATGCAGAGTGTGGGGAGATCCAAACCCCTGACCCAAACATTAATATGCAGTGTGTGGGCAGAACCAACCCCCTGATCCAAACATTAATATGCAGAGTGTGGGGAGAGCCAAACCCCTGACCCAAACATTAATATGCAGAGTGTGGGCAGAACCAAACCTCTAACCCAAACATTAATATGCAGTGTGTGGGCAGAACCAGCCCCCTGACCCAAACATTAATATGCAGTGTGTGGGCAGAACCAGCCCCCTGACCCAAACATTAATATGCAGTGTGTGGGCAGAACCAGCCCCCTGACCCAAACATTAATATGCAGAGTGTGGGGAGAGCCAAACCCCTGACCCAAACATTAATATGCAGTGTGTGGGGAGAGCCAAACCCCTGACCCAAACATTAATATGCAGAGTGTGGGCAGAACCAAACCCCTGACCCAAACATTAATATGCAGAGTGTGGGGAGAATCAAACCCCTGACCCAAACATTAATATGCAGAGTGTGGGCAGAACCAACCCCCTGACCCAAACATTAATATTCAGTGTGTGGGGAGAACCAACCCCCTGACCCAAACATTAATATGCAGTGTGTGGGCAGAACCAAACCCCTGACCCAAACATTAATATGCAGTGTGTGGGGAAAACCAAACCCCTGACCCAAACATTAATATTCAGTGTGTGGGGAGAACCAAACCCCTGACCCAAACATTAATATGCAGAGTGTGGGCAGAACCAAACCCCTGACCCAAACATTAATATACAGTGTGTGGGCAGAACCAAACCCCTGACTTAAACATTAATATGCAGAGTGTGGGCAGAACCAAACCTCTGACCCAAACATTAATATGCAGAGTGTGGGCAGAACCAAACCCCTGACCCAAACATTAATATGCAGAGTGTGAGCAGAACCAAACCCCTGACCCAAACATTAATATGCAGAGTGTGGGCAGAACCAGCCTCCTGACCCAAACATTAATATGCAGAGTGTGGGGAGAACCAAACCCCTGACCCAAACATTAATATGCAGAGTGTGGGGAGAACCAAACCCCTGACCCAAACATTAATATGCAGAGTGTGGGCAGAACCAAACCCCTGACCCAAACATTAATATGCAGAGTGTGGGGAGAATCAAACCCCTGACCCAAACATTAATATGCAGAGTGTGGGCAGAACCAAACCCCTGACCCAAACATTAATATGCAGAGTGTGGGGAGAACCAAACCCCTGACCCAAACATTAATATGCAGAGTGTGGGGAGAACCAAACCCCTGACCCAAACATTAATATGCAGAGTGTGGGGAGAATCAAACCCCTGACCCAAACATTAATATGCAGAGTGTGGGCAGAACCAAACCCCTGACCCAAACATTAATATGCAGAGTGTGGGCAGAACCAAACCCCTGACCCAAACATTAATATGCAGAGTGTGGGCAGAACCAAACCCCTGACCCAAACATTAATATGCAGAGTGTGAGCAGAACCAAACCCCTGACCCAAACATTAATATGCAGAGTGTGAGCAGAACCAAACCCCTGACCCAAACATTAATATGCAGAGTGTGGGCAGAACCAGCCTCCTGACCCAAACATTAATATGCAGAGTGTGGGCAGCACCAAACCCCTGACCCAAACATTAATATGCAGAGTGGGGGCAGAACCAAACCCCTGACCCAAACATTAATATGCAGAGTGTGAGCAGAACCAAACCCCTGACCCAAACATTAATATGCAGAGTGTGGGCAGAACCAAACCCCTGACCCAAACATTAATATGCAGAGTGTGAGCAGAACCAAACCTCTGACCCAAACATTAATATGCAGTGTGTGAGCAGAACCAAACCCCTGACCCAAACATTAATATGCAGAGTGTGAGCAGAACCAAACCCCTGACCCAAACATTAATATGCAGAGTGTGGGCAGAACCAAACCCCTGACCCAAACATTAATATGCAGAGTGTGGGCAGAACAAAACCCCTGACCCAACCATTAATATGCAGAGTGTGGGCGGAACCAAACCTCTGACCCAAACATTAATATGCAGAGTGTGGGGAGAACCAAACCCCTGACCCAAACATTAATATGCAGAGTGTGGGGAGAGCCAAACCCCTGACCCAAACATTAATATGCAGTGTGTGGGCAGAACCAAACCCCTGACCCAAACATTAATATGCAGAGAGTGGGGAGAACCAAACCCCTGACCCAAACATTAATATGCAGTGTGTGGGCAGAACCAAACCCCTGACCCAAACATTAATATGCAGTGTGTGGGCAGAACCAAACCCCTGACCCAAACATTAATATGCAGAGTGTGGGGAGAACCAAACCTCTGACCCAAACATTAATATGCAGAGTGTGGGGAGAGCCAAACCCCTGACCCAAACATTAATATGCAGTGTGTGGGCAGAACCAAACCCCTGACCCAAACATTAATATGCAGAGTGTGGGCAGAACCAAACCTCTGACCCAAACATTAATATGCAGAGTGTGAGCAGAACCAAACCCCTGACCCAAACATTAATATACAGAGTTTGGGCAGAACCAAACCCCTGACCCAAATATTAATATGCAGAGTGTTGGCAGAACCAAACCTCTGACCCAAACATTAATATGCAGAGTGTGGGCAGAACCAAACCCCTGACCCAAACATTAATATGCAGAGTGTGGGCAGAACCAAACCCCTGACCCAAACATTAATATGCAGAGTGTGGGCAGAACCAAACCTTTGACCCAAACATTAATATGCAGAGTGTGGGCAGAACCAAACCTCTGACCCAAACATTAATATGCAGAGTGTGAGCAGAACCAAACCCCTGACCCAAACATTAATATGCAGAGTGTGGGCAGAACCAAACCCCTGACCCAAACATTAATATGCAGTGTGTGGGGAGAACCAAACCTCTGACCCAAACATTAATATGCAGTGTGTGGGCAGAACCAAACCTCTGTCCCAAACATTAATATGCAGTGTGTGGGCAGAACCAAACCCCTGACCCAAACATTAATATGCAGAGTGTGGGCAGAACCAAACCCCTGACCCAAACATTAATATGCAGTGTGTGGGCAGAACCAAACCTCTGACCCAAACATTAATATGCAGAGTGTGGGCAGAACCAAACCCCTGACCCAAACATTAATATGCAGAGTGTGGGGAGAGCCAAACCCCTGACCCAAACATTAATATGCAGAGTGTGGGCAGAACCAAACCCCTGACCCAAACATTAATATGCAGTGTGTGGGCAGAACCAAACCCCTGACCCAAACATTAATATGCAGTGTGTGGGCAGAACCAAACCTCTGACCCAAACATTAATATGCAGAGTGTGGGCAGAACCAAACCCCTGACCCAAACATTAATATGCAGAGTGTGGGAAGAACCAACCCCCTGACCCAAACATTAATATGCAGAGTGTGGGCAGAACCAACCCTCTGACCCAAACATTAATATGCAGAGTGTGGGCAGAACCAAACCCCTGACCCAAACATTAATATGCAGAGTGTGGGCAGAACCAAACCCCTGACCCAAACATTAATATGCAGAGTGTGGGGAGAACCAACCCCCTGACCCAAACATTAATATGCAGAGTGTGGGCAGAACCAAACCCCTGACCCAAACATTAATATGCAGAGTGTGGGCAGAACCAAACCCCTGACCCAAACATTAATATGCAGAGTGTGGGCAGAACCTAACCCCTGACCCAAACATTAATATGCAGAGTGTGGGCAGAACCAAACCCCTGACCCAAACATTAATATGCAGAGTGTGGGGAGAACCAAACCCCTGACCCAAACATTAATATGCAGAGTGTGGGCAGAACCAAACCCCTGACCCAAACATTAATATGCAGAGTGTGGGCAGAACTAAACCCCTGATCCAAACATTAATATGCAGAGTGTGGGGAGAACCAACCCCCTGACTCAAACATTAATATGCAGAGTGTGGGCAGAACCAAACCCCTGACCCAAACATTAATATGCAGAGTGTGGGCAGAACCAACCCTCTGACCCAAACATTAATATGCAGAGTGTGGGCAGAACCAACCCCCTGACCCAAACATTAATATGCAGAGTGTGGGCAGAACCAACCCTCTGACCCAAACATTAATATGCAGAGTGTGGGCAGAACCAAACCCCTGACCCAAACATTAATATGCAGAGTGTGGGGAGAACCAACCCCCTGACCCAAACATTAATATGCAGAGTGTGGGCAGAACCAAACCCCTGACCCAAACATTAATATGCAGAGTGTGGGCAGAACCAAACCCCTGACCCAAACATTAATATGCAGAGTGTGGGGAGAACCAACCCCCTGACCCAAACATTAATATGCAGAGTGTGGGCAGAACCAAACCCCTGACCCAAACATTAATATGCAGAGTGTGGGCAGAACCAAACCCCTGACCCAAACATTAATATGCAGAGTGTGGGCAGAACCAAACCCCTGACCCAAACATTAATATGCAGAGTGTGGGCAGAACCAAACCCCTGACCCAAACATTAATATGCAGAGTGTGGGGAGAACCAAACCCCTGACCCAAACATTAATATGCAGAGTGTGGGCAGAACCAAACCCCTGATCCAAACATTAATATGCAGAGTGTGGGCAGAACCAAACCCCTGACCCAAACATTAATATGCAGTGTGTGGGGAGAACCAAACCCCTGTCCCAAACATTAATATGCAGTGTGTGGGAAGAACCAAACCCCTGACCCAAACATTAATATGCAGAGTGTGGGGAGAACCAACCCCCTGACCCAAACATTAATATGCAGAGTGTGGGGAGAACCAACCCCCTGACCCAAACATTAATATGCAGTGTGTGGGCAGAACCAGCCCCCTGCCCCAAACATTAATATGCAGAGTGTGGGCAGAACCAACCCCCTGACCCAAACATTAATATGCAGAGTGTGGGCAGAACCAACCCTCTGACCCAAACATTAATATGCAGAGTGTGGGCAGAACCAAACCCCTGACCCAAACATTAATATGCAGAGTGTGGGGAGAACCAACCCCCTGACCCAAACATTAATATGCAGAGTGTGGGCAGAACCAACCCTCTGACCCAAACATTAATATGCAGAGTGTGGGCAGAACCAACCCCCTGACCCAAACATTAATATGCAGCGTGTGGGCAGAACCAAACCCCTGACCCAAACATTAATATGCAGAGTGTGGGGAGAACCAACCCCCTGACCCAAACATTAATATGCAGAGTGTGGGCAGAACCAACCCCCTGACCCAAACATTAATATGCAGAGTGTGGGCAGAACCAAACCCCTGACCCAAACATTAATATGCAGAGTGTGGGCAGAACCAACCCTCTGACCCAAACATTAATATGCAGAGTGTGGGCAGAACCAACCCCCTGACCCAAACATTAATATGCAGAGTGTGGGCAGAACCAACCCTCTGACCCAAACATTAATATGCAGAGTGTGGGCAGAACCAAACCCCTGACCCAAACATTAATATGCAGAGTGTGGGGAGAACCAACCCCCTGACCCAAACATTAATATGCAGAGTGTGGGCAGAACCAACCCTCTGACCCAAACATTAATATGCAGAGTGTGGGCAGAACCAACCCCCTGACCCAAACATTAATATGCAGCGTGTGGGCAGAACCAAACCCCTGACCCAAACATTAATATGCAGAGTGTGGGGAGAACCAACCCCCTGACCCAAACATTAATATGCAGAGTGTGGGCAGAACCAACCCCCTGACCCAAACATTAATATGCAGAGTGTGGGCAGAACCAAACCCCTGACCCAAACATTAATATGCAGAGTGTGGGGAGAACCAACCCCCTGACCCAAACATTAATATGCAGAGTGTGGGGAGAACCAACCCCCTGACCCAAACATTAATATGCAGAGTGTGGGCAGAACCAAACCCCTGACCCAAACATTAATATGCAGTGTGTGGGCAGAACCAAACCCCTGACCCAAACATTAATATGCAGAGTGTGGGCAGAACCAAACCTCTGACCCAAACATTAATATGCAGAGTGTGGGCAGAACCAAACCCCTGACCCAAACATTAATATGCAGAGTGTGGGGAGAACCAACCCCCTGACCCAAACATTAATATGCAGAGTGTGGGCAGAACCAGCCCCCTGACCCAAACATTAATATGCAAAGTGTGGGCAGAACCAAACCTCTGTCCCAAACATTAATATGCAGTGTGTGGGCAGAACCAAACCCCTGACCCAAACATTAATATGCAGAGTGTGGGCAGAACCAACCCTCTGACCCAAACATTAATATGCAGAGTGTGGGCAGAACCAAACCCCTGACCCAAACATTAATATGCAGAGTGTGGGCAGAACCAAACCCCTGACCCAAACATTAATATGCAGAGTGTGGGCAGAACCAACCCTCTGACCCAAACATTAATATGCAGAGTGTGGGCAGAACCAAACCCCTGACCCAAACATTAATATGCAGAGTGTGGGCAGAACCAAACACCGGACCCAAACATTAATATGCAGAGTGTGGGCAGAACCAACCCTCTGACCCAAACATTAATATGCAGAGTGTGGGGAGAACCAACCCCCTGACCCAAACATTAATATGCAGAGTGTGGGGAGAACCAACCCCCTGACCCAAACATTAATATGCAGAGTGTGGGCAGAACCAGCCCCCTGACCCAAACATTAATATGCAAAGTGTGGGCAGAACCAAACCTCTGTCCCAAACATTAATATGCAGAGTGTGGGCAGAACCAACCCCCTGACCCAAACATTAATATGCAAAGTGTGGGCAGAACCAAACCTCTGTCCCAAACATTAATATGCAAAGTGTGGGCAGAATCAAACCTCTGACCCAAACATTAATATGCAGAGTGTGGGCAAAACCAGCTCCCTGACCCAAACATTAATATGCAAAGTGTGGGTAGAACCAAACCCCTGACCCAAACATTAATATGCAGAGTGTGGGCAGAACCAAACCCCTGACCCAAACATTAATATGCAGAGTGTGGGCAGAACCAAACCTCTGTCCCAAACAATATGCAGAGTGTGGGCAGAACCAACCCCCTGACCCAAACATTAATATGCAGAGTGTGGGCAGAACCAAACCCCTGACCCAAACATTAATATTCAGAGTGTGGGAAGAACCAACCCCCTGACCCAAACATTAATATGCAGAGTGTGGGGAGAACCAACCCCCTGACCCAAACATTAATATGCAGAGTGTGGGCAGAACCAGCCCCCTGACCCAAACATTAATATGCAGAGTGTGGGGAGAACCAAACCCCTGGCCCAAACATTAATATGCAGAGTGTGGGCAGAACCAAACCCCTGACCCAAACATTAATATGCAGAGAGTGGGCAGAACCAAACCCCTGACCCAAACATTAATATGCAGAGTGTGGGCAGAACCAAACCCCTGACCCAAACATTAATATGCAGAGTGTGGGCAGAACCAGCCCCCTGACCCAAACATTAATATGCAGTGTGTGGGGAGAACCAAACCCCTGACCCAAACATTAATATGCAGAGTGTGGGGAGAACCAAACCCCTGACCCAAACATTAATATGCAGTGTGGGCAGAACCAAACCCCTGACCCAAACATTAATATGCAGTGTGTGGGGAGAACCAAACCCCTGACCCAAACATTAATATGCAGAGTGTGGGCAGAACCAAACCCCTGACCCAAACATTAATATGCAGAGTTTGGGCAGAACCAACCCCCTGATCCAAACATTAATATGCAGAGTGTGGGCAGAACCAGCCCCCTGACCCAAACATTAATATGCAGAGAGTGGGCAGAACCAAACCCCTGACCCAAACATTAATATGCAGAGTGTGGGCAGAACCAAACCCCTGACCCAAACATTAATATGCAGAGTGTGGGCAGAACCAAACCCCTGACCCAAACATTAATATGCAGAGTGTGGGCAGAACCAAACCCCTGACCCAAACATTAATATGCAGAGTGTGGGCAGAACCAAACCCCTGACCCAAACATTAATATGCAGAGTGTGGGCAGAACCAAACCCCTGACCCAAACATTAATATGCAGAGTGTGGGCAGAACCAAACCCCTGACCCAAACATTAATATGCAGAGTGTGGGCAGAACCAACCCCCTGACCCAAACATTAATATGCAGAGTGTGGGCAGAACCAAACCCCTGACCCAAACATTAATATGCAGAGTGTGGGGAGAACCAAACCCCTGACCCAAACATTAATATGCAGAGTGTGGGCAGAACCAAACCCCTGACCCAAACATTAATATGCAGAGTGTGGGCAGAACCAAACCCCTGACCCAAACATTAATATGCAGAGTGTGGGCAGAACCAAACCCCTGACCCAAACATTAATATGCAGAGTGTGGGCAGAACCAAACCCCTGACCCAAACATTAATATGCAGAGTGTGGGCAGAACCAAACCCCTGACCCAAACATTAATATGCAGAGTGTGGGCAGAACCAAACCCCTGACCCAAACATTAATATGCAGAGTGTGGGCAGAACCAAACCCCTGACCCAAACATTAATATGCAGAGTGTGGGCAGAACCAAGTCCCTGACCCAAACATTAATATGCAGAGTGTGGGCGGAACCAAACCCCTGACCCAAACATTAATATGCAGTGTGTGGGGAGAACCAAACCCCTGACCCAAACATTAATATGCAGAGTGTGGGCGGAACCAAACCCCTGACCCAAACATTAATATGCAGTGTGTGGGCAGAACCAAGTCCCTGACCCAAACATTAATATGCAGTGTGTGGGCAGAACCAAACCCCTGACCCAAACATTAATATGCAGTGTGTGGGCAGAACCAAACCCCTGACCCAAACATTAATATGCAGAGTGTAGGCAGAACCAAACCCCTGACCCAAACATTAATATGCAGTGTGTGGGCAGAACCAAACCCCTGACCCAAACATTAATATGCAGAGTGTGGGCAGAACCAAACCCCTGACCCAAACATTAATATGCAGAGTGTGGGCAGAACCAAACCCCTGACCCAAACATTAATATGCAGAGTGTGGGGAGAACCAAACCCCCAACCCAAACATTAATATGCAGAGTGTGGGCAGAACCAAACCCCTGACCCAAACATTAATATGCAGAGTGTGGGCAGAACCAAACCCCTGACCCAAACATTAATATGCAGAGTGTGGGCAGAACCAAACCCCTGACCCAAACATTAATATGCAGAGTGTGGGCAGAACCAAACCCCTGACCCAAACATTAATATGCAGTGTGTGGGGAGAACCAAACCCCTGACCCAAACATTAATATGCAGAGTGTGGGCAGAACCAGCCCCCTGACCCAAACATTAATATGCAGTGTGTGGGGAGAACCAAACCCCTGACCCAAACATTAATATGCAGAGTGTGGGGAGAACCAACCCCCTGACCCAAACATTAATATGCAGAGTGTGGGCAGAACCAGCCCCCTGACCCAAACATTAATATGCAGAGTGTGGGGAGAACCAAACCCCTGGCCCAAACATTAATATGCAGAGTGTGGGCAGAACCAAACCCCTGACCCAAACATTAATATGCAGAGAGTGGGCAGAACCAAACCCCTGACCCAAACATTAATATGCAGAGTGTGGGCAGAACCAAACCTCTGACCCAAACATTAATATGCAGAGTGTGGGCAGAACCAAACCCCTGACCCACACATTAATATGCAGAGTGTGGGCAGAACCAAACCCCTGACCCAAACATTAATATGCAGTGTGTGGGCAGAACCAAACCCCTGACCCAAACATTAATATGCAGAGTGTTGGCAGAACCAAACCCCTGACCCAAACATTAATATGCAGAGTGTGGGCAGAACCAAACCAATGACCCCAACATTAATATGCAGAGTGTGGGCAGAACCAAACCAATGACCCCAACATTAATATGCAGAGTGTGGGCAGAACCAAACCCCTGACCCAAACATTAATATGCAGAGTGTGGGCAGAACCAAACCCCTGACCCAAACATTAATATGCAGAGTGTGGGCAGAACCAAACCCCTGACCCAAACATTAATATGCAGAGTGTGGGCAGAACCAAACCCCTGACCCAAACATTAATATGCAGAGTGTGGGCAGAACCAAACCCCTGACCCAAACATTAATATGCAGAGTGTGGGCAGAACCAAACCCCTGACCCAAACATTAATATGCAGAGTGTGGGCAGAACCAAACCCCTGACCCAAACATTAATATGCAGAGTGTGGGCAGAACCAAACCCCTGACCCAAACATTAATATGCAGAGTGTGGGCAGAACCAAACCCCTGACCCAAACATTAATATGCAGAGTGTGGGCAGAACCAAACCCCTGATCCAAACATTAATATGCAGTGTGTGGGCAGAACCAAACCTCTGACCCAAACATTAATATGCAGTGTGTGGGAAGAACCAAACCCCTGACCCAAACATTAATATGCAGTGTGTGGGCAGAACCAGCCCCCTGACCCAAACATTAATATGCAGAGTGTGGGCAGAACCAAACCCCTGACCCAAACATTAATATGCAGAGTGTGGGCAGAACCAGACCCCTGACCCAAACATTAATATGCAGAGTGTGGGCAGAACCAGACCCCTGACCCAAACATTAATATGCAGTGTGTGGGCAGAACCAAACCCCTGACCCAAACATTAATATGCAGTGTGTGGGCAGAACCAAACCCCTGACCCAAACATTAATATGCAGAGTGTGGGCAGAACCAAACCCCTGACCCAAACATTAATATGCAGTGTGTGGGCAGAACCAGCCCCCTGACCCAAACATTAATATGCAGTGTGTGGGCAGAACCAAACTCCTGACCCAAACATTAATATGCAGTGTGTGGGCAGAACCAAACCTCTGACCCAAACATTAATATGCAGTGTGTGGGCAGAGCCAAACCCCTGACCCAAACATTAATATGCAGAGTGTGGGCAGAACCAAACCCCTGACCCAAACATTAATATGCAGAGTGTGGGCAGAACCAAACCTCTGACCCAAACATTAATATGCAGTGTGTGGGCAGAACCAAACCCCTGACCCAAACATTAATATGCAGAGTGTGGGCAGAACCAAACCCCTGACCCAAACATTAATATGCAGTGTGTGGGCAGAACCAGCCCCCTGACCCAAACATTAATATGCAGTGTGTGGGAAGAACCAAACCCCTGACCCAAACATTAATATGCAGTGTGTGGGCAGAACCAGCCCCCTGACCCAAACATTAATATGCAGAGTGTGGGCAGAACCAAACCCCTGACCCAAACATTAATATGCAGAGTGTGGGCAGAACCAGACCCCTGACCCAAACATTAATATGCAGAGTGTGGGCAGAACCAGACCCCTGACCCAAACATTAATATGCAGAGTGTGGGCAGAACCAGACCCCTGACCCAAACATCAATATGCAGAGTGTGGGCAGAACCAGACCCCTGACCCAAACATTAATATGCAGTGTGTGGGCAGAACCAAACCCCTGACCCAAACATTAATATGCAGTGTGTGGGCAGAACCAAACCCCTGACCCAAACATTAATATGCAGAGTGTGGGCAGGACCAAACCCCTGACCCAAACATTAATATGCAGTGTGTGGGCAGAACCAGCCCCCTGACCCAAACATTAATATGCAGTGTGTGGGCAGAACCAAACTCCTGACCCAAACATTAATATGCAGTGTGTGGGCAGAACCAGCCTCCTGACCCAAACATTAATATGCAGTGTGTGGGAAGAACCAAACCCCTGACCCAAACATTAATATGCAGTGTGTGGGCAGAACCAGCCCCCTGACCCAAACATTAATATGCAGTGTGTGGGCAGAACCAGCCCCCTGACCCAAACATTAATATGCAGTGTGTGGGCAGAACCAAACTCCTGACCCAAACATTAATATGCAGTGTGTGGGCAGAACCAAACCTCTGACCCAAACATTAATATGCAGTGTGTGGGCAGAACCAAACTCCTGACCCAAACATTAATATGCAGTGTGTGGGCAGAACCAAACCTCTGACCCAAACATTAATATGCAGAGTGTGGGCAGAACCAAACCCCTGACCCAAACATTAATATGCAGAGTGTGGGCAGAACCAAACCCCTGACCCAAACATTAATATGCAGAGTGTGGGCAGAACCAAACCTCTGACCCAAACATTAATATGCAGAGTGTGGGCAGAAACAAACCTCTGACCCAAACATTAATATGCAGAGTGTGGGCAGAACCAAACCCCTGACCCAAACATTAATATGCAGAGTGTGGGCAGAACCAAACCTCTGACCCAAACATTAATATGCAGTGTGTGGGCAGAACCAAACCCCTGACCCAAACATTAATATGCAGTGTGTGGGCAGAACCAGCCTCCTGACCCAAACATTAATATGCAGTGTGTGGGCAGAACCAGCCCCCTGACCCAAACATTAATATGCAGTGTGTGGGCAGAACCAAACCTCTGACCCAAACATTAATATGCAGTGTGTGGGCAGAACCAAACCCCTGACCCAAACATTAATATGCAGAGTGTGGGCAGAACCAGCCCCCTGACCCAAACATTAATATGCAGTGTGTGGGCAGAACCAAACCCCTGACCCAAACATTAATATGCAGAGTGTGGGAAGAACCAAACCCCTGACCCAAACATTAATATGCAGTGTGTGGGCAGAACCAAACCTCTGACCCAAACATTAATATGCAGTGTGTGGGCAGAACCAAACCCCTGACCCAAACATTAATATGCAGAGTGTGGGCAGAACCAGCCCCCTGACCCAAACATTAATATGCAGTGTGTGGGCAGAACCAAACCCCTGACCCAAACATTAATATGCAGAGTGTGGGAAGAACCAAACCCCTGACCCAAACATTAATATGCAGTGTGTGGGCAGAACCAGCCCCCTGACCCAAACATTAATATGCAGAGTGTGGGAAGAACCAAACCCCTGACCCAAACATTAATATGCAGTGTGTGGGCAGAACCAAACCCCTGACCCAAACATTAATATGCAGAGTGTGGGCAGAACCAGCCCCCTGACCCAAACATTAATATGCAGAGTGTGGGGAGAACCAGCCCCCTGACCCAAACATCAATATGCAATGAGTGGGCAGAACCTGATCGGCTTTTATGAGGAGGTAAGTTCAAGATTGGATCAGGGGGAGTCATTGGATATCATATATCTTGACTTTTCTAAAGCATTTGATACTGTGCCACATAAAAGGCTGGTACAAAAGATGAGAATGCTTGGACTGGGGGAAAACGTGTGCAGATGGGTGGGAAATTGGCTTAGTGATCGGAAGCAGAGGGTGGTTATCAATGGTACACACTCAGATTGGGTCACTGTTACTAGTGGAGTACCACATGGGTCAGTTCTGGGACCAATTCTCTTCAATATATATATAAATGACATTGGGTATGGATTAAACAGTAAAGTCTCAATCTTTGCAGATGATACTAAGCTGAGTAAAGTAATTAAAACAAAGGAGGACAACAGGCAACTACAAACAGATTTAGATAAATTGGAAGCATGGGCAGTTAAATGGCAAATGAAGTTTAACACAGATAAATGTAAGGTTATGCACATGGGAAGGAGAAATCTGTGTCATGATTACACACTAAATAAAGAAACACTTGGTAAAACAACAATGGAAAAGGATCTAGGGGTTTTAGTTGACAATAAGCTCAACTGTAGTAATCAATGCCAGGCAGCTGCTGCCAAGGCAAATAGGATCATGGGGTGCATCAGGAGGGGCATAGGTGCTCATGACCAGAGCATCATTTTACCCCTGTACAAGTCACTAGTCAGACCCCATATGGAATACTGTGTACAGTTCTGGGCACCTGTGCTTAAGAAGGACATATCAGAACTGGAGCGCGTTCAAAGAAGGGCAACAAAGTTAATAAAAGGAGTGCGGGGGCTAGAGTACCCGGAAAGATTGTCCAAGTTAGGCTTATTTAGTCTAGAAAAAAGACGATTGAGGGGTGATCTAATAACTATGTATAAATATATTCGGGGTCAATACAAGGATCTGTCCCACAATCTATTTATACCCCGGAGTGTAACCATAACCCGGGGGCATCCACTAAGGTTAGAGGAAAGGTGCTTTCTCCACCGACATAGGAGGGGATTCTTCTCTGTAAGAGCAGTGAGACTATGGAACTCGCTGCCAGAGGAGGTAGTGATGAGGGATACATTAAAAATGTTCAAAAGTGGCCTTGATGCCTTCCTGGCATGTAATAACATTTCTGGCTATGGCTACTAGACCACTGAAAGGAGTTAAACAGGCTGAACTGGATGGACTAAAGTCTTTATTCAGCCTTACATACTATGTTACTATGTTACTATGTAACCAGCCCCCTGACCCAAACATTAATATGCAGTGTGTGGGCAGAACCAAACCCCTGACCCAAACATTAATATGCAGTGTGTGGGAAGAACCAAACCCCTGACCCTAACATTAATATGCAGTGTGTGGGCAGAACCAGCTCCCTGACCCAAACATTAATATGCAGAGTGTGCGCAGAACCAAACCCCTGACCCAAACATTAATATGCAGAGTGTGCGCAGAACCAAACCCCTGACCCTAACATTAATATGCAGTGTGTGGGCAGAACCAGCCCCCTGACCCAAACATCAATATGCAATGAGTGGGCAGAACCAGCCCCCTGACCCAAACATTAATATGTAGTGTGTGGGCAGAACCAGCCCCCTGACCCAAACATTATTATGCAGAGTGTGGGCAGAACCAGCCCCCTGACCCAAACATTAATATGCAGAGTGTGGGTAGAACCAGCCCCCTGACCCAAACATTAATATGCAGAGTGTGGGTAGAACCAGCCTCCTGACCCAAACATTAATATGCAGTGTGTGGGCAGAACAAGCCCCCTGACCCAAACATTAATATGCAATGAGTGGGCAGAACCAGCCCCCTGACCCAAACATTAATATGCAGTGTGTGGGTAGAACCAGCCTCCTGACCCAAACATTAATATGCAGGGTGTGGGCAGAACCAAACCCCTGACCCAAACAATAATATGCAGTGTGTGGGCAGAACCAAACCCCTGACCCAAACATTAATTTGCAGAGTGTGGGCAGAACCAAACCCCTGACCCAAACATTAATATGCAGTGTGTGGGCAGAACCAAACCCCTGACCCAAACATTAGTATGCAGTGTGTGGGCAGAACCAAACCCCTGACCCAAACATTAATATGCAATGAGTGGGCAGAACCAGCCTCCTGACCCAAACATTAATATGCAGTGTGTGGGCAGAACCAAACCCCTGACCCAAACATTAATATGCAGTGTGTGGGCAGAACAAGCCCCCTGACCCAAACATTAATATGCAATGAGTGGGCAGAACCAGCCTCCTGACCCAAACATTAATATGCAGAGTGTGGGCAGAACCAAACCTCTGACCCAAACATTAATATGCAGAGTGTGGGCAGAACCAAACCCCTGACCCAAACAATAATATGCAGTGTGTGGGCAGAACCAAACCCCTGACCCAAACATTAATTTGCAGAGTGTGGGCAGAACCAAACCCCTGACCCAAACATTAATATGCAGTGTGTGGGCAGAACCAAACCCCTGACCCAAACATTAATATGCAGAGTGTGGAAAGAGCAAATCCCTGACCCAAACATTAATATGCAGAGTGTGGGCAGAACTAAACCCCTGACCCAAACATTAATATGCAGTGTGTGGGAAGAACCAAACCCCTGACCCAAACATCAATATGCAGAGTGTGGGCAGAACCAAACTCCTGACCCAAACATTAATATGCAGTGTGTGGGCAGAACCAGCCCCCTGACCCAAACATTAATATGCAGTGTGTGGGCAGAACCAAACCCCTGACCCAAACATTAATATGCAGTGTGTGGGCAGAACCAAACCCCTGACCCAAACATTAGTATGCAGTGTGTGGGCAGAACCAAACCCCTGACCCAAACATTAATATGCAGAGTGTGGGCAGAACCAAACCCCTGACCCAAACATTAATATGCAGTGTGTGGGAAGAACCAAACCCCTGACCCAAACATCAATATGCAGAGTGTGGGCAGAACCAAACTCCTGACCCAAACATTAATATGCAGTGTGTGGGCAGAACCAGCCCCCTGACCCAAACATTAACACGCAGAGTGTGGGCAGAACCAAACCCCTGACCCAAACATTAATATGCAGAGTGTGGGCAGAACCAAACCCCTGCCCCCAAACATTAATATGCAGAGTGTGGGCAGAACCAAACCCCTGACCCAAACATTAATATGCAGAGTGTGGGCAGAACCAAACCCCTGCCCCCAAACATTAATATGCAGAGTGTGGGCAGAACCAAACCCCTGACCCAAACATTAATATGCAGAGTGTGGGCAGAACCAGCCCCCTGCCCCAAACATTAATGTGACAGACTCTCTGCCCTTTGGACTTTACACAGGTTCATTACTTTCCTTTTCTTAAGCATGTACAGACTGCCATTGTGTTGATTGATTACGTTATTCATTGTTCTGATTGATTGTGTTAGACTGCCATTGTTCTGATTGATTGTGTTACAGACGTCTATTGTGTTGCTTATTGCGTCACCGGCAGAGTTGAGGGATTGTGTGCCCTGCTCCCATTGGTCTGTGTATTTGTCATGCAGTCCTCCATCAGGTCCACGGGGGAGGTCCCCTTGCATGGAGCCTTGCATATAAGGCACAGTGTGGCACTAATAAAGTACACTTCACCTTCACCCTCAATACTGAAGTTCTGTCTCTTATTGGGGGAAACGTTATATTACAATTCACTAGCCCTTGTAAGGGCTGTTCCTGTTTCCTCACGGACGACTCTGGAATTCCAGCAGCACCTCTTACGATTGGGAAAAGGACGTCTCGGGTGGTGAAGCCCTCCGGCGATAAGGGTTATCGCTACAATTGGTGGCAAGCGGTCGGATGGTCCTTTCTACCCAGAGAGAGTGCTACCCCGATGGAGAGTCAGTAGGACAAGTTGAAAAGGCTGACCCTGAAGGATCTACTCGAGAGCCGGGGAAGGTCAGCTAGCAACCGCCCACGTCAGGAACTGATAGCCGAGCTGATCGAAATGGATCGTGCAGCAGTGAGGACCGAAACCAATATAGAGGCCGACGAAGACGCTGCTCTCGTTCAAGCGGTTCGGAACAGATTGTCGGTCTATGGCCCGAATCCATCACAGGAACTGATCGACCGAGTCTTCGCCGCAGCGGAGGCAGAGGCCAGTAAGCGAAGGGAAGATCGGCGACTTTCAACCCATCAGCCTTTAAGCCTCAGTTACACTGGGGGGGAGAAAGATTCAATTTGCAGCATTTAAGTCCTTCCAGGAAAGTGACGACGAGATTGACGGATTTTTGGCCGATTTTGAACGGCAGTGCGCTTTACACCGGGTACCCACGGAGGAATGGGTCACCATATTATCAGGGAAACTATATGGGAAAGCTTCCGATGCTTTCCGGGCCATCCCTGATGCGGACTTACCACACTACCATCTGGTAAAGGAGGCTTTGTTAGCCCGGTACGCTGTCACCCCGGAGGCCTACAGGCGACGATTTCGGGAATCCCAAAAGAAGGGAGGGGATTCCTACACGGAGTGGGCATGTCACCTCCATCGTACAGCATCACACTGGGTCACTGGATGCAAAGCCACGACCGCTGAGGATGTACTACAATTGTTTTTACTAGAACATTTTCTCAATGCCCTTCAACCAGACCTAAGAGAGTGGGTACGTGACCGGAGGCCTCTAACGCTACCTGAGGCTGCTCGTCTAGCCGACGACTACAGCGATGCACGCCGGACAGAACAGTCCGCTCCAAAACCACAACCTCCCATCAAGTTTCAAGCACCTGTGGCTTCCGCGCCAACTCGTTACTCTGGGCCACATAGGCCAGTAGAGAAACCGAACCGCTTCACAAACAATGGGGACATTATCGCAGGGATTGCGCCCTAGAGCCTCCCCAAAACACGTGGGGGCCAAAACAACCTTCCACCTCCCGTACTCCTGCGGCACACTGTTTGGAAGCTGAGAGCAGTTCGGAAGAGTATCTGGGGGTACTGTATGAAGCTGATCCCGTACAAGCGGCCATCCAAGACAACCGACAGCACCATCGCCAGGAGGTACGAGTCAATGGGCGCACCGCGCAAGGATTACGTGACACCGGAGCCACACTTACCTTGCTCCAACCTCATTTGGTCAAGAACAAAGACCGCACTGGACACACCGTTGCAGTAAGGGTGGCGGGAGGTGTTTCGACTCCCCACCGCCCGAGTACATCTTGACTGGGGCGCTGGATCCGGCAGGGTACAGGTGGGACTTATGGACAACTTACCAGCAGAAGTACTATTGGGAAATGATCTAGGACCAATGACTTCTGCCTACGCTACCTCTGGGCCAGCCAGCATCAACCCTGTTACAACTCGGGCCCAAGGCCGAGCTGCCGACTCCAGTCCACTGGTCGGGGAGACCCAGGTAAGACACACTGATGATCTAACTGAGACGGTAGCCTGGGACAACCCAGAGGAGTTTGGGTTAGAGACTAAGCTAGATCCCTCACTCACCAAGTACAGGGATAGGGCTGAGACGGGGGAGAGAGGGTTAGAAGGAGAGGGATTCATGTGGGAGCAGGGTAAGCTATATAGGGTGTCGGTCACCCGCAGCCATGGGATGGTCCCATCGCAGAGACGCCAGCTGGTAGTACCCCAAAAATACCGGCTGGCGCTTCTGCGAATTGGACACGATATCCCACTAGTAGGACACCTGGGGGTATCTCGCACAACAGGCAGAATAACCCAGCACTTTTTCTGGCCGGGAGTTTCCAAGGATGTACGAAACTACTGTAGGACCTGTGATATATGTCAAAGAGTAGGGAAGAGGGGAGACCACCCTAAAGCTCAACTACTGTCTATGCCAGTTATTGGGGAGCCATTTAGCCGGATAGCAGTTGACCTAATAGGACCCCTCAAGCGACTGAGTCAGTCGGGTAAGCAGTACATACTTACAGTGGTGGACTATGCCACCCGATACCCGGAAGCCGTAGCCCTCTCAAATATTCAGGCAGATACTGTTGCCAGTGCCCTAGTCGGGATATTCACCAGAGTAGGTTTCCCAAAAGAAATAATATCTGACCAAGGGACGCAGTTTACCGCAGACCTAACCCGCCAGTTATGGGAGGCCTGTGATATTAAGCCCTTGTTCAGCTCCCCGTATCACCCCCAGACCAATGGTCTTTGTGAGCGCTTTAACGGGACCCTAAAGCAAATGTTGAAGACGTTCACAGACACCTACAGGGACTGGGAGAGATTCCTACCTCACCTCCTGTTTGCATACCGAGAGGTGCCACAGGAATCCACTGGGTTCTCTCCCTTTGAACTATTATATGGGAGGAGGGTACGAGGCCCCCTAGATCTCATTTGTGAGCACTGGGAGGGAGAGACCGAGAGGCAAGGTACTCCCATCGTATCATACGTGGTAGAGCTCCGGGACCGCATGGAGCAATTAGCCCAGATGGCAAAGGAGAACCTCCAGGTGGCCCAGGGACGACAGAAAGTATGGTATGATAGGAGTGCCCGTCAGCGTACATTCCAGATAGGACAGAAGGTGTTAGTCTTGAAACCCATCAAGACTGATAAACTACAGGCAGCGTGGCAAGGTCCCTATAAAGTAGTAGAGCAGCTATGTGACACCACGTATGTCATCGCTAGCTGTAAAGATGAGAGGATAAGGCGGTCCTTTCACGTAAATATGTTAAAAGAATATCAGGAGAGGCCGGAGGACGTAGCAGCTGTATGTGCCCCAGCTACTGACGACCAAGACACTTTACCATTACCCGACCTTTTAGATAGACAACCCCAGAGTGACCCCATCCACAGTCCAGTTAGGGGACCGGCTAACTCCCACCGAAAGGGAGCAGATGCTCCACTTACTAGCAAGTAAACGACAAACATTTTCACAAGAACCAGGTTGTACCATTCTCACCACCCACAAGGTAGAAACCCCTGGGCAAAGTCCCCTTAGACAGCCCCCCTACCGAATACCTGAAGCGGTCCGTGAAGGGATGAGAGGGGAGATACAGGAAATGTTGAGGTTAGGCGTCATTGAGCCATCCGATAGCCCGTGGGCATCTCCAGTAGTCCTAGTCCCAAAAAAAGATGGGACTACCCGATTCTGCGTGGACTATCGGCGGTTAAATGAAAAAACAGTGACCGATGCTTACCCCATGCCCCGAGTAGACGAACTACTAGACCGTATCGCCAGGGGTCGCTATCTGACCACCATCGACCTCTGCAAGGGGTACTGGCAGATTCCCTTGGCTGAAGAGGCTATCCCCAAGTCAGCTTTTGTCACCCCGTTTGGCTTGTACCAGTTTAAGCTCATGCCATTTGGGATGAAAAACGCCCCAGCCACGTTCCAACGCTTGATGGATAGACTTCTTGATGGCCTCCGGGAATTTGCCTGTGCATACCTGGATGATATTGCGATCTACAGTGACTCCTGGGAAGAACACTTAAGGCATGTAGGGACAGTGTTAGATCAGATTCAGGCCGCCGGCCTGACACTGAAACCAGATAAGTGCCATGTGGGTATGGCAGAAGTCCAGTATTTGGGACATCGGGTGGGGTGTGGGAAACAGAGACCAGAGCCTGCCAAGATCGAAGCAGTTGCTAACTGGCCCACACCGCGTACTAAGACCCAAGTACTGGCCTTCCTGGGGACCGCAGGGTACTACAGACGGTTTGTCCCAGACTATAGTGCAGTGGCCAAACCCTTGACTGACTTGACGAAAAATAACCTACCCAGACAGGTCCTGTGGTCCCCCGACTGTGAAAAGGCCTTTCAAGCGCTAAAGACTGCCTTAGTGAATGCTCCTGTCTTGGCTGCCCCAATCGCTAACAAACGTTTCATCGTGCACACAGATGCCTCCATGTTCGGACTGGGAGCAGTTCTAAGTCAAGTGGGAGAAGATGGAGGCGAGCACCCTGTTGCGTATATCAGTAGGAAACTGTTACCTCGGGAAGTGAGCTATGCGGCCGTGGAAAAAGAATGTTTGGCGTTGGTATGGGCTTTGAAAAAACTTACTCCATATTTGTATGGGCGTGAATTCACCTTGATCACAGACCACAATCCCTTGGTATGGCTGAACCGGGTCGCAGGGGACAACGGACGACTATTGCGATGGAGCTTGGCCCTGCAGCCATATAATTTTACAATCCAATACAGGCCCGGTAGACAAAACGGTAATGCAGATGGATTATCCCGGCAAACAGAACTCTGCCCATAACAAGAGTCCGGACAGCCCCACGTTAACCCGAACAGGGTCAATCCGGGTCTGCCGGGTGTTCCACAAAAAGGGGGCATTGTGACAGACTCTCTGCCCTTTGGACTTTACACAGGTTCATTACTTTCCTTTTCTTAAGCATGTACAGACTGCAATTGTGTTGATTGATTACGTTATTCATTGTTCTGATTGATTGTGTTAGACTGCCATTGTTCTGATTGATTGTGTTACAGACGTCTATTGTGTTGCTTATTGCGTCACCGGCAGAGTTGAGGGATTGTGTGCCCTGCTCCCATTGGTCTGTGTATTTGTCATGCAGTCCTCCATCAGGTCCACGGGGGAGGTCCCTTGCATGGAGCCTTGCATATAAGGCACAGTGTGGCACTAATAAAGTACACTTCACCTTCACCCTCATTACTGAAGTTCTGTCTCTTATTGGGGGAAACGCTATATTACAATTCACTAGCCCTTGTAAGGGCTGTTCCTGTTTCCTCACGGACGACTCTGGAATTCCAGCAGCACCTCTTACGATTGGGAAAAGGACGTCTCGGGCGGTGAAGCCCTCCGGCGATAAGGGTTATCGCTACAATTAATAGGCAGAGTGTGGGCAGAACCAGCCCCCTGACCCAAACATTAATATGCAGCGTGTGGGCAGAACCAGCCCTCTGACCCAAACATTAATATACAGAGTGTGGGCAGAACCAGCCCTCTGACCCAAACATTAATATGCAGAGTGTGGGCAGAACCAGCCCCCTGACCCAAACATTAATATGCAGAGTGTGGGGAGAACCAAACCCCTGACCCAAACATTAATATGCAGTGTGTGGGCAGAGCCAGCCCCCTGCCCCAAACATTAATATGCAATGAGTCGGCAGAACCAAACCCCTGAACCAAAAATTAATATGCAGAGTGTGGGGAGAACCAAACCCCTGCCCCAAACATTAATATGCAATGAGTGGGCAGAACCAAACCCCTGAACCAAACATTAATATGCAGTGTGTGGGCAGAACCAAACCCCTGACCCAAACATTAATATGCAGAGTGTGGGCAGAACCAAACCCCTGACCCAAACATTAATATGCAGAGTGTGGGCAGAACCAAACCCCTGACCCAAACATTAATATGCAGTGTGTGGGCAGAACCAAACCCCTGACCCAAACATTAATATGCAGAGTGTGGGCAGAACCAGCCCCCTGACCCAAACATTAATATGCAGAGTGTGGGCAGAACCAAACCCCTGACCCAAACATTAATATGCAGTGTGTGGGCAGAACCAGTCCCCTGACCCAAACATTAATATGCAGTGTGTGGGCAGAACCAAGCCCCTGACCCAAACATTAATATGCAGAGTGTGGGGAGAGCCAAACCCCTGACCCAAACATTAATATGCAGTGTGTGGGGAGAACCAAACCCCTGACCCAAACATTAATATGCAGAGTGTGGGCAGAACCAAACCCCTGACCCAAACATTAATATTCAGTGTGTGGGCAGAACCAAACCTCTGACCCAAACATTAATATTCAGTGTGTGGGCAGAACCAGACCCCTGACCCAAACATTAATATGCAGAGTGTGGGCAGAACCAAACCCCTGACGCAAATATTAATATGCAGTCTGTGGGCAGAACCAAACCCCTGACCCAAACATTAATATGCAGAGTGTGGGCAGAACCAAACCCCTGACCCAAACATTAATATGCAGTGTGTGGGCAGAACCAGCTCCCTGACCCAAACATTAATATGCAAAGTGTGGGCAGAACCAGCCCCCTGACCCAAACATTAATATGCAGAGTGTGGGGAGAGCCACACCCCTGACCCAAACATTAATATGCAGAGTGTGGGCAGAACCAAACCCCTGACCCAAACATTAATATGCAGAGTGTGGGGAGAGCCAAACCCTTGACCCAAACATTAATATGCAGTGTGTGGGCAGAACCAAACCCCTGACGCAAATATTAATATGCAGGCTGTGGGCAGAACCAAACCTCTGACCCAAACATTAATATTCAATGTGTGGGAGGAACCAGCCCCCTGACCCAAACATTAATATGCAGAGTGTGGGCAGAACCAAACCCCTGACGCAAATATTAATATGCAGGCTGTGGGCAGAACCAAACCTCTGACCCAAACATTAATATTCAATGTGTGGGAGGAACCAGCCCCCTGACCCAAACATTAATATGCAGAGTGTGGGCAGAACCAAACCCCTGACCCAAACATTAATATGCAGAGTGTGGGGAGAGCCAAACCCCTGACCCAAACATTAATATGCAGTGTGTGGGCAGAACCAAACCCCTGACCCAAACATTAATATGCAGTGTGTGGGCAGAACCAAACCCCTGACCCAAACATTAATATGCAGAGTGTGGGCAGAACCAAACCCCTGACCCAAACATTAATATGTAGTGTGTGGGTAGAACCAAACCCCTGACCCAAACATTAATATGCAGAGTGTGGGCAGAACCAAACCCCTGACTCAAACATTAGTATGCAGTGTGTGGGCAGAACCAAACCCCTGACCCAAACATTAATATGCAGTGTGTGGGTAGAACCAAACCCCTGACCCAAACATTAATATGCAGAGTGTGGGCAGAACCAAACCCCTGACCCAAACATTAATATGCAGAGTGTGGGCAGAACCAAACCCCTGACCCAAACATTAATATGCAGTGTGTGGGCAGAACCAAACCCCTGACCCAAACATTAATATGCAGTGTGTGGGCAGAACCAGCCCCCTGACCCAAACATTAATATGCAGAGTGTGGGCAGAACCAGCCCCCTGACCCAAACATTAATATGCAGAGTGTGGGCAGAACCAAACCCCTGACCCAAACATTAATATGCAGTGTGTGGGCAGAACCAGCCCCCTGACCCAAACATTAATATGCAGTGTGTGGGCAGAACCAAACCCCTGACCCAAACATTAATATGCAGAGTGTGGGCAGAACCAAACCACTGACCCAAACATTAATATGCAGTGTGTGGGCAGAACCAGCCCCCTGACCCAAACATTAATATGCAGAGTGTGGGGAGAACCAAACCCCTGACCCAAACATTAATATGCAGAATGTGGGGAGAACCAAACCCCTGACCCAAACATTAATATGCAGAGTGTGGGCAGAACCAAACCCCTGACGCAAATATTAATATGCAGAGTGTGGGCAGAACCAAACCCCTGACGCAAATATGAATATGCAGTCTGTGAGCAGAACCAAACCTCTGACCCAAACATTAATATGCAGTGTGTGGGTAGAACCAAACCCCTGACCCAAACATTAATATGCAGTGTGTGGGTAGAGCCAAACCCCTGACCCAGACATTAATATGCAGTGTGTGGGTAGAGCCAAACCCTTGACCCAAACATTAATATGCAGAGTGTGGGCAGAACCAGCCCCCTGACCCAAACATTAATATGCAGTGTGTGGGCAGAACCAAACCCCTGACCCAAACATTAATATGCAGTGTGTGGGCAGAACCAAACCCCTGACCCAAACATTAATATGCAGTGTGTGGGTAGAGCCAAACCCCTGACCCAGACATTAATATGCAGTGTGTGGGTAGAGCCAAACCCTTGACCCAAACATTAATATGCAGTGTGTGGGTAGAGCCAAACCCCTGACCCAAATATTAATATGCAGAGTGTGGGCAGAACCAGCCCCCTGACCCAAACATTAATATGCAGCGTGTGGGCAGAACCAGCCCCCTGACCCAAACATTAATATGCAGAGTGTGGGCAGAACCAAACTCCTGACCCAAACATTAATATGCAGTGTGTGGGTAGAACCAAACCCCTGACCCAAACATTAATATGCAGTGTGTGGGTAGAACCAAACCCCTGACCCAAACATTAATATGCAGTGTGTGGGTAGAGCCAAACCCCTGACCCAAACATTAATATGCAGTGTGTGGGTAGAGCCAAACCCCTGACCCAAACATTAATATGCAGAGTGTGGGCAGAACCAGCCCCCTGACCCAAACATTAATATGCAGTGTGTGGGCAGAACCAAACCCCTGACGCAAATATTAATATGCAGAGTGTGGGCAGAACCAGCCCCCTGACCCAAACATTAATATGCAGAGTGAGGGCAGAACCAGCCCCCTGACCCAAACATTAATATGCAGAGTGTGGGCAGAACCAGCTCCCTGACCCAAACATTAATATACAGAGTGTGGGCAGAACCAAACCCCTGACTCAAACATTAATATGCAGAGTGTGAGGAGAACCAGCCTCCTGACCCAAACATTAATATGCAGAGTGTGGGGAGAACCAGCCTCCTGACCCAAACATTAATATGCAGAGTGTGGGCAGAACCAGCCTCCTGACCCAAACATTAATATGCAGTGTGTGGGCAGAACCAGCCCCCTGACCCAAACATTAATATTCAGTGTGTGGGCAGAACCAAACCCCTGACCCAAACATTAATATTCAGTGTGTGGGCAGAACCAAACCCCTGACCCAAACATTAATATGCAGAGTGTGGGCAGAACCAAACCCCTGACCCAAACATTAATATGCAGTGTGTGGGCAGAACCAAACCCCTGACCCAAACATTAATATGCAGAGTGTGGGCAGAACCAACCCCCTGACTCAAACATTAATATGCAGAGTGTGGGCAGAACCAACCCCCTGACTCAAACATTAATATGCAGAGTGTGGGCAGAACCAAACCCCTGACTCAAACATTAATATGCAGCGTGTGGGGAGAACCAAACCCCTGACCCAAACATTAATATGCAGTGTGTGGGCAGAACCAAACCCCTGACCCAAACATTAATATGCAGAGTGTGGGCAGAACCAACCCCCTGACCCAAACATTAATATGCAGAGTGTGGGCAGAACCACACCCCTGACCCAAACATTAATATGCAGAGTGTGGGCAGAACCAAACCCCTGACCCAAACATTAATATGCAGAGTGTGGGCAGAACCAAACCCCTGACCCAAACATTAATATGCAGTGTGTGGGCAGAACCAAACCCCTGACCCAAACATTAATATGCAGTGTGTGGGCAGAACCAGCCTCCTGACCCAAACATTAATATGCAGTGTGTGGGCAGAACCAACCCCCTGACCCAAACATTAATATGCAGTGTGTGGGCAGAACCACACCCCTGACCCAAACATTAATATGCAGAGTGTGGGCAGAACCAGCCTCCTGACCCAAACATTAATATGCAGTGTGTGGGCAGAACCACACCCCTGACCCAAACATTAATATGCAGAGTGTGTGGACAGAACCAGCCTCCTGACCCAAACATTAATATGCAGTGTGTGGGCAGAACCAACCCCCTGACCCAAACATTAATATGCAGTGTGTGGGCAGAACCACACCCCTGACCCAAACATTAATATGCAGAGTGTGGGCAGAACCACACCCCTGACCCAAACATTAATATGCAGAGTGTGGGCAGAACCAAACCCCTGACCCAAACATTAATATGCAGAGTGTGGGCAGAACCAAACCCCTGACCCAAACATTAATATGCAGTGTGTGGGCAGAACCAAACCCCTGACCCAAACATTAATATGCAGAGTGTGGGCAGAACCAAACCCCTGACCCAAACATTAATATGCAGTGTGTGGGCAGAACCAGCCCCCTGACCCAAACATTAATATGCAGAGTGTGGGCAGAACCAAACCCCTGACCCAAACATTAATATGCAGAGTGTGGGCAGAACCAGCCCCCTGACCCAAACATTAATATGCAGTGTGTGGACAGAACCAAACCCCTGACCCAAACATTAATATGCAGTGTGTGGGCAGAACCAAACCCCTGACCCAAACATTAATATGCAGAGTGTGGGCAGAACCAAACCCCTGACCCAAACATTAATATGCAGAGTGTGGGCAGAACCAGCCCCCTGACCCAGACATTAATATGCAGAGTGTGGGCAGAACCAAACCCCTGACCCAAACATTAATATGCAGAGTGTGGGCAGAACCAAACCCCTGACCCAAACATTAATATGCAGAGTGTGGGCAGAACCAAACCCCTGACCCAAACATTAATATGCAGAGTGTGGACAGAACCAGCCCCCTGACCCAGACATTAATATGCAGAGTGTGGGCAGAACCAGCTCCCTGACCCAAACATTAATATACGGTGTGTGGGCAGAACCAAACCCCTGACCAAAACATTAATATGCAGAGTGTGGGCAGAACCAAACCTCTGACCCAAACATTAATATGCAGTGTGTGGGCAGAACCAAACCCCTGACCCAAACATTAATATGCAGTGTGTGGGCAGAACCAAACCCCTGACCAAAACCTTAATATGCAGAGTGTGGGCAGAACCAAACCCCTGACCAAAACATTAATATGCAGAGTGTGGGCAGAACCAAACCCCTGACCCAAACATTAATATGCAGAGTGTGGGCAGAACCAAACCCCTGACCCAAACATTAATATGCAGTGTGTGGGCAGAACCAAACCCCTGACCCAAACATTAATATGCAGTGTGTGGGCAGAACCAAACCCCTGACCCAAACATTAATATGCAGAGTGTGGGCAGAACCAAACCCCTAGCCCAAACATTAATATGCAGAGTGTGGGCAGAACCAAACCCCTGACCCAAACATTAATATGCAGAGTGTGGGCAGAACCAAACCCCTGACCCAAACATTAATATGCAGAGTGTGGGCAGAACCAAACCCCTGACCCAAACATTAATATGCAGAGTGTGGGCAGAACCAAACTCCTGACCCAAACATTAATATGCAGTGTGTGGGCAGAACCAAACCCCTGACCCAAACATTAATATGCAGAGTGTGGGCAGAACCAAACCCCTGACCCAAACATTAATATGCAGAGTGTGGGCAGAACCAAACCCCTGACCCAAACATTAATATGCAGAGTGTGGGCAGAACCAAACCCCTGACCCAAACATTAATATGCAGAGTGTGGGCAGAACCAAACCCCTGACCCAAACATTAATATGCAGAGTGTGGGCAGAACCAAACTCCTGACCCAAACATTAATATGCAGAGTGTGGGCAGAACCAAACCCCTGACCCAAACATTAATATGCAGAGTGTGGGCAGAACCAAACCCCTGACCCAAACATTAATATGCAGTGTGTGGGCAGAACCAAACCCCTGACCCAAACATTAATATGCAGAGTGTGGGCAGAACCAGCCTCCTGACCCAAACATTAATATGCAGAGTGTGGGCAGAACCAAACCCCTGACCCAAACATTAATATGCAGAGTGTGGGCAGAACCAAACCTCTGACCCAAACATTAATATGCAGTGTGTGGGCAGAACCAAACCCCTGACCCAAACATTAATATGCAGTGTGTGGGCAGAACCAAACCCCTGACCCAAAAATTAATATGCAGTGTGTGGGCAGAACCAAACCCCTGACCCAAACATTAATATGCAGAGTGTGGGGAGAGCCAAACCCCTGACCCAAACATTAATATGCAGTGTGTGGGGAGAACCAAACCCCTGACCCAAACATTAATATACAGTGTGTGGGGAGAACCAAACCCCTGACCCAAACATTAATATGCAGTGTGTGGGCAGAACCAAACCCCTGACCCAAACATTAGTATGCAGTGTGTGGGCAGAACCAAACCCCTGACCCAAACATTAATATGCAGTGTGTGGGCAGAACCAAACCCCTGACCCAAACATTAATATGCAGTGTGTGGGCAGAACCAAACCCCTGACCCAAACATTAATATGCAGTGTGTGGGCAGAACCAAACCCCTGACCCAAACATTAATATGCAGTGTGTGGGCAGAACCAAACCCCTGACCCAAACATTAGTATGCAGTGTGTGGGCAGAACCAAACCCCTGACCCAAACATTAATATGCAGTGTGTGGGCAGAACCAAACCCCTGACCCAAACATTAATATGCAGTGTGTGGGCAGAACCAAACCCCTGACCCAAACATTAATATGCAGTGTGTGGGCAGAACCAGCCTCCTGACCCAAACATTAATATGCAGTGTGTGGGCAGAACCAAACCCCTGACCCAAACATTAATATGCAGAGTGTGGGTAGAACCAGCCCCCTGACCCAAACATTAATATGCAGTGTGTGGGCAGAACCAAACCCCTGACCCAAACATTAATATGCAGTGTGTCGGCAGAACCAAACCCCTGACCCAAACATTAATATGCAGAGTGTGGGGAGAACCAAACCCCTGACCCAAACATTAATATGCAGTATGTGGGCAGAACCAACCCCCTGACTAAAACATTAATATGCAGTGTGTGGGCAGAACCAAACCCCTGACTCAAACATTAATATGCAGAGTGTGGGCAGAACCAACCCCCTGACCCAAACATTAATATGCAGAGTGTGGGCAGAACCAAACCCCTGACCCAAACATTAATATGCAGTGTGTGGGCAGAACCAAACCCCTGACCCAAACATTAATATGCAGAGTGTGGGCAGAACCAAACCCCTGACCCAAACATTAATATGCAGAGTGTGGGCAGAACCAAACCCTTGACCCAAACATTAATATGCAGAGTGTGGGCAGAACCAAACCCCTGACCCAAACATTAATATGCAGAGTGTGGGTAGAACCAGCCCCCTGACCCAAACATTAATATGCAGAGTAAGGGCAGAACCAAACCCCTGACCCAAACATTAATATGCAGAGTGTGGGCAGAACCAAACCCCTGACCCAAACATTAATATGCAGTGTGTGGGCAGAACCAAACCCCTGACCCAAACATTAATATGCAGAGTGTGGGCAGAACCAAACCCCTGACCCAAACATTAATATGCAGTGTGTGGGCAGAACCAGCCTCCTGACCCAAACATTAATATGCAGTTTGTGGGCAGAACCAAACCCCTGACCCAAACATTAATATGCAGTGTGTCGGCAGAACCAACCCCCTGACCCAAACATTAATATGCAGAGTGTGGGGAGAACCAAACCCCTGACCCAAACATTAATATGCAGTGTGTGGGCAGAACCAAACCCCTGACCCAAACATTAATATGCAGTGTGTGGGCAGAACCAGCCTCCTGACCCAAACATTAATATGCAGTGTGTGGGCAGAACCAAACCCCTGACCCAAACATTAATATGCAGTGTGTCGGCAGAACCAACCCCCTGACCCAAACATTAATATGCAGAGTGTGGGGAGAACCAAACCCCTGACCCAAACATTAATATGCAGTGTGTGGGCAGAACCAGCCTCCTGACCCAAACATTAATATGCAGTGTGTGGGCAGAACCAAACCCCTGACCCAAACATTAATATGCAGTGTGTCGGCAGAACCAACCCCCTGACCCAAACATTAATATGCAGAGTGTGGGGAGAACCAAACCCCTGACCCAAACATTAATATGCAGTGTGTGGGCAGAACCAAACCCCTGACCCAAACATTAATATGCAGTGTGTGGGCAGAACCAGCCTCCTGACCCAAACATTAATATGCAGTGTGTGGGCAGAACCAAACCCCTGACCCAAACATTAATATGCAGTGTGTCGGCAGAACCAACCCCCTGACCCAAACATTAATATGCAGAGTGTGGGGAGAACCAAACCCCTGACCCAAACATTAATATGCAGTATGTGGGCAGAACCAACCCCCTGACTAAAACATTAATATGCAGTGTGTGGGCAGAACCAAACCCCTGACTCAAACATTAATATGCAGAGTGTGGGCAGAACCAGCCCCCTGACCCAAACATTAATATGCAGAGTGTGGGCAGAACCAAACCCCTGACCCAAACATTAATATGCAGTGTGTGGGCAGAGCCAACCCCCTGACTAAAACATTAATATGCAGAGTGTGGGCAGAACCAGCTCCCTGACCCAAACATTAATATGCAGTGTGTGGGCAGAACCAAACCCCTGACCCAAACATTAATATGCAGTGTGTGGGCAGAACCAAACCCCTGACCCAAACATTAATATGCAGAGTGTGGGGAGAACCAAACCCCTGACTCAAACATTAATATGCAGTGTGTGGGCAGAACCAAACCCCTGACCCAAACATTATAATGCAGTGTGTGGGCAGAACCAAACCCCTGACCAAAACCTTAATATGCAGTGTGTGGGCAGAACCAGCCCCCTGACCCAAACATTAATATGCAGAGTGTGGGTAGAACCAGCCCCCTGACCCAAACATTAATATGCAGTGTGTGGGCAGAACCAAACCCCTGACCCAAACATTAATATGCAGAGTGTGGGGAGAGCCAAACCCCTGACCCAAACATTAATATGCAGTGTGTGGGCAGAACCAAACCCCTGACCCAAACATTAATATACAGTGTGTGGGCAGAACCAAACCCCTGACCCAAACATTAATATGCAGAGTGTGGGGAGAGCCAAACCCCTGACTCAAACATTAATATGCAGAGTGTGGGGAGAGCCAAACCCCTGACCCAAACATTAATATGCAGAGTGTGGGCAGAACCAAACCCCTGACCCAAACATTAATATGCAGAGTGTGGGCAGAACCAGCCCCCTGACCCAAACATTAATATGCAGAGTGTGGGCAGAACCAAACCCCTGACCCAAACATTAATATGCAGAGTGTGGGCAGAACCAAACCCCTGACCCAAACATTAATATGCAGTGTGTGGGCAGAGCCAAACCCCTGACCCAAACATTAATATGCAGAGTGTGGGCAGAGCCAAACCCCTGACCCAAACATTAATATGCAGAGTGTGGGCAGAGCCAAACCCCTGACCCAACCATTAATATGCAGTGTGTGGGCAGAACCAAACCCCTGACCCAAACATTAATATGCAGTGTGTCGGCAGAACCAACCCCCTGACCCAAACATTAATATGCAGAGTGTGGGGAGAACCAAACCCCTGACCCAAACATTAATATGCAGTGTGTGGGCAGAACCAACCCCCTGACTAAAACATTAATATGCAGTGTGTGGGCAGAACCAAACCCCTGACCCAAACATTAATATGCAGAGTGTGGGCAGAACCAACCCCCTGACCCAAACATTAATATGCAGTGTGTGGGCAGAACCAAACCTCTGACCCAAACATTAAGAGGCCGATTCATTAATAGCGTCAGGTAGCGACAGATGAGCTACAGTAGCGGTATTTTCACAGCGCCCGCTAGTATTCGCTGTGCTTGTCCGTTGTTCGGTTGTTGACAGCGACTCAGTCGGTGTGCGGTAATGTTGAATACGGGGTTAGGAGTCGCTGTTTGACAGGTTCCGCGCTGTATGGGAGCGCATGACAGCGAATGGCCATAGCGAACGGCTCCCAGCATATTCATTAACAAATCACGCTCAAAAAATTCTCGCGCTGTGAAATGCTTGTTTAAATCCCAGAGCGCTGGCGGCGATGGGTTAAAAGTAGTTTTTTTAACCCCCAAACAACCATATTTTTGAAAAAAAAAAAAAAACTAGTTTTTAAAAACATTTTGTAATATGAATACATTAATATCAGACCTGTAATATTAATTCTGCACAAATTTTTTTTTTACCTTAAAAAAATATCTAACATTGCAGAAGTGGTCACAGAATTTTTGCCATTAAAAAAAAAAAAAAATAATAGCAATTAATTAAGAATATTTAAAGATTGCTCCATTGAAATGCATTGGAGAGCGCCAGGTAGCGAGAGGTCATACCTGTCGCTGTTCAACGTCGCTCGCTGGTGCTGTGGGGTGAGGCTGGAATAATGATGAATGATTTGCTATCTGGCGCTCTGTCAGTCGCTAAGCAGGATCGGCTTGATAAATGTGTGATTGCGGAGGGGAGCCGGCGTTCTCGTGGCGGTGAGCGTCATTACCGTTCGCTCACCATTCGCTACCTGGCGCTATCCCTTGTTAAATAAGGGCCAAAGATTCAGTGTGTGGGGAGAACCAAACCCCTGACCCAAACATTAATATGCAGTGTGTGGGCAGAACCAAACCCCTGACCCAAACATTAATATGCAGAGTGTGGGCAGAACCAAACCCCTGACTCAAACATTAATATGCAGTGTGTGGGCAGAACCAAACCCCTGACCCAAACATTAATATGCAGAGTGTGGGCAGAACCAAACCCCTGACTCAAACATTAATATGCAGAGTGTGGGCAGAACCAAACCCCTGACCCTAACATTAATATGCAGAGTGTGGGGAGAACCAAACCCCTGACTCAAACATTAATATGCAGAGTGTGGGCAGAACCAAACCCCTGACTCAAACATTAATATGCAGTGTGTGGGCAGAACCAAACCCCTGACCCAAACATTAATATGCAGTGTGTGGGGAGAACCAAACCCCTGACCCAAACATTAATATGCAGAGTGTGGGCAGAACCAAACCCCTGACCCAAACATTAATATTCAGTGTGTGGGCAGAACCAAACCCCTGACGCAAATATTAATATGCAGTGTGTGGGCAGAACCAAACCCCTGACTCAAACATTAATATGCAGTGTGTGGGCAGAACCAAACCCCTGACCCAAACATTAATATGCAGAGTGTGGGCAGAACCAAACCCCTGACCCAAACATTAATATGCAGTTTGTGGGTAGAACCAAACCCCCTGACCCAAACATTAATATGCAGTGTGTGGGGAGAACCAGCCCCCTGACCCAAACATTAATATGCAGAGTGTGGGCAGAACCAAACCCCTGACCCAAACATTAATATGCAGTTTGTGGGTAGAACCAAACCCCCTGACCCAAACATTAATATGCAGTGTGTGGGGAGAACCAGCCCCCTGACCCAAACATTAATATGCAGAGTGTGGGCAGAACCAAACCCCTGACCCAAACATTAATATGCAGAGTGTGGGCAGAACCAAACCCCTGACCCAAACATTAATAAGCAGAGTGTGGGCAGAACCAAACCCCTGACCCAAACATTAATATGCAGAGTGTGGGGAGAGCCAAACCCCTGACCCAAACATTAATATGCAGTGTGTGGGGAGAACCAAACCCCTGACCCAAACATTAATATGCAGAGTGTGGGCAGAACCAAGCCCCTGACCCAAACATTAATATGCAGTGTGTGGGCAGAACCAGCCCCCTGACCCAAACATTAATATGCAGAGTGTGGGCAGAACCAAACCCCTGACCCAAACATTAATATGCAGAGTGTGGGCAGAACCAAACCCATGACCCAAACATTAATATGCAGAGTGTGGGGAGAGCCAAACCCCTGACCCAAACATTAATATGCAGTATGTGGGCAGAACCAACCCCCTGACTAAAACATTAATATGCAGTGTGTGGGCAGAACCAAACCCATGACCCAAACATTAATATGCAGAGTGTGGGGAGAGCCACACCCCTGACCCAAACATTAATATGCAGAGTGTGGGCAGAACCAAACCCATGACCCAAACATTAATATGCAGAGTGTGGGGAGAGCCAAACCCCTGACCCAAACATTAATATGCAGTATGTGGGCAGAACCAACCCCCTGACTAAAACATTAATATGCAGTGTGTGGGCAGAACCAAACCCCTGACCCAAACATTAATATGCAGAGTGTGGGGAGAACCAAACCCCTGACTAAAACATTAATATGCAGAGTGTGTGCAGAACCAAACCCCTGACCCAAACATTAATATGCAGTGTGTGGGCAGAACCAGCCCCCTGACCCAAACATTAATATGCAGTGTGTGGGCAGAACCAAACCCCTGACTCAAACATTAATATGCAGTGTGTGGGCAGAACCAAACCCCTGACCCAAACATTAATATGCAGAGTGTGGGCAGAACCAAACCCCTGACCCAAACATTAATATGCAGAGTGTGGGCAGAACCAAACCCCTGACCCAAACATTAATATGCAGAGTGTGGGCAGAACCAAACCCCTGACTCAAACATTAATATGCAGAGTGTGGGCAGAACCAAATCCCTGACTCAAACATTAATATGCAGTGTGTGGGCAGAACCAAACCCCTGACCCAAACATTAATATGCAGTGTGTGGGGAGAGCCAACCCCCTGACCCAAACATTAATATGCAGTGTGTGGGGAGAGCCAACCCCCTGACCCAAACATTAATATGCAGTGTGTGGGCAGAACCAAACCCCTGACTCAAACATTAATATGCAGTGTGTGGGCAGAACCAAACCCCTGACCCAAACATTAATATGCAGTGTGTGGGCAGAACCAAACCCCTGACTCAAACATTAATATGCAGAGTGTGGGCAGAACCAAATCCCTGACTCAAACATTAATATGCAGTGTGTGGGCAGAACCAGCCCCCTGACCCAAACATTAATATGCAGTGTGTGGGCAGAACCAAACCCCTGACCCAAACATTAATATGCAGTGTGTGGGCAGAACCAAACCTCTGACCCAAACATTAATATGCAGTGTGTGGGCAGGACCAAACCCCTGACTCAAACGTTAATAGGCAGAACCAAACATTAAAGAGGAACAACACACTCGATCACTTTTTGGGGTGTTGATCCTCTCAGTGGGGGCATCTCGAATTTGGACGCGGTGAGGACTCCAGCACAAGGTGAGTGAAATGGGGTTTCTGGGGGGTTTTACACAGCGAGGCATCTAAATTCAGGATGACCCAAGAAGTGGAACTCATATGGTGCTGTAGTCTTTTAGACTTCAGGGCCTCCAGCATGACCCACCCATTTACATGCAGAGTGCCGGTGGTTCCCCTGAACCCCTGGTTTAAACAAAAAAGCCATCCCATACCTGGGATTACAAAAAAAGTGACAGGATGACACTGCTCCTGACTGGAGAGCATCCCGAGCCCTTATACTCACCTCAATCTTTCTCCTCTTCTGAGCACCGACAGCAAATTGCTTACATAGATGATCAATGTGCACCTGTAAAATGGAGCCATTGTGATTGGTCACCGGTGGTCATGTGGGTTCTGCAACCAGGTGTCAATGTATGATATCATAGAAGAGGTGAGTATTTGGGCTCAGGAGGGCTTAGAGGGTGTATGCATGGTCCACATCACAAATGCATCCAGTCAGAAGTAGCATGCCATAAACCAAAGCGATCCAACAGTTATTTTCTAAAAAACAAGTATGGATCACAGGAAGGCATCCCGATTGTGGTTGCCACACTGCCCCTTCCTCCCCAGGACCTGGATCTGCATGATTGCTGGATCCCCACATTGAGGAAGGGGTAAGTATGGAGTCCCTGAGACTGGGCTTGTAAGGTGGTATGCACATGGAGGGCAGTAATATCAGGATGGAGGAGAAACACCATAGGAGCCCTGGGGCCACCGGCCAAAAGCAGGATGGTGTCCGACATTGGATGAAAACATTATAGGTCAGTAAACTGCAATTTATAATTATTAAACAAGCTTTTTTATTTTTAATTACTGGTGAACTGTCAGGGGGTCCAGAGGAAATGGAGGGCTGGTGATTACAGCTGAGGCAGGGGGCCATTGTGCCTGGTAAATTAGAGGAAACCATCATTTATTTGGGGATGGGAGGGATTCCTTCTCAATTTGTCTTTTTGATGTTAAACAAAGTGGTGTCACATTTCTAAAGGCCACACCACCTGCTGACTGAATGAAAGCAGCTGTCTGGCACTTTAAATCATTAAAGAAAATAAGCATTATTCCCCTGTTTAATGTCTGGGGGTATCAGCTATCGCTTGTGTTGTTTGTCCAGAAATATTCTACAAGGGGGGGTCAATTAGATGATTCTAGGACTAACCCAGCTGTTTCTTTTTAGTAATACAACTGTGGGTACTTCCCCTGATCCAGTGGTGTACATACAATGGAGGAAGGGAAGGCAGCTGCTACCGGGTCCCTGGCATAACGCATCATAAGGGGAATGGGAATATGGCACTGCCACTCTCCACCCGCCCCCACCATTCCGATGCTGGTACTTCTGTGCTCCGGGCATCATCGCACCAGCTGCTGTGCCAAGTGTCTGGCCCCTTCCTCTGCTTCACAACAGACTGCTGTCAGTCACAGCAGGGGGGGGGGGGGGGGGGTCAGAAGCAGAGTAAAGCCAATTGGGATATTGTCGGAGCATGAGGATTGTGAGGTAATGGTGGCTGGCGGGGTAGGCGTCAACACTCAGCATACATAGGCAGGTGCCAGGGCCCCTGCACCTTGGGAGGACCCACCTCTGCAGGACTCAGGGCCTTGCAGAAACCAGGACTAAGGAATGTCAGCTAGGAGCAGATTGGGAGAGCCTTTCTTTCTGTCAGCCCTTATATTCTTAGTTTCTTTCTATCTTTTCATCTATCATTTGTTTCTTTCCATCTATTGTTTGTTTTTTTTCTTTCATCTGTTCATTCTGCCATTCCTTTCCTTGCTTTCCTTCTATTTTTTTGCAATTCCTTCTATTCTTTCTGTAATTCCTTCTCTTTCTTTTTGTCTTTCACTTCTTCTGATCTTTCTTTTCTTCAATCTCTTCTTTTTTTTCTCCCATTCCTCTCTCTCTCTTTTTCCAGCTTTTTTCTCATTTGTTTTATTCATTTCTGTCATTATTTCTATGCTTTTGTTCTATCTTTTTTCTTTTCATTTATTTTTTTATATGTCTATTTCTTTTTATCTATTCTTTATTTTTTATCATTTCCTTTCTCTCTTACTTTCTTTTCTATAATTCCTTCTAATCATTTATTATTTACTTCTCTTTATTTCTGTCATTCCTTCTATTATTTATTTGTTTCTATTCTTTGGCAGTTTTCACCATAGATGCAAATTTATCACCATGTATGGAGTATCGTACCACACCACAAGGGGCCCACTGAAACTGTTATGGCCCAATGTGGCCCGCATAACCCAGGAGCCGGCCCTGGTGGCTGGTATTGTGCCGGGTGGGGGTTGGGGATTAGCAGGCAGGTAGTTGGTGACAGTTTTATCATTTAGGGCATGAGCATTATATGAAAGACCACTGTGGGGTGCAGGCAGTCATTGTTTGGTGGTTGGGGATAGCAATGAATGGTGCCAGGCCCAATGCCTAATTGCCATATCCCTCTCTACAGTCTAAAAGGTTCTAAGGGTGGTTGATTATCTGTCTGCAGGGAATCCTCATGTGGGATACCTCACTTTGTGAAACCCTGGCATCCAGTCTAAAATACTTACCTTAATATTCCAGCAATTCCACAGCAAATGTCCGCCACCATTCCCTTTGAGGCGGAACAAAACCCAAGGCACTGGCCTTCCCCCCAGAGTGGCCACATCCACAGCATGAGTTGTTGCCGAATGAAGTATGCATGGTAAATGGCTCTGATTGGACAAGAGTCGATGCATGTGCCATAGGACCTGGGGAAGCTAAGTTACACTATGTCTAGGGGGGATTTGTACAGTGGGGCATCCCAAATTATGATGCCCTTAAGGGCACAGAACAAAATCTGGGATTGTCAAAATCATGGGTTCTGTACCACTTAATGCAGCTGTGCGGATTCTAGGTTTCACACAATAGGACATTCCAACTCAGCATGCCACAGCCTGGGGGCACACACAAATCCAGGACAGTGATAATTCTGGGTTTTGGTTCATTTTTAAAGTAGAACAAACATGGGTTGCTTTAAAATGGAACAAACCCCACCAGCGAGGGGACCGACCACTTCCAGGACCGACCGATGGCTTTCCCCAAGGGCATCCCAAATCAGGATGCCGCACTGTGTGAAAACCACCATGGTGCCATCTCTGGGATCACGGTGTTTACCTACCTTGCTGGCAATCCCATGGCACATGTGTTGGCCACCAGTGTAAACCTACTAGCTGCTATTTGCTACTGCACCTGGCATATCTGAATGGCTGACGCAATGATAAGGTGCATGGCTACTCTGCCATTCAGGAAACCTGGCTGAAAAAGAGCATGCACATGCGCGGTGGGATCACCGGTGAGGTAAGGATACTGGTCATCTGGGCAAATCATGGACCAAAACCTTGTATAGGGTGTTGGGCCACTTTAAACACTCTATGTAGGGACAAGAAGCTGGTTACAAACCTCATCACTTGAAGTGGACCAACAATCAAATTAGGCTTTTGGTCTGCTTAAATGTGGATGGTGTTAAACCCTAAAGAATCCATACACCTGAATGACAAACCCACCCCTGTTCAAATGCAGCAGAGAACACAGCGGCAATACGAAAGAGAAAAATGTCAGGAAAGAGTCAGACGGAACACTGGAATAAGAGACAGATGGAGGGAGCGCAAAAGGGAGAGGAGGGGGAAACATGAAAAAGTAATAATAAAAAGAAAGAATTGTGGAAAAAGTAAGAGGATGGAGGGAATGTAGAAAAAGAGATGGAGGAGGAGGGGGCGTAAAAAAGAAAGGGATTTGAAAAAGATGAGTTGACAGAGGGAGTGTGAAAACTAAAGTAAGACAGGAATGTGAAAATGAGAAGGGTAGAAATAGGAAAAGTGGATGGAGGAAAAAAGGATTGAGGGAATGTGGAAAAAAGAAAGTTGGAGGTTTGGCACTCCATGGCGTCCTCGTGATGGCATTATCCTGTGCACGTGCTCCACCTGAAGACAACAAAGGCCTTGCAACTTGCAAACCTGACAGGTGGTCTCCAAGTCAGCATTATTATATTATCTATTAAAATGTAGAGATGTCTCATACTCATATAGAGAACCATCCACACTCTTCTTGATCAGTAAATCATCGTAGACAATCACAGAGTAAGAAAATTACTTTGTCAGGGCTCTTGGCTGCTTCCACAATTACATATATCAGAGCAAAGTCCCAGCTGTTAAATGACCCATATGTTGCTGAGACCCATTTGGTCCTGAATTTAAAGTGGACCAAAGCTGGTTTCTCAATATACTTATCTCAGTCCAATGGCTGTGGCTAAGATTAGCTACACTCTGCAGCACTCGACTCCCTCCGCCCTGTGCGGCCCCTGTATCCCGGATGTGGCAAACTCTGAGTAGGGATTCTGCCAGAGGCCCACACATGTGCTGTTAGATTAAAGTGAGTATATGGGGCTTTCACACTGCAGGGCATCCCAAATCAGGATTCCCATAGGCAGGCAAAGTAGCCTTTGGTCATATTTAGGGTGGACACGCTCTCCAAAATGTATTGAATGCCTGAAGTGTCTCATGGGGATCTTGCCATCATTTGGACCTTGCTGATAGTTCCTCTGACCCCATCAACCTGCCAGGACACCCGTTGCTGGCTTCCAGGGATTCTCAGCCCAAACCTGAACTCGGCTCCCTTCTATTAAGCGGGTGACAGCGTGAAGCGCGCCAGCGCGCAATGATTGAACACTGCTACTAATCGTATCAATTGATATAAATGGCGGTGTCGGCCGGCAGGATGTGGCGGCCTGTAGGATTTACATCTCATTAGCTTCTGAGCGCTAAATGAATCAAGAGGGTTTCAGGAGAACATTTTTAATTAACCGTTCCGGCAACAGGACAACGCGTGCGAGGAGAGCAGCGGAGTTTGCAGCGGTTTAATATCTGCGAAGATGATGATTTGTTGTGTTCGCTGGTAAGGATTAGGCATGCAGATATTTTTCCATTATGTGGGATAGTAAAGCTTGGCATAGCTGCTCCTGGAAGGTCATGCATCCGATTCCAGTCCCCCTTTTCTGACCTTTGTTAGTGGTGCGCAGAATTTTCTTACCTGGTTAAATTACACTGGATGTGTGCTTATCATCAATGATGTGTAAAGTGGAACTAATACGCCCTGGCAACTCTGTGTCAGTTAGGGTTCAGGTCAGTGAGAACCCCAATCCACCTATAGATGATGGGGTACAGGAGAGAGCTGTAATGTGCAGTGCTGAACACTCTCTTTTGTAGGATATGTGGCAGGCAGCTTTTTCGTGTCCCAATCCAGTAAATGCAAGTATCTATCTAATGCAGTGCTCACTGATGGAGAGAGAGAGAGGGTAGGTTAGGTTAGTGTCTCTATGGACCAGGACCATTCCTGGCATAGAGCTGCAAGGGAGGGTTTAGGTCTGTTTTATTCATATGGCTTCAGGTATGACCTCCATAGGTGGTGGGGTGAGGGGATTATACGGGCAGGACAATGGAATGTTGCATGTAAAAGATTGTAAAAGCTGGATTGGTTTAGGCATGAGCCATATATCAGTATTAGGTTCTTAGAAATAAAGCTGTAAGGTCTGGGGTGTGGGCATTCCTGAAACGCAGAGGAAAATTATGGAAACCAAACTGTAGAGAGAAGCTGAAGTAGTGAGGTGTAAGTAAAGGCAGATGACAGCAAGCAGTGACAGAAAAAGCAATAGCAGACTCTGGACATGGGAATGGGGTGTGTGATTACATTTCAAATATCAACAATGTCACTGTTGTACGGGTTAGATTTCTATGTCGGGTCTTCCTGCAGCTGCCACAATTATCTGGGATGTCAGGACAAAGTCTTAGCTGACAAATCACTCACACAGGGTCATGCTCCATAATAAAGCAGATATTGATCCTGAACTACTTAAAGTGGACAAGTGCTTCAAATTATATTAAATAATGACCAACTCTAGTTTTTAATAAATAATCCCCTACCTGAATTACAGCCCAGGCCATGAGACTATACCAAACACTCAGGGTCAGACCAAGAGTGTCCATGGCATGGTGCAGTCCTTTTAAAGAGCCCCCCCCCCCCCAAAAGTGAGCTGGAGCAAGGAACTGGTTGGGAGGCAGATAGGTTGGGGGGGAGCTCAATCTGGGAGACTGGGGGAATGAAAAATCACACTGAGAGACTGGACTGGGAGTTGAGGAGGTTTACATTTGGACTGTGACTGGCGCAAAGGTGGGGCACCATATGACAAAGTAGTTGCCCCTAAAGTGTATCACACACTGCAGAACTTGATCTCAGGACTCGAAATGTTTTGTTTAAGCGCACTAGGATGGAAAGGTTGCAGGTGAGAAAGGAAGAGTAGTAATGTTTTTATCATAAGGAAGGACTGCCACTGATTTAAATGATGTGGAGGCCTGGAGCAGGTGCCTCATTGCACCAATGATAGGCCCTGCAAGCATTTACTTGCCATTTCTATCCTGTGGTTTTGGAGGAGACACAGATGCCATATCATATTTTTGAGTCAGCAATAAAAATACAATTCTGTGATTACTCACCTGTAGAATTGGTATTATACATATACAGCACGTCCTGTTCCAGAATATTCCTTACCCATGGGGTAATACATCCACAAAATGGCGCTGGACTGCAGAAAAACAGCTTGTGGCTCCCCCCGCCCCATACAAGTCAGGGACCTCCCACAAAATCCCCAGTATTGACAAGCAGTTAACAAAAGGCCGGGAGAACAAAACCAGAATTCAACAATGAACATATGAACAATCACCATACAGAGGTAACTAAGAATAATGATAAGGGTGGGGTGGAACAGGACGTGCTGTATACGTATAATACCAATTCTACAGGTGAGTAATCACAGAATTGTACTATTCTAAGTATACAGCACGTCCTGTTCCAGAATATTCCTTACCCATGGGACATCCAATAGCAGTGTCCGTAAGGTAGGGTGGGATCCCCAAAAGTAAAAGCGTAACAGCGGGCAGAGTCAACCACTGCCGCCTGCAGAACTTTGCGACCAAAAGCAGCATCAGCTAAGGCCTTAACATCAACCTTGTAAAACTTAGAAAAGGTATGAACAGAAGACCAAGTAGCGGCCTTGCAAACTTGTTCAACAGAAGCTTGGTGCTGAAAGGCCCAAGAGGCACCAATAGCACGAGTAGAATGAGCAGTAAGGCGGAAGGGAGGCTCCTTCCCCTTGGCAGAATAGGCCTGAATCACAGCCTGGCGAATCCACTTGTTGATAATGGACTTAGCTGGAGCCAGACCCTTCCTAGGCCCAGATGGAAGCACAAATAGAGCATCAGTCTTCCTGAAAGATTCAGTAGCCACCAAATAGAACTTCAGAGTCCTGACCACATCCAGATAGTGTAAAACCAGTTTCTTAAGGTTACTAGGATTAGGACACAGAGAAGGCAAAACAATGTCCTGATTGAGATGAAAGGCAGACACAACCTTAGGCAGAAAATCTGGCTTAAAACGAAACACCACCTTGTCCTGGTGTCTCTCAAAGTAAGGGGGTTTGATGGAAAGCGCCGCCAACTCAGAAACACGCCTAGCAGAAGTGATAGCCACCAAAAAGACTACTTTAAGAGTCAAAATGGACAAAGGGGCCTCACACTGAGGCTCAAAGGGAGACCCCTGCAAGGCAGATAAGACCAAGTTCAAGTCCCATACTGGTAACATAGGCTTACATGGAGGACGCACGTGAGAAACCCCTTGGCAGAAAGTCTTGACCAAACGATGGTGAGCAAAGGATCTTTGGAAGAAAATGGCCAGAACAGAAACATGACCTTTGAGGGTACTAAGCTGAAGACCCAAATCCAAACCATGTTGCAGGAATTCCAGAATCCTAGGGACAGAAAACACCCTACAGGGAAGCGACTTAGACTCACACCAGTCAATGTAAGCATGCCAGACCCTATAGTAGATGGATGATGAGGACTTCTTCCTAGCCTGAATCATGGTATTAACAACAGAGGCAGGCAGCCCCTTCTCCATCAAGATGGAGGTTTCAGCAGCCAGGCCATCAAAGCCAGCGTTTGTAAATTGGGATGGCGTAGCTGCCCCTGAGTGAGCCGGTCTGGAACCTTGGGCAGAACATACTGATCTACTGCCAACTGCACGAAATCTGCCAACCACACCCTTCTTGGCCAACGGGGGGCCACCAAAATGGTTGGCACCTCTTCCTGAGCAATCTTGCGCAGCACCTTGCCCAACAGAGGAAAAGGAGGGAACACATAGAGAAGCTGAAAGCTCTTCCAAGACATTACTTGTGCATCCATGGCCAAGGCCAGAGGGTCCTGGGACAGAGAGATAAAGACTGAAAGCTTGTGATTGTGACGGGACGCAAACAGATCCACATCTGGCTGACCCCAGCGGTGGCACAGGGAGCAAAACACCCTGCTGCTGAGGGACCATTCTCCCAGACGAGAGTCCCCCTGCTGAGGGAGTCTGCCTCCAAATTCTCCACCTCCAGGATGTACACAGCTGAGATGCAGGGAACATTCTCCTCCGCCCAAGACAGTATCAGGGACACTTCCTTGAGCGCCCTCTTGCTCCGGGTCCCTCCCTGATGACTGATATAGGCAATCGAGGTCTGGTTGTCTGTGCGGACCTGAACCGCCCGTCCCCGAAGGTGTGGAGTCAATTGGGCGAGAACCAACGCTATCGCCCTCAATTCCAGAATGTTGATAGGGGTGTGGGCCTCCTGAGGGCCCCACTGACCCTGAAATTTCAGAGATTTCCAGAAGCCCCCCCAACCTGTCAGACTGGCATCTGTGGTGACTGTCTCCCAGCACGGGCCAGAAAGGATCTTGCCCACCAACAGATTTCTTGAGTCCAGCCACCACGAGTGAGACCGTCTGGCCAGAGGGGAGAGAACCAACCCCTGATCCAGGGACCGAGGGTCCTGATCCCAAACTGATAAGAGGTGAAGTTGAAGAGGTCTCATGTGAAACTGAGCGTATGGAACCGCCTTGAAGCAAGACACCATCAGGCCCACCAGCTGCATCCCCTGCCGGATGGAGGGATGAGGGCAAGACAGAAGGAACCTGGCTTGGGCCTGCAGACTCTCCACCTTCTGCTGAGGCAGAAAAATCTTGACCTGAGACGTATCCAGAGTCATGCCCAGAAAGGACCTCACCATTGATGGTGACAGGAAAGACTTGGGGTGGTTGATCACCCAGCCGAAAGACTCCAGTGTGGACACGACCCGCTGAGTATCCAACTCGGCTTGCTGGAGAGATTGAGACATGATGAGAATGTCGTCTAAGTAAGGAAGGATGCGTATGCCCTGAGATCTCAGCAGAGCCAGTACGCCCGCCAGTACCTTGGTGAATACCCTGGGGGCCGAGGTGATACCGAAAGGCAGAGCCACAAATTGATAGTGCTGATCCTCCAGAGCGAACCTGAGGAATCTCTGATGACCTGGAAAGACTGGTACATGAAGGTAAGCGTCCTTGATGTCTACAGAGGTCAAGAAGTCCCCTGGACGTAGTGAATTGACATGCGAAAATGTTTGAATCTGACAAATTTGTTGAGGCATTTTAAATCCAGGATAGGTCTGATGGACCCATCTTTTTTGGGAACGGTGAAAAGATTGGAATAGTAGCCTCTGCCCCTTTCCCTCAAAGGCATCTGGCCAACTCCAGAAGGTTTTGGACAGCAAGGCACAGACCCTGAGCTGACAGGGGGTTCTGAGCCATCCGGGATGTGATGAATCTTGGGGGCGGCCAGGCTGCAAACTCTATATTGTAACCGGAGGACACTACCTCCTGAATCCACTGGTCTGAGACATGAAGCCTCCAGACGTGAGCAAAGAGCCGAAGCCGTCCCCCCACCTGGATGGGTGAGGGCGCCCCTTCATGGCTGAGGGGGCTTGGGTGAGGAATTTGGCTTGGGACCCCAGGAGAGGCCAGGACGGCCCAGTAAAGGAGCCTCCTCGACCAGGTCTGGAACCACGGAAGGATGGGAGAAGGGCACCCATCCCCAGAAAGGACTGAGACGGCCTCCTGCGTTGAGGTAACCTACCGCCCTTGGCAAACAAATCCAAGCGTTCACCAAAGAGGCGCAGGCCCTTGAAAGGGAAACCAGTGAGAGCCTTCTTAGCAGCATTATCAGCTACCCACTGACGTAGCCAGACAGAGCGGCATATAGCTACCAACAGGGCAGAAGTTCTACCACACATTCTAATGGCATCATCCATAGCAGACAGGACATATGCAACAAATTCATAGCAAAGCAGGAGAGATCTATACTCCTCTCCTCCCGCGTCATCAGAGGCTCCTTCTAAGAGGCTCTTAAGCAAACCCTTAATAGCAATAGCTGTAATGGCAGAGGCACAAACCGAGCGTACAAACGCGCTACGACGTGTTTTAATAAAGCAACAGGCACACATATGTCTAAAGTCACAAAACACCAGACAACCCCCCCCCCCCTCCGAGATCTACCGAAGGGAGGATAACAACAGAATACCCCGGGGGAAATGGCGCCCGGGGCCAATATGAAGAGAGGAGGTGGAGGGGAAATGGGAATAGGGTTTACCACACAGGATAACCTGGCCAAACCCATGAGGCAGTGGGGGCATCCCAAAAGGCTCACCATTAGCCTAAACTGCCTACCCTGTCAGAGCAGGGACTGCAGTAGGAGCCTAGCTCCTCAGCACAAAGTGCTTCTATCGCCTACCTTCACCCGAACCTTATCAGCCAAGGCTGGGAGGCAGTCAATGGGACGGAATGGGTGGGAATAGTCCTGCAGGGCCGCAGGCAATAAGCCCCGCTCACCTGCACCACGAGAAAGCTGTCTTCTATCTTCTCAGCGCAGACTGCAAAACAAAACTGGGGATTTTGTGGGAGGTCCCTGACTTATATAGGGCCGGGAGAGGCCACAAGCTGTTTTTTTGCAGTCCAGCGCCATCTTTTGGATGTATTACCCCATAGGTAAGGAATATTCTGGAACAGGACGTGCTGTATACTTAGGATAATGGCATCATTGCAAAGTCTTTTATAGAGGCAGAGTGACAGTGTGAGTAGCAGCCATTGCGAAGTTGACAGCTGCCAGTGAGCGGCTAAAATGACAGCCTAGCAGAAAGAAACACTGGGGATGAAAGTCCATCAGTTGAGAGAAGTGGTAGATGACAGCTGCTGATGAAATGTAGCGCAGCTAAGGAGACGGCCAAACAGAGAGACTTGTCATGGCAAGGATGACAGGCTAGCGGAAGGTAGATGGCAACTGGTGGCAAGAAGACAGCAGCTAAAATGGCTAATCTTGCAAGCTAGAGACTGCAGCGAGGAGTGACATTGAACTGGCAACAAGGAAAACAGCTTGGCAATACAGTGAAAAGGATGCTGGAAAAAGAACAATGAGAAGCAGCAGTGGCAAGAATTACAGCCAGAAGCAGAGAGATGACGGCTGGCGATAATATGTGGAGTGGTTAGGATGACATCCTGGCAGAGGAAAGCGGTGAGCAATGATGTCATGGAAAGAAGCAGGGTGTGAATGACAACTGAAACCTCAGCCACAGTCACATGTTACCTTCTCCTGTCAGGTTTGTCATGTAAGGTATGCATGAATCCTATTGGCCACAGGTGCTCATGAGGGGTGTGAGTATGGACTGGGTGAGTATTTGAGCCTTCATTGGGGATATTTGCATAAGGGGGTTGATGGACCTAAACCCTCTGTTTCAGATAGTGTCCAGGTCCACCAGAGCACTGAAGAAGGTACCTTACTCTGTAATTCAGGGAACAGCTATGTAAAATATGACCACCCCCACGTGGACCAGAAACTGCAGAGAGCCTCCTTCTTTTATGTGCAGGCGGTACTGTATATCACCTGGCTGGCATAGCTGACTTTCATGCAGCATCATTTCAGCCTGGCATCACTGTGCTGAACACTGAGCGACTCCCAGGCTGACAGTGACAAAACGTCTCAAGTACACTCTCCAGAGAGCTCGGTTTGGAGAATCCAGTAATTACAGCGCAATTAAGCAATTAACCTAATTACTCAATTAACACAAAGGTAGTTTGGATGCTCAATAAACCATCTTTAAAAAAAAAGACACTGCATCATACAGGCTGACCAATAGGGACAGGGGAAAAAACAGATGCATTTTGCGGTGCCATACACTATTATTGCCAGAGCAGCCAATAAGAAATCTTGTAGCCTCCATAAAAAATGGGGTAATATAAATGGTGTGCTCACTTATAAACCACAAAATCAACCATTAACAGACTTAAGGTAAATTAGACTTTTAGTATACGTTAGCTTGTCTAAGGTATACAGGAAACATGTAGTCCCCCATCCCACAGAGACCCAGAAGGTAAGTAATAATATCTGTGGACCGGGAGGGGTGTTCCCTTTACCATACCTTTATGGTTGGGTGTAATTTATTATTATAATAAAGTTATAGACTTTATGGACAGTTTTGGCCTGCTTAAAACAAAGTCCAAAGAACTGCAATATCCTTTAATTGCAGCTATGTGATAAGGATCTGTTGCCTTCAATGTGTTCGAAGTTATACAACACCCGCTTAAACTAGACCAAGATTTATTTTACAAAAAATGAGTGTTGGTTCTGCTTGGAGGGGAGGGGAGACCAGCCGCCTAAATCTTTCCTGTAACCATACCCCAGCTCCTATGCTGAAACATTCTAATAAGAGAGTACCTGTGTACAATTAAAGCTGATCCCAGTAACTACCATTACAATGGTAGTTCACAAGTGTCTCTGCTTGCTCCACACCTCATGGCACCTTAGTTTATGATCTCTGGGCATTGCACCCATGAATTAATAGTGGCCAAGGAGACCCCAGCTTACTAATACTGGAATCTACAATTTACAAACACTAATGACTCCTTCACCCACATTGAGATGATCACACAATGATGCCACCTACCCACTAGCATTTTACAACCGAGATTCCCAGTTTTATGGGGTCATTTTAATAATGAATGCAGTCTTGAGATTGAGCTTAATGGGCAGGAGGAACCTACCTCACTGATACCAGAATCCACTAACACAAATGACTATAACGACCAGTATCATACAGCAGTCCCCGCCTTGGGATGACCATCTCCTTGGAGATATATTACTAGAGGCTGCACACCTGAGATTGAGCTGGGGTGGGTAGGAGGATTCCATCTCACAGATTCTGGCTCCCACAATCCATAAATGCAAATGAACGTCCTCCACCCACATTGAGACAGTTGCATAATGTTACCAGAAAATCCACTAGTATCGTACAACAGTCCCCTTCCTAAGATGGCTGGCTCTATAGTCACATATTATTAGTGGTCGCACCCGTGAGATTGAGCTGGTCTCACAAATACGGTCACATATAATCCACAGATGCAAATTACTAGCAATTAACGACAGCCCCCACCTGAGATGACAAGCTCTGTTGGGTCATACCAGTGGCTGCACAACTGAGATTGATCTGTGGAGGGCAGGAGAATGCCAGCTCGACGACACTGGGGCACACAACAGACAAATCACCTACAACAAGTGGAGGACAAAGTGTTGTTCAAAACCCATGAGCATTGTACAACAGTGCCCCTACTGAGATGACTGGTTGTAAGAGGAGCAACCTAAAGATAGAGCTGTGGTGGGCAGGATGATGCCAGGTCACAGGTACTGGCACCCAAATCTGCCTCTACCCACATTAAGATGATCACAGGGTGCTGCTCAGAACCCACTAGCATTGTACAACAGTCCCCTCCTTGAGATGACCACCTCTATCAGAGCAACACTGGGCAATGTAGTACCAGAGCATCTGGGGAGTCTGCGGCTGCCTGCTGGCGGTAGACTAATGGAAGCAATATGCCGGCATTGTTCCTTCCTTCCACTAATGGCAAGCAGAGAAATGACATAATTAATTGCTATTTAGTGCATCCACTTCAGGAAGCAACGGGGTTAATTAAGCCAAGATCGGAGATTCCGGCAACATAAGTTGTGCCGCTCGTTAATGAGCACTACAGAAAGATGATGAGGGCGGGCTGGAGCGAGCGCCGAAAGAGCACTGTAATATAGACTCGATGCGCTAAATTGGCCCCCAGGGGCAGCGCAGAGCTCAGCATGGCAGCTGTGTGCCACTCTACTACCCCTCTGGCGCTGCTGCTCACCAGCCAACACACAGCTTCCTATTCGCTGCCATACGTGTGGTGCACACGGTATATATATATATATATAGACATTTATTTAAAGGGAAATGGCAGTTTGAGGCAAACATAGGATTACAAGCTCTAACAGGACAACCACTGGGGTAGTTACATGTATAACTGCATTATGGGGCCCAGATGGTGCCATTACAGCTTGCAATGTAATATTTTATTGGGCCCCAGCTTCTGCATTTGTGGTAGCTTTGAACTTCATGCATTTGGTGTGGTTTATGGGGGTTGCACATGAGTATGGAAAGTATGAAGGAGTGATGGGAGCATGGGTAGCCACAGCCATAATTAAACATTTATGGACCCCGTCTTATTGTTTATTTATATATATAGCGCTGTACAAGGTATAATTACAGACAAGATAAAATATACAGTACAGAGACCCAGGGCCTTTGGGGTGTGTCGTCGCACAGGTCACCCTCTAAGTTTACTGGTTCACTTGTCCACCCTCCTGCACAGCTTTTTTGGGGGAGGTAGATAGGAGTTGTAGGGGGTGCTCGATTGGTTTGGGTCAGAAGGAAGGGGCAACATGCTCAACTCTGTTTTGTCCTTTAAAGGAGGACTATCACGAAAAATGGTCCAATGAGAAAAATCAATATAAATATGTTGACGGGAGGAGAGGTCACATACACCCTCGGCATCAAGAAATATCCAGCCAGGCAATTTTTTTATTTTTTAATGGAAAGAGTAGGAAATCAGGGGTGACCGGTTCTGTCACCCCTGTGTGAAACCCTCTTGGATTGCGCGGATACCCACACTGCAAGCATTCCCATGACACACGTGCACGCTTTCATCCAATATGCAATATGTGCTGTATATATTCATGCAGGGCATAGAACACTTTTTGTCCATAGAGCCTGGCATAAAGAGTGGGCAGAAGCTGCCATGGGATCGCTTGTAAGATAAGTATACCTGTGATCCAGGGTGATTTACATATTAGGATGCCCTAGAGATAGGGATTCGGATACTCCTGTGCCTTGTAGATTTCAGCACTGGCAAACACACGTTTTAGTCCACTTTAAAGCTGGTCCACTTTCCCCTAGTCTAAGGGGCTTCTGGCGAGCCCCGATGGCTGTCTGCATCCATGTCGGCAGTGGGCCAGTGGTGTTAAAGTGTGTTGGGGGGGGGCATCATCTTGCAGTCTCGTACAGGGTGCCTTCCATCCTAAAGTCGGCCCTGCAGAGACCATTACAAACTAGATGCTGCAAAGTTCAGACAAGAGACAAGACAACAAGAAAGAGAATCCTGCTCTTGCACGCTTACAGTCTTAAGGATGGGAGGGGGAGACAAAAGGGGAGGGATCACCAGTAGTAGAGCTTGTGTAAAACTTTTAGAAGTTGCTTAAGCCAGATTATATGCTTGTCTGAAGAGGTGAGGTTTTGAGGGAACTCTTAATAGTTTAGAGTGTTGGAGAGTGATGGATTGAGTGGGGAAGGGCAATCCAGAGAAATGGAGAGGCATGGAAAAATTCAAAGTGGACATAAACCTGGGATTTTGACTCGGTATGCCCTGTTGTGTGAAACCAAGCCGGCCCAGTGAAACTTCCCTTTCCCTGGTCCTACGGCACATGCATTGGCTCTCGTCCAATCAGCGTACATCCCTGCTACCCTCTAACAGGGTGAGTGCCTGTGCCAGCTATTTACAATTGCCTGGCTCCCTGCTAAAGGTATAGCAAATGGCTTGCGCATGTACCGTTGGATCTGGGAGATGATGGTTTTGTGAGGACATTGGGTGTTTCATACAGCCAATTTCAGGATGCCCCAGGAGGATGGAATCAGACGGTGGGTTTTGGCCGCTTTAAAGGCAGGAATGCAAGGAGAAGACAAGGGAGGAGGATAGAATGTCAGAGGTGTCGTCTGGGTTGGTATCGCTGGATTAGAGATAAAATGTAGAGAGAGGTCTGTTTTGGATTCAAACTTTTTAGTGTTGGAAGTTTGAATTGAACTATATGAAAAACAGGCAACCAGTGGAGGGATTGACAGAGGGGAGCAGCTATAGAGAAGCGAGAAGAGAGGTGGGGGTGCAAGTCTGTTTGTTAGTAAACCACCAAGGAGAGTGTTGCAGTAGTCAAGTCAGGAAATGACCAGGACATGCGCTAGAGTTTTAGTGTTATCAGGAGAGAGAAAGGGACGGATACAGGAGAAGTGTTCAAATTGGAGGTGGCTAGGGAGTGAATGTGAGGTGTGAATGAGAGAGAGAGGCCTAGAATGACACTTTGGCCTGGGGGTGAGGAGTTGTGCTTATTGTAGGATTATTTAGAGAGATGAGGGGGGCAGAGAGATGATGGGAAAGTGACCAGTTCTGTTTTGTCCACGCTCATGTTCACAACAACTGAAATGTCAGAGCCCACCTAGGAGCTAATTGTACAAAAAAAAACACAAAGATAGCCCCCGGAACCCTATATAGTCTGTTCTATTCACCAAAACCCATCACCATTGCTGATTGTTGGGGCCCTCTTTGCAGACCAGCCCCTACATAAGAGGCACATCTGTCCTGCCCTGATGGGTGGGTTGTAGGGTGAGAGAGGTAAAAGCAGTACGGTATATAAGATTGAAAAAGCAGTTCCTGCCCAACTCACTGACTTCCAGACAGTCCGTGAGCTACACAGCTCTTAAGCTACAGGTTGGGTACCCCTGGTCTAGCCCTTCACCACATTTCCCAGAAATAAAAAGAACATCTTGGCCTTAATTCCTAAAATTAGGTTTGCTTGCCAAAACTGTAAATCCCAGGATGTCCCTCTAGTTCTCCGTGGCTTCTCAGAGGACTAAGGTTTTCCAACCCCTGCTTATGATTGAAGAGAAGCTTGAGACCGAGGTTTTTCTTCGGCAGAGCAAGGAGTCCTTCTGCTTCTGGTAAATGAATTCTCTTTCCCTCAGCTGCGGGCCGTTCTTTCCCTCAGCTGCGGGCCGTGCACAGATCTGTGCTCCATCCTCTCCTGTTTCCTGAGCTCCTTCCCTCCTCAGCTGTTTCTCTCCCCCCCAACCCCAACTGTGCTGCACACTTCTAACACACATAATTAGGGAATGCGATGGAAAATGGAGCAGATCATTATGGGCTGCCGTTACACGAAGCGAAACGTTTGAAAATTGTACCGGAGGACGGTGGTTTGCGGAATAAAGTGTAATGTTTGCTTCTGGCTGGCGATACGGCCCAGCGTGCTGCAGAATGCCGACCACAACCACAGCCCAGCTACATGAAAGAGCTCTTTGTAAGGGAAGCCATGTGCATGCCTCAGGCCCCATCCACAAGGGCTTGAAAGGAGCATGTCTGAAGGTGTCTATCCAGAGCAGAATCTGATTATTTGAGAGGAACAAATACTGGTACTGAGTTTTTGTTCCTCCCAACATGACTAACATCTTTTTACAGCTGGTTAAGTAATTGTGGGAAAAATTAAAGAAATTGTCCACACAAAGTGTAAAACCTGTGCATGTCAAGCAGAGGATTCCTCCTAGGGTGTGTTTTCCTTTAATTCATGAACACTGAAAGGTGGACCTAACTCCACCCCTCTTGCATCAGACTATTTGAGACACAGCATCTTCTGTGTCTGAGGGAGTAACAGTGCTCATTGCTCTAATTCTTAGTAATTTCCCTGCTTCTATGTATATTGTAAAGTTAACAGACAGCAAATAAATTATTTTTCAGCATAAAGTCTGTATTACTGATATATACTCTGTGTGTACCAATTTTACAGTCTATTCACAGTCCCTGAATCTCTGCTCCTTTGCTTTTCAGTCACCCTGTTACAGCCTCCTGGAAGGCCCCAAGGGCGAAGCCCTCCTAGCCAATCAGTGTCCGGTCCCACAGGGAATTGGCTCCTGTTCAATGGTCCTCACCCGTTATCTGCAGCGATGGACGTAATCATCTCACGGATAGCTACGTAATTAAACTCTTATTCATCTAATGAGTGTTAGGCTCCGATATTGCATAAATGAACTAGGGACATAACCGGTTCCCACAGAAATGAATAGGTTGAAGCCACTCGGGGAGAACCTATAGGGAAGAGGCCCAAATTCTAGCCAGAAAGAATTGAACGATTATGGAAGTTTGCTAAGAACTTAGCTCAGTGTCCATGGAACTTAGGATCGAAGTTAAGGGTAAGAGGGGGGTTAAGATTAACACTGAGATTGAGGTTGGGGAAGGGGGGGGGGCAAATCTGTTTGAAAGTTGCTGAATCCTGAAACAGATACCAGGGGGTCCACACCACCCAAGACCGTTCCTCTTTGTCGTGGGTGGCTGCTGTCAGTTCCTCCATCTCCTTCACTCTACTCACCTCCCGAATCCAGTCCCTCACCGTGGGGACTTCCAAAATCTGGGGATTAAAACTTTAGCCGCATTTATCAGATGCATTAACAGTGATTCTTTATACTTTTTTATACTGCCACCTGTGTGGTGTAATAGCATAAGCGCTGGGCAATTTGAGACTTGTAGACCCGTAACCTCCTTCTTGATCGGTACCACAGTAAATCAGGTTACTATTCTTGGACAGGTCCAGAGTATGTAGAAGAGTGAGCCCTCCTCCCCCTTGCATCTGCAGCAAGTTGAGGGTGTCCCTGGGAAAATGACACCAAACACTTCAGGGTGTAGTACCATCTAGCTAGAATTTGTTTCTTGCAGCTGAACTGATATAGACGACTTATGGGTGATAGTAAAGATCTTCTCCTGCTCCTTCTCTGTGAACTCCCTACCAAGATCCCATTCCCATTTCTCCCTGCTCCGAGCTCCGAAGTTGATAAATCTGTGAGATCACCCTCCTAATCTGCTTTTCGCACAGACTGCTGCAAGCATGGCTAGATAACAGAAATAAAGTCATCATCCCAACTCTGCTTTTCTACAAGATCAGGCTGGCAGAAACAAACTGTCAGGGAATAAGATATTTATAGGATCTACCTGAACTAGTTCTAATGAACACCCTCAAACTTCACATTCGTTGATAATAAGAACATTTAATTTCCTTTGTTTTGTTGTTTCTGATTATCTAAGCTACTGCTCGCCCTAGTGGCCAAAATCAAGCCACCACTTACAGCTCTTTGGTATATTGTGGCCTAGATTTGTCCCCATAATGGTTTAAGTTAGGAGAGGGTTTACTCAACAGGTAACTTGAAAAATTAAAAAAATGTAGCATGGGGGGGGTTATCTTTTGCCTACCACTGTCCCTTAACAAGGATGACTGAAGCAAACTTCCAGGGGGACACACTGTCATATATATCTGTCAGTGACCTCTACGTCACTGCAGCACTCCAATATGTCTTGGTGTTATACTGGGCTTCTCTCTTTCATTCACACCCCACATTCACTCCCTAGCCACCTCCTGTTGCCTGTAACTAAAAAAAATTCACCCGCATACGTTCCTTCTGCTCACCTGATACCACTAAAATTCTAGTGCATGCAACACTCTCCTCAGTGGTCTACCGGCTAACAGACTGGCACCCCTACAATCAATCCTTACAGCAGACCAACAGCCTGGCACAGTTGGAAAACAACATTTCCCCATCTGTATGCACGGTACTGAATTATTGTCGGCGCATACATTTGCCCCTACATCCACTCAAAGCTAAAAACCACCTCACCTATTTTCTAGTGGTAGCGGCCATTTTGGAGATTCCTCTCCCAGCATGTCAGCCATAACTGTCAATGCACAGTAACAGGAAACCCAGTAGCACTTCCTGTTTGCAGATGGCCTGCAATTGCATGCGCCGGCATTTTGTTTTTAAAATTGATCACAGCAGGAGTTAGAGAAAGGTAAATTAATTTTTATGTCCAGTGATCTAAATTGCCCTGGGGAAGGATGCATATCATTGTGTTGGGCCGGTTTAAGTGTTGACTGTTGGTCCATTTTAACTCTGCTACCTGCCTGCCTCATCTATCCTCCCTCTCTTCGACTGGCTCCCACTTTCTGAAAGAATTCAGTTTTAATCACTAGCCCTAACCTTCAAGGCTATTTACAGCCAAGCCCCCTTATATATTTCATCACTAGTCCTAAGATACCAACTCAGACGCAGTCTACACTCTCGAGTGATGATCTCCACCAGTCCTCCACCTTGATCACCGCCTCCCACTCTCGAGTCCAGGACTTAACATGTGCCACTCCACTCCCCTGGAATGGCCCCACATCACTCCCTTTCCCTTAAAACCCCCAAATGTGCCCTTAAAGTAGAACAAAACTCAGCAGCGGCCAGCCTGGTTTCTAAAAGATTTGGAGTGCCCTGCTTTGTGAAACCCCTCAGCGCACCCATAAAAACTCAACGGTGTATACGCAGGCTGTTTGAATGATAGCCGCCAGCTATGACTACGCCATTCTGCAGGCAGCTCTCATCGTTTAAAATAGGCTGGGGATGAGGCAGAGCGATCTCCCCAATCTAGTAAATGAGAGCAGTCTGCCGAATGACGTACTCAATTCACTTTGCTCTTATTTGACGAGAGCTCGCTCATCCACCCTTGAAGCCTTAACAGGTTTTTCCTGGCTTCCTGGGGGTGGCCTATCATCGGACGTAACCCACCCATCCTACAGTCTTATCACCAATCAGAACACTGGACACCTGCTTAGTACATATTCTTTTTGACCCAACCTCTTGTCTCGACCCCCCCCCCTCCCTTTAGAGTGTAAGCTTGCAAGGGCAGGGCCCTCTCTCCTAATGTACTCCTGCATCTGTGTTTAGTTACTCTTCTGTTGCATCTGACTCATAAAACCACATGTATGATACAGGATGCATTGGTTGCAAGTATTTGACTTGTCGTAATCTTGGTACCTTGTACAGCACCACGGACTATGATGGTGCTTTATAAATACACAATAATATTTGGTTGGAAGTTACAAGGTAGCCTTAACACTAACCAAAAAAAAGTAAAGTTTACAAAAGGAATTTTCAGGCGCATGGACTCATTAACAGGTGGGTTCTGAAAAGCTGGAGCAGGATGAAGCAGCTGTGGGGGCAAACTGTGAAAATGGACCATTTTTTATATTGGCCTGGACAATCTAATTTTAATCCTACTGCTACAGTGACCTTATTAGCCAAAAAGGTCAAAAGATTAAATAAGTCTTGTGCCAAAATGTAAGGTTCACAAAAGCTTTTGTGGCCACCTTTATTAGGGGCAGGTTTTTCCCAAATAACCTTGGAAGTATTAATGAGAAGGAGACATCTCTCCCTTTAGGACTGGATCGAATCCTGAAAACAGGCCTTGCGTTCCACAAATATGCCTGATACGAATAGGCAGCATTTACACGTATAAACAAGGCTCGATTATACAGAATTGTCCGCCTTCCAGTGTGAGCGATTGTCCTTTGTCAGTTTTAGCCCTGGGAAGAGCCTCCCGCCGTGCGTTAGAGTAACAGGCTATTTAAAGCCACAGCGGGAGGCCTCTCCACATAAACACGCCAGAAGACAAATGTATCCTAGAGGAACATTGCTCCTGATCCTGCGAAAAGGCCAGGCGAAACTTTCTGCAGACAGAACCATTATACACACAAATCCCATGCACTAATCTTGTATTAGTTATAGACAGAGTTCTTTTAGAAGAACGGAGAAAAATTATGTAAAGAAGTTAAATAAGCACACCAATTACTGGATCGTTTCAAGCATCCTGCACTACTGTTCCACTAGCTTAGACACCACAGGTAAACGCATTACCGATCAGTGCTCCCTAAGGGCCAGGCCATGGGTTCCTAGTTTAGGCCCCGAAAAACTGGCTGGAATGGGCCTATAAATACAAAATATAGAAAGTGTTTCCTTACATCTCCAGGAAGATCAATCAGCATCTGGCCATAGAGTGTAGGTGTTCCCAGGACATTTGACTGCACGTTCCTATTAGTGGACCAGAACCCATAGAACCTTGCTGGGAGCCCGGTGGTGTGAAACCCCCCAGTATCACCATATAATCCCCTTGATATCAAATCCCACAGCACATGCTATACTGGGACATCCCTGCTCCCACTGCCCTGCGTGCCCCCACCAGCAGATATCAGGTCTAGATTGGGGAGGGTACTGAACCATTGCATATGCATCATGGGATCCTGAATGCTTGTGGATATACTCTAAACATGCTGCAGGACCTCCCAAGTTGGAATGCCCTCTAAGTAAGGGTAAAACTCCAAGGAGGGGCAAAGGTTATGGTTTTGGTCCTCTTTAATTCCCTCATCCATACTGTACACAGAAATTCACTGACTTAAACAAATACCCATACACACTCATGGCCACTGTTGAGTAGGAGGATGTAGCACACGCTTTCACCATTAGAGGAGTTACTAGACGCAGACAGACAATGGGAGATCTCAATTAATCATGACCTGCTACCCTTTGGCTCTTTGACCCTTAGTGCATTTGACCTTTTGTCCCTTTGTTTATTCTATGTATGGCCTAAATGAGTGGTTCTCAACCTTTTTAGCCAAGTACCCCCTAGCAACAAGCAGTTACAACCAAGTACCCCCAAGGAGGAGATGAATTACTAATGTTACCAAAATAAGTAGGTTGTGGGCCTTGTAACACTTTTAGAGGCAAAAAATTTTTTTTTTACTGTATATACTGGACCAATTAGACTGTTATTGAACCCCTGGCGTATGCGTACCGCAGGTTGAATAACAGTGGCCTAGACTGTCACATGAACCTGTGTTGCCTGCAACAACCTTGGGCTGTCAGCTTATGAGCCTACACTGTCTGCACCAACCTCAGCCTGATCCTTCAGCACAATTAGCACCCGACTACCTTTCACATTTCCACTAAAACCTGCTCACTGTTCTAAGCCTTAGCTGGGTTATCCTGAGGACCTGGCACCTGTGTTTTTCCCCTTTTCTCACTGTCACCCTATGTACCCTGCCGGGTGCTTTCCACTGCCTCCTTCTAGCTTGTTGAGTGACCCTACCACTTACAACCATGACCACCAGGAAGTGGATAGTTGAGCCCCCAACCTGAATATTTGCGGCCCAATCATCTGGCACTTCATCTTCAGGGGAGAAAAGGTCAGAATATATTGTTTTTTACTTCAGCATGGACAATCCCTTAAACTTTTTTGTGCTACTTATTCATTACCTAAGCAACAACCCCAACCAAGTGGTGCGTTGGACTAGAATGACTGTCTGGGTAGGAGTCTACTAATTCAGAATTATTCATATCTGCCTTTCTTAAAGTGAACCAATCACTAAGATTTCGACTATTCTGATAATTGGTCCCTGCCCTGGGGGCATCCTGATCTAGGATGCCCCCCTGTGAAATCCCCAGATCGCCCACTTTCACTCTCCTTTCCCCATTCCGATGGTGCATGCCCGGCTTCCCTGTGGAGTGTGTGCTCCTGGCCTAACTGAATGGCTGGGCCCAGGGGGCACGCACAGCTGCAGAGAAGCCGGAGATGCTGGTGTCCAGAGATAACAGCGGCTCTGGGATAAGGTAACATTGCCTGCACCCCGCAGGGGTCTCACACAGCAGGGATCTCACACATCGGGGAATTCAGTACAGTATGCCCCGGGGGGGGGGGGGGGGGGGGGCAGGCTAGCAGCCTGTCCAGGCTGGCCACAGGGGGTGATTGTTACATTTTATCTCCAGCTTCAGTCCAACTAGTTTTCATTCCCCTAATTTCCTCCTCAAGTGTCACCTTGTTATGGTCTTCTCTTACCCCAACCTTTGATCCTCCCATTTTCAAAAACTCATTTCCTAGGACGGGGGTGGTCTCCATGTGATGCCTTGACATGGACATAGCCTGGGTACAAAAATCCCAGCCATGCTTGTGGTTTTCATCTTTTGCCAGGAGTAAATTCCAGGAGTAACAGGTTTTTGAACAAACTTTTTGACTTTTACAGGGGTGATCTGCTCCATTCCAGTGCCTCTCTCCCCAGCCAGCCTGTGGGGAGAAGCAGCATTAAACACTCTACATATCCTGTAGAATTGCATACACGAGGGGTAAAAGCATCTGTACACATCAGAAGAATTGCAATAGCTATAAGCGGTCATTCTAGCACAGGCTGGAAATTTGAGCAGGTTTCCACTGTAAAAGTAGAATGGTATGATTAAAACCAGTCACCCCTGATTTTCTGACTCAGTTATTTCAGATTCTCCCCATTCTGTTTAGCATGTTTATGTGGATTTTAAATACTGGACCATTTGTGTTATTGTTTCTTTCTGGCTCCTCTATTTATTCAACTAACTGTGGAATTGTCAACGGTTTATTCCTCTTTTTACTGCACTCCGCCTTCCGGCCACTACAGATTTACTGTATGTAAATAATATACTTGATGTATAACATAATCTGTCCTCTGTCCAATGTCTAAGGAGTTCAATTTGTTCGTCATCATTTACTATGCTATCATTTACTATTTACTACTCTGATCAATGACTGCAGTGATACCCAGCAGTGAGATACGTCTTATCAATGCTTAAGATCATAGGCTAATAATCAGTAGCTGTGAGATAAAAGATAGTACAAATCTTTGTGTGCACATAAATCATATATATATATATATATATATATATATATATATATATATATATATATAAATATATATATATATATATATATATATATATATATATATATATATACACACACATATACAAAGAACCTATCAAGGCTAGATGTGAAATAAAAGCATACATAGTATATATATACCTCAATAAAATGTTTGCAAAGCTGCGGTTTTGTTGCTGAATTATCTCCTATTGAAAAGCCATAATGTGTTGCCATAATTTTTCTCAGGGTAAAAAAGGTTGTAAAGGCAAAAAAGCAAGGGTTTGGCAATAAAACAATGCTTTGAATTTACACTTCGGCTCTGCTCACAACTTTGCACTCTCTGTGTTGCTATGCTGCATTGCAATGCAGCCACAATGCAGGGTTAAATGGCCATTATTTCCAATAAGCTAATTTAATTTTTTTTTTGCCCTGTTAGGACAAGGCTGCATCGAGTGCACCGATCCAGCCATCTGTACAGAGGGGGCGTGGTCTAGACTATCTCCTCAAGCTAGTACTGGTGGTCCACTTGGCGGGGTGGGGCTGGAATGGCAAATTAAAGTAAATGTTCTTATTCTCACTCTTGTATTATTTCCAATTTATTGTTTTCTACTATACTGGTGTTCATTCTATTGTAAAACAGTACATGTTCAGTATAGGGTCTAAATTTCTTTGGTGCAAGTGATGAGAAATGGAGTGTTGTTTGAAGCTCAGAGCATGGTTTAAAAGTGTATTTATTCAAAGGATCTTAAATAAAGTGTGCATTGAGAACCAAATACTCACCACTGCCCCAACTGGTTTCCTATAACTATTTGAAAATAGCCCTGGATATGTAAACTGAACAATTACTGTATTCATTGGCTGTCATCAGCCTCTTCTATCCTTTGATTTACAGGTTTGTTTATTTACTCAGGTCATGCACAGCTGAATTCCCAGTGACAATAGTACAGGGCTGAATAACAGAATAAAAACATTTAATCTGCAAAGGTGTTAAAACTGTGAAATTCAGGAGCATAACTTGAGAAGGAGCAACCACCCTGGGGCCCAGCAAGGGGCCCCCCAATTATTGTTGCTTCTCCACATGTATCTTATTTGTGCTCACATGGCATCATTTAGAGCAGGGGTGTCAAACACAAAAACACAGTGAGCCAAAATTAAAAACTTTGACAGAGCCGCAGACCAACCTTGATAATTATTGAAGAAATGTTTATGCAACGGCGCATGTGCGAGCATACTCGCCTCCATTTTTGCTTTCCTTAGCTGTCTTTTCTTAATCTTAGCCTATGAGAGCACTTTTTGGATAAGAACAGAAGCGAACCAAATGTGCCGCCGGCCGCATCCCCCGTCAGCCATTCACAAATGCCTGAGACATGCGCACACAGTCAGGTATGCTTTACTGGTGATGGGGGGGGGGGTCATACAGCTATTTGAGATGCCTTATAGACTCCAGTGCCACTTTAGATCCACTTTAAATCGGTCAGCCCTGAAGCCTTTTAGTGTCCAGGGTCAGCCAAATACATGGTAGGATGGGATAGGGTTCTCTGCCTTCCTTTAACCCGTGCAGTCACTTTTCACTGTCACTGGCGGGCTAAGCATAGAGGGAGGCTCAGCCTGGTTGGCAGTTGCATTTGCCATCCACTGGAGGAAGTACTTCCCTACTACCTCATCATAGGGGCAGGGTTTTAAATCAAGACCCCATCCTGCAATCTCGCCGTCCACCAGGCTGCAATCTGGCAGTGCAATCCAGTCACCAGGCAGGCTTGGGCAGCAAGCAAGCGCCTGGTTTAAAGGTAATGCCATTGACCGCCCAAGCTCTGTCACTCATAGATGACAGCGTGGGAAGTGGCGGACAGGGCTCGCGGGCCAAATATAGTCCACATTGAACTCCATTAAAAGATTTGCATTCTAAGGACCGAATATGAGAAAAAAAGGTTACTGTAAAAAAGGTTACTGTATCAGCAACACAAGGCCTCATTCAAAAAGAAGAACTCACCTTTAACTATCTAAGCAGAATCAGAAGGGGGACATAAAACTGTTGCATGCCCATACTGCAGCCATACCTCCTCCACTATGGAACATGCTTAAAGTACGCAACTATTTCCTGTTCCCCAACATAAAAAGCTCCATGCTTAATTTTAGTGTACCAAAGATCTGGAACTGCTGGGGCACCCCAAAGGGGCCTTAAAAGAGACATTCCAGCCAATTATCCTGTTTTGTGCTTGCCCCGTGCTGGCTGCCAGGGTCTGCATTCTGCACTTTGGATTCCCTGATAAACCATATAGAACTTGCTCCCTTCTGAGGACTCATTTTTCTCAGTCCCAAAAATGAATTCAATTCTGAGGGGACTGACACATTGAAACAAGCATGGATGAATGACACTCTGCTGCCGAGGAGGCTTAGCAGCAGGGCGACAGTTTGCTGGGACATCTTAAGAAATAAGAGCCAGGCAGAATGAAAGATGCTGTCCCCCAAAGCCAGCATGTGGAGAGCAGGTAGGCCAATCCAATCTTTTGCCTGAAATGTGCATTTAAATCATTTTTGAGTGGAGGTCTGCTTTAAACCCGACCAACACAACAAACAGTGCTAATATTCATCCCTCCCCAGGGCAATATAGATTGCTGCACATACTTTACTTTTTTAACGCCTGCTGTGGTAAATGTTAGAAAGAAAATGGTGGCTCGTCTATCTGCAGGCCGCCTGCAAACAGGAAGTGCCGCTGGGTTTCCTGTTACTGTGCATTGTTTGTTATATCAAGGCAGCAGCATGGCTAAGATGCGGTCACTAAATAAAAAAAAAAAAAAGCTTTGTGTGGATGCAGGAGCAAATGTGGAGGTCTGCTTTAAATCTTGGCTGTTGGTCGGTCAGCTTAGAAAACCAGTAAACAAGGAAAATGTATTCAAGGCTTTGCTTTAGGCAGGCAATGGCATCCTCTCCAGTAATTGACAGATGTGAACATTCGGCAATTGGCTGCGGCAAATCTAAGAGCGGTGCCGGATTTGGCTCTCCTTTCCCTCATTCCTAATTGCCGGGAGCTCTCTGCATTCTTTGTCTTCCCTCCAGCTTATCTCCGGCAGCAGTGCTGTTCCTTATCTTCCAGACAAATGGCCTGCGCACACAACTCAAACCGCCCGAGCATTTATCTTTCTGACATGCGTGTCCCTGTTTGTTTTCTGCAGCCTTGAGGCATCGGCTCAATCTTCCAACGTTATTTAAGACGTGCCTGCCAGGCTCCATGCTCGCTTTCCAGCGGTATTAATCAATTGGTGAGGTACGTTTATCACTGGGCGTAATAAATCCGAGTCTAATCAATGTCTATCTGGTGGCGACAGTGGCAGAAGTCCTCAGGAAAAAAAACATTTGGGAGAGTGGGAAGTATACGCAGCGAACGCAAGGCTTCGGCTCTTTATCCTGCTGTGCGTACGTCCACTTAGAGGATGTTGATTCTCTGGCTATCAGAGAGAATATAAATGGAGTCAATAACATTGATCACTTGCAGAAGACTTGCCATTATTCCTGGAAAGCAGCGCTCCCAGAATCCTAAGCAGGGAAGCTTGACGCGATTACTCAGCAGCAAGCGAGACATTAATTCAATTAGAAGACGACACTGTCCAACATCAGATGTCCAGGCTTTACCTGCAACATATCAATGGCTCTGTTCATATTAGTACATATGCCATCCCAGTGATTTAATTGGTAATTAATCCATTAACAACTTCATAATGTCCCTTCTACAAACTTCTATTACTCCCTGAAATGTAGTTTTAAGCCAAGTTAGGGAGAGACTCATACCTGAAGTTTAAGGGCTGACCAAACTAACAGGGAGAGAGGGTCAGCAGGAATCTGCTTATAATGCTTTCAAGCACAGTGCTGTCTGCAGACATAAATCATAAGCCTTGCTAACCTAGTGATTGTGAACCTTCTGGAGACCCAAACTGCAAGCCATAAACCACTTATGTATAGCAATTTAACCAGAATTCAAAAGGATGGAGAATGGAAGGGCTTTTCTATTGGTGCTCATTGCTGCAAATCCATCCCTCTGCCCTGCGGCCCCCCCTTCACTGCACTGTGCCCCAGTGGGCCCCACCAGTGCCGGGAAAAGGCCCCCCAGAAGTGTAGGTAAGTAGTGGGTCCCAGTGACCACCAATAGCAGACTTGTTGGTGTGGCCTAGGACCCTCCCCATCAGTTTAAAAAAGTGGGGTGATTGTGTGCGCCCCAAAAAATACCGTTTTGTGAGTACAATGGATATTATAAGTGTGACCTACACTCCGCTTCAACTCTTCATGACATTTGGGTTATTCTGCAGTAGAGGGCGAACTTCTGCAGAGATGAATTCAAAAAAGGAGCTCCTCCCAGTCCATAAATACCTGGGACCTCCCACCAATTCCCCAGTGTAAGATAGCAGTAAGGGGACCAGGAAGAACCAAATATAACAATACTAACAACCAAGAAACAATGGTTCACCATATAAAGGATCCGGAATACCAAAAAGGGTGGGTGAATCGGAGTGTATGTCACACTTATAATATCCGTTTTTAAAGGTGAGTACTCACAAAACGGTATTATTCCAAGTGTGACATACACTCCGCTTCAACTCTTCATGACATTTGGGACATCCAATAGCAGTGTCCGTCATGGGTGGGAACCATAAACAGTAAAGAATGCACCAACTTAAACCACTGCAGCCTGCAGAACCTTGCGGCCAAAACGCCATCCGCTGAAGCCCGCACATCAACCTTGTAAAACTTGGAAAAAGTATGAACGGAAGACCAAGTAGCAGCCTTACAAACTTGTTCAACAGAAGCCTGGTGCTGAAAAGCCCAGAACGCACCAACAGCACGAGTAGAATGCACAGTGACCCTAAAAGGGGGAGTCCTCCCCTTAGCAGAATAGGCCCCAGCAATGGCCTGATGAATTTGGTGGGCTCCAAACCTTTCCTGGGCCTGCAGGGCACCACGAAAAAGGCATCCGTCTTGCGGAAAGAAGAAGTAGTCACCAAATAGTACTTAACACAGCGAACCACATCCAAATTGTGCAAAACCCTCTCCTTGTCATTGCTAGGTTTAGGACACAAGGAAGGGAGAATATCCTGATTGAGATGGAAAGCAGACACCACCTTAGGAAGGAAATCTGTCTTAAAGCGAAAGACCACCTTGTCCTGGTGTCTTTCAAAGTAAGGGGCCTGAATCGACAGAGCCGCCAACTCAGAGACACGCCGAACAGAGGTAATAGCCACCAAGAAGGCAACCTTCTGAGTGAAAACAGAAAGAGCAATATCCTGTAACGGCTCAAAAGGAGGACCGTGGAGAGCCGAAAGAACCAAATTCAAATCCCAAATAGGAACCATAGCCTTCCGAGGGGGTCGAACATGAGTGACCCCCTGGAAAAAAGTCTTAACCAGCGGGTATAAGGCAAAAGATCTTTGGAAGAAAATAGACAGAGCAGAGACCTGCCCTTTCAAGGTACTAAGCTGGAACCCAAGATCCAGACCGTGCTGAAGAAACTTAAAAATCCTAGGGATCGAAAACACCCTGCAAGGCCAGGCCCTAGCCTCACACCAGTCAATATAGGACCGCCAAGTCCTATAGTAAATGCCAGAAGAGGACCGCTTCCTAGCTCTAATCAAGGTCTGAACAACAGCCTCAGACAAACCTTCCTCCTTCAGAATGAAGGTTTCAGCAGCCAAGCCGTCAAAGCCAGCTTTGGTAAATTGGGATAAAGTAGTTGACCCTGAGATAACAGATCCGGAAACATGGGAGGCCGGTACTGATCCACTGCCAGCCTTACAACGTCTGCGTACCAAACCCTTCTTGGCCACCTTGGAGCCACCAGAATTGCTGGTGCCCCTTCCAGAGCCAGTTTGCAAACTACCTTGCCCAGCATGGAGAAGGGAGGAAACAGGTACAGAAACCCCAGATCCTTCCAAGCAAGGGACAAGGCATCCACTGCCAGAGCTAGAGGATCCTGAGATAGAGACACAAAGGCCGGGAGTTTGTGCCGTGAGGCAAAGAGATCCACCTCCGGAGTCCCCCACTTGCGACAAAGAGACTGAAAACCCCGGGGTTGAGAGACCACTCTCCTTGGCGAGAGGACCCCCTGCTCAGGGAGTCCGCCTCCGTGTTCTCCACTCCCGGAATGTAGACTGCCCAAATGCAAGGAACATTGCTCTCTGCCCAAGTCAGGATAAGAGAGACTTCCCTGAGGGCACTCCTGCTGCGAGTCCCTCCTTGGTGATTAATGTAGGCTACCGCCGTCCGATTGTGTGATCGAACTTGAACCGGTAGGCCCTGTAGGTGCGACGTCAGCCGTGCCAGGAAAAGCCGGATGGCTCTGAGCTCTAAGACATTGATGGGGGCGTGAGCCTCCTGAGGACCCCACAACCCACTGAACCGATGACTTTTCCAGAAACCTCCCCAGCCCGACAGGCTGGCATCCGTGGTAACTGTCTCCCAACAAGGGGCCAGAAAGGATCTGCCCCTCATCAGGTTGCTCGACTCCAGTCACCACCGAAGTGACTGCTGAACCCTGGGAGACATCCTGTAAAGTTGATCCAAGGACATCTGTCCCAATGCGTCAATAGGTGAAGTTGTAGAGATCTCATGTGAAACTGAGCAAACGGGACTGCCTCGAAGGAAGCAACCATCAATCCCACCAGTTTCATCCCCAGACGGATAGAGGGGCAAGGATCAGCCAGAAGAAGGCGGATCAGATCCTGAACCTTGGGCTGAGGTAGAAACATTCTGCCACGAATGGTATCTAGATTCATGCCCAGGAATGAAAACGAGAGAGCGAGAGAGCGAGAGAGAGAATTTGGGGCGGTTGATCACCCATCCGAACCTCTCCAGAGTCGACACCACCTTGTGGGTGTCCAGCTACGCCTGATGGAGGGAAGAAGCTGAAATCAGTAGGCCGTCCAGATACAGCACAATGCGAATGCCCTGAGCTCTGAGCAGGGCCATTATGCCCGCCAGAACCTTGGTGAAAACCCTCGGTGCTGAGGTCAACCCGAAGGGAAGGGCTACAAAACAGAAAAAATTGATCGTACACCGAACCTGAGGAATCTTCATTCCCTAAGGATCAATGCCTCAAAATGACCTTGGGTAGGAAAATTCCCCTTTTTTGACCGTGGGTGCCTCTGGCGGGGCAATATACAAAAGAGATGTGCCAAAACCCTGGAAGTGTCAACGGCATCACCAAGCGCCTGCCCAACATCAGTATCACAAAAAATGCACCTCATCAGTGTCACGGGGACCACGCACTCACCTGTCCTCCGGTCCCACGCCGGCTGTATTCGGCCGGCCAGCGCGCAGGCTGGGCGGCGTCCCCGGCAGGCAGCGGCTCGTCGTCCTCTGTTCCCGGCCGCCGCTCAGCTATTTCCGCCGCGAGCAGCCGCTCGGCTGTTTCCGTCGCTAGCGGCTGCTCTGGCGGCTTCTCCTTCGGCGGCGTCTGGAGCGGCCGCACCCCTGACATCGTGGCGCGCGAGCACTCTGTACTTATGCCCTCCGGTGGCGCTACACACAGCGCGGCCGCCGGAGGTAATTAGTTCTGGGAAAATGAGCCCAAGGTCACTCTAGGTGGAACACCTTCTGGTTTGAATGGGGCAATCAGCCCCAGGTTCCTAGTTAAACCAATCATGTCCCTCTATTACTCGGTCACTGACTTCCTATAAAGGTGTTCCTATTGCAGTTGATCCTTGCCCGTGATAGCGTGCTGCTGGGTGCGAATTGGTGTCTGTTTCGTTACATATCTTGCCGTGTATGACCATCCCTGATTGCTGCCTGGACCGACCTTTGCCTGTTTTTAACCACGATTCCTGCCTACTCCTCTGTACTGCGTATCTCTGATTCCCCGGTGTGACCTTTGGCTTGACCTGACCATTCTTCTATCTCAACCCTCCTGTACCGTGCCTCCTTGGATTGATCTGCCGTGTATGACCTTTGCCCGTTTGACCCTACCCAGTCTTGTTCCTGGTTCGTTTGCCTTCCCCTGCATAAGTCTGCATCCTTTGTGCTAAGAAGTCCTGGGGGCAACCGTGTCCGGTGAAGCGTGTCCTGCGTCCCGGCAAACGGGGGCTTGTCTATAGGCGAAGAAAGCAGCGGAGATTGGGGGTTGCAGACTTATTGGAAGGTGGGCGTCCCACGGGACCTGACAATCAGCATCTGATACCTCAAACAATTCCCCTCTCTAACGGGGAATAATCCAACCAATCAAGGGAATCATCATCAAAATCCAAAGCCGCCTGGGCTGGCGACAAATGGGCCATCTTGCCCACCGCGCTAGCAATAAATCTCTCGATGCTGGCCAAATTAGTACAAACAGAGTGCGACTCCCCGCTAGCGACCATGTCACTTGGGGTACAGATAAAGCAGAGAGGGGGAGGCGATGAAGCGGGAGGTGCCAATCCAGACGCCTGGGGGCCCAACTGCCACGTTATGGCCTTTTGTGCACATTGTGTAAAGATCAGCACAATATCACCCGTAAGGGATATTCCCCAACCCACACATGGCCGGGATTGTCCCAAAGGGAGCCCGAGCCCAATATCCTGCGGAGCCTCCATATGGTGATTTTTTGGGACAGTCGCAAGACCTAGGGAATATAGGTGAAGTTGTAGAGATCTCATGTGAAACTGAGCAAACGGGACTGCCTCGAAGGAAGCAACCATCAATCCCACCAGTTTCATCCCCAGACGGATAGAGGGGCAAGGATCAGCCAGAAGAAGGCGGATCAGATCCTGAACCTTGGGCTGAGGTAGAAACATTCTGCCACGAATGGTATCCAGATTCATGCCCAGGAATGAAAACGAGAGAGAGAGAGCGAGAGAGAGACAGAAAAAAATTGATCGTACACCGAACCTGAGGAATCTCTGATGCACTGGAAAAATTGAAACATGCCGATACGCATCCTTGATGTCTATGGACGTCATAAAGTCCCCTCAACGAAGGGAATTGATGACCGAGCGCAGAGACTCCATGCGGAACATCTTGGTTCTGATGAACCCGTTGAGGATCTTCAGGACCAGAATGGGTCTTATGAAACCATCCTTTTTGGGAACCGTGAAAAGATTGGAATAGTAACCCCTGCCTCTCTCTGAGGGAGGCACCAGGCATATGACTCCCATGTCCAGAAGATTTTTTTTTTTTTTGTTTAACTGCTAACAGGAACCCCTGTACAGCCTGAGGGTCTGAGGGCACTGGAGACCTTAAAAATCTTGGAGGAGGCCAGTACTCGAACTCCAGTTTGTACCCGGACAAGACCACTTCCAGAATCCATCTGTCTGTGACCTCCAGGGCCGCAGAAGAGCCGCAGCCATCCCCCCACCCGTACGGGTGAGGGCGCCCCTTCATTGTTGAGCTGGTTTAACAGCGGACTTGAGCTTGGAACCCCAGGCAGAAGCGGGACGGGCCGACCTCTGCCTCTGTTCCAGGAAGAACCGCTGTCCCCGGAGTAGGCAACATCTCTGACCGCTCTGGCACCACGAAAGGAAGGGTTGAAGGAGCTCGCCCCCCGAAAGGAGCGACGCTGCTTCTAACGCTGAGGTAACTTACCTCCCTTAGCAACCGCATCCAACTTAAATCCAAACAGCCGCGTACCCAAGAAGGGAAGGGCTGTGAGCGATTTCTTGACCGCAAAGTCCGCCGCCCACTGGCGAAGCCAGACCGATCGGCGCATGGCTACCAAGAATGCAGAAGTTCTCCTACACATGACAATAGTGTCCTCCATAGCGGTCAATACAAATTCCATGAATAATTTGCACCTCTTAAGGTTAGTGAACTCGGCACTGGCCGGGTCAAATTGGGCGTCAAGTAACAAGTCCCTAACCAAAGACCTAGTAGCCACCGTAGCAAGTGCAGATACACACACAGGTCGCAAGGCTGAACCAACACTGGCAAAAGCATAACCTGCCATCTAATCAAGGCGCTTAACCTCGCCATCCTTAAGGGAAGTGGCGTCTGGGGTGTGGACCACAGAGGTGTTGGACAATCCCAAAAACTGGCGCATCGACCTCGGAATGAGAAGACCAGCGCTTAACCGCTTCCACCGGAAAAGGATCATTCTTATCCCTGAGGAACACCCGAAAGCCGGCTCTGTTTCTCCCATTCCCTAAGGATCAATGCCTCAAAATGACCTTGGGTAGGAAAATTCCCCTTTTTTGACCGTGGGTGCCTCTGGCGGGGCAATATACAAAAGAGATGTGCCAAAACCCTGGAAGTGTCAACGGCATCACCAAGCGCCTGCCCAACATCAGTATCACAAAAAATGCACCTCATCAGTGTCACGGGGACCACGCACTCACCTGTCCTCCGGTCCCACGCCGGCTGTATTCGGCCGGCCAGCGTGCAGGCTGGGCGGCGTCCCCGGCAGGCAGCGGCTCGTCGTCCTCTGTTCCCGGCCGCCGCTCAGCTATTTCCGCCGCGAGCAGCCGCTCGGCTGTTTCCGTCGCGAGTGGCTGCTCGGGCGGCTTCTCCTTCGGCGGCGTCTGGAGCGGCCGCGCCCCTGACATCTTGGCGCGCGAGCACTCTGTACTTATGCCCTCCGGTGGCGCTACACACAGCGCGGCCGCCGGAGGTAATTAGTTCTGGGAAAATGAGCCCAAGGTCACTCTAGGTGGAACGCCTTCTGGTTTGAATGGGGCAATCAGCCCCAGGTTCCTAGTTAAACCAATCATGTCCCTCTATTACTCGGTCACTGACTTCCTATAAAGGTGTTCCTATTGCAGTTGATCCTTGCCCGTGATAGCGTGCTGCTGGGTGCGAATTGGTGTCTGTTTCGTTACATATCTTGCCGTGTATGACCATCCCTGATTGCTGCCTGGACCGACCTTTGCCTGTTTTTAACCACGATTCCTGCCTACTCCTCTGTACTGCGTATCTCTGATTCCCCGGTGTGACCTTTGGCTTGACCTGACCATTCTTCTATCTCAACCCTCCTGTACCGTGCCTCCTTGGATTGATCTGCCGTGTATGACCTTTGCCCGTTTGACCCTACCCAGTCTCGTTCCTGGTTCGTTTGCCTTCCCCTGCATAAGTCTGCATCCTTTGTGCTAAGAAGTCCTGGGGGCAACCGTGTCCGGTGAGGCGTGTCCTGCGTCCCGGCAAACGGGGGCTTGTCTATAGGCGAAGAAAGCAGCGGAGATTGGGGGTTGCAGACTTATTGGAAGGTGGGCGTGACACTGACAATCAGCATCTGATACCTCAAACAATTCCCCTCTCTAACGGGGAATAATCCAACCAATCAAGGGAATCATCATCATCAAAATCCAAAGCCGCCTGGGCTGGCGACAAATGGGCCATCTTGCCCACCGCGCTAGCAATAAATCTCTCGATGCTGGCCAAATTAGTACAAACAGAGTGCGACTCCCCACTAGCGACCATGTCACTTGGGGTACAGATAAAGCAGAGAGGGGGAGGCGATGAAGCGGGAGGTGCCAATCCAGACGCCTGGGGGCCCAACTGCTGCGTTATGGCCTTTTGTGCACATTGTGTAAAGATCAGCACAATATCACCCGTAAAGGGATATTCCCCAACCCACACATGGCCGGGATTGTCCCAAAGGGAGCCCGAGCCCAATATCCTGCGGAGCCTCCATATGGTGATTTTTTGGGACAGTCGCAAGACCTAGGGAATTATGCTAGAAAGCAACCCGGGATGTCCCTTTAAAGTCCCTGTGGGAGGATTTTGAAAAAGAAGTGTAAACTTTTAATGCTAGGGATTCCTAGGAAAGAAATGAATGAAGAGGACCCCATAAGCACAAGTACACTCACACACCCACACACATGTGGCAGGAACAATGTCATAAAATGAATATATTAAAACATATATATATATTGAAATATATAAAGGTATGCATAGGTACACCAAGGCAGGCAGCGCTGCCAAAATAACAAGGCATTATCACAACCAGTAAAGAACACAGGTGGGTCCCAATAGGACACTCACGTGGAAAGAAGATGGCGCCCGGCAAGCAGAAGCAGAAGAAGAGGGGAGAAGAAGGGGGGCGGGCCCGCATGGATCGCGCGAGGCCCCGCCCCTCTCACTCCGGAGATAGAGAACGCCGGTTGTAGAGGCCGGGTCAGACAAGGCGGCAATAGCGGGGGGCGGGCCACAGCAGCGTGCGAGCGCCCGGCCCCGCCCCCTCACCGGAGCACTGAGGGGGAGAAGCTCCCCAGAGGCCGCGGTGCCGGAGGCCGGCAGACGCAGCCCCAAGAGAGTCCTCCATAAGGAGGCATGAAGTAAAACACCAACACAGACACTCGAAATGGAAAATAAAAAACACACACAACATGCATACAATGGAAGACCCCCCCCAGCCGGGTAATAGAGGGACCTGGAAGGGGGGGAGATCGCGCACCGTACGGTGCACAAGAGAAGAAGGGACAGGGCATCCCCAACCGGGATCACAAACCCGGATTCCGCCTACCCCATAATTAGGTCTCACGGGGGAGCATAGGCTCCCTATCACACCTAAAGAGGTGTATCCTACCCTCACCAGGACCTGCAGCCAAGGCTGGGAGGCTCATACAGTACTAGGAAACAAAGGTCCGGCAGAAATAGGTAAAAAAATGGGGCTGGGCGCATGCCCGGCTTACCTGCAAGGAATAGAAGTCTTCATCTTCTGTCTTGCTCGCCTTCCTGCAGAGAAGAAACTGGGGAATTGGTGGGAGGTCACAGGTATTTATGGACTGGGGGGAGCTCCTTTTTTGCATTCATCTCTGCAGAAGTTCGCCCTCTACTGGAGAATAACCCAAATGTCATGAAGAGTTGAAGCGGAGTGTATGTCACACTTGGAATAAACCTTGAAGTGCCACCTCCGGCATGTATGCATCAATGCTCTCACTTATTATTATTGTTTATTTATAGAGCACCATCCTTGTAACCCATCATACATTACATTATGTCGCCTGCCTGACACTTGTCACAGCAATGTTTGTGTTGCTGGAAAATAATGGTGCTGAGGCAAGATGGGGGGGGTTACAAAGGGAACAAAAAACCTTACCTTATCCTCGGTCCAGCACCACTCCTCTGGGTGGCAGCTGCTGAGAATGACACAGAGCTGCATCCTCTGGGTCCGCATGCACTCCTGCTGCTCATTCACTTAAATGGCCGGGCAGGCGGGAGCACGCACAGAGCCAGGGGATGCAGTCCAGGATCTGGAGTGCTGAAGGAGCACTGTTGGCTTGAGGGTCCAGGGTTTCTCTTTCTTTGTTACAGCCCCAGGGTAGGATGTATAAACTGAATGGTTGTTCTAGATTGGAGTTCTGCTTTAAGATACAGCACTATGCTTGAACACTTTGTGGTACATGCTTATCCAGCCTCATGTCAGGCTGCTCAGCCCAATCACTTTCTGCTGTACTTTTTGAACCTAACTTTGGGGAAAAACACAATGAGTTTTTTTTTTGGTCAAATATTTTGTTTGTAGCCTTTAATAGTATGTACAGTGCAGTCACAGCTGCCACCCACACCTGTCTAGTGCCTAGTCCAATATGACCATTACATTTCAAAAGATGATGCTCACCAGAATGGTGCTGGTGCCCGTTCCACCTCCAGGAGCAGTGGTGTTGTGTTCTAAACTACCCCTTCGCCTGTGCTGGACCATCTATATAGTCAATTCACTGCGCACTGATTGGCTAACTTAGCTGTCAGCCAGCCTGTGGCAACCCTTAATGGGGCTTTTCACCGGGCAGAGAGCAGGGTCCAGCTGTGATTAGACCTTCACTTAAAGTTTTGCAGAGACCTTACACTAAATGTTTTTTTTGCCTGCCAAAAGAACTTTCAGGTACATGTGCCACCATTATTGGTCCTAATAGGGATTCAGCACTAGCAGAGCTAGATCATGAAGCCCAGTTGAAGGGTGAGACTAACAGCTCTTCTCAGCCACAAAATAAATCTTTAAAACAGGAGCTCAATTGAAAAACTATCAGTATTGCACTCAAGTTCTTAACTCCCTTGATCTATTCCTGGCTCCTTTCCATGTCTTCCAACCAGCAACCTACAGCCCTCTGTGTCCTCCTTTTTTAAGCTCTCCATTTGTTCCTTCTTCCATTACACGTACGACCCCCCCCCCCCCCCCCCCCCATTTCTTAATAGCCCTATAGGGATGCAATACAATGTGCCACTATGGTCTAATTCCAACTTGGCATAGGCCTGCTTGAGAGAGAAGACCTCCGGGGCCATCATCATTTTCTGAAGGGGGAGGAAAACAGACAAGTTGCATTGAATTACTCCTACAGAGTTGCAACTGTCTTTAGTTCCTCAGGAGATATTTGGGCTGCAGGAGAAACTTCCAAATATTAGGGGTGAAAACAAAACAAAAGAAGAAACTGGAGTCTAAAGGACTAAGTGGCCCTCAGGTTGCCCAGTAAAAACTCAACTTTCCCTGGTCCTACAACACATGGGGGCTTTTGTCCAAATCAAAGTCATTTGGCATTCATATTAATGTCTCAACTGCTCTGCATTTGACAATCGGGAGCAAAAACAGGCACATTCCCAGATACGGACGCTCTCCAGTTCCCAGCCTATGTGGATGGCTAGATGCCTGGGAGTGCGCCTCAGCCCAGAGATTCTGGGTATGCTCCCACTCTCGCTCCCCTTTACATCGCCACCGGAAAACCTTTGCTGGGACCCATGGGAGTTTCACACAGTAAAGCATCCTAATTTAGGATGCCCAAGTGGAAAGGCCAGCTGCCAGTCCTGGAATCTTATAGATTCCAGGGCCAGCCTTCTTGGGTTTTGTTCTGCTTTAAGGACTACTATAGTTTAGAAAGTACATTCTATTTTTCAAAATTTCTCTGCTAAACCTAACAATCAGCAAATCAGAAATCTGTGGACTAGCAAAAGTAGCGTGCTTATGTCATGGGTAATCTGTACACAAAGGACGTGTGAACACATTAGTTCATATGAGGTCTGATCACCAGGTGGCGGCAGCAGCAGACGTGCGAGTGCTTGTGTTGTGTATTCAAACCTTTGCCACTATGCCCAACTAACACCTCCACCACTATGCCCAACTAACCCCTCCACCGCTGCCACTACCCTATCAAACACCTCTACTGCCGCCACTACCCTATCAAACACCTCTACCGCTGCTACTATGCCCAACTAACACCTCCACCTCTGCCACTATGCCCAACTAACCCCTCCACCGCTGCCACTACCCTATCAAACACCTCTACTGCCGCCACTACCCTATCAAACACCTCTACCGCTGCTACTATGCCCAACTAACCCCTCCACCCCTGCCACTACCCTATCAAACACCTCTACTGCCGCCACTACCCTATCAAACACCTCTACCGCTGCTACTATGCCCAACTAACCCCTCCACCCCTGCCACTACCCTATCAAACACCTCTACTGCCGCCACTACCCTTTCAAACACCTCTACCGCTGGTACTATGCCCAACTAACCCCTCCACCCCTGCCACTACCCTATCAAACACCTCTACTGCCGCCACTACCCTATCAAACACCTCTACCGCTGCTACTATGCCCAACTAACCCCTCCACCCCTGCCACTACCCTATCAAACACCTCTACTGCCGCCACTACCCTATCAAACACCTCTACCGCTGCTACTATGCCCAACTAACCCCTCCACCCCTGCCACTACCCTATCAAACACCTCTACTGCCGCCACTACCCTTTCAAACACCTCTACCGCTGCTACTATGCCCAACTAACCCCTCCACCCCTGCCACTACCCTATCAAACACCTCTACTGCCGCCACTACCCTATCAAACACCTCTACCGCTGCAACTATGCCCAACTAACCCCTCCACCCCTGCCACTACCCTATCAAACACCTCCACTGCCGCCACTACCCTATCAAACACCTCTACCACTGCTACTATGCCCAACTAACCCCTCCACCACTGCTACTATGCCCAACTAACCCCTCCACCGCTGCCACTACCCTATCAAACACCTCTACTGCCGCCACTACCCTATCAAACACCTCTACCGCTGCTACTATGCCCAACTAACCCCTCCCACTACCCTATCAAACACCTCTACTGCCGCCACTACCCTATCAAACACCTCTACCGCTGGTACTATGTCCAACTAACCCCTCCACCGCTGCCACTACCCTATCAAACACCTCCACTGCCGCCACTACCCTATCAAACACCTCTACCACTGCTACTATGCCCAACTAACCCCTCCACCACTGCTACTATGCCCAACTAACCCCTCCACCCCTGCCACTACCCTATCAAACACCTCTACTGCCGCCACTACCCTATCAAACACCTCTACCGCTGCTACTATGCCCAACTAACCCCTCCACCCCTGCCACTACCCTATCAAACACCTCTACTGCCGCCACTACCCTATCAAACACCTCTACCGCTGGTACTATGCCCAACTAACCCCTCCACCGCTGCCACTACCCTATCAAACACCTCTACTGCCGCCACTACCCTATCAAACACCTCTACCGCTGCTACTATGCCCAACTAACCCCTCCACCCCTGCCACTACCCTATCAAACACCTCTACTGCCGCCACTACCCTATCAAACACCTCTACCGCTGCTACTATGCCCAACTAACCCCTCCACCCCTGCCACTACCCTATCAAACACCTCTACTGCCGCTACTACCCTATCAAACACCTCTACCGCTGCTACTATGCCCAACTAACCCCTCCACCCCTGCCACTACCCTATCAAACACCTCCACTGCCGCCACTACCCTATCAAACACCTCTACCACTGCTACTATGCCCAACTAACCCCTCCACCACTGCTACTATGCCCAACTAACCCTTCCACCCCTGCCACTACCCTATCAAACCCCTCCACTGCCGCCACTACCCTATCAAACACCTCTACCACTGCTACTATGCCCAACTAACCCCTCCACCACTGCCACTATGCCCAACTAACCCCTCCACCCCTGCCACTACCTTATCAAACACCTCCACTGCCGCCACTACCCTATCAAACACCTCTACCGCTGCTACTATGCCCAACTAATCCCTACACCACTGCCACTATGCCCAACTAACCCCTCCACCCCTGCCACTACCCTATCAAACACCTCCACTGCCGCCACTACCCTATCAAACTCCTCTACCGCTGCTACTACTTCCAACTAACTCCTCCACCACTGCCACTATGCCCAACTAACCCCTCCACCCCTGCCACTACCCTACCTAACACCTCCACCGCTGCCTCTATGCCCAACTAACCCCTCCACCCCTGCCACTACCCTACTTAACACCTCCATCGCTGCCACTATGTCCAACTAACCCCTCCACCCAACACCTCCACCGCTGCTACTATGCCCAACCCCTCCACCGCTGCCACTACCCTACCTAACACCTCCACCGCTGCCTCTATGCCCAACTAACCCCTCCACCCCTGCCACTACCCTACCTAACACCTCCACCCCTGCCACAACCCTACCTAACCCCTCCACCCCTGCCACTACCCTACTTAACACCTCCATCGCTGCCACTATGTCCAACTAACCCCTCCACCGCTGCCACTACCCTACCTAACACCTCCACCGCTGCCTCTATGCCCAACTAACCCCTCCACCCCTGCCACTACCCTACCTAACCCCTCCACCCCTGCCACTACCCTACCTAACACCTCCACCTCTGCCACTATGCCCAACTAACCCCTCCACCACTGCCACTATGCCCAACCCCTCCACCCCTGCCACTACCCTACTTAACACCTCCACCGCTGCCACTATGCCCAACCCCTCCACCCCTGCCACTACCCTATTTAACACCTCCACCGCTGCCACTATGCCCAACTAACCCCTCCACCGCTGCCTCTATGTCCAACTAACCCCTCCACCCCTGCCACTACCCTACCTAACACATCCACCGCTGCCACTATGCCCAACTAATCCCTCCACCCCTGCCACTACCCTACCTAACACCTCCACCGCTGCCACTATGCCCAACCCCTCCACCGCTGCCTCTATGCCCAACTAACCCCTCCACCCCTGCCACTACCCTACCTAACACCTCCACCCCTGCCACTACCCTACCTAACCCCTCCACCCCTGCCACTACCCTACCTAACACCTCCACCTCTGCCACTATGCCCAACTAACCCCTCCACCTCTGCCACTATGCCCAACTAACCCCTCCACCCCTGCCACTACCCTAACACCTCCACCACTGCCACTATGCCCAACCCCTCCACCGCTGCCACTACCCTATTTAACACCTCCACCGCTGCCACTATGCCCAACTAACCCCTTCACCCCTGCCACTACCCTAACACCTCCACCGCTGCCTCTATGTCCAACTAACCCCTCCACCCCTGCCACTACCCTAACACATCCACCGCTGCCACTATGCCCAACTAATCCCTCCACCCCTGCCACTACCCTACTTAACACCTCCACCGCTGCCACTATGCCCAACCCCTCCCACTACCCTACTTAACACATCCACCGCTGCCACTATGCCCAACCCCTCCACCCCTGCCACTACCCTACTTAACACCTCCACCGCTGCCACTATGCCCAACCCCTCCACCCCTGCCACTACCCTATTTAACACCTCCACCTCTGCCACTATGCCCAACTAACCCCTCCACCCCTGCCACTACCCTAACACCTCCACCACTGCCACTATGCCCAACCCCTCCACCCCTGCCACTACCCTACTTAACACCTCCACCGCTGCCACTATGCCCAACCCCTCCACCCCTGCCACTACCCTATTTAACACCTCCACCGCTGCGTCTATGTCCAACTAACCCCTCCACCCCTGCCACTACCCTACCTAACACCTCCACCTCTGCCACTATGCCCAACTAACCCCTCCACCCCTGCCACTACCCTACCTAACACCTCCACCACTGCCACTATGCCCAACCCCTGCACCCCTGCCACTACCCTAACACCTCCACCGATGCCTCTATGTCCAACTAACCCCTCCACCCCTGCCACTACCCTACCTAACACATCCACCGCTGCCACTACCCTACCTAACACCTCCACCGCTGCCACTACCCTACCAAACACTTCAACTATGCCACTACCTAGGGATGAGCGAATCGATCCGGACGAACCCGGATTCGATCCGAATTTCAGGAAAAATTCGATTCGGATCGAATCCGAATTTCCCTGCGATTCGATCACTCGAAGTTTTCCTTTAACATCCATTCATTTACATTACAGGCATTCTAAGATGGCGGACGGGACATGTCTGGACATGTATCCCGCGCCAGTGCAAGCTGGGGCAGTCACATGCAGCCTATCAGCAGCCAGCAAGCCCGGTGACGTCACACAGCGGTATTTAACGGCGGCCATCTTGCTTTTCCTCATTTCTCTATTGCATTCGTGACAGACAGACAGAACGCTGTGTAGCTGAGGCAGTTAGACAGGCTGGAGACAGGGACAGACAGGGACAGGCTGGAGACAGGCAGGAGACAGGCAGGAGACAGACAGGAGACAGACAGAAAGCCAGGGAAAGGTAGGAAAAACGGAGCTGGCTGACAGGGAGATTTTTTTTTTTTCATCCAGCCTTTGTTAGCGTTTTCAGGCTGCTTATAGTAACTAACTGTGCATATATACTGAACTGATCTTAAGTCTGCTGTGAGGCATCCCATTCTGTGACTAAAGCAGCCTCTGTTTAAGACCATATAAGCATTTGCTCTTATCATATTTGAAATTAGGCCTGATAAAGACACTTTTGCTGGCCAAAGCACTACTGTACCCTGCCAGCTCGATTCCTGCCCGGGGCATCCCATTCTGTGACTACAGCAGCCTCTGTTTAAGACCATATAAGCATTTGCTCTTATCATATTTGAAATTAGCCTGATAAAGACACTTTTGCTGGCCAAAGCACTACTGTACCCTGCCAGCTCGATTCCTGCCCGGGGCATCCCATTCTGTGACTAAAGCAGCCTCTGTTTAAGACCATATAAGCATTTGCTCTTATCATATTTGAAATTAGCCTGATAAAGACACTTTTGCTGGCCAAAGCACTACTGTACCCTGCCAGCTCGATTCCTGCCCGGGGCATCCCATTCTGTGACTAAAGCAGCCTCTGTTTAAGACCATATAAGCATTTGCTCTTATCATATTTGAAATTAGGCCTGATAAAGACACTTTTGCTGGCCAAAGCACTACTGGACCCTGCCAGCTCGATTCCTGCCCGGGGCATCCCATTCTGTGACTACAGCAGCCTCTGTTTAAGACCATATAAGCATTTGCTCTTATCATATTTGAAATTAGCCTGATAAAGACACTTTTGCTGGCCAAAGCACTACTGTACCCTGCCAGCTCGATTCCTGCCCGGGGCATCCCATTCTGTGACTAAAGCAGCCTCTGTTTAAGACCATATAAGCATTTGCTCTTATCATATTTGAAATTAGGCCTGATAAAGACACTTTTGCTGGCCAAAGCACTACTGTACCCTGCCAGCTCGATTCCTGCCCGGGGCATCCCATTCTGTGACTACAGCAGCCTCTGTTTAAGACCATATAAGCATTTGCTCTTATCATATTTGAAATTAGCCTGATAAAGACACTTTTGCTGGCCAAAGCACTACTGTACCCTGCCAGCTCGATTCCTGCCCGGGGCATCCCATTCTGTGACTAAAGCAGCCTCTGTTTAAGACCATATAAGCATTTGCTCTTATCATATTTGAAATTAGCCTGATAAAGACACTTTTGCTGGCCAAAGCACTACTGTACCCTGCCAGCTCGATTCCTGCCCGGGGCATCCCATTCTGTGACTAAAGCAGCCTCTGTTTAAGACCATATAAGCATTTGCTCTTATCATATTTGAAATTAGGCCTGATAAAGACACTTTTGCTGGCCAAAGCACTACTGGACCCTGCCAGCTCGATTCCTGCCCGGGGCATCCCATTCTGTGACTACAGCAGCCTCTGTTTAAGACCATATAAGCATTTGCTCTTATCATATTTGAAATTAGCCTGATAAAGACACTTTTGCTGGCCAAAGCACTACTGTACCCTGCCAGCTCGATTCCTGCCCGGGGCATCCCATTCTGTGACTAAAGCAGCCTCTGTTTAAGACCATATAAGCATTTGCTCTTATCATATTTGAAATTAGGCCTGATAAAGACACTTTTGCTGGCCAAAGCACTACTGGACCCTGCCAGCTCGATTCCTGCCCGGGGCATCCCATTCTGTGACTAAAGCAGCCTCTGTTTAAGACCATATAAGCATTTGCTCTTATCATATTTGAAATTAGCCTGATAAAGACACTTTTGCTGGCCAAAGCACTACTGTACCCTGCCAGCTCGATTCCTGCCCGGGGCATCCCATTCTGTGACTAAAGCAGCCTCTGTTTAAGACCATATAAGCATTTGCTCTTATCATATTTGAAATTAGGCCTGATAAAGACACTTTTGCTGGCCAAAGCACTACTGTACCCTGCCAGCTCGATTCCTGCCCGGGGCATCCCATTCTGTGACTAAAGCAGCCTCTGTTTAAGACCATATAAGCATTTGCTCTTATCATATTTGAAATTAGCCTGATAAAGACACTTTTGCTGGCCAAAGCACTACTGTACCCTGCCAGCTCGATTCCTGCCCGGGGCATCCCATTCTGTGACTAAAGCAGCCTCTGTTTAAGACCATATAAGCATTTGCTCTTATCATATTTGAAATTAGGCCTGATAAAGACACTTTTGCTGGCCAAAGCACTACTGGACCCTGCCAGCTCGATTCCTGCCCGGGGCATCCCATTCTGTGACTAAAGCAGCCTCTGTTTAAGACCATATAAGCATTTGCTCTTATCATATTTGAAATTAGCCTGATAAAGACACTTTTGCTGGCCAAAGCACTACTGTACCCTGCCAGCTCGATTCCTGCCCGGGGCATCCCATTCTGTGACTAAAGCAGCCTCTGTTTAAGACCATATAAGCATTTGCTCTTATCATATTTGAAATTAGGCCCGATAAAGACACTTTTGCTGGCCAAAGCACTACTGGACCCTGCCAGCTCGATTCCTGCCCGGGGCATCCCATTCTGTGACTAAAGCAGCCTCTGTTTAAGACCATATAAGCATTTGCTCTTATCATATTTGAAATTAGGCCTGATAAAGACACTTTTGCTGGCCAAAGCCCTACTGGACCCTGCCAGCTCGATTCCTGCCCGGACCATCCCATTCTGTGACTACAGCAGCCTCTGTTTAAGACCATATAAGCATTTGCTCTTATCATATTTGAAATTAGCCTGATAAAGACACTTTTGCTGGCCAAAGCACTACTGTACCCTGCCAGCTCGATTCCTGCCCGGGGCATCCCATTCTGTGACTAAAGCAGCCTCTGTTTAAGACCATATAAGCATTTGCTCTTATCATATTTGAAATTAGGCCTGATAAAGACACTTTTGCTGGCCAAAGCACTACTGTACCCTGCCAGCTCGATTCCTGCCCGGGGCATCCCATTCTGTGACTACAGCAGCCTCTGTTTAAGACCATATAAGCATTTGCTCTTATCATATTTGAAATTAGCCTGATAAAGACACTTTTGCTGGCCAAAGCACTACTGTACCCTGCCAGCTCGATTCCTGCCCGGGGCATCCCATTCTGTGACTAAAGCAGCCTCTGTTTAAGACCATATAAGCATTTGCTCTTATCATATTTGAAATTAGCCTGATAAAGACACTTTTGCTGGCCAAAGCACTACTGTACCCTGCCAGCTCGATTCCTGCCCGGGGCATCCCATTCTGTGACTAAAGCAGCCTCTGTTTAAGACCATATAAGCATTTGCTCTTATCATATTTGAAATTAGGCCTGATAAAGACACTTTTGCTGGCCAAAGCACTACTGGACCCTGCCAGCTCGATTCCTGCCCGGGGCATCCCATTCTGTGACTACAGCAGCCTCTGTTTAAGACCATATAAGCATTTGCTCTTATCATATTTGAAATTAGCCTGATAAAGACACTTTTGCTGGCCAAAGCACTACTGGACCCTGCCAGCTCGATTCCTGCCCGGGGCATCCCATTCTGTGACTAAAGCAGCCTCTGTTTAAGACCATATAAGCATTTGCTCTTATCATATTTGAAATTAGGCCTGATAAAGACACTTTTGCTGGCCAAAGCACTACTGGACCCTGCCAGCTCGATTCCTGCCCGGGGCATCCCATTCTGTGACTAAAGCAGCCTCTGTTTAAGACCATATAAGCATTTGCTCTTATCATATTTGAAATTAGCCTGATAAAGACACTTTTGCTGGCCAAAGCACTACTGTACCCTGCCAGCTCGATTCCTGCCCGGGGCATCCCATTCTGTGACTAAAGCAGCCTCTGTTTAAGACCATATAAGCATTTGCTCTTATCATATTTGAAATTAGGCCTGATAAAGACACTTTTGCTGGCCAAAGCACTACTGTACCCTGCCAGCTCGATTCCTGCCCGGGGCATCCCATTCTGTGACTAAAGCAGCCTCTGTTTAAGACCATATAAGCATTTGCTCTTATCATATTTGAAATTAGCCTGATAAAGACACTTTTGCTGGCCAAAGCACTACTGTACCCTGCCAGCTCGATTCCTGCCCGGGGCATCCCATTCTGTGACTAAAGCAGCCTCTGTTTAAGACCATATAAGCATTTGCTCTTATCATATTTGAAATTAGGCCTGATAAAGACACTTTTGCTGGCCAAAGCACTACTGGACCCTGCCAGCTCGATTCCTGCCCGGGGCATCCCATTCTGTGACTAAAGCAGCCTCTGTTTAAGACCATATAAGCATTTGCTCTTATCATATTTGAAATTAGCCTGATAAAGACACTTTTGCTGGCCAAAGCACTACTGTACCCTGCCAGCTCGATTCCTGCCCGGGGCATCCCATTCTGTGACTAAAGCAGCCTCTGTTTAAGACCATATAAGCATTTGCTCTTATCATATTTGAAATTAGGCCCGATAAAGACACTTTTGCTGGCCAAAGCACTACTGGACCCTGCCAGCTCGATTCCTGCCCGGGGCATCCCATTCTGTGACTAAAGCAGCCTCTGTTTAAGACCATATAAGCATTTGCTCTTATCATATTTGAAATTAGGCCTGATAAAGACACTTTTGCTGGCCAAAGCCCTACTGGACCCTGCCAGCTCGATTCCTGCCCGGACCATCCCATTCTGTGACTACAGCAGCCTCTGTTTAAGACCATATAAGCATTTGCTCTTATCATATTTGAAATTAGGCCTGATAAAGACACTTTTGCTGGCCAAAGCCCTACTGGACCCTGCCAGCTCGATTCCTGCCCGGGGCATCCCATTCTGTGACTAAAGCAGCCTCTGTTTAAGACCATATAAGCATTTGCTCTTATCATATTTGAAATTAGGCCTGATAAAGACACTTTTGCTGGCCAAAGCACTACTGTACCCTGCCAGCTCGATTCCTGCCCGGGGCATCCCATTCTGTGACTAAAGCAGCCTCTGTTTAAGACCATATAAGCATTTGCTCTTATCATATTTGAAATTAGGCCTGATAAAGACACTTTTGCTGGCCAAAGCACTACTGGACCCTGCCAGCTCGATTCCTGCCCGGGGCATCCCATTCTGTGACTACAGCAGCCTCTGTTTAAGACCATATAAGCATTTGCTCTTATCATATTTGAAATTAGCCTGATAAGGACACTTTTGCTGGCCAAAGCACTACTGTACCCTGCCAGCTCGATTCCTGCCCGGGGCATCCCATTCTGTGACTAAAGCAGCCTCTGTTTAAGACCATATAAGCATTTGCTCTTATCATATTTGAAATTAGGCCTGATAAAGACACTTTTGCTGGCCAAAGCACTACTGTACCCTGCCAGCTCGATTCCTGCCCGGGGCATCCCATTCTGTGACTACAGCAGCCTCTGTTTAAGACCATATAAGCATTTGCTCTTATCATATTTGAAATTAGCCTGATAAAGACACTTTTGCTGGCCAAAGCACTACTGTACCCTGCCAGCTCGATTCCTGCCCGGGGCATCCCATTCTGTGACTAAAGCAGCCTCTGTTTAAGACCATATAAGCATTTGCTCTTATCATATTTGAAATTAGCCTGATAAAGACACTTTTGCTGGCCAAAGCACTACTGTACCCTGCCAGCTCGATTCCTGCCCGGGGCATCCCATTCTGTGACTAAAGCAGCCTCTGTTTAAGACCATATAAGCATTTGCTCTTATCATATTTGAAATTAGCCTGATAAAGACACTTTTGCTGGCCAAAGCACTACTGTACCCTGCCAGCTCGATTCCTGCCCGGGGCATCCCATTCTGTGACTAAAGCAGCCTCTGTTTAAGACCATATAAGCATTTGCTCTTATCATATTTGAAATTAGGCCTGATAAAGACACTTTTGCTGGCCAAAGCCCTACTGGACCCTGCCAGCTCGATTCCTGCCCGGGGCATCCCATTCTGTGACTACAGCAGCCTCTGTTTAAGACCATATAAGCATTTGCTCTTATCATATTTGAAATTAACCTGATAAAGACACTTTTGCTGGCCAAAGCACTACTGGACCCTGCCAGCTCGATTCCTGCCCGGGGCATCCCATTCTGTGACTAAAGCAGCCTCTGTTTAAGACCATATAAGCATTTGCTCTTATCATATTTGAAATTAGGCCTGATAAAGACACTTTTGCTGGCCAAAGCACTACTGGACCCTGCCAGCTCGATTCCTGCCCGGGGCATCCCATTCTGTGACTACAGCAGCCTCTGTTTAAGACCATATAAGCATTTGCTCTTATCATATTTGAAATTAGCCTGATAAAGACACTTTTGCTGGCCAAAGCACTACTGTACCCTGCCAGCTCGATTCCTGCCCGGGGCATCCCATTCTGTGACTAAAGCAGCCTCTGTTTAAGACCATATAAGCATTTGCTCTTATCATATTTGAAATTAGCCTGATAAAGACACTTTTGCTGGCCAAAGCACTACTGTACCCTGCCAGCTCGATTCCTGCCCGGGGCATCCCATTCTGTGACTAAAGCAGCCTCTGTTTAAGACCATATAAGCATTTGCTCTTATCATATTTGAAATTAGGCCTGATAAAGACACTTTTGCTGGCCAAAGCACTACTGGACCCTGCCAGCTCGATTCCTGCCCGGGGCATCCCATTCTGTGACTACAGCAGCCTCTGTTTAAGACCATATAAGCATTTGCTCTTATCATATTTGAAATTAACCTGATAAAGACACTTTTGCTGGCCAAAGCACTACTGGACCCTGCCAGCTCGATTCCTGCCCGGGGCATCCCATTCTGTGACTAAAGCAGCCTCTGTTTAAGACCATATAAGCATTTGCTCTTATCATATTTGAAATTAGGCCTGATAAAGACACTTTTGCTGGCCAAAGCACTACTGGACCCTGCCAGCTCGATTCCTGCCCGGGGCATCCCATTCTGTGACTAAAGCAGCCTCTGTTTAAGACCATATAAGCATTTGCTCTTATCATATTTGAAATTAGGCCTGATAAAGACACTTTTGCTGGCCAAAGCACTACTGGACCCTGCCAGCTCGATTCCTGCCCGGGGCATCCCATTCTGTGACTAAAGCAGCCTCTGTTTAAGACCATATAAGCATTTGCTCTTATCATATTTGAAATTAGGCCTGATAAAGACACTTTTGCTGGCCAAAGCACTACTGGACCCTGCCAGCTCGATTCCTGCCCGGGGCATCCCATTCTGTGACTAAAGCAGCCTCTGTTTAAGACCATATAAGCATTTGCTCTTATCATATTTGAAATTAGCCTGATAAAGACACTTTTGCTGGCCAAAGCACTACTGTACCCTGCCAGCTCGATTCCTGCCCGGGGCATCCCATTCTGTGACTAAAGCAGCCTCTGTTTAAGACCATATAAGCATTTGCTCTTATCATATTTGAAATTAGGCCTGATAAAGACACTTTTGCTGGCCAAAGCACTACTGGACCCTGCCAGCTCGATTCCTGCCCGGGGCATCCCATTCTGTGACTAAAGCAGCCTCTGTTTAAGACCATATAAGCATTTGCTCTTATCATATTTGAAATTAGGCCTGATAAAGACACTTTTGCTGGCCAAAGCCCTACTGGACCCTGCCAGCTCGATTCCTGCCCGGGGCATCCCATTCTGTGACTACAGCAGCCTCTGTTTAAGACCATATAAGCATTTGCTCTTATCATATTTGAAATTAGGCCTGATAAAGACACTTTTGCTGGCCAAAGCACTACTGGACCCTGCCAGCTCGATTCCTGCCCGGGGCATCCCATTCTGTGACTAAAGCAGCCTCTGTTTAAGACCATATAAGCATTTGCTCTTATCATATTTGAAATTAGGCCTGATAAAGACACTTTTGCTGGCCAAAGCACTACTGGACCCTGCCAGCTCGATTCCTGCCCGGGGCATCCCATTCTGTGACTACAGCAGCCTCTGTTTAAGACCATATAAGCATTTGCTCTTATCATATTTGAAATTAGCCTGATAAAGACACTTTTGCTGGCCAAAGCACTACTGTACCCTGCCAGCTCGATTCCTGCCCGGGGCATCCCATTCTGTGACTAAAGCAGCCTCTGTTTAAGACCATATAAGCATTTGCTCTTATCATATTTGAAATTAGCCTGATAAAGACACTTTTGCTGGCCAAAGCACTACTGTACCCTGCCAGCTCGATTCCTGCCCGGGGCATCCCATTCTGTGACTAAAGCAGCCTCTGTTTAAGACCATATAAGCATTTGCTCTTATCATATTTGAAATTAGGCCTGATAAAGACACTTTTGCTGGCCAAAGCACTACTGGACCCTGCCAGCTCGATTCCTGCCCGGGGCATCCCATTCTGTGACTACAGCAGCCTCTGTTTAAGACCATATAAGCATTTGCTCTTATCATATTTGAAATTAGCCTGATAAAGACACTTTTGCTGGCCAAAGCACTACTGTACCCTGCCAGCTCGATTCCTGCCCGGGGCATCCCATTCTGTGACTAAAGCAGCCTCTGTTTAAGACCATATAAGCATTTGCTCTTATCATATTTGAAATTAGGCCTGATAAAGACACTTTTGCTGGCCAAAGCACTACTGGACCCTGCCAGGTCCATTCCTGCCCAGGGCATCCCATTCTGTGACTAAAGCAGCCTCTGTTTAAGACCATATAAGCATTTGCTCTTATTATATTTATATTATAAGACACTTTTGCTGGGCATAGGCTTACTGCTGCCTGCCAGGTGCACTTCTGTTGAGGCATCCCATTCTGTAACATAGCATACCCCTCTTTATTTACACTAAGCAGCTCTCTTATTTACACTAAGCAGGCCTGTTGGAGGCTGAGTGTTACTGCTCACTTTTGGTGTGCATTATATTCTGTTTCATATAGACCCACCGCTGCCCGGGTTTTTTTTAAATATCACCTACTACCACGCCAGTTAGACTATGTCGGGCAGACAAGTGCCTGGAAGTGAAAAGAGGAGTGGCAGAGGCCAAGATTCCGCAGGCAGAGCTCGCATCAGACTGGGGGCCAGTAGCAGCAGGAGTCACGCTGAGAGACCTAATCTGCCAGTATCTGCTAGCGGTCGGGTCTCCACCAGTAACGCATCTGCCGTGGTAGATTGGTTGACGCGCTCATCAACAACATCATCACAACTTACGTCTGAGACCCCCAGTCTAGGGTCGGTAGGTTCCTCTGACACAACCCTGAGTTGGCATGCCCCGAGAGCAGTCCCTGTCCTCCCATTGCCTCTGGCCTACGCCGTTCCCTCCCCCAGCGACGTATCCTATGCTTTGGGTTCAGCTCCACTCTTTAGTGAGGAGGACCATCAGATAGAGGACAGTCAGCAGCTACTGCCCAGCCAAGAAATGGAGGTGGCTTCTTTAGCTAGGCAGACAAATAGTGATGTGGACAGTGTCGTGGGTGCTGCGAGCGTTCCAGCTCCTGCGCCAGACACTGTTGACGAATCCACGAACATCAGTGACGTACAGCCACAACTCGGTGATGATGATGATGATGACGATGAAGCCGATCGCACTTGGGAGCCGGGTGATGAAGGGGCTTCATCGTCATCATCAGGAGAAGAGGGGTGCAGGTTGCCCCGGAGTCAGCAGCTGAGGCAGCAAGGTGGTAGCAGTCAGCATGGGGGCACAATTCCAAAGGCTGGAGCCGGCCGGGGCCGGGGCCGGGGTAGAGCACCTGCTGTGCGGCAGTCTACCTTATCGGGAGGTAGTGGAGCAGGGGTTCCTGGAGTTGGCAACAGCAGCAGTGAATCAGTGAGGCCAGGGGGTGGGAAAAGTAGCTACTCGGCAGTGTGGCAGTTTTTCCTGAGGCATCCGCAGGAGGGTAACATGGCCACATGCAAGATATGTAGGCAAAAGGTGAAGCGTGGCCAGGGTCCAAATGTTGGCACCACGGCCCTGCGTCAACATATGATGCGTCACCATAAAACGACCTGGGAGAACCGAGGCTCCCAAGGGGTGGTCCAGTCTGCTTCCTCACCAAGTGAGCTCCCAATTTCTGCCAGCCAAGGCTCCAGCACCTCAGCCGAAGGCAGCTGTGCGTCATACCCATCCTCTGTCGCTCCTGCTCCTCCTCCTCCAAGTCATGCATCCCGCCAGCAATCCATCAGCGAAGCCATGTCCAAGAGACAGCAGTATGCGCCCACTCATCCTACGGCGCAGAAGCTGAATGTGCTCCTGTCCAAGTTGCTGGTGCTGCAGTCGCTCCCTTTTCAGGTGGTGGAATCTGCACCTTTCAGAGAACTGATGGCTTGTGCCGAGCCGAGGTGGAGAGTCCCAAGCCGTCATTTCTTTGCCAAGAAGGCAGTACCAGCGCTGCACACTTTTGTTGAACAGAAGGTGGGCCAGTCCTTGAGCCTGTCGGTGTGTAGCAAAATACATGGCAGCGCCGACATCTGGAGCTGTAACTACGGTCAGGGGCAGTACATGTCGTTTACGGCCCACTGGGTGAATGTGGTCCCTTTGCAGCAGCAACTTGGACAGGTCACGCCGCTTCGGCCTCCGCGCTCTCTGCCCATTGGGCCTGTGACACCGTGCGACTCGGCCTCCTCATCCTCCGCCATCTCCTCACCCTCCACTGTAGGCTCAAGTCTCAGTGCCCCTCCAGTCTACCATGTGTGCAGGGCACGGAGGTGTCACGCAGTGCTTCACATGGTTTGTCTTGGCGAACGGAGTCACACAGGGGAGGAACTGCTTAAATGTATTCATCAGGAAATCCAAACATGGCTTACTCCGAGAAAACTTAAAATGGGAATCATGGTTACCGACAATGGGAAGAACATTTTGTCTGCGCTGCGCCAAGGAAGCCTGACCCATGCCCCCTGCATGGCTCACGTCTTCAATCTGGTTGTCAAGCGGTTTCTGAAGTGTTCCCCCCATCTGCAGGACATCCTAACAACTTCACGGAAACTTTGCATGCACTTCAGCCACTCCTACACCGCCAAACACACCCTTCTTGAGCTACAGCGTCAGAATGGTATCCCCCAACATAGTCTGATTTGCGATGTTTCCACCCGTTGGAATTCCACCCTTCACATGTTGGACCGATTATATGAACAGAGAAAAGCCATCACGGATTTCCTGATGATCCAAGCAGATAGGGGGACTCCCCTGTGTAACTTCAATGTCAACCAGTGGCAGCTCATACGTGACACCTGCCGTTTGCTCAGGCCCTTTGAGGAAGCCACTTTATTTGTCAGTCGGCAGGATTACGGGATGAACGACGTGATTCCACTGCTTCATGTACTACAGCACATGTTGGAAACCATGGCTGGTCAGGGCACTGGAGACATGGCGTTTACATCTTACGGCCACATGAACCCCCTTGGAGCTGAACTGGAGGAGGAGGAGGAGGAAGAGGAGGAGGAGGAGTTGCCCAGCGAAACACAGTTTAGGCTTGGCGAAATGGCTGGTTTATCTAGTCAGCGGACAGGAGAGGAGGAGCAGGAGCAGCCAGAGGAGCTAGAGGTTTTTGAGGAAGGAGAGACAGAGGACCCGGGCGCACCGTGGCAGTATGCAGTGGAGATGGAGACAGGTAGTCCATCCGAGTCACTTGCGCAAATGGCACGAAGCATGCTCACGTGCTTGCGTAGTGACCCCAGAATTGTTTCCATCTGTCGGCGGGATGACTTCTGGCTGTCCACCTTATTGGACCCTCGCTTCCGGCACAAAATGGGGGCATTTTTTAAACCCACCGAGAGGGAGGACAAACTCAACTACTACAAAGACATTCTACGTAGGCAGTTGGCCGATGCCTATCTGCGCCATGGTCCATACTCTCGCAGGTCTGACTCGAGGGGACCTCTGCGCTCACCTTCCACTGCCATGGCCGCTGGGGGGGTTGGCAGCAGCAGCAGCTCCATCAGCAGCAGCAGCCTCAGTCTTCAGTCGCTAATGAGTAGCTTTCTACACCCGCATAGTGAGGCTACTCATGAGCAGCAGGAAGACCTGGAGCAGGACCTGAACCAGCAGGTCATGTCATACTTTGACATGACCATGCCAACACACCTTGAGGATCCGCTGGACTTCTGGGCAGCCAAACTTGATTTGTGGCCGCAACTAGCAGAGTTTGCCCTGGAAAAGCTGTCCTGCCCGGCAAGTAGCGTGCCATCTGAGCGGGTGTTTAGTGCGGCGGGGGCCATAGTTACGGCGAGGAGAACTCGTCTGTCAACTAAAAATGTGGAGAGACTCACCTTTGTCAAAATGAATCAGGGATGGATCAGCCAGGATTTCCACCCACCAATGCCTGATGCATGCGACTAGATTCAGCATGGTGCCACGTTTTACACTTTCCAAATGGTGCAAAACATATTTATGTCTTTAGGCCATTTTTTGGGCTCCTGCTGCTGCTACTGTCAACTCCTGCCAACTCCAGGGTGTGATTCATCCAATTTTTGGGCTCCTGAGGCCAACTCCAGTGTATATTTGGGCTCCTGCTGCTGCCAACTTCTGCCAACTCCAGGGTGTGATTCATCCAATTTTTGGGCTCCTGAGGCCAACTCCAGTGTATATTTGGGCTCCTGCTGCTGCTGCTGCCAACTTCTGCCAACTCCAGGGTGTGATTCATCCAATTTTTGGGCTCCTGAAGCCAACTCCAGTGTATATTTGGGCTCCTGCTGCTGCTGCTGCCAACTCCTGCCAACTCCAGGGTGTGATTCATCCAATTTTTGGGCTCCTGAGGCCAACTCCAGTGTATATTTGGGCTCCTGCTGCTGCTGCTGCCAACTTCTGCCAACTCCAGGGTGTGATTCATCCAATTTTTGGGCTCCTGAGGCCAACTCCAGTGTATATTTGGGCTCCTGCTGCTGCTACTGTCAACTTCTGCCAACTCCAGGGTGTGATTCATCCAATTTTTGGGCTCCTGAAGCCAACTCCAGTGTATATTTGGGCTCCTGCTGCTGCTACTGTCAACTCCTGCCAACTCCAGGGTGTGATTCATCCAATTTTTGGGCTCCTGAGGCCAACTCCAGTGTATATTTGGGCTCCTGCTGCTGCTACTGTCAACTCCTGCCAACTCCAGGGTGTGATTCATCCAATTTTTGGGCTCCTGAGGCCAACTCCAGTGTATATTTGGGCTCCTGCTGCTGCTACTGTCAACTCCTGCCAACTCCAGGGTGTGATTCATCCAATTTTTGGGCTCCTGAAGCCAACTCCAGTGTATATTTGGGCTCCTGCTGCTGCTGCTGCCAACTTCTGCCAACTCCAGGGTGTGATTCATCCAATTTTTGGGCTCCTGAGGCCAACTCCAGTGTATATTTGGGCTCCTGCTGCTGCTACTGTCAACTCCTGCCAACTCCAGGGTGTGATTCATCCAATTTTTGGGCTCCTGAGGCCAACTCCAGTGTATATTTGGGCTCCTGCTGCTGCTACTGTCAACTCCTGCCAACTCCAGGGTGTGATTCATCCAATTTTTGGGCTCCTGAAGCCAACTCCAGTGTATATTTGGGCTCCTGCTGCTGCTGCTGCCAACTTCTGCCAACTCCAGGGTGTGATTCATCCAATTTTTGGGCTCCTGAGGCCAACTCCAGTGTATATTTGGGCTCCTGCTGCTGCTACTGTCAACTCCTGCCAACTCCAGGGTGTGATTCATCCAATTTTTGGGCTCCTGAGGCCAACTCCAGTGTATATTTGGGCTCCTGCTGCTGCTACTGTCAACTCCTGCCAACTCCAGGGTGTGATTCATCCAATTTTTGGGCTCCTGAAGCCAACTCCAGTGTATATTTGGGCTCCTGCTGCTGCTGCTGCCAACTTCTGCCAACTCCAGGGTGTGATTCATCCAATTTTTGGGCTCCTGAAGCCAACTCCAGTGTATATTTGGGCTCCTGCTGCTGCTGCTGCCAACTCCTGCCAACTCCAGGGTGTGATTCATCCAATTTTTGGGCTCCTGAGGCCAACTCCAGTGTATATTTGGGCTCCTGCTGCTGCTGCTGCCAACTTCTGCCAACTCCAGGGTGTGATTCATCCAATTTTTGGGCTCCTGAGGCCAACTCCAGTGTATATTTGGGCTCCTGCTGCTGCTGCTGCCAACTCCTGCCAACTCCAGGGTGTGATTCATCCAATTTTTGGGCTCCTGAAGCCAACTCCAGTGTATATTTGGGCTCCTGCTGCTGCTACTGTCAACTCCTGCCAACTCCAGGGTGTGATTCATCCAATTTTTGGGCTCCTGAAGCCAACTCCAGTGTATATTTGGGCTCCTGCTGCTGCTGCTGCTGCCAACTTCTGCCAACTCCAGGGTGTGATTCATCCAATTTTTGGGCTCCTGAGGCCAACTCCAGTGTATATTTGGGCTCCTGCTGCTGCTACTGTCAACTCCTGCCAACTCCAGGGTGTGATTCATCCAATTTTTGGGCTCCTGAGGCCAACTCCAGTGTATATTTGGGCTCCTGCTGCTGCTACTGTCAACTCCTGCCAACTCCAGGGTGTGATTCATCCAATTTTTGGGCTCCTGAAGCCAACTCCAGTGTATATTTGGGCTCCTGCTGCTGCTGCTGCCAACTTCTGCCAACTCCAGGGTGTGATTCATCCAATTTTTGGGCTCCTGAGGCCAACTCCAGTGTATATTTGGGCTCCTGCTGCTGCTACTGTCAACTCCTGCCAACTCCAGGGTGTGATTCATCCAATTTTTGGGCTCCTGAGGCCAACTCCAGTGTATATTTGGGCTCCTGCTGCTGCTACTGTCAACTCCTGCCAACTCCAGGGTGTGATTCATCCAATTTTTGGGCTCCTGAAGCCAACTCCAGTGTATATTTGGGCTCCTGCTGCTGCTGCTGCCAACTTCTGCCAACTCCAGGGTGTGATTCATCCAATTTTTGGGCTCCTGAAGCCAACTCCAGTGTATATTTGGGCTCCTGCTGCTGCTACTGTCAACTCCTGCCAACTCCAGGGTGTGATTCATCCAATTTTTGGGCTCCTGAGGCCAACTCCAGTGTATATTTGGGCTCCTGTTGCTGCTACTGTCAACTCCTGCCAACTCCAGGGTGTGATTCATCCAATTTTTGGGCTCCTGAGGCCAACTCCAGTGTATATTTGGGCTCCTGCTGCTGCTACTGTCAACTCCTGCCAACTCCAGGGTGTGATTCATCCAATTTTTGGGCTCCTGAAGCCAACTCCAGTGTATATTTGGGCTCCTGCTGCTGCCAACTTCTGCCAACTCCAGGGTGTGATTCATCCAATTTTTGGGCTCCTGAAGCCAACTCCAGTGTATATTTGGGCTCCTGCTGCTGCTACTGTCAACTCCTGCCAACTCCAGGGTGTGATTCATCCAATTTTTGGGCTCCTGAAGCCAACTCCAGTGTATATTTGGGCTCCTGCTGCTGCTGCTGTCAACTCCTGCCAACTCCAGGGTGTGATTCATCCAATTTTTGGGCTCCTGAAGCCAACTCCAGTGTATATTTGGGCTCCTGCTGCTGCTGCTGCCAACTTCTGCCAACTCCAGGGTGTGATTCATCCAATTTTTGGGCTCCTGAGGCCAACTCCAGTGTATATTTGGGCTCCTGCTGCTGCTACTGTCAACTCCTGCCAACTCCAGGGTGTGATTCATCCAATTTTTGGGCTCCTGAAGCCAACTCCAGTGTATATTTGGGCTCCTGCTGCTGCCAACTTCTGCCAACTCCAGGGTGTGATTCATCCAATTTTTGGGCTCCTGAAGCCAACTCCAGTGTATATTTGGGCTCCTGCTGCTGCTGCTGCCAACTCCTGCCAACTCCAGGGTGTGATTCATCCAATTTTTGGGCTCCTGAGGCCAACTCCAGTGTATATTTGGGCTCCTGCTGCTGCTGCTGCCAACTTCTGCCAACTCCAGGGTGTGATTCATCCAATTTTTGGGCTCCTGAGGCCAACTCCAGTGTATATTTGGGCTCCTGCTGCTGCTGCTGCCAACTCCTGCCAACTCCAGGGTGTGATTCATCCAATTTTTGGGCTCCTGAGGCCAACTCCAGTGTATATTTGGGCTCCTGCTGCTGCTACTGTCAACTCCTGCCAACTCCAGGGTGTGATTCATCCAATTTTTGGGCTCCTGAGGCCAACTCCAGTGTATATTTGGGCTCCTGCTGCTGCTGCTGTCAACTCCTGCCAACTCCAGGGTGTGATTCATCCAATTTTTGGGCTCCTGAAGCCAACTCCAGTGTATATTTGGGCTCCTGCTGCTGCTGCTGCCAACTTCTGCCAACTCCAGGGTGTGATTCATCCAATTTTTGGGCTCCTGAGGCCAACTCCAGTGTATATTTGGGCTCCTGCTGCTGCTACTGTCAACTCCTGCCAACTCCAGGGTGTGATTCATCCAATTTTTGGGCTCCTGAAGCCAACTCCAGTGTATATTTGGGCTCCTGCTGCTGCTGCTGCCAACTTCTGCCAACTCCAGGGTGTGATTCATCCAATTTTTGGGCTCCTGAGGCCAACTCCAGTGTATATTTGGGCTCCTGCTGCTGCTACTGTCAACTCCTGCCAACTCCAGGGTGTGATTCATCCAATTTTTGGGCTCCTGAAGCCAACTCCAGTGTATATTTGGGCTCCTGCTGCTGCTGCTGTCAACTCCTGCCAACTCCAGGGTGTGATTCATCCAATTTTTGGGCTCCTGAAGCCAACTCCAGTGTATATTTGGGCTCCTGCTGCTGCTGCTGCCAACTCCTGCCAACTCCAGGGTGTGATTCATCCAATTTTTGGGCTCCTGAAGCCAACTCCAGTGTATATTTGGGCTCCTGCTGCTGCTGCTGCCAACTCCTGCCAACTCCAGGGTGTGATTCATCCAATTTTTGGGCTCCTGAGGCCAACTCCAGTGTATATTTGGGCTCCTTCTGCCCCTCATAGTGATGCCACTTCAACTCTCTGCAATTGTGCCGCTCTGCGATTCTATTAGCGATGCCTCTGATCTGCATGTGATATTTCTTCAAAGTATTATTTAACTAACCCAGCACGCATCCTGTGCGTGTTACAGCAAGGCTGAATGGTTTACAACCCTATTGAGGCTGTAGGAGGCTCAGAAATAGCCGTTTTTAATAGCGATTCGTCGCGAATTTATTCGGGTCGAAACGATTTTTGTCGGAAAATTCGGCGAATCAGTCGAATCGAATTTTTCAAAAGTTCGCTCATCTCTACCACTACCCTACCAAACACTTCCACCGCTGCCACTTTGCCCCACCAACCCTGCTCAACTAACCCTTCCACCCCTGCCACTAGCTGCACCTAAACCCTCCACACCTGCCACCATGCCCAACCAACTCCTCTACCCCTGCCATTACCTGTACCTAAACCCTCCACCCCTGTTACTATGCCCCATCAACCCCTTCACCCCTGCCAATAGATGCACCTAAATCCTCCGCCTCTGCCACTATGCCCAACTAACCCTTCCACCCCTGCCACTAGCTGCACCTAAACCCTCCACACCTGCCACCATGCCCAACCAACTCCTCCACCCCTGCCATTACCTGTACCTAAACCCTCCACCCCTGTTACTATGCCCCATCAACCCCTTCACCCCTGCCAATAGATGCACCTAAATCCTCCGCCTCTGCCACTATGCCCAACTAACCCTTCCACCCCTGCCACTAGCTGCACCTATACTCTCCACCCCTGCCACTATGCCGAACCAACTCCTCCACCCCTGCCATTACCTGTACCTAAATCCTCCACACCTGTTACTATACCCCACCAACCCCTTCACCCCTGTCACTATCTGCCAATGTGTGAAAATGTGCCAATTCAGATGGGAAGTGAAATGTCTTCAGGAAGACAAAGCAAGCCCCTTGCCTTGAGTTTTTCTAGGTCTACAGTTACAAGAATACGGAGCTCACATCTGTACACTCCTGTTCAGAACTGCCAGTCCCTGCAGTGCAGTGCACAATCTTCTTCCGTAGCGCTGTACAAGGTATAAATACCAACAAGGTTAATCATACAGTACAGAGACCATTACAAACTAAATTCTGCAAAGTTCAAACCAAATGATGTGGGAACAGGAGACAAAGAGAGCCCTGCCCTTGCAAGCTTACAGTCTAAAGGCCCATGGGACAAAGGGACACACTCTTGTGACAGAGCAAGAAGCAACTTCCAAAAATGTTTATGCTATATTTGGGTTAAAGCTTCACCCTCCAACACTATTGGGTTTAGAACTGATAGGTAGAGAAGGGGACAATAAAAGGTTTCTTTATTGTATAAAGGATCATTTAGGGCACATACTAAGAGAACATGCAGATAGGGAAAAAACAGAATTAGAGAAGAAATTTGATCAGACGAGTTAGGAAACAGTGCTGCAACGCCTTCCCCTATGATTAAACAATAATGCTCCGGAGCATGTTCACGTTTCAGTAAAGGCGACTCATACTTTTGGCTGGGAGGCTGACAGGGAAATTACATGACAGATTAAAGCTTAACTCCAGCCGAAGATTTTAAAAAGTGAGGAATGATTACAGCAACCTTATTGTTCTTTATGCTCTTTGTCATGCCCTCAAGAGATTTAGCATCACTTCCTACTTGTGGTGACACAGCCACACAATCAATACACAGATCCTGTGATGTTTTACAACTTAAGAGGTTCTGTTGTGCCTGGAGGTCAGCCGTCAGCCATCTTGGAACTTCCCTTTATAAACAGCCCACATCTGAAGCCTGTGGCTAGTCACAGATGTATGGCAGCATTTAGAATCATGACAAACAGCCAATCTCTGAAAAATATTTAAAGGCATATTCCACCATCAAACAGCAGAGCTTTTTTTGTTTTGTTGGAATGAGTGTGTTTGCTCCATACAGCTCATATTTTACTACTTTGCAGAAGGTTAGGTCACTGCTTTGATCTGTGAAAGGGTTAACACTCTTCCAGTCTTTTATCGCTGCTCTGCTTCACTTTGGAGACTGTCCGTTCTGGAGCAGATCTTGTGCATTAATGAAGTAGCCACTACACAAGACCATGATTTATCCTTAATGAATACCCATCCAGAGCACTTGTAAAGGATCAGTCAATAGGTAATGGAGTGTCAACATCCTCTGAATGCTGTACTATTAGAAAGGGATTTTTACGAGGAGTCACCTCTAAAAAATCACTGACTGGCTCTGCTTGTCCTGGACGTCGGACAGTGCCGTCTGTTCCCTTCTCCACTGGGGAGCTGTCAGCGCCATCAGGCCCAGAGGGCATTTCCAAGCCGGTAATTGCTGTCTGCACCTTCACATCTTGATCCTCCTTCTGGCCAGGAACAGATGTGACGTTTGGGGAAGGATCAGTGCTTGCAGCTGCGGCAGGTTGGCTAGATGTCACCTCCACAACCTGTATGAGAGCAGTCCCACGTGAGATCTGATCTGATCCATTGGAGCTGCTGTCGTTGTCGCCGCTCTCGTCCTCGTCAGATGAAGTGTACTCAGATGAGGAGCTGCTGGAGGTTTCAGATGTAATGAGAGCTGCCGGATGCCTGGGAACATTGCCTGACGTCTGCAGCAATTTCTGTTCCTCTTGTACCATGTTGGCAGCTTCCTCAAGCTCTTCCAGCTCAAAACCTAGGTCTGCTTTAGAAAGGCTAATTGCCTGCAGCCCGTCCAGTAGAACCGCCACGTGCTTGGATCTAAAAAGGGAAGAGAGGGAATCCAAATTAAAATATGAAAGGTTACAAATATACCATGATCTGCTTAGCCCTAAATTGTGCAACTCAAAAGGTCCAGCCAGTTATTCCATAGGCTTGGTTTATTCTATTTATTTTTTATATAGCATGGACATATTACACAAAGCTTTACATAGAACATACACTGTAAGCAATCTCATATGTCTTTCAGAGGCTAAAGCAATTTAACACAAAAAAAAATCATTTATTAAAAAAAAAAAAAAAAAATATTGGGGGGGGGGGGGATAGGGGTTCACCAACCCTGGAGGCAGTTTTTTCGGTACCCCATACTTATGACTTACTGGCTCAGGTGATTTGTCCTCATGTGACCAGTGATGTGTAAGACCTTTCGGCGATCACAAGGAGCCAGTTCCCAGCAAAGAACGAGAAAGCAGTAAGTACAAATTGGAAGTAATATAATCAGATTGTTAGGTACTTACATTGCATACTGTATTAGGAAATTGTGTCTTTTCTGGAGGGTGGTTTTACATGAGGAGGGGAGGCAGTATATTGAGAGGTTACGAGGAGTACAATTGGTAGGCAATATGTGGCATATACAGAGGAAAGCAAATGTGAAGGGGGGTTGGGGTCAGTGTCATGTATGAATGGATGGAGGGGTATTACTGGGGGTGGAGAAGCCAGTTAGGAGGGACAAATGATGAACATGTTTGGGGGGCAGAGAATTACTTTTGTTTAGAATCTGGTGGGTCGAATGTCGATTATTGTTGGCATGAGTGGAGGGATTGATGTTAGGGACTTGGGGGCTATAAAGAGGCCACTGAGGGAGGAGGGCATTGCACAGAAGTGGAGATATATGTGACATGCAAAATATGTCCATGATGAAGTTGAGTGAGGGGCTGTCCACCTTTTCTCCTCGAAAGAAGCTGTGTCTTCGTGTAATTGTATAAAATATAGTCCCAGGTCAAAATGCCCAAATTCCATTCAGTGGCAAACAATGCATTGTATGGCTGCCACACCTACTCCAGTCACTGGAATGAAAAGGGCGTGCCAGGAAAAGGCAGTGAATGGGGGTGGCATCCAAGCCCCTTTTAATGGCTCAGACCTTGTTCTGGAAAAAAGTTCCAAAGCCTCACTGCTCTTACAGAAAAGAATACTCACCCATATCTGTGTAAGAAACGTATTTTGCTCTTTAAGAAATAAAAAACACAATTCTGGGATTACTCACCTGTAGAATTGTTATTATGAGTATACAGTACGTCCTTCTCCAGAAAAGAAACATTACTCTTGGGTATTACTCCGCCAGATGGCGCTAGACTGCAGAGACCGCGAAATTGGCTCCTCCCGGCCCCTCAAATACCCGGGACCTCCCACAAATCCCCAGCATTGAAAAGCAGTTAACGAGAAGCCGGGAGAATGATAACAGAACCAACTAGTAACTATAAAACAATGATAACAATCACCATACAGGGGATCCAAGGATAATGCAAACCAAGGGTGGGGTGGAGTAGGACGTACTGTATACTCATAATAACAATTCTACAGGCGAATAATCACAGAATTGTATTATTCTTAGTATACAGTACGTCCTGCTCCAGATAAGAATCATTACTCTTGGGACATCCAAAAGCAGTGTCCATAAAGTAGGGTGGGATCCCCAAAGGCAACGACAGGTCAGACCACTGCCGCCTGCAGAACCTTGCGGCCAAAAGCAGCATCAGCTGAGGCCCTAACATCAACCTTGTAAAACTTTGAAAAGGTATGAACAGAAGACCAAGTAGCAGCCTTGCAAACTTGTTCAACAGAAGCCAGGTGCTGAAAAGCCCAAGAGGCACCAATAGCACGAGTGGAATGAGCAGTAAGGCGGAAGGAAGGATTCTTCCCCTTAGCAGAGTAGGCCTGAATCACAGCCTGACGGATCCATTTGCTTATAGTAGATTTAGCAGGAGCCAAACCCTTCCTAGGACAAGAAGGGACCACAAAAAGAGCATCAGTTTTTCTGAAAGGTGCAGTAGCCACCACCTAACCACATCCAAGGAATGCAAAACCCCCTCCTTAGCGTTACTAGGATTAGGGCACAAGGAAGGAAGAACAATGTCCTGATTCAGATGAAAGGCAGACACGATCTTAGGCAGAAAATCTGGCTTGAAGCGAAAAACCACCTTGTCCTGGTGTCTCTCAAAGTTGGGGGGCTGGATGGAAAGCGCCACCAACTCAGAAACACGCCTAACAGAAGTGATAGCCACCAAAAAGACAACCTTGAGAGTAAGAATGGCCAGGACAGCCTCCTGCACAGGTTCAAAAGGAGCACCCTGCAGACAAGACCAAGTTCAAATCCCCAACAGGCAACATAGGCTTACGTGGGGGACGCACATGAGTAACCCCCTGGAAAAAAAAGTCCTGATCAGAGAATGCTGGGCAAAGGACCTCTGGAAGAAAACAGCCAGGGCAGAGACATGACCCTTCAGCGTACTGAGTTGAAGTCCCAGCTCCAACCCATGCTGTAGGAACTCCAGGATCCTGGGAATAGAGAACACGCGACAGGGGAGAGACCTAGACTCACATCAGTCAATGTAGGCATGCCAAACCCTGTAATAAATGGAAGAGGAAGACTTCTTCCTAGCTTTAATCAAAGTATCCACAACTGAGGAAGACAGCCATTTCTCCATCAAGATGGAGGTTTCAGCAGCCAGGACATCAAAGCCAGAGTTTGTAAATTGGGATGGCGTAAATGACCCTGAGTGAGCAGGTCTGGAACCCTGGGCAGAGCGTACTGATCTACTGCCAGCTGCACCATGTCTGCGAACCACACTCTTCTTGGCCACCTGGGGGCCACCAGGATTGCTGGCAGGAGTGCTGATCCTCCAGAGCGAACCTGATAAATCTTTGATGACCAGGAAAAACAGGAATATGAAGGTAAGCATGCTTGATGTCCACAGAGGTCATGAAGTCCCCTGGACGCAGGGAAATGATGGCAGAGCGCAAAGTTTCCATGCGAAAGCGCCTGCACCTGACAAATTTGTTGAGGATCTTCAAGTCCAGGATGGGCCTGACTGACCCATCTCTTTTGGGCACGGTGAAAAGGTTGGAATAGAAATCCTTGCCCCTTTCTCGTAAGGGAACCTGACAGATGACCCCCAGCTCCAGAAAACTTTGCACCGCCATTCGAGATCTGATGAATCTTGGGGGCGGCCAGGCAGCAAACTATCTTGTAACCGGAGGACACTACCTCCTGAATCCACCGGTCTGAGACATGAAGCCTCCAGACGTGAGCAAAATGCTGAAGCCGTCCCCCCACCCGGATGGGTGAGGGCGCCCCTTCTTGCCTGAGGGGGCTTGGGAGAAGACTTAGGCTTGGAGGCCCAGGATGAGCCAGGGCGTCCAAGTCCTTTGCCCCTACCCCAGAAATCTTCTCAGGCCCCAGTAAAGGAGACCTCCCTCCCCTGTCTGGATCCACGGTAGGGGGAAGAAAAGGAGCCTTGGGCCCGAGAGGGCTGAGACTGCCTCCTGTGCTGGGGTAACCTGCATCCCTTAGCAAACAGGTCCAGGCGGTCCCCAAACAAGCGTAGTCCTTTGAAGGGAAAACCAGTGAGAGCCTTCTTGGCAGCGTTGTCAGCTGCCCACTGGCGCAGCGAAACCAAGCGGCGTATAGCCACCACTAGGGCAGAGGCTCTGCCACACATCCTAATGGTATCATCCAAGGCAGAGAGGACATAAGTCACAAAAACCTCACAATGAGAGAGTGCATTAAACTCCTCACTAGACACATCATCAGGAGCACCATCTAGGACACTTCTAAGCAGGGTCCTAATAGCCACCGCTGTAATGGCAGAGGCACAAACCGGGCGCAACGCCGTCCCCACACAGGCAAAGGCATGGGACGCCAGCTGATCAATACGCCGGTCCTCACCATCCCGCAGCGTAGTAGAGTCAGGGGAATGCATGACAGAGGTGTTAGATAACCCTAGGACTGGGGCATCCACCTCTGGAGAGGATGACCAACGCTTCACCACATCAGCAGGAAAGGGATACCTCTTATCCCAACTCTTAAGGACTCCGGGGAGCCTGCTAGGACGATCCCATTCCTTGAGCACGAGGTTATTAAAATGGGCCTGCTCAGGAAACTCTAAACGTGGCTTAGCAGTATGAAACAATCCCCCCTGCTGCCTAGGGGCCGCAACCGGGGGAGAGATAGACAGAACCTCAAAAATCTGAGCCAACAGCCTATCAGTATCATCTGGGGCCCAGGGGTCAGAGCCAGAACCATCATGGCCCTTAAGCCTCTCATCAGACGACTCCCGAGTCAGAGAACAACTCCCCTTCTTCCAAGGTGGTATAACCAGATAGTTCAAAGAACTCTTCAGCCTCCATAGGGAAAAGAGTGACATCAGGCGTCAAGTGCCGCTTTTTAGCAGAGGCCTTACGCGCTAAGGTATTAGCAAGCAACTTCTCAACACTAGCCAGTCTAGCAGACACATCAGGCTGAGAATCCCCACTGGTATGCAACTCAATGGGAGTCAAATTCAAGCTTGGGGGAGTAGGTGAAGCCATATGTGGCGCAGGCCCAGCTGCTGGTAAACCAGGCTGCAGCGCAATCACCTGCTGGGAACAAGTTATACAGACCCGCACATTGTCAGCACTAGTAGGGGACACCCCACAAGCTACACACAGCCGGGCTTGTCCCAAAGGAACCCCGAGCACATTATCCTGAGACGCCTCCATATGGTGATTATAGCGGCACAACAGGCCGATAGGGACTCACGCTATAACAGCAACCCGGGTTGCCCCAATAGCCCGCTAGGGAAGTGGGAGTAATTAGCACACTAGGCCTCACAAAGTTTAGTAACTAAACGAGGGGTAGGGCCAGGAGAAACCAATGGAGTTCGACCCACCTGAAAGACATAAGCGAAGAGGACCCCATAAGCGACATGCATAATGACATAGGGTAAATAAAACCGCACTCACGGACCGCGGTAGGTAGATGCCAGCCACGCAGCAGACGGAATTCAGAGAAAAAATGGCGCCAAGCATCCCTCGAGGGGCGGGCCGCGGAGAACGTGACGCGAAACGCGCCATCCGCAGGCCCGCCCCCCCCCGAAGAATGCGACAAGCAGCCAATGAAGGCGCATCAGCGCCTGAGGTAACGCCGCCGCCGACCGTGGAACGCAGTGGAAGCGCGCGCGGCGGCATATTCAAACCACAACCAGTGCAACCAAGTCAGTGCAGAGACTGAACAAAGTCAACAAGCACACCAGCCAAGTGAAGCACCAACGCATAACACCCGCGCCCCCCCCCCCCCCCCCCGAGAGCTACAAGGGAGAGCGAGGGAGGGCAGCGGCCACTTAACGTAGGGCCCACCGATAGACAGGGGCAAGGGGCAAAGTGCGGGAGGGGCATGCCATAGAGGCTCACCACATGCCTATAACGCCTACCCTTTGGTGGGGGATTGCGGTGGAGCAGCGCTCCTAAGCACCTGACAGCGTTGCTGCCTACCATCGCCCGGACCAGCACAGCCAAGGCTGGGAGGCACAGTAATAATGGAACGGGTGGGAATAGTCCTACAGGGCCGCAGGTTAATAGCCCCGCTCACCTGCGAGAAGAGAGAGCCATCTTCTTGTCCTTCGCAGTCCAGACTGCAGATAAATTCTGGGGATTTGTGAGAGGTCCCTGGTATTTGAGGGGCCGGGAGGAGCCAATTTCGCGGTCTGTGCAGTCCAGCGCCATCTGGCGGAGTAATACCCAAGAGTAATGATTCTTATCTGGAGCAGTACGCACTGTATACTAAGAATATATGTATATAGTAATCTGTGCTCAGGGAGAGGCAGGCAAAGCAGCAGGCAGCTGTACCGGGACCACTGGCGTTACATTACACCAGGTTTGGAAGAGTTACAGGTTTAGGTCAGAATGAAAAAGGTAAGAGAAAGCCGCACATACACTACAGGTCCGCAATATCACAAGCAGTACATGTGAATGTTAGATATGCAACACTAGAGAGGCTGGCAGGGTGCTCAGCCATGTATCGTGCCCTCTGATCAGTGGGCACTGTGTGCTCTGAGCAGCATGAACCGCGCAAGATAAACGCAGGGATCTGTTTGCAGTTATAAGCAGCTGGATGGATCACAAGTGGCCCTTCCTGGGGGGAGAGACTGCAAGTTTAATCCCACTTTCCGCTCATTCCATTCCTGTGACATTACGGGGCTGGAAATAGGAAGAAAGAAAAAAACAAGCCAACTGAGTGGCTGAGCTGCTCTACTCCAGACCTGAAAGAAGGAGCCTTTCAGCACCCAAGGAACTCCAATCCCAAATGTTTTAGCACTTTTGAGGGTACATCCTCTGTTGTTGAGATTAACAGAAGCAGTTTGGAATTGGAGAAATTCATTTATGATAATGGGGTTGATTTAAAGCCCCTTTCTCACTACCAAACGAAAAAATCAAGCAAAAATGAAAACCCTTCACACAAAAATTCCTGCATATAAAAAAGGGTCTGCTGAATCCAACAAGATGGAAAATGAACCAGGACTGGAATTTTCACAAAACAAATGGCAAAAAGGGGCTCTGAATCAACCCTAATAGTAATAAACCTGCTCCCTCCTGGAAGCATGCTCATCCCAACCTCAAACTATTCGGGCTATCCTTTTATATATGTAAAATGTGTCCTACTACATCCCCATATATTGGGATTTCCGTTTGCTCTGTAACCCCTAAATTAAACTAAAGTACCCAAATTCCGATCCATCCACACCGCCATGCCAATCGCGTGCTCCATGTGATAGTTGGTGAACATTGGCCCTGCTGGACGCACACATTGGCACTGGAAACAATTGATGATCATTAGGAAGCCAACACAAGGTGCAGAACAGGCTGCAAAATGCAATGAAGCAGGTCTTCTGTTGGAGGAGGTGCTGCTGCTACATGGGTGTGCAGGTGTTTCATGTCCTCCATTAACCGCTGACCTCGCTGGTAGCTCACCCAGCATTTTTAAAAAGCCTTTTCACCAGGCCCGAGTTGAAAGCCCCCCCCCCCCAATAGGGGCATTCAGATTTGGGATGGGATGTCCCTGTATATGAAATGCCCAGGATCATCAGTGACTTACCTCAAAGTGTCATCCAACATCCACTGCACGCACCTGTGCTAGATATATCTGAATAATTGTTGGTATATGCAAAAAGCAGGAAGGAGCAGCCCGCCAGGTGCACATCAAGGAATTATGATTGGAGGAGGCCCATGCATGTGCTGTGGGATTGCCAATTTATACACACACGCACACCCCGACTCAAGCAATCCAGGTAGAGCTAAAAAAAAATGTATTCAGTATCCATAGTCCAGTATCAGTAGATAAGCATAAAAAACAGGAAGACAAACTGTAAAGATCCTCTTCAACTGCATTACACATTTCAAACCTATTTGGCGTTTACTCATACCAAGTCTGAACACTGGCAACATGGCGGCATTCCAAATCAGATTGTCTCGTTGATACTAGGCTTTTATTTATTTACTTACTTACTGTATGCAGGTTTAGCCATTTTTATTTTAAACTATGTGACATGCTACAGAACTTGACTGGCTGGCAGTGCTCCTGCTACAGCAACGTTTCTTTCCCTCTAAACTACTCTGTGCAGGGAGCTAACCATTTCAGCAGAGCAACTTCCCTTTAAGGTGGTATGAATGAAATATACAGTTAAACGATCTTTTAATGAACAAGTTACTAGATTAAAGAGTGTTTTTCTTTTTCTATTTTGCCTGGACTTCATCTTAGTTTTAACACCCCCCACAAATACATTTCCTATCCACCCAAGCCAAGACACGAGATCGCGCAGCAATCATTGGCGCATAAATCTTTCAAAGAGCCAGAGTTTCATTTCCGCTGCGCAGTCCTCACTAACCTTCGAGGCACGCCGCACTGACATTGGAGCAATCAGCACATAATGTAATACACCGCTCCCCCGAGAGAAAAGCTGAGGTGCACATTCTCTCGGCTGAGCGGCTTTTAAGAGCTTCATATTCCCTCTCCCGGGAGGATAATCATTTCACATGTCGAAAAAACTTCTGCTGTCTATTTTCTATTAGGTTTTCAGTTCTTGTGGATGCCTCTACCCGATTGGTCAGAGAGTAAAAAGGTTAGTGTCCCTGTACCCAGATAAGGTCATGTCTTATTCTGTATATCAATTATTAGACACTCCATGTTTCTGCCAGTCAGATATCCATCTGACATTTGTCAGGTCACAGTCCACGAGTCATAGTCCATTATTTTCTACCTGACTGATTATCTAAGGTGGGGGGGTATAAAGCTGTCAAAAACCTATTGGGCAACCTCTTCTTCCCCACGAGTCTGCCAACCAAACTACAAATACCCAATAGGGTGTATTCTAGTCAGGGATACTAAAATAGCCTATGACTAAGGACCCCTAGCGTCCGAAATGCGTCAGAGCACTTTTGTACTTACCTGGGTCTGGTATGACTGTAAACTTTATTATATGGGGATGCTTTTAAATGTATTCAATAAAGTTGGGCTTTTAAGGAGTGCAGACCCTTCACCCCTTTTTCGGCATTGTTGTGGGGCTAAGGGACTGCCCGGGGCCGAGCACCCTACAATTACTAACTACTTGTTTGATTCCACTAAAGTAGCCCAACCTGCATTGGGGACAAGCTTTAAAAATGACCTAAACCTTTCTTGGCTATTCTGCACTAAGAAAGGTCTTGGCCAGTGAAATATTTACCACCTCCTAGCTCTGGTTCATTATTCAGCGTGCCCTGGAAAGGCATGTAACTATTCCTAGATCTAATGAGAGGAACGGGTTGTTGACTTGTTCCAGTCCCCCATCACATATCAGGTGGTAGAATTGAAAGGTTTACTGTATGGTGGTTGTTTGTGGAGTGTAAGTGTGTAAGTGGGAAAAACCCAAGATTTTGACTTGATGATCGCCCATCCAAATGTACATTTCCCTGGACCTATGGTGCATGTGCAGACTTTCATCAGTGCTGTATGCCATGCATATCAATGATCAGTAATAATCGGTAGAGTGGTTGCTCCCCCAGTGCCCTTTCTAAATGACTAGGTGCCATAGCCCAGAGATGCAACCTGTGCTGTTTACATCGCTGTAGAAGGGTAACACAGAGTTTTACATAGCGGGGCATTACTAGGGGAAGACACTAAAGGGTAACACAGAGTTTTACATAGCGGGGCATTACTAGGGGAAGACACTAAAGGGTAACACAGAGTTTTACATAGCGGCGGCTTTACTAGGGAAAGATATGCCCTGGATTCTTTTAGACTCCAGGGCGAGCCGCTTAGGGTTTTGGTCTGCTTTGAAGCAAACTTAAGCCCTCCCCTTTTCAAATCAGGATGGGTCCTGGTTCATAGGTACACTAAAGTACCTAAAGTAACTAAAGTAACTAAACAGCTCTCCATTGGACCACCTACAGCTGCACACAAGTGCACACAGATGTCCACCAGTAGGAGGCAACTATGTTCCAGGGAGATTCCGGGTTCACAGGTACAATACACCAACCTTTCCTAGCAGCGCTTCATGAGACAGGGGACAGGAAACAGCTGAACACAAATGTGACCGCCACACCTCCACCTGTAGGCGGAAACTCTGTGCCCAGGTTCACAGGTACACTAAACTAACCTTTCCTAGCATCACTCCATGGGATAGAGAGCAGGAAACAGCTGCACACAAGTGTGACACCACGCTTTCACCAGTAGCTCGGTGCTAGGGAAGGTCCTGGTTTACAGGTATACACTAAACTAACCTAACCTACATCCTCTCACTGCCAGCAAGTCCTGCATTAGAGAGAAGTTCATCCTTTCCTAACAGAGCTAGGTCAGTTAGGTTCACTTTCAAGCGCACATACACCCTCTGATGAAACCAGATGCACAAGCTTCACCTCCAGTCTCCCTCCCACTCTTGTCTCAGAGATCCTGACAGTTTTTTGGGGGGGGGGGGGGGGGGGGGGGCAGAGGAAGAGGCTACATACCCAATTGGCTCATTATTGTACAACAAGGTAGTAAGGAGGCTGTTGCAAGGGCACTGGAGGGGCAGCCTAGGCATTAGGTGCACACTTTAGGATGTAGGTATCCTTCAGATGGTTTTGTCAAGCTAAAAAGAAAAAACAAATGGGCATTTTTATCACTGAAGGGATTCTGCATCCACGTACAGGTTTACCATTGGTCAATAATGCTCTGTTAAACCCTTCCACTACCTGCAGTTAGTTGCAGCCTTTACATGTCTATTTTGTATGTATGGGTATGTATAGGTCTGAGTTAAATTATCGGATTAGATGGGATTATATCAATAGATAGATGCTCTGATAAAAGAGCAGACAAGAATGGCCAGATCTCTCGGCGGCGAGGTGCTTTCAGGCTTTCCGTAATGAAATTTTACATTAGCAGCAGAGCTCCGGGGCGGCCTCTCTGAGCGCGCTTCTGCAGTGTACAGCGGCTGCCTGGAAATGGGACTTGTATAGAGAGGTGAGGCGAGGACAGCGCACGCTACAGATGTAACCAATTTAGCATTCTGAATGGTACCTTTTAGGGAGGGCAGAGAAACGCATTTAGGGATTAACCTGTTGCTGAAGAAAAATGGGGGTCTCTGCTCTCCATTACTGCAGCTCGATTAGTCCTGGGAGGGAAGCGGAGGTGTTGCTCACAGCAACCAGAATCCAGCTGTCAGTTTGATCATGCCGCTCCATTTAAAAAAGCTCTATGCTGTACACAATTTCTCATTGGTGAACGTTAAGCCGACAGATGAGATACAAAAATGGTGGTTTAGCAGACTGTAATTTAACAAGGACAGTGGGACAATCATGGACTCAAGTGATCTACATAGGGCAGCCATTAGACATTTATGGGCCCTTTGCAACCTCATTGTCAGAAGTCTGCAATAGCACTAAAGTCAAGGTCTGCCGAAATAGTCAAAACTACCAATAAATGGATGCAAAGGTGCCCTCTAAAGTTACTCTAAACTCTGCGCAAGATAGGGTACAAGACCGCAAGGACCCAAAGTCATCTACTCCCACTGCTTATGAACCCTGAATCTAGGATATACAGAATGCTGGCGCCCCCTGCACATAACCCCCCCCCCCCCCGCCTCCTTCAGAACACACGATATGCTTACCTTCACCTCGAGCCTGTGTCGGGAAAGGAGTCCCACAATTGGCCGCCAAGTGGTCACGTGGGCCACGGTCACATCCTTCAACCGAAATGTCCCACCCATGACCTGCCAGTGGGGGGACCAGCAGCCAATCGCACGGCTCCTGGATGCCCCCTGAGCTTGTTTTAATTCACCGTCTTCGGGACCAACACCCATTAAAGAAAAAACGTGTGTTGGTCCAGTTTAAGTATCCCTGTGGAGGGGTTGAAATGGAGGGGTTAAGTCCATACCCTTTCTGCAGATCCTGCACCTGGGCCAGATTTTCTTATACTAACCAGTCCTTTAAGAGAAAGTCCTCTCTATGACCCCACAGCCCGAATTGGGCTGCTCCGCTGTGCACCAGCGCCTTGTGACCCAGAGAACAGACATCGATACTCACCTTGGCCGGATGGGTATCAGTGGCCTTAGACCAGCCGTTGGGATGCACAACTGCCAGGGAGCCAGACAGGCTGTTTGCAGTCAGATAAATCTCATAAGGAGAGCATCACCGGCCCTGATCTCGATGTTATGGTGCGTCGATGCACATCGGGGGTGCCCAATTTTGGATTCCCCGCTGCTGCACTATAATAGGAGGTTGGGTCATTTTTTATATGGTTCTGTGATCGATTCACCTTCAGCTCTGCACCAGCCAACGCCAACACCACAGTGAATGGAGCATGTGTTCCAGGATGCACACTGTCAAAAGAAGCAGAAACCCACCTGGTATACCACAACAAGGCCATTAAATGCCCCTGTACCAGCAGAGGGCAATGTCAAAACGACCTCTGGGATACCCTTCAGATAAAAGATCCCTAGGCCTGATACCACTTCTCAATAGACCTCCTACTAACTTCTCTACCTAACTGTGCGAGACAGTTGCCAAAATTCTCTGTGTCTCAGTTTTTCAGTGTCCACCGCTGGCACCTGTCTTGCACGGATTGGTAGGTATAGCCTCTATAGTGGTGGTATTCAGGCAGCAGGCTGGCTTACCAGCTGAGTGGCTGTTTCCAAATATGTAAACTCTCCAAGGTGCATCTACGGTTTGCTTTGGATCAATGATCTACATCCTTTGTAAAAGAATTTTGCATGTTACCATGGTTCCTGCATAACAATCCATAGAAGGACAGCTTTAAAACTGACCATCGACAGTCCAGTGCCACAGTGGTCGCACTTGCCAGACACGCACACATTTGGAGTGTGGATGTGGAACCATGGAAAAGGAACAAATTTTGTAGACCTGCTACAGCACACTGCAGTAAATGGAGGTCACATGGGAAAAGCTTCAGGTGCGCTCCATGCTGCCTTACTATTGTCATTGCCTGGACTGTCCTTTTAAAGGCAAAATGTCAAGCAAGAAATACGAGGGCTACCACTGCCAGATTGCTAATATAAAACACAAAGCTGCGAGCACCCATCCTCGGGTATTATAAAAACAATCCTGGGCTTTTTCTCCTCCCTGGAGTTCTCCTTTAAGTCATAAGGGTCACCCTGGCTATTCTGCAGTGTTGTAGAGCTTTGTTACATTGCTACGCATCAACTCCTTTCAAGCGGCACATCATATAAACTCGCACAAGCAATCATTGCAATCATTCCTGAATTCCCCCAAGTCTCCATTCACTAAACAATTTATCCCAGTTGCGGCACATAACGGATCAGCTTTCTCACCACGGACCACTACTTTGTTTTTGGAAGTTCACAATTATAGGTTGCACAAAATTCTTTGATTCTCTCGGATTAAAAATATAAAGGGAGCGCCATTCGGTGTGTGTGGGGGGAGGGGGACTGCTGCTGATAGTAGGAGCCCCTGAAGTATGGGCTCAGGTGTTCAGAATTCATACATTTTAGAGCACCAGTCCTGGACAGTTCCACAGCTGGTGAGCTTTCCCCTGCCCTTTAACCGCCAGTCACGTAAAACAGCCTCCTCCCTCCGTAGCTCCGATGGCCGCCGCCATCTTTACTGCTAGCCCCGCCCCTTCGGGGGCGGGCAGATGATGTCACCCAGCGGTTCTGCTTTCAGATGTCAGGTGATGGCTGGACAGAGGAGGAGAGAGGTAGGCGATCCTTCAATCACCTGGCTCCCCCTCCTCTGACCTGCGATCACTGTCATTGAATCGCCGAAGGACACAGGAGCTGACGATCGGAGGCGAGTAAAGAAAATATATATTTTTTTAATGAAGTCATTTCTAAAGTTTGTGGTGTGTTTTTTTTTTTTTTTTACTGTTAACCCCTTGTGAACTAGTAAGGGATCTATGAGACCCTAATATTAGTTCACAAGGCTCAGGGGTTGGCAAGTTACCTGCGGCTAGCGGGGGACTTGCCATTATTCCCGAGACCCCCCCATTACCTGCCTCCCCAAAGCCCGGGGGGTGGGTGCTGAAGAGCCCATGGCTATTAGGCTTTGGGTGTTGTAGCTGGCAGGACGGGGGTCCATCAAAGCCCTGTTCTACAAGCCCCATAGCTGGTGCCTGGGCTGGTTATGCTGGGTAGGAGGGACCTCACGCCATTTAAAAAAAAAAAAATTAAGGGTTTTTAACCCTTAAAATTCCCCCAAGAAATGGGGGGGGGGGGGTATCCCATGCCGCCAATTTTTTAATTTAATCCTTTATAGTGTGGATAGTAGTTGTATTTTATTTGTAAAAGTGCTCTTTGCAGTTTAGGGGATCTCCTGGACAGGAACGGGGGGGGGGGGTCTACCAATACATATGTGGTATCATTGTAAATCGGGAGAAATGGGGCTTTCACATGCAATATGGTTTTCTTTAATAAAATTAATGCTTTAGTTAAAATAAAGGAGACAATTTAAAATATATATATATAATTTTATTTTTTTTAACTTATTTACTTAAAAATATTTAAAAAAACAGTACAAACAAGACATTTCATGTTAAAGCCTAAACTCTGCCGCAAAACGAAAATATAATATATATATTGTCTTGGAAATTCCTGCAAAAATCACAGTTAAACATCATGAAAAATGGTGAAAAATATCCTGTCAGCAGAGTGTAACAAAATCTCAATAGGCTGGCAGTTAAAAGGTTAAAGGTACCTATGCATGTTGGGTATTGTTCTGCTTGGGGGACCCTGCACTTTCACATTTAGCTTGTTTTTTCTTATTTGTATATTGATATTTTAGGAAAAGGTGTAATTGACAGATTACTTCCACTACAACAAGCTGGGTACACGTAGAAAGCCTAACGTGTACTTTGGAACATATGGTTTATGGGGGGTATTCCAAATGTAAAGTGTTGTTTCGGTAGAAAAAGCACAAGGTGTGCACTTTGTCAGCATGAAATTTTCAAGTGAAATTACAGTGATGCACACGCTTTATTTTGGGGTGTTTGGCAACTCTTCCCTTGACAGTAGCTATGCATGTTGGGAATTGTTCTGTTCGGGGGACCTTGCTTTTTCAGATTGTCAGTTTTTTTCTTGTTTGTATAAAGTTTTTTTTCTTTTAGGAAAATGTGGCCTTAATTCTGCTTTTTTGTTCCTATTTTAGGGAAACCCTGTGCAACCAAAGAATAAATTAAGGGATTAGTTCCAGAAAACTGCGGCCACATCAACAAGCCTGGTACTCCTAGAAAGGAGTGTGTACTTCCAGAGAATATATAGTTTGTGGGGTGTATTTCAAATGTAAAGGGTTGTTTTTCTTGCAAAACTGCAAGGTGCACATAGCATAGTTGTATTTTATCTGAAATTCTCCTAAAGCGCTGTTTCAGTTTGGGAGAGTCTCCTGGGCAGGAAAGGGTCGCTACCAATACATATGTGGTACTGCTGTAACCGAGAGAAATGTGGATTTTACACGCAATAAGATTTTATTGACAAACTTAAATTTTTTATTACAAAATAATACTACAAATTGTTTTTTTTGCACATATTTCACCCAAAAATATTGAGAATACACCTGACAAAAAAAAAAATGACAAACAAGACATTTCATGTTAAAGCCCAGACTCTGCTGAAAAAAAACAATATATCACTTTCCTGGGAAATCCCTTCAAAATCACAGTTAAACATGTGGAGCGCATAATAGTGCAAAATGGTCTGGCAATAAAGGGTGACAAAATCTCAAGGTAGGCTGGCGGTTAAAGGGTTAAAGCAAACCTCAAGCTACAAAAAACGGAAGGTCAACTCTGCCCCCCCCCCCCCGGTAAAAGGAAATTAAAAATTGGATTTAACTACTCATCTGTAGCTGCCTTCAGTGCTTTTGTACCTCACATGACCACTGGCAACCAATCGGTCTTGTGTACACCAAGCAGGCAAACCCCATTCGTTAGCAGCCAGAGGTTGGACTCTTTTTAGTTTGCACCAAATCAGACGCCCCAGGGACAGTGGGATGGGTAGAAGGGGTAGACAGACCATCTAATGACTGGAGGTTCGCTTAAAGAGCAACCCTCTGCCTAGATGCCCTCTAATTGTGAAACCACGTTTTGATCCAACCCCCATCTCTGGCCTGCTATAACTTTAGCTGGGGACCTCCGCCAGGCATTTCTGAATGGCTGACACAGGCAAGCTAACAACTAGGAGCGGCAAGGAAAGCCTTACTGCTGCTGGACTGGTTGGTTGGCTAGAAACTCAGTCAGTGTCAGACTATGATGCTTGCAAGTATCACTGGCATTTTCAGAGTGCATGCACAGAAACATACCAAATTGTATTGTCTCCGTGTGTGCCCTTGGGATGCCACAAATAAGCTATACATAGTTCAGGTTTTAGTGATAAAGGGCAGTTTTTACTGGTAACCCTGCAGGCAGACTGAGCCTGCACCCAGTCACAGCCGATGCGGACACTGTTCCTGAGAATATGGTCAATAAGCGGGGGGGATGGGTGGTTATCATCTGTAATATAAGTCAAGGATGGCGTGGCACTTACTGCCCAGGACCTGGGACACAACCCTGAAGCCCAGAGTCTAAGGACCTCCCTAGTCTTCTCTAGAGCCCCCCACAGAAGCAGAATTGTGGTCAGATGTAGCTAAGGTCAAGGCATGGAGAAGGTAAAATAGTCCAGTCCAAAGGTCGGGCCGGCAGCATGCAAGAGTTCATCCAAAAAAAAGAAAAGCCAAAGCGTTGTGGGCTGGTAGCTGGCAAGGGTTAGTGAATGTCCTTAATCAGGGTTAAAGAGACAGGCAGAGTCCGTAAACAATCAAAGTTTGGCAAGGGGTAATCCAAAGAGGAAAAAGTTTCAAGTTTTAGTAATACACAAATGGGCACCAGAGATTGATCCAGGAAGTTCTGACACCATCTTGGTGGCAGGAAGCTCCTTATAAAGAGCCCTGAGCGTGCTCAGTAAACATGCGTCTACTGCACACTGATGAATCCACATGTGCACACTTGTGAGCATATATAAGCTGGCGCAACTTGATCATATCCTGCCACACGCACCCCTTGAACTGAACTTTGTGTATTTTGAATGAACTTTGCTCACAATGCTGGTGCACCCAGACCCAAATCAATCAGCTCCAAGTGGGAGTCTAGCAGGGGTCGCTTTAAAGACATTTTTTACCCGAAAAAAAAAGCTACAGTCAACTTTTCTCCCAGGCAGACAGTCTCCAAAATGGCGACGCCGCTGCCACTGCAGTAAATGGAGGGAGTGTGGCAGCTCACTGTGACTGATGGCAGGGACGTCGCCACATCGGAGTGATACGGGAAGAGATTTGCAACGAGAACGGTACTGCCTATGGTTCCGGGCGCTGCCTGACGGTCTGCGTGGGAGAAAAGGTGAGTATATCTTTGAATGCACCACTAATTTTTTTTTTAACACTACTGTATTTTACTGGTGTAAACGCCCAACGGAACAGTGTCAACAAGTTCTACATCCAAACAAGAACAGAACTTCAAAAAGAGTAGGCCGTGATTGGATAATTGTATTATGCAGGCGGAGAAGATGGTGGGGGCTGCTTGATAAGCTCACTTAGCAGGGGGAAGGAGTGACGTGATGACACTGGAGCATGACCTCGGTGATAAAGATGCAATTTTCCATCTGGTGGAACCTGGCTCGGGCACACAGGCTGCCACCACCTGCTGTTCAGCGCCGGAGGATGTGAAGAGGCGCCTGACAATGAAATCGCCACTGAAGGTGTTGTTCTGGCTCAATCGCTTCCTCCCGACAAATCCTCTTATCTGTGTGCGTTACAATCACATTCACCATTCAAGCAACACACTGCAGGTTTACAATTCTGTACAGCCAGGCTTTGTCTGCAGAATGTGAAAAGGGAATGGGAAAACCTACTGAAAACCGCAGGATCAGAGGCAAAATGGAGAAACCATACATAAAAAAGGATTTTGTTGTAAAAAAAAAAAATAAATAATCAAACAGGGAGCAAGGGGTAAGTAAATGATCCATGTTTTGCAGTGGTACTAAAGCACTTGACAACCAGAGGTGCACCTGTAATGAGGCCATGCAAGGCGGCACTGCAGAGGGGGCAGCAATCAACCTTTTTTTATATAAAAAATACAATTCTGTGAAACTCACCTGTAGAATTGTTTTTGATTATATCCAGTCCAGGTCATCCCAGAAGTGATAACAATTGGGTATTCATCCCCCAGGGGGCACTCGACTGCAAGATCAAAAGCGGTCGCTCCTCCCAGCCCCCTATAAAAGCAGGTGTCTCACTATGATTTCCCAGTGGTTAAACAGCAGTAAGAAAAGAGACAGGCCTTTTCTTCAGCATGTACTGTAGCTTCAGCATGTACTCTCTCCACAAAAAACCTTAAGGACAACGGTCCAATATAAACATGGTAATCACCATAACAGGCAAACAACAGATAATCAGCAAGGGCGGGGTGGGACGACCTGGACTGGATATAATCAAAAACCATTCTACAGGTGAGTTCCACAGAATTGTATTTTCCCTATATCCAGTCCAGGTCGTCCCAGAAGTGATGACAATTGAGACATCCAAAAGCAGTGTCCATTAGGGCGGGATCCCCAGTGCGGAAAAGCATGTAGTTCATTTCACTACCGCCTAAAGCACCTTCCGGCCAAAGACCGCATCAGCTGAGGCCCTAACATCAACCTTGTAAAATTTTGTAAAGGTATGAATGGAAGACCAAGTGGCGGCCTTACAAACTTGTTCAACAGATGCCTGGTGCTGAAAAGCCCAGGAAGCACCAATAGCTCTAGTAGAATGAGCTGTAATACGAAAAGGGGGTTCCTTCCCCTTGGCAGAATATGCTTGCACCACCGCCTGTCTGATCCACTTACTGAGAGTGGACTTGGCTGGTGGCAAACCCTTCCTAGAACTCTCTGTTAGGACAAAGAGCAAATCCGATTTCCTGAAGGATTCAGTCGCAACCAGGTAATACTTAATGGCTCTGACCACATCCAAGGCATGGAGGGTCCTTTCCTTAGAATTAGTCAGTGCTGGACACAAGGAAGGCAAGACAACTTCCTCATTAAGGTGAAAGGGAGAAACGACCTTAGGCAAAAAATCAGGTTTAAAGGGAAAAACCACCTTACCCTTATGCCGCTCAAAGTAAGGAGGCTTCACACAAAGCGCGGCCAGCTCTGACACGCGACGCACCAAGGTGATAGCTACCAAAAAGACCACCTTTAGGGTCAAAATAGACAATGCAGCATCGCACAAAGGCTCAAAGGGAGGACCCTGGAGAGCAGAAAGCACCAAATTCAAATCCCACACCGGTATTACGGGCTCACGCGGTGGACGTACATGGGTGACTCCTTGGAAAAAAGTCTTGATCAGTCTATGATTGGCAAAGGATCTTTGGAAAAAAAAAATGGCCAAGGCCGAGACCTGGCCCTTGAGGGTGCTCAGTTGGAGACCCAAGTCTAAACCGTGTTGTAAAAATTCCAATATCCTAGAGATAGAATGTGCGACAAGGCAGACTCTTGGACTCACACCAAGCAATGTAGGCATGCCACACTCTGTACTATATAATGGAAGGAGACTTCTTCCGAGCCTGAATCATGGTCTGCACAACCGTGGCCGACAGCACTTTCTCCGTCAGGATTGAGGTTTCAATAGCCAGGCCGTCAAAGCCAGCGTCTGTAAATTGGGGTGCCACAGCGACCCCTGAGTGAGAAGCCCCGGGTCGTCAGGCATGATGTAGCGATCGACTGACATCTGAACTATATCGCCGAACCAACTCCGTCTCGGCCAGCGAGGAGCCACCAGGATGGTTGGTACCCCCTCCTGGGCAATCTTACGCAGCACTCGGACCAAGAGTGGAAACGGAGGGAATGCATAAAGGAGACTGAACTCCGTCCAAGGAATTGCCAGAGCGTCTGTGGCGAATGCCAGAGGATCTCTTGACAGGGAGACAAGAGCTTGTGATTGTGTCTGGACGCAAACAGGTCCACATCCGGCTGACCCCAGCGGAGACACAGGGCGTGAAAGATCTTGTTGCTGAGAAACCATTCCCCCAGACGTGATGCACTCCTGCTCAGGGAATCTGCCTCCAGATTCTCTACCCCAGGAATGTAAACCGCCGAGATGCAGGGAACCTTCTCCTCTGCCCAAGTCAGAATCTGGGTCACCTCCTTGAGGGCTCTCTTGCTCCTAGTCCCACCCTGGTGATTGATGTAGGCGACAGCCGTATGATTGTCCGAGCGAATCTGGATCGCACGACCCCTTAAATCGGGGGGGGGGGGTCAGGCGAAGAAGCACCAACCAGATCGCTCTCCGCTCCAGGAGATTTATGGGCAAGTGGGCCTCCTGTGGCCCCCACTGACCCTGGATCCTCTGCGTTTGCCAAACACCTCCCCAGCCAGTCAGACTGGCATCCATGGTAACAATCTCCCACCGGGGAGTCAGAAAGGACTTGCGCCCACTAAAGAGACTGTCTGGCAAGGGGAGAAAGTGAAAACTCCTGTTCCAGTGACTCCTGTGTCCAGTCCCAGCCGGTCAACAGATTCAACTGAAGAGGTCTCATGTGGAATTGGGCGCTGCCTCGAAGCATGACACCATAAGGCCCACCAGTTTCATCCCCAGACGGATCGATGGCCGCTGACAAGACAGCAAGGCCTGCACCTGCGTCTGGAGGCCCACCACTGCTGTGGCAGGAATACCTTGACCTGAGAGGTGTCCAACGTCATGCCCAGAAAGGACCTCACCATTGAGGGAGTGATAGAAGACTTGGGGTAATTGACTACCCATCCAAAAGCCTCGAGAGTGGATAACACCATCCGGGTGTCGCTCTCGGCCTGCTGAAGGGACTGAGCCGCAATCAGTAAATCGTCCAGATAAGGCAGCACGCGAATGCCCTGGTTCCTCAGGATAGCCATGATGCCTGCCAGCACCTTGGTGAACACACTGGGGGCTGAGGATATCCCGAATGGCAGAGCCACAAACTGGTAATGCTGATCCTCCAGCGCAAACCTCAGGAACTTCTGATGCCCCTGGAATATCGGGATGTGCAGATAAGCATCCCTGATGTCCACCGTGGTCATGAAGTCGCTGGGCCGAAGCAAGCTCACCGCAGACCGTAAGATAACCATGCAGAAATGTCTGACAAACCTGTTGAGACCCTTCTTGGGCACCGTGAACAGGTTGGAGTAGAAGCCTTGACCCTGTTCCTGATGAGGTACAGGACAAATCACACCTAACCGCAGAAGGTGTTGGACGGCCATTCGTAGGCCCCGCGCCTTCAATCGGTTCTGGGATATCCGCGACTGAAGAAATCTTGAGGGCGGCCAAACTGCCAGCTCTATTTTGTAATCGGAGGACACCACCGATCCGGGACGTCCGGATGGGTGAGGGCGCCTCCTCATGCTTGAGGGGCCTTGGCAGGGGGCTTGGAAGTGGGATTGGGTCGGCTGCGGGACCTACCTCGTCCCCAGGAACTGGCACTGGTACTTGACCAGGAGGTCCAGACGCTCCCCGAACAATCTGTGGCCCACGAAGGGGATACTAGTGAGCGACTTTTTGGCTGCAGCATCAGCCGACTATTGCCGCAACCAGAGCGAGTGGTGAAGCGCAACAAGCAGGGCCGAGACCCTGGCACCGAGCCAGACACCATCATCCATGGCAGAAACAACGAAGGCAATAAAATCCACGCAAGCCTTGAGGTCCTTATACTCCTCCACTCGCTTGCGAGACTTAGCAATATCCACAAGACGTCACCTTCTTTCTGATGGCTAGGGAGAAAATAGCCACGGCACACACAGGGAGAAACCAAGCACCGGCAAAGGTGAAGGCATGACAGACCAGCTGATCCATGCGCTTATCAGCCGGATCACGTAGGGAAGCAGTATCGGGTGAAGGCATGACCGTAATATCTGACAGACACAGGGGGGCATCCACCTCGGGAGGACGGGACCATAGCCGGACAAGTTCCTCAGGAAAGGGATACCGCCTGTCAAGGTCCTTGGGCACCGACGTAACTTGTTAGGCCTTTCCCACTCCTTGAAAATCATGTTAGAAAAATGGGCCTGCTCAGGAAAGACTCGTCTCTGTCTTTCAGGCCGAAACAAATCACCATGCTTCTTCTTAGCCGCTCTTGGAGGGACAATGTGCAACGTCTCAAACACTGACACAAGCAACCTCTCTGTATCATGAGGGAGCCATGTATCCCCCTCCGAGGAAGAACCAGACCGCAAGTCCTCCTGCAACTCGCCTTCTTCCACGGAGCCAAGACCTCCAAAAAGGTCATCATTATCATCATCACCCAAGTAAATCGGCTCGATGTGCCGCCTCTTACTTGTGGCTTTCTTAGGGGCCGTTCGCAAAATCTGTCTCAAGACTGGCCACCCGGTATGCCAAATCATTCCCCTCACTGGGGGCTGAGTGCAGCAAGGGGGGTTCAGGAGAGGCCTCAGGCAAGGAAGGGCTAGGGGCAGATAGGCCCGCCCGGTCATGCTCCAAAAGGATGCTCCTGGCGCAAATGGTACAAACAGTGCTGAATCTGGGCAGAGGGCTAGCACTGCACATGGGGCAGAGCTTCACCAGCCCAGATGAGGCCCCGAGCTCACTATTCCCAGATGCCTCCATTATGGTGATTAGAAAAACTGGTATGCTGGTTACAAGGCACTGACGGCCCAAACCTAACAAGCCCTCAGAAATAGTCCCTCTTTATAGGGAGAGGGCGTGGAGGGGGGGCAGCGGACCAGGAGGAACCACAACCCTTAACCTATCAAAGGGGCCCACCTAGAAGACAAGCAGAAAAATACAATTCTGTGATTACTCACCTGTAGAAGTGGTATTATATGTATACAGCACGTCCTGTTCCAGATTATTCCTTACCCATGGGTAATACATCCACAAGATGGCGCAGGACTGCAGAAAACAGCTTGTGGCTCCTCCCGGCCCTATATAGGTCAGGGACCTCCCACAAATTCCCCAGTATTGACAAGCAGTTAACAAGAAGCCGGGAGAACAATAACAATAATTCAAAAATGAACAATCACCATACAGAGGTAACCAAAAATAATAACAAGGGTGGGATGGAACAGGACGTGCTGTATACATATAATACCAATTCTACAGGTGAGTAACCACAGAATTGTATTATTCTAAGTATACAGCACGTCCTGTTCCAGAATATTTCTTACACATGGGACATCCAATAGCAGTGTCCGTAAGGTAGGGTGGGATCCCCAAAAAGTAACAGCGGGCAGTTTAAACCACTGCAACCAAAAGCAGCATCAGCTAAGGCCTTAACATCAACCTTGTAAAACTTTGAAAAGGTATGAACATAAGACCAAGTAGCGGCCTTGCAAACTTGTTCAACAGAAGCTTGGTGCTGAAAAGCCCAAGAGGCACCAATAACACAAGTAAAATGAGCAGTAAGGCGGAAGGGAGGCTCCTTCCCCTTAGCAGAATAGGCCTGTACCACAGCCTGAAGGATCCACTTGCTGATAGTGGACTTAGCTGGAGCCAGGCTCTTCTTAGGTCCAGATGGGAGCACAAAAAGAGCATCAGTCTTCCTGAAGGATTCAGTAGCCACCAAATAGAACTTCAGAGCCCTGACCACATCCAAAGAGTGTAAAACCCTCTCCTTAGAGATACTAGGATTAGGACACAGAGAAGGCAAAACAACTGCCAACTCAGAAACATGCCTAACAGAAGTGATAGCCACCAAAAAGACCTTAAGAGTCAAAATGGACAAAGGTGCCTCACGCAAAGGCTCAAAGGGAGACCCCTGCAAGGCAAATAAGACCAAGTTCAAATCCCAGACTGGTAACATAGGCTTACGTAGAGGACGCACGTGAGTAACCCCCTGGAAGAAAGTCTTGACCAGACGAAGGTGAGCAAAGTTTTTTTGGAAGAAAATGGTCAAAGCAGAAACATGACCTTTGAGGGTACTAAGTTGAAGACCCAAATCCAAACCATGTTGCAGAAACTCCAGAATCCTAGGGAAGCGACAGACTCACACCAGTCAATGTAAGCATGCCATACCCTATAGTAGATGGATGACGAGGACTTCTTCCTAGCCCGAATCATGGTATTAACAGAGGCAGGCAGCCCCTTTTCCATCAAGATGGAGGATTCAGCAGCCAGGCCGTTAAAGCCAGCGATAGTAAATTGGGATGGCATAGTTGCCTCTGAGTGAGCAGTTATGGATCCTTGGGCAGGGCATACTGATCTACTGCCAACTGCATGACGTCTGCGAACCACACCCTTCTTGGTCAACAGGGTGCCACCAGAATGGTTGGCACCCCTTCCTGGGCTATCTTGCGCAGCACCCTGCCCAGCAGAGGAAAAGGAGGGAACACATAGAGGAGCTGAAATCTCTTCCAAGACATTGCTAGTGCATCCATGGCCAAGGCCAGAGGGTCCTGGGACAGAGAGACAAAGACTGGAAGCTTGTGATTGTGACGGGACGCAAACAGATCCACATCTGGCTGACCCCAGCGGTGGCACAGAGAGCGAAACACCCTGCTGCTGAGGGACCATTCTCCCAGACGAGAAGTCCCCCTGCTGAGGGAGTCTGCCTCCAGATTCCCCACCCCCAGGATGTACACAGCGGAGATGCAGGGAACATTCTCCTCCGCCCGAGACAGTATCAGGGACACTTCCTTGAGGGCCCTCTTGCTCCGGGTCCCTCCCTGATGATTGATGTAGGCAATCGCCGTCTGGTTGTCCGAGCGGACCTGAACCGCCCGACCCCGAAGGTGTGGAGTCAATTGGGCGAGAACCAACCTTATCGCCCTCAGTTCCAGAATGTTGATAGGGGTGTGGGCCTCCTGAGGGCCCCACTGACCCTGGAACTTCAGGGATTTCCAGAAGCCCCCCCAACCTGTCAGACTGGCATCTGTGGTGACTGTCTCCCAGCACGGGGCCAGAAAGGATCTGCCCACCAACAGGTTTCTTGAGTCCAGCCACCACGAGAGACCGTCTGGCCAGAGGGGACAGAGCTAACACCTGATCCAGGGACCGAGGGTCCCGATCCCATACCGACAAGAGGTGATGTTGAAGAGGTCTCATGTGAAACGGAGTGTATGGAACCGCCTCGAAGCAAGACACCATCAGGCCCACCAGCTGCATCCCCTGCCGAATGGAGGGATGAGGGCAAGACATAAGAAGCCTGGCTTGGGCTTGAAGACTCTCCACCTTCTGCTGAGGGAGAAAAATCTTGACCTGAGATGTATCCAGAGTCCCAGAAAGGACCTCACCATTGACGGTGACAGGAAAGACCTGGGGTGGTTGATCGCCCAGCCGAAGGACTCCAGTGTGGACACCACCAGCTGGGTATCCAGCTCGACCTGCTGGAAGGACAGACGTGATGAGAATGTCGTCCAAAGAAAAGAAGGATGCGAATGCCCTGAGATCTCAGCAGAGCCATTACGCCCGCCAGCACCTTGGTGAATACCATGGGAGTCAAGGTGATATCGAAAGGCAAGGCCACAAATTGGTAGTGCTAATCTTCCAGAGCGAACAGAAGCGTCCTTGATGTCTACAGAGGTCATGAAGTCGCCCGGGCGTAGTGAATTGACAGCTGAGCGCAGAGTCTCCATGCGAAAGTGTTTGAATCTGACAAATTTGTTGAGGCGCTTTAAATCCAGGATGGGTCTGATGGACCCGTCCTTTTTGGGAACCGTGAAAAGATTGGAATAGTAGCCTCTGCCCCTTTCCCTCAAAGGCACCTGGCAGATTACCCCCAACTCCAGAAGGTTTTGGACAGCAAGGCACAGACCCTGAGCTGACAGGGGGTTTTGAGCCATCTGGGATTTTATGAATCTTGGGGGCAGCCAGGCTGCAAACTTTATCTTGTAACCGGAGGACACTACCTCCTGAATCCACCGGTCTGAGACGTGAAGCCTCCAGATGTGAGCAAAGAGCCGAAGCCGTCCCCCCACCCGGATAGGGTGCCCCTTCATGCCTGAGGGGGCTTGGGTGAGGATTTTGGCTTGGGACCCCAGGAGAGGCCAGGACGGCCACGTCCTCTGCCCCTTCCCCAGTGATCTCTGCGGGCCCCAGTAAAGGAGACTCCTCGGCCAGTTCTGGAACCACGGAAAGATGGGAGAAAGGAACCTATCCCCCGAAAGGACCCGGACGGCTTCCTAAGTTGAGGTAACCTACCGCCCCTGGCAAACAAATCCAAGCGTTCACCAAAGAGGCGCAGTCCTTTGAAAGGGAAACCAGTGAGAGCCTTCTTAGCAGCATTATCAGCTACCCACTGACGTAGCCAGACAGAGCGGCGTATAGCCACCAACAGGGCAGAAGTCCTACCACACATTCTAATGGCATCATCCATGGCAGAAAGAATATATGCAACAAATTCCTCACAAAGCAGGAGAGATCTATACTCTTCTCTACCCGCATCCTCAGATGCCCCGTCCAAGAGACACTTAAGCAGCCCTTTAATGGCAATAGCCATAATAGCAGAGGCACAGACCGGGCGCACCGCCCTGCCCACACAGGCAAAGGCATGACAGGCCAGTTGGTCCAAGCGCTGGTCCTCACCATCCCGCAGGGTAGTAGTATCAGGAGAATTCATGACAGATGTATTGGACAACCCGAGAACGGGCCCATCCACCTCGGGAAGACATGACCAACGCTTAACAACATCAGCAGGAAAGGGATACCTCTTGTCCCAACTCTTAGACACCCCTGGCAGCTTGCTAGGTCGTTCCCATTCCTTGAGCACTAGATTATTAAAGTGAGACTGCTCAGGGAACTCCCAGCGTGGCTTAACCGTATGAAAAAGCTCACCCTGCTGCTGCGGAGCCACTGCCGGGGAAGAAATACAAAGCACTTCAAAAATGTGACTCAGCAAGCTGTCAGTGTCATCAGGGGACCACGGGTCTTCCCCAAAGGGAGTCCCAGTGCCACCGTAAATCTTAGGTTGTTCCTCAGAGGATTCAGAATCAGAAAATAATTCCCCCTCCTCAAGTGGATAGGAACCTGAGAGTAGTAAGGGCCCTCATCTTCTACAGGGAAGAGGGAAAGCTTTACGCGGGGCAGACCTAGCAAGATGTTGCAGAAAGACTCCCCGCTAGTATGCCCCTCGGTGGGGGTCAGATGTAAGCGTGGGGGGGTAGGTAAGGTCAGAGGGGGCGCACCGCCAGGCCCAGTAATATACAGCCAAGACTGCAGCGCAAGTACCTGCTGGGAACAGGATACACATACACTGATATCATCACTTATGGTGGATAACTCACACACAACACATAGCCGGGCTTGTCCCGAAGGAACCCCAGGCCCATTATCCCCAGAAGCCTCCATATGGTGATTTGAATGGCACAACAGGCCAGTAAAGGTTAACACTAAAGAGCTACCCAGGATGCCCCAAGATCCCGCTAGGGAAGTGGGAGATAGTGAGGGGAGATGGCCGGGAGAAACCACAGTGCCGAAGTTTTAACCTGCCTGAAAGACATAACAAAACATTTCCATAAGAATACAGCAGAAGGAATATCCTGAGAAAAACCACCCCACAAGGGTTACTCACGGACCGCAGGGAGCCAGCAGCACACGCAGCTAAGGACAGGCAAAATGGCGTCCGCAGACCTCGAGGGGCGGTCCGTGGAGATGTGATGTGAAAATCGTCAACCATCAGCCTAAACCGCCTACCCTGTCAGAGCAGGGACTGCGGTAGGAGCACAGCTCCTCAGCACCTAACTGGTGCCTACTGACCTACCTTCACCCGAACCTTGTCAGCCGTAGCTGGGGGGCAGCAATATAGAACGGAATGGGTGGGAAAAGTCCTGCAGGGCCGAAGGCATATAAGTCCCGATCACCTACGCCACATAGAGAGTTATCTTCACAGCCCAGAATGCAGAAAAGCACTGGGGAATTTGTGGGAGGTCCCTGACTTATATAGGGCAGGGAGGAGCCACAAGCTGTTTTCTGCAGTCCAGCACCATCTTGTGTAAGGAATATTCTGGAACAGGACATGCTGTATACTTAGAATAGTGCCATCAGTATCCCACAGCACATGTGCAAAACAAACACAACAATAGATATTAACAAGAGGGACTCACAACATCGACATCGCTCGGCAGCTCGGAGGACTCCCAGGCAGTGTGCAGGGGAAGGCAGCAAGATGGCGCAGAGCAGGCAGCTCGGCACGTTCCTCGAGGGGCGGGCCGCACAGCAGTGACGCGAAAAGCGTCATCGCACGGCCCCGCCCCCCCCCCCCCCACCGGCGCGAAAGGAGCGCCTGCCCCCAAAATGGAGGACGAAGCCATGGTAGCAGGAAGACACAGGGCAGCCCACGGAGGGGCCCCCGTACCAGCCCGTGCGGCGTGCGCAAGAGGCCGCACCTCCGCAGCAGAGGCCGCGGCCTCAGACAACAAGAAAGCCTCCGCCGAGCGGCGCCGCCCCCCCCCCCCTTGGCAGCAGCCAAGATGAAGGGGAGGGAGGAGCAGGATAACTGGAGGGAGCGAGGGAGGTAAGTACAAGAAAACAGTGCATAAGCCATTTCATCAAGGGACTACTTCAAGGAGCCACAATGATGTCTGCGCAAGTTAAAAGTGAAGGACCACCAAAACACAACACAGTAATAAAGCTGGTGGGACAGGGAGGGTATGAAACCCGTGGGCATAAGTGGTCCCCCCCCCCCCCGCCATAGGCTTACCATCAGCCTATGGCCGGCTACTCTTTAATCAGGGTCTGCAGCCCAGAGCCTAGCTCTGCCAAACGCCTGACTCCGGCGTTCTCCCTACCATCACCGTCCCGATCAGCCAAGGCTGGGAGGCAGTAGTGGCTCCACAGGATCAGTGGGAATAAGGTCGCAGCGGGCGACAGGCTAGGAGGCCCCGCTCAGCTGCAATATCCAGGAGAGAGTATCCAACGATCTTCAGCAGCCAGACTGCAAGATGAACACTGGGAAATCATAGTGAGACACCTGCTTTTATAGGGGGCCGGGAGGAGCGACCGCTTTTGATCTTGCAGTCGAGTGCCCCCTGGGGGCTGAATACCCAATTGTCATCACTTCTGGGACGACCTGGACTGGATATAGGTAAAATATATTTTATTACATTTTTTACTCTCTATCAATGGTTCAGTGGACATCACAGCATTGCTGTCATGCTTTTAACTATTGGTGGTCCCGCTCCTCAGGTTGCCATGTTATGGAGCTGGATTCCAGGAGAGAGAAGCAGAGCCCTTGCCACTCCACCTGCTCCTTTCTCTCCCAGTCAATGCAGAGGGAGAGCAGTGCGATGCCTGCCATCCCACTTCCTCATCTCTCCCCCAGTCGATGCTGGGAAAAAGCAGCACGCTGCCCACCACCCCACGTCTTCTCCCCCGGCACTTTGGGGAGGGTACACACATGCATTTTGGGATTGCATGAATGGGCTTTTGGGAGTGTTGGTCTAAACTCAATGTCGCCTAGCAAAAGGGGGACATGGGAGAAGCACAGACAGGGTGTCTTATGCAAGTACTGGGAATCTTTCAGACCCGCCTTTTATGCAGCATCACAGATCCAAGGGCCACACCCACTTTTTAAGAAAACATCATGAGGTGAAACTGCAAACCTAGATATCTCGGGTAATTTCTTCAATTTAAAAACAGTTTAGGACAGCGCCAAATTTAGCACGACACAATGGTGTAACAATTACCTTTGTCTGCTGTAGCAGTTTAAAGAAAAAACTAACCTAATTACAGCAAACAACCACCATTTGAGCTTCCGCCTTTTATGCAGGGCTATGGGCCCTGAGTGGCATGTCACACAATCCTGCTAAGGACACTAAACTAACCTACCCCCTTATCGCAAACCCTGCACTAGAGAGATACTCACCTACTCCTAGCCAAGCTCTATCCAACAGGAAGGCAGGAAACTGAAAAAAGTGTGGAAGTTGCACTTCCTCTGATGAGGCATACAGCCTCCTGGTCCATTATACTGAGCATATCTCCTACGTTTGGGTTGTGCAAGTAGGAAGTTTAAGGTCCTTGTGGGTCTGTAGTGTTTTCTTTCCAGGTCATATGGAGTCTAATGCCTCATTATGAACTTGTGGTAGATGTCACAAATGGCAAGACATAGAAGCAAATGACAAAAAGGCAATCCCAGATCAGCAGGATTTATAAACAATGCCAGTGGGGTGGATTGGTAAAGTCTGCACAAGATAACCCCTTAAAGGCAGCCTGCATTTACAGCATTTTAATTTTGTATGCAAATTACACAGAAAGACAAAATCCAAAAACAGTAGAAAAAAATCTTAGTGTTTACACATCCACAGATTAAGGAAGATAGATTTTGCCATTAAGGGGGGGGGGGGTGTCTAGATTTGGAAGCAGCTGCCCCTCTCACACAGCATCAAATATAACAGAGCGCGGCTGTCTGTGTACAATTGGCTGCAACAAAGCTCATGCCCTGGAGAGCGTCAGAGTGAAAAGATGCCGTTTTGCACATGCCTGCACAAAGCCTGCCAAGCAATGGGCCTAATTGACACCAAAAACATTAGCAGACAATACAGAGACCCGCTGAGATCACTCAAGAGTGGCAGAGAATGTCTCCACCAATAAAGAGAGAGATTTCCCCTAAGTGGAAGAGAATTAACCCATTGGATGTCCTTCGCTTAGCATGCTTATGTAAAAAAAAAAAAGAAAATATATTAATTTCACACTGCCAAGATGTTCCTTGTTAATAGCTTTGAACTTTGACAGCCACCCAAACTGAAGGCACTCTGACCATCTATTCAAGTCCATTTCTCATGTGGGGAGTTTGCAATTACAATGGAACAGCACCACCCACTGGGCGAACTAGTGTGTATGTGAGTGTGACCTGTATTGGGCTATGGCATGGCTCTGCCTACTTGATGAGGAATTTGAATAAACCAGTTATTACTGATCTATATAAGCACTGGCAATATGTTGTGGTTTTAGGAGCACTTTATCTTTTATTCTGGATTTTTAAACTTCAGACAAATTACATGTATGAATATTTTAGTCATTCACCGAAAATCAGTTTCTCTTGCTCTTGCATACTGGTGTCACGGGTTATTTCAGTGTTAAAGTGTGGTAGCTCCTCCCATGCATCATATATTACCCACTCTGCAGCATAGGTTCTAGTGTGTCTAGGGGACAAGCTAATGTCCAGCTAGCCCTGTCTTCTTGTGACGGCACTGGCCTGGGATGCCACATTTACACCCTTTTTAATCTACCCCTAATGTACTACTAGCCCACTCTAGCAGTGGAACTGATCTGGAGGTCAAATGCCTTTCTATTCTAGTCTACCTCTGATGTCCGACTACCCCAACCTTCTAGCCGTGGAACTCACCTTAAAGGCAAATGGCACACAAAGCACCATTTCAGACCATCTGTATGTCTGACTTTCCCCATCTTTTAGCAGTGGCACTAACTTGGAGGGCAAATGCCCTTTTACCCAATTTCAGCCCCTCCGGATATCCAACTAGCCCAATCTTCTAGAAGTGCCACTGACCTGGGGGGCAAATGCCATTCTACTGCAAAACGTCCAGCAGTGGCACTAGTTTTAATGCAAATGCCATAATACCCCATTCAAATCTCCCCACATGCGTGACTAGCCCAATAGCCAATGTGACACTGACCTGGAAGACAAATGCTCTAACCCAAAGATCCCAAACCTGTAGCTCGGGAAACACAAGTAGCTCAGACATCACATGCTATGTGGCTCACAGGCTGTCTGAGGTTGACAGGCAGGTGGCTTAGCTGCACCTGGTTTCCCACCTTCAAAAGGACAGAAGCTCAGACATTCAGCATAATTTAATGAAAAGCCCAAACCCCTAAACTATTCCCCAGCATCTAAAATTAATATATTTTATGTTTTTAGTCACTCACTTTTTATTTTTTCCCTCACTGGGCTGCAACTCTGTTCAGCACTCTAGGATACGGGCACCGCCATTCTGCCTCAGAAGCATCACAAACCAGAGGAGAGGGGGCAAAAGTGCAGGGAGCCGGGTTATAGCTGTGCTTTGCACAGATAGCACAGAGCTGGAGTCGGGAAAAGGACAGCAATCCCAGAATGCAGACACTTCCTGTTTGCAGACAGCACAAGTCTCCATGGGCCGCCACATTGGATGTCTAAAGGCCCAGAAAATGCAGTAGATGCAGGTAGGATGATTTCAAATGTGGGCAATCTGTATGTACAGGGTGCGGGAAACACATAAGATAGGCTCTAATTCAGAGTGAAGGTCCGGTTTAAGAAATCAGCACACTTTCCAATTCTGACATTTAATGCGGAGATTCACTTGGGGAAAGGTTTCGTTAGATGTGGGTCTTGAGGCCAGAAAGGTTGAAGACCTCTGCTCTACCCCATTCTACTCTACTCCAAATGCCTTTTTGCAGGGACACTTGCCTAGGATGCCAATGCTCCCCCAACAACTATTCCAACACTTCCCTGATCTGCATCCAGCTATGAATGTCAATGGAAAGACTGCATTTACTATAAATGCTGCTTTGAAACAATTTTGATGGAAATGTCATTCCATTCTAGCGAGCGTGAGGTTGTCTGGCTCATCCTCTTGTACATTGACTCTACACGCCTCCAGCTCCTATTCCTTTTTAACGATGTGGCTGGCAGACCTTGGGCTGCTTTGCCCCCATTGTGATGCTCTCAATTCTGCGTCTCTCTCCACGCCAAGCGATCTGGCAGGCAGAGCTCTAGCAACAGAAGCCAAGTCACATTCCAGTTCCTGGCAGTTGGTTCTGCTGGAAACGTTTCATATTTCATCTCTCCAGCATCTTCTCACACCATGAGGCCGACTCGCTCTTGTCACAGTAACAGCCAAGCAAGCCCAAGCAATCTGCCGTGTATGTCTCTGGAGGGTAGTAGCTCTCCGTGAGAGACTGCACCATGAACTACCCAAACTATTTGCCACTTCATGTACAGTAGCATGCTGTGTGGGTGCATCCAGAGACAATACTGGAACCTTCAAGTGGAACTTTGCTTACATGGAGTTCTCAAAACACTTTATACCAGGTTCACAGGGGCACTAATCTGCCATCTCACACGTCTGTTCACTGGCACCAGATCTGCACTCCGCCAGCACGCCATACCATGCAATTCCTGATTATGGACCGACATGTGTAATGTGCATGGTAGGTTAATTGCCATATAAATTTTTTTTTTTTTTTAATGGGTCAGTAGTTGGGTGCACATGTGTGCTATTTCTGTAGCATAAAGTGTTAGTCATTCACAATCTCTGCAGCACTGGTGGTAGCCACTTGCAGTCAGGCAAAAGCCAGGCCCCGGGTGAACAACATTCTCACTGGGGCTTAGTATGGGACAATAAAGTTGAACCATGCTTAATCTGGGCCTTCTCGTGTTGCATCAGCCCTTTACCACCTGCAATAGTTTCAGATCCAAACCAATCCCTTTGAAGCACCCCTAAAGTGTCAAAATAAAAAAAATTAGATCCGCCTGACCCCCTAGGATTAGGAAGCCTAAAAAAAAATACCCATTTTAAAAGTGAGTAATCACAAAATGGTATTATAAGTATGTCACACACCCCGCTTCCACTATTCATGACATATGGGTTATGGTCCAGTAGAGGGCGAACTTCTGCAGAGATGAAAGCAAAAAAGAAGCCCCTCCCGGTCCATAAATACCTGGGACCTCCCACACATTCCCCAGTATATGACAGCAGTAAGGGGACCAGGAAGAGCTAATAAAACATTCTTAACCATAAAAAAGGTTCACCATATAAAGGATCCAGAATACAAAGAAGGGCGGGATGAAGCGGGGTGTGTGACATACTTACAATACCCATTTTAAAGGTGAGTAATCACAAAATGGTATTATTCCAAGTATGTCACACACCCCGCTTCCACTATTCATGACATATGGGACATCCAATAGCAGTGTCCGTCATGGGTGGGGATCCAAATACAGCAAAAAATGCACCAGTTTAAACCACTGAAGCTTGCAGAACCTTGCGGCCAAAAACAGCATCCGCTGAGGCCCGCACATCAACCTTATAAAAAAGTATGAACAGAAGACCAAGTAGCAGCCTTACAAACTTGTTCAACAGAAGCCTGGTGCTGAAAGGCCCAGGAAGCCCCAACAGCACGAGTAGAATGAGCAGTGATCTTAAAAGGAGGAACCCTCCCCTTAGCGGAATAGGCCCCAACAATGGCCTGACGTATCCATTTATTAATGGTAGACTTGGAGGGCGCCAAACCTTTTCTGGGCCCAGAAGGCACCACGAACAAGGCGTTCGTCTTACGAAAAGGAGAAGTAGCAACCAAATAGTACTTCACACAACGAACCACATCCAAAGAGTGCAAAACCCTCTCCTTGTCATTGCTAGGCTTAGGACACAAGGAAGGGAGAACTACATCCTGATTAAGATGGAAAGCAGAAACCACCTTAGGAAGGAAATCTGGTTTAAAACGAAAAACCACCTTGTCCTGGTGTCTCTCAAAGTAAGGGGCCTGAATAGATAGCCAACTCAGAGCCGAAAAGAGGTAATAGCCACCAAAAAGGCAACCTTTTGAGTGAGCACAGAAAGAGCCACATCCTGCATCGGCTCAAAGGGAGGCCCCTGGAGGGCCGACAGAACCAAATTTAGGTCCCAAACGGGAACCAAAGGCTTTCTAGGGGGCCGAACATGAGTGATCCCTTGGAAAAAAAAGTCTTGACCAGATGATGCAAAGCAAAAGACCTTTGAAAAAAGACAGCCAGGGCAGAAACCGGACCCTTCAAAGTACTGAGCTGGAACCCCAGATCCAGACCATGCTGAAGAAACTCCAAAATCCTAGGAATCGAAAACACCCTGCAAGGTAAGGCCCTAGCCTCACACCAGTCAATATAGGACCACCAAGTCCTATAGTAAATGGTAGAGGAAGACCTCTTCCTAGCTCTAATCAAGGTTTGAATAACCGCCTCAGACAAACCTTCCTCCCTCAGGATGAAGGTTTCAGCAGCCACGCCGTCAAAGCAAGCGTAAATTGGGGTAACGTAGTTGACCCTGAGAGATCGGATCTGGAGACAGGGGCAGCCTGTACTGATCTACCGCCAATCTTACGACGTCTGCGAACCAAACCTGTCTTGGCCACCTTGGGGCAACCAGAATTGCTGGGGCCCCCTCTAGGGCTTGCGCATTACCTTGCCCACCATGGAGAAGGGGGAAACAGGTACAGAAACCCCAGATCCCTCCAGGCAAGGGACAAGGCATCCACTGCCAGGGCCAGAGGATCCTGAGACAGAGATACAAAGGTTGGGAGCTTGTGATTGTGCCGAGAGGCCAAGAGATCCACCTCCGGAGTCCCCCACTTGCGACACAGGGCCCGAAACACCTTGTGGTTGAGAGACCATTCCCCTCGGCGAGAGAATCCCCTGCTCAGGGAGTCCGCCTCCGTGTTCTCCACTCCCAGAATGTACACTGCCGAGATGCAAGGAACATTGCTCTCCGCCCATGTCAGAATCAGAGAGACCCTCCTTGGTGATTGATGTAAGCTACCGCAGTACGATTGTCTAATCGAACTTGAACCGGTAAACCCTATAGGTGAAGTGTCAGACGCAACAGAACCAAGCGGATAGCTCTGAGCTCCAAGACATTGATGGGGTTGTGAGCCTCCTAAAGACCCCACAACCCCTGTAACTGATGATCTTTCCAGAAACCTCCCCAGCCCGACAGGCTGGCATCCATGGTAACCGTCTCCCAACGAGGGGCCAGGAACGATCTGCCCCTCATCAGATTGCTTGATTCCAGCCACCACTGAAGGGACTGCCGAACCCTGGGAGACATCAGAAATTACTGATCCAAGGACTGTGGACATCTGTCCCATTTCAGCAATAGATTGAGTTGTAGCGACCTCATGTGGAATTGAGCAAAGGGGACTGCCTCGAAGGAGGCCACCATCAAACCCACCAGAGTCATCCCTAGCTGAATGGAAGGGCGAGGGTTGGTCAGGAGAACACGTATCAGATCCTGAACCCTCTGCACCTTTGGCTGGGGTAGGAACACTCTGGCCTGAATGGTATCCAGATTCATGCCCAGAAAGGAGATCTCCCTTGATGGGGAGAGAGAAGACTTGGGGTGGTTGATCACCCATCCAAACCTTTCCAGCGTCGCCACCACCGTCCTGGTGTCCAACTCCGCCTGGTAGAGGGAAGAAGCTGTAATGAGTAGGTCGTCCAAATACGGCACAATGCGAATGCCCTGGGCTCTGAGCAGGGCCATTATGCCCGCCAGAACCTTGGTAAACACTCTCGGTGCCGAGGTCAGCCTGAACGGGAGGGCCACAAACTGAAAATGCTGATCTCCCACCACGAACCTGAGAAATCTCAGGTGTGCTGGGAAAATTGGTACATGAAGATAAGCATCCTTGATGTCCATGGACGTCATGAAATCCTCCTGACGAAGGGAACCGATGGCTGAACTCCATGCAGAACTTCTTGGTTCTGATGAACCTGTTGAGAAGCTTCAAATCTAGGATGGGTCTTATGGAGCCATCCATTTTGGGAACCTTGAAGAGGTTGGAATAATAGCCCCGGCCTCTCTCTGAAAGAGGCACCGGGCATATGACCGCCATGTCCAGAAGATTCTTTACAGTCAACAGGAGCCCCTGCGCCGCCCGAGGATCCAATGGCACCCGAGACCTTAGGAATCTGGGAGGAGGCCGGGACTTGAACTCCAGTTTGTACCCAGACGAGACCACTTCCAATATCCATTTGTCTGTGACCTCCTGGGCCCAGACCTGGAAGAAGAGCCGCAGCCGTCCCCCCACCAGCAAGGGTGAGGGCGCCTCCTCATTGTTGAGCTGGCTTGGGCCTGGAACCCCAGGTAGAGGCCATACGGGCATGTCCTCTACCTCTGTTCCAGGAATCACCTCTAAAGCCAGAGTAGGCAAGACCTCTGCCCCCTCTGGCACCGCGAAAGGAAGGATTAAAGGAGCTTGCCCCCCGAAAGGAGCGATGCAGCTTCTTACGCTGAGGTAGCCTCCCACCCTTCGCCACAGAATCCAATTTGTCTCCAAACAGCCGCGTTCCCAAAAAGGGCAAGGCTGTAAGTGACTTCTTGGCTGCAATGTCCACCGCCCACTTGCGCAGCCAGACCGATCGGTGCATGGCCACCAACAGGGCCGAAGTTCTACTACAAATGGTAATAGTGTCATCCATAGTCGACAAAACAAAATTCATGAACAATTCACACCTCTTAAGGGTTATGAATTCAACACTGTCCGGGATGAGCTGGGACCCATTTAACATGTCCCTGATCTCTGACCTGGTGGCCACAGCCACGAGTGCCGATGCACAGACAGGTCGCAAGGCAGAACCCACACTGGCAAAGGCATGACATGCCATCTGATCAATGCGCTTGTCCTCGCCATCCTTAAGGGAAGTGGCGTCAGGAGTATGTACAACGGAGGTGTTGGGCCATCCTAAAATGGGTGCGTCAAGGGGAAGACCAGCGCTTCACCGCGTCCACCAGAAAGGGATACTTCCTATCCCATCCCTGAGGAATACCGTGAAGGCGACTCGGCTTCTCCCATTCTCTAAGAATCATGCTGTCAAAATGATTCTGATTTGGAAACTCCAAGCGGGGCTTAGAGAACCCAAAGAATTCCCCCTTCTTCGGAGGGGCCTCCGTTGGTGGGGAAATATCCAGAACCTCTAACAGATGGGTCAGGACCTTGGGGGTATCCACAGCATCCCCCGGCGCCTGTCCGGCATCAGAATCAAAGAACTGCAATTCCTCAGTCTCAGATTCCTCAAACAATTCCCCCTCCTCAAGCGTGGAATAATCCGTCCAGTCAGGGGAGTCATAATCTTCAAAATCAATTACCGGCGTAGACGGTGACAGATGCCTTTTCTTAGCAGTGGCCTTTCTGCCCACTGAGCTAGAAATAATTTTCTCGAGGTTGGCTAGCCTGGCACATACATCTGAGTGCGACTCCCCACTAACGACCGTGTCACTTGGGGTACGGATGATGCGGGGTGGGGTAGGAGAGGCGGGCGGCACTGACCCAGACGCCTGGGGTCCCGACTGCCGCGTTATGGCCTGTTGCGCACATGGTATGCAAATAAGTACATTCTCCCCCATAAGGGGTACCCCACAACCCACACATAGCCGGGATTGTCCCGAAGGGAGCCCAAGCCCGGTATCCTGTGGAGCCTCCATATGGTGATTTTAAGGTAGTCGCAATGACCCGAGGGAATTACGCTGGTAAGCAACCCGGGATGCCCCTTTAAGTCTCAAGTGGGAGGATTTATAATTGCCCCAAATTTTTGCTAGGGACTCTAGGACCGGGAGAACCCCCTTTTAAGCAATTGGTACAGGGATTCCTCCTGAAAGACACAAGGGATGTCCATAAGCACATGCACACACACAACTGCATAACAACAACATGTAAAAGGAACATAAAAAGCAGAGAGGCCAGCGCTGCCCCAAGCGCGACTGGGGCATTAAGCCTAGTAAGAACGGGGGGAAGCCCGGTAGGGCACTCACATACACAGAAAATGGCGTCCAGCTAATCCGCAGCTCCTGAGAGAGAGAGAGGGAGAAGAAGGGGCGGGCCAGCGTGGATCGCGCGCCGCACCTGGCCCCACCCCTTCCCTTCAAGTCCAGCAATGCGGTTCCCAGCCAGAAGATGGGCCCGCAATGGCGCCAAACAGAAGGGGGCTGGCCATGGCAACGCGAGCGCACGGCCCCGCCCCCTTACAGACTCAGCCTGAGGGGGAGAAGCTCCCCAGACTGCATGCAGAGCGCAAGGCGGCAACGTGATAAGCACACACACACACGTCTAGTGAAAAAAATAGCAGAACAAAGTCATCCCCTCCCCCCCCCCCCCCGGAGGGTTAGTGGAGGGGACCCGGAAGGGGCATCCCAAACCAGGATCACCAACCCGGATACCGCCTACCCCCTTGTGTGGGGTCTCACGGAGGGAGCATGGCTCCCTAGGCACCTATTAAGCCGATTCCGACCCTCACCTGGACCTGCAGCCGAGGCTGGGAGGCTAGTAAAGGGCTTAAAATATAAAGGTCCGGGCAGAAATAGGGCAAAAAATGGCCGGGTGCAAGCCCAGCTTACCTGCAAGGAAGAGCAGCATACATCTTCTGACTTGCTCGCCGTCCTGCAGAGAAGGTACTGGGGAATGTGTGGGAGGTCCCAGGTATTTATGGACCGAGAGGGGCTTCTTTTTTGCTTTCATCTCTGCAGAAGTTCGCCCTCTACTGGACCATAACCCATATGTCATGAATAGTGGAAGCGGGGTGTGTGACATACTTGGAATAAGAGTTAAATTACACACCTAGTCTACACTACCACACCACCATTTTAACACATATCACCAGCAAAGGGGCTTTGTCTGGTGGACATGCATGGATTCCCAGAGAAGAGTTGAAAAACACAAATAAGTAAAACATGCACGCAAGAGTACTTTTACTTGAAAATTTCAGCTCTGCAGACAAAGTGCAAACCTTGTAACCAAAACAGCCCTTACATCTGAAATACCCCCCCACCAACCTATGTTGTCTGAAAGTACACACGTTAAGCTTTCTAGGCATACCCAGCTTGTTGTAGTGGGGTCATCTCATCAATATGCAAACAAGAAAAAAAACAAGCTAAACCTGAAAGAGCAAGGTCCCCCAAGCAGAACAATACCATGCATAGATAATTTTTTATTTTTTATTTGAATACCTCTCCATCCATCCCCAAGCACTGCGCCCCATGCCGAACTTGTGAATGGCCGGCGCGGCCACGCTCCCTGTTAAAGGGTAGCAGGGGATGCGGCCGCCAGTGCACTCGCATTAGACGAGCTCCTGGACGAAGGGGCTCGAGCGGATCCGAGCGTGCTGATTTGACAAACAACCGCACATGTGTAGTAGGACCGGGAAGAGGTGATTTTGTTCGGGCGAGCTGGGGGGTTTCACACAGCGGGCCACCACCGATCGAGGTGCCACGGGGGCAATGACCAAAGCCCAGGATAGTCAAAATCCTGGATTTTGGTCTACTTTAAAGCAAAACAAAACCCAGGGCCTTCCTGCTGTGAGGAACCCCCAGTTCGCTAGTATTCACTCACCTTTCCAACGGCACATGCATGGGCTCTCTTCCAATCAGAGCACTTTGCTGTATTACATAGGCACAGCAAACTGCTCAGATTGTTTACAATGGAGTGGCAGCATCCCCCTGCCTCTACGCCTGTGCACGCTCCCGCCCCAGCCATTTAGATTTAGGCTGGGATGGGAGCGAAAGCCCCGCTGGGGATTCTTTCGCTCCTCATTGAGGCCTCTTAAAGCCGTTTGCTGAATGACATACTAGAGGTATTGGACTGGGCAATATGGGGTGTTTCACAGCAGGGCATCCCTGCTGAGCCCCCGGGGCACAGAATGAAATCCGGGATAGTTACCCCTGTGGTTAGAAACTGTAGTAGAGCACAAATTAACCCAGTTATATATAGATCAATCCAAGACCTCAATCAAGCCTGGTTTTTCAGTTGCACCTGTGTAAAAATGGGTATCAGCAACCTAAAGAAGGTCCACATTAAATATAGAACATGCCCATTTTGAAGTGCATCTAATTTGTGTCCTCCAGAGTGTCTAATAAAGCACTGATTAGCTAAGATTGTAAAACAGGTGGATCAGTGGCCAGGAAGATAGAAATCACTGACATACATTGTACTCTGCTCCATGGACACCAAGCCACTGCTTTGCGGGAACTCAAGGGTATATTATTGAACTACTACTCCACTATTATTGAAAAAATTACATTTCATCTTCTGTCTTTACCATTGCTTTATCAGGCGGAAAACAAACAACTTACTTGACTTTTTGGATCCAGATACAGTAGTCAGTAATGTAGAGGTCATTGAGGATGTATGCAGGGTCATTTTCTTTAAAGATGGAGTGTATATCCAGCAAACATTTCAGAACAGCAGCCTTACCTGGAAATATAAGAGGACAAAAATACAATTCTGTGAAATACTCACCTGTAGAATTGGTATTATAAGTATACAGTACGTCCTGCTCCAGATGGGTTATCCTCCGCCAGATGGCGCTGCACTGCAGAGACATGTAAAACAGGCTCCTCCCGGTCCCTCAAATACCCGGGGACCTCCCACAAATCCCCAGCATTGAAAAGCAGTGAACAAGAAGCCGGGAGAATTTAACCACCCAAAAACTGGTAACTATAACAATGATAATCACCATACAGGGGATCCAGAATAATGAAAAAACCAGGGTGGGGTGGAGCAGGACGTACTGTATACTTATAATACCAATTCTACAGGTGAGTATTTCGCAGAATTGTATTATTCTTAGTATACAGTACGTCCTGCTCCAGATAGATTACTTACACTTGGGACATCCAATAGCAGTGTCCATAAAGCAGGGTGGGATCCCCAACAAAAAAGGTAACAGCAGACAGTTTAAACCACTGCCGCCTGCAAAACCTTGCGGCCCAAAACAGCATCAGCTGAGGCCCTAACATCAACCTTGTAAAACTTAGAAAAGGTATGAACAGAAGACCAAGAAGCGGCCATGCAAACTTGTTCAACAGAAGCCTGGTGCTGGAAGGCCCAAGAGGCACCAATAGCACGAGTAAAATGAGCAGTAAGGCGGAAGGGGGGGACTCTTCCCCTTAGCAGAATAGGCCTGACGCACAGCCTGGCGAATCCATTCGCTATTAGTAGACTTGGCAGGAGCCAAACCCCTCCTGGGCCCAAATGGACCACTAAAAGAGCATCAGTTTTCCTGAAGGACGCAGTGACTACCAGGTAATACTTCAGACACCTGACCACATCCAAAGAATGCAGAACCCTTTTCTAAGCGTTGCAAGGATTAGGGCACACTGAAGGAAGGACAATATCTTGATTTAAATGAAAAGCAGACACCACCTTAGGCAGAAAGTCTGGCTTAAAGCGGAACACCACCTTGTCCTGGTGTCTCTCATAGTATGGGGGCTGAATAGACAGAGCCGCCAACTCAGACACAGGCCTGACCGAAGTAATGGCCACCAGAAGACAACCTTGAGGGCAAGCATAGCCAGAGCAGCATCCTGTATAGGTTCAAAGTGAGCACCCTGCAAGGCAGACAAAACCAAGTTCAAATCCCAAACAGGGGCCATAGGTTTACATGGGGGACGCACATGAGTAACTCCCTGGAAAAAGGTCTTAACCAAAGAATACTGAGAAAAAGATTTCTGAAAGAAAAAACAGACAGGGCAGACACCTGACCCTACAGAGCACTGAGTTGGAGTCCCGACTCCAACCCATGCTGTAAGAACTCCAGAACCCTGGGAACTGACAACACCCGACAGGGAGGAGACCTAGATTCACACCAGTCAAAGTACGTCATACCCTGTGATAGATGGAAGAAGAGGCTTTCTTCCTAGCCTTCACCATGGTATCAACTACCGAGGCGGACAAGCCTTTCTCCATCAAGATGGAGGTTTCAGCAGCTAGGCCGCAAAGCCAGAGTTTGTAAATTGGGATGGCGTAAGGGGCCCTGAGTGAGCAGATCTGGCACCCCTGGCAGAACGTACTGGTCTACTATCATCAGCACCACGTCTGTGAACCACACTCTTCTTGGCCACCTGGGGGCCACCAGAATCGCTGGTACCCCTTCCAGAGCAATCTTGCGCAGAACCCTGCCCAGCGGGGGGAATGAAGGAAAGACATACAGGAGCCGAAATTCCTGCCATGACATGGACAGAGCATCCGTGGTCCAGGCCAGAGGATCCTGAGACAGGGAGACAAGGGCCGGGAGCTTGTAATTGTGACGCAAACAGATCCAGATACAGACCACTCTCCCTGACGAGAGGTCCCCCTGCTCAGAGAGTCTGCCAGTAGACTCTCTGCCCCCGGGGATGTACACAGGCGAAATGCATAGAACATTGGCCTCCGCCCATGTCAGAATCCGCGACACCTCCTGGAGGGCCCCCCTGCTCCGGGTCCCTGCCTGATGGCTGATGTATGCAACCGCCGTCCTGTTGTCTGAGCGCACCTGCACAGACAGACCCACAGGTGGTAGGTCAACTGACCCAGAACCAATCTGATCGCCCGTAGTTCCAAAATGTTGATAGGTAAGTGGGCCTCCTGAGGCCCCCACCTCCCCTGGCACAGCAGGGACTACCAGAATCCCCCCCCCCCCGACAGACTGGCATCCGTGGTGACCGTCTCCCAGGAGGGGGCCAGAAGGACCTGCCCCCCAGCAAGTTCCTGGAGTCCAGCCACCACAAAAGAGACCGCCTGACCAAGGGGGAGGGAGCACACAGACCTTGTCCAAGGACGTTGGGTCCTTGTCCCAAACTGACAGAAGGTGAAGATGTAGAGGCCTCAAATGGAACTGAGCAAAAGGCACCGCCTCGAAGCACGCCACCATCAGGCCCACCAACTGCATTCCCTGCCTGAGGGAGGGATGGAGACACGACAGCAGGAACCTCACCTGCGCAGTTAGAGCTTCCACCTTCTGTTGAGGAAGGAATATCCTTGACTGAACCGCATCCAGAATCATTCCCAGGAACGGGTTCACCGAGGAAGGGGACAGAGAAGACTTGGGGTGATTGATCACCCAGCCGAAGGACTCCAGGGTGGCCATCACCAGCTGAGTGTCCAACTCTGCCTGCTGTAGAGACCGAGAGGTGATGAGTATGTCGTCCAGGTAGGGCAGCACGCGGATGCCCCTTGACCTCATCAGAGACATCACCCCCGCCAGCACCTTGGTGAGCACTCTGGGAGTTGAAGAGAGGCCAAATGGCAAGGCCACAAATTGGCAATGTTGATCTTCCAACGCGAATTTGAGGAACCTTGGTGTCCTGAAAACACAGGGATGTGAAGGTAAGCGTCTTTGATGCCCACAGACGTCATGAAACCCCCGGGGCGCAAGGAGCTGATGGCCGAGCGCAGAGTTTCCATGCGAAAACGCCTGTTCTTGACAAATTTGTTGAAGATCTTTAAATCCAGAATGGGCCTGACTGACCCATCTTTTCTGGGAACTGTGAAGAGGTTGGAGTAGACCCCCTTGCCTCTGTCTCTTAAGGGAAATCTGCAAATGACCTCCAGACCCAGCAGGCCTTGCACGGCCTGCGCCAACACCTGAGCTGAGACAGGGTCCTGGAGGATCCGGGACCTGATGAATCTTGGGGGAGGCCGCACACATGGTGCCGCCTACCTTCACCCGACCAGCGCAGCCCAGGCGGGGAGGCACATCACACGAAGGACGGGTGGGAATAGTCCAACAGGGCCGCAGGCTAATAGCCCCGCTCACCTGCGAGAGAGTGATAATTTCATGTCTTCGCAGTAAGCACTGCAGAGAAATCTGGGGATTTGTGGGAGGTCCCCGGGTATTTGAGGGGCCAGGAGGAGCCTGTTTTACATGTCTCTGCAGTGCAGCGCCATCTGGCGGAGGATAACCCAAGTGTAAGTAATCTATCTGGAGCAGGACTTACTGTATACTAAGAATACAAACATTGTGCCTTCTCTAGGACATTGCTGAAATAACATTGCCTGTCCCTCATCTGTATTTGGGGATATAAAGCAGGCCTATCTCGCCAAATGGGATACAGAGGATCCTAACCCACCTACTCCCCCACTGCCAAAGAGACTAGATTTAGGCTATAATGATATTTTTCTTATAGAGCTTGGAATTGAGGGGGCCTAGAGACAGTTGCATACTGCAGTGCCATAGGGTTCCCATTGAAAGAGGTGCACACATGTCTTTGGTCGTTTTCGGTCTCCTGTCAGATAGCTCTCATGAAGATGAAAATCTCTCAAGTGCATGGCTCGCCGATGGTGTGAAGGGATAGGCTATGATAGGACCTTCCCTGGCACAAAGCGCAAAGGGAGGTGTTAGGTAAACTTGAAGCCACCAAGCACCCAGCTTAGCTTTTTTAATTGCATTTTCATTGGTTGATTCTACTAACCAGCTCAGCAATGTTTCTGCTCAGCTGGGGGGTCAAGGATGAAACTGGAAAACTTGCCTTTGTGGTATGTGGGGCTGGCAGGGCATAAGCCTGCTTTAAAGCAGAACAAAACCCACCTGGGTTGGCCCTGGAATCAAAAAGATGCCTTGTTGGAACCAGGAGGAGGGGAGTGAAAAGCAGCATTCTGGGGGGGTATCACACAGCAGGGCATCCCAATTCAGGATGCACTAATGGGAATGGAATAAGACCCGGTAAAGTCCAATTCCTGGGTTTTGTTCTGCATTTAAAGTGGACCAAAACCCACCCTGGACCTCCAGGTCACCCAAAACTCACCTTTGTTCCCGGTCCAATGGCACATGTGCGAGCAGCGTCCACATCCCCACTATTCTTTTAGCATTTGTGAATAGCGGCCGTGGGCACGCTCCTTCTTAAAGGGTAGCAGGGGATGCAGCCGCCAGCGTGCTCGCCTTAGACAAGCTCTAGGACGAAGGTGCGAGAGCGGATCAGAGCGCGCTAACTGGACAAGAGGCGCTGTAGGACTGCGGAAGGGTGAGTGAGATAAGGGGACCTGGGAGATTTCGCATAGCAGGGCATCCCTGATCGGGGTGCTCGAGGGGCAAAGACCAAAACCCAGGATAGTTAAGATCCTGGGTTTTGGTCCACTTTAAATGGATGCCATAAGTGGAGCATATATTGCTTCACTGCAGTTTGTGAAAGGAGGAGGAATGTAGCAAGCAGGTGATCATATTACTTTGCCCTTCCAAATTGGGCTTAGCAGAGGAGAGCAAGAAGAGTAAACCACTGGTTGGTCTGTAATCAGCGGGAGATAAAAATAACAAATATTGCCTGAACTCAACAAATCTCTTTTTGGCTTTCCACACCGTGCTAACATTTTCACACCCCTTCTCTTGGCAGCCAGCTCTATGGGCTACAATGTGATCCAGATTGCATTAAATAAAACACACATTTTTCCATCCAACACGAAGCGCACAGCCTCCCTGCAGCGCCACAAACAGATAAACGCTCGCAAATTCACAGGGTTTGTTGTGGTTGACGGCACTTCCCACCTAGGAAAATTCTCCGGACTGGAGCCATCTGCAGAGCAGACCGACGGAGGGGATGCTGAAACATTTACATGGAGACAGAAAAATTGATGGCAAATAAGCTCTAGTGGACAGTCTGCTCTACCAATTCCACTTACTGCTGGGTTATTCTGAGCCGAAACAATCTGCTGCTCCAAGTAAACAGAGAGCGAATGTTTTAGAACACGTACAGTAAATAGGCATTGGTGGGGTCTGATAAAACCCATATGCCTGGGCCCCTGAGCTCACTTACATATGATGGTGATGCAACATCCTTTAACTCTTTAAACGTCAAGTGCACAGATACCACGGTGTTGCTTCTCCTACCATTAACTGCTAAGCCCACAGAATCTACATGCATGGTGTTTAATTGGTGTGGGGGAAAAAAAACACTCACCTCCAGTTTGTTTCCCCAACACTTCCTACTTGTGGGCACGTGTTTTAGGCACAGCAGGAATGCGTGCCTGAGCATGTTACCAGGGGATTGCTAGTGCAAGGAGAGCATAGAACGAACCTGGGATTTTCACATTTGGATGCCCAGGGGAGAGGGGGTCAAATTTGCAGAATAAAGTAAAAATAGTGATATTAAAAAAAAATACAATTCTGTGAGTACTCACCTGTAGAATTGGTATTATAAGTATACAGCACGTCCTGTTCCAGAATATTCCTTACACTTGGGTTATACATCCACAAGATGGCTCTGGACTGCAGAAAAAACTTGTGGCCACTCCCGTCCCCTTAAATAGCCAGGAACCTCCACAAATTCCCAGTGTTGAAAAGCAGTTATACAAGAAGCTGGGAGAATAATAAACACAAAATGAACAATCACCATACAGAGGCAACCAAAAATAATGCTAAACAAGGGCGGGATGGAACAGGACGTGCTGTATACTTATAATACCAATTCTACAGATGAGTACTCACAGAATTGTATTATTCCAAGTATACAGCACGTCCTGTTCCAGAATATTCCTTACACATGGGACATCCAATAGCAGTGTCCGTAAGGTAGGGTGGGATCCCCAAAAGTAACAGCGGGCAGTTTAAACCACTGCCGCCTGCAGAACTTTGCGGCCAAAAGCAGCATCCGCTGAGGCCCTAACATCAACCTTGTAAAACTTAGAAAAGGTATGAACAGAAGACCAAGTAGCGGCCTAGCAAACTTGTTCAACAGAAGCTTGGTGCTGAAAAGCCCAAGAGGCACCAATGTAGAAGAGTAGAATGAGCAGTAAGGCGGAAGGGAGGCTCCTTCCCCTTAGCAGCATAGGCTTGCACCACCGCCTGACGGATCCACTTGCTGATATTCGATTTAGCCAGAGGCAAACCCTTCCTAGGTCCAGAAGGGAGAACAAAAAGAGCATCAGTCTTCCTGAAAGATTCAGTAGCTACCAAATAAAACTTCAAAGTCCCAGAGAATATAAGACCCTCTCCTTAGGGTTACTAGGATTAGGACACAGAGAAGGCAAGACAATAGGGTTGATTCTAAATGCAAAAGTTAATTGATTTCGGATCGGGAATCGGAAGTCTGGGTGGGTGTTTTTTCCTTTTTTTTTGGCCATTTCCGACTCGCGCGAACGTTCGAACGAATTCGTATATGCTCTTACGATCATCGGAAGTTTTACTAACAAAATCGGAAGTTTTACAACCAAATCGGAAATGTTCCCAACCAAATTGTAATTTTTCCGTTCGTTCCTAAAACTTCCGTTAATTGGATGTGTTTCCATGTGATTCAGAGAGCTGATTCCCACCCTAAAAATCAGTTTAATTGAAAATCCACTTCCGACACCTTTGAGGACTCGGATTTGCTATTGTAGAACATGTTTTGTGGCTATGTGGAGGAGTCTGCGCGCCTTCAGCTCCAATGAACTGCATGTATCAGCATGGCCGAGGCCATAAATTGTATAGCAATGCATACCTGAATCAATACATTTCATGTATGCCTTATAAAAGCATTTTAATGTGGACCTTAATTAGTCCTTTGCATGTAAACCTTTATTTTGCCACACATCCATATAATTGCGATTTATTTTTAAACTTATGTCCTTTGTTATTTTTTTTTTTGGATTGGTGTTGTACTTGAATCTTAATTTGTATTCGGATTTATTGTTGTAGTTGGCAACCTTTGCTTTGTGTAATTATTTTATCTTATCTTTGGTCAGATGCATCACACTTACTGAGGAGAGGAGAGTGGGATAAAGTGCAGGGTGCAGGTTACAGCTGTGTTTTGCTCAGAGACAGCAGAGCTGGGGGCCTTGAAAGGTCAGAAATCCCAGAATGCAGAGCAACACAGTCACAAGGCCCTTTCTGTTTGCAGGCTGCCTTATATTACCTGACCCGCCATCTTGGCTGTTTCAAGGCTCATAACATGCAGAAGATGCTGGGTGTTTTAAAAATTTGGAGAGCAATCTGTATGTCCAGGGTGTGGGTAACAACACAAAAAATTTAAAGTTGTACCATTTGAAACCAAAAATTTTAATTAAAAACCGCAAGTAAAAAATGCCAGTTCAAAATTAAAAAAAAAAAAAAAATGTACGATTTACTTTTAGAAATACATTCATTAATGGTTGGTTACCACAAAACGAATGAAATAAAGAAAAAGCAGAAATGAAGATTCGCCTGAGCGCACAGTGGTTTGGGTCAGTTTTAGGGGTGAGACATGGAAGATGTAAGAAAGTGCAAAGTGATTTAGCTAAGCATTGTAGAAGAAGTGAGTGAGCCAAATATGTAGGCAGCACTTTAATGAGTTAAGTTTGTAGTGTGCAGGCGCAAGATCATAAGGATTTTCGTCCGGACAAAAAAGGAAAAAGGGCAAAATCCAAAACCGACTTTGAAACCTGAGAAATGAAACGGAAAAGTCAGGATGGAAACGGACATTCAACTGATTCACTAACTGCCATACGAACGGACGGAAAACTTACACACGGTTTGAAATGCATTATAGAATCGCTCGAATGTTCATACGAAATCGGAAAATTTACACCAAAAAACACAGATCGGAAAAAATACAAACGTTTTTGGTGTTTCTCTGAATCGACCCCAATGTCCTGATTGAGGTGAAAAGCAGACACAACCTTAGGCAGAAAATCTGGCTTAAACTGAAACACCATCTTGTCCTGGTGTCTCTCAAAATAAGGAGGTTTGATGGAAAGCGCCGCCAACTCAGAAACACACCTAACAGAAGTGATAGCCACCAAAAATGCTACCTTAAGCGTCAATATAGACAAAGGGGCCTTACGCAGAGGCTCAAAAGGAGGACCCTGCAAATTCAAATCCCAGACTGGTAACATAGGCTTACGTGGAGGGCGCACATGAGTAACCCCCTGGAAGAAGGTCTTAACCAACCGATGGTTGGCAAAGGATCTTTGGAAGAAAACAGCCAAGGCTGAAACATGACCTTTGAGGGTACTAAGTTGAAGACCCAAGTCCAAACCATGTGGCAGGAATTCCAGGATCCTGGGAACAGAAAACACCCTACAGGGAAGGGACTTAGACTCACACCAGGCAATGAAAGCATGCCATACCCTATAGTAGATAAAGGATGAGGACTTCTTCCTAGCCCTAATCATGGTATCAGCTACAGAAGCAGGCAGCCCCTTCTCCATCAAGATGGAGGTTATAGCAGCCAGGCCGTTAAAGCGAGCGTTTGTAAATTGGGATGGCGTAGCTGCCCCTGAGTGAGCAGGTCTGGAACCTTGGGCAGGGCAAACTGATCTACTGCACGACGTTTGCGAACCACACCCTCCTTGGCCAACAGGGGCCACCAGAATGGCTGGCACCCCTTCCTGGGCTATCTTGCGCAGCACCCTGCCCAGCAGAGGAAACGGAGGGAATACATAGAGGAGTTGAAAACTCTTCCAAGACATTGCTAATGCATCCATGGCCAAAGGGTCCTGTGACAGAGAGACAAAGACTGGAAGCTTGTGATTGTGACGGGACGCAAACAGATCCACATCCGGCTGACCCCAGAGATGGTACAGGAAGCGAAACACCCTGCTGCTGAGGGACCATTCTCGCAGACGAACAGTCCCCCTGCTCAGAGAGTTTGCCTACAGATTCTCCACCCCCGGGATGTACACAGCTGAGATGCAGGGAACACTCTCCTCTGCCCAAGACAGTATCTGGGACACTTCCTTGAGGGCCCTCTTGCTCCGGGTCCCTCCCTGATGATTGATGTAGGCAACCGCCGTCTGGTTGTCCGAGCGGATCTGAACAGCCCGATCCCGAAGGTGTCGAGTCAATTGGGCAAGAACCAACCCTATCGCCCTCAGTTCCAGGATGTTGATAGGGGTAAGAGCCTCCTGAGGGCCCCACTGACCCTGAAATTTCAAAGACTTCCAGAAGCCCCCCCAGCCTGTCAGACTGGCATCCGTGGTGACAGTCTCCCAGCAAGGGGACAGAAAGGTCCTGCCCACCAAGAGGTTCCTTGAGTCCAGCCACCACGAGAGAGACCGCCTGGCCAGAGGGGACAGAACAAACACCTGATCCAGGGACCCAGGTTCCCGATCCCATACTGACAAAAGGTGTAGCTGAAGAGGTCTCATGTGAAATGGAGCATAGGGTACCGCCTCGAAGCAAGACACCATCAGTCCCACCAGCTGCATCCCCTGCCGGATGGAGGGATGAGGACAAGACAGCAGAAACTGGGCCTGAACTTGAAGACTCTCCACCTTCTGCTGAGGGAGAAAAACCTTGACCTGAAATGTAACCAGAGTCATGCCCAGAAAGGACCTCACCAGTGACGGGGACAGGGAAGACTTGGGATGGTTGATCACCCATCTGAAGGACTCTAGTGTGGACACCACCATCTGGGTATCCAGCTCGGCCTGATGGAAGGACTGAGACGTGATGAGAATGTCATCCAGATAAGGATGGATACGAATGCCCTGAGATCTCAGCAGAGCCATCACGCCCGCCAGCACCTTGGTGATTACCCTGGGAGCCGAGGTGATACCGAAAGGCAAGGCCATAAATTGGTAGTGCTGATCCTCCAGAGCAAAGTGAAATGACTGCTGGGCGCAGGGTTTCCATGCGAAAATGCTTGAATCTGACAAACTTGTTGAGGCGCTTTAAATCCAGGATGGGCCTGAGGGACCCGTTTTTTGGGGGGACTGTGAGGAGATTGGAATAGAAGCCTCTGCCCCTTTCCCAGAAAGGCACCGGGCAGAGGACCCCCAACTCCAGAATCTGATGAATCTTGGGGGCGGCCAGGCTGCAAACTCTATCTTGTAACCGGAGGAAACCACCTCCTGGTTCAACCTGTCTGCTACACATCGCCTCCAGACGTGAGCAAAGAGCCGAAGCTGTCCCCCCACCCGGATGGACGAGGGCGCCTCTTCATGCCTGAGGGGGCTTGGGGGAGGATTTGGGCCTGGGACCCCAGGAGAGGCCAGGGCGGACACGTCCCCTGCCCAAATAGTCTCCGCGTGCTCCAGCAAAGGAAACTCCTCGATCAGCCCTGGAAGCCCGAAAGGAGGGGAAAGAGGCACCAGACCCCTGAAAGGGCCGAGAAGGCCTCCTGTGTTGAGGTAACCTACAGCCCTAGCAAACAAGTCCAAGCGTTCACTAAACAGGCGCAACCCCTTAAAGGGGAACCCAGTGAGAGCCTTCTTAGCAGCATTATCAGTTACCCACTGACGCAGCCAGACAGAGCGGCGTATAGCCAAAAAAAAAGGGCAGATGTCGTTCCACACATTCTAATGACATCATCCATGGCAGAGAGGATATATGCAACAAATTCATAGCAAAGAAGGAGAGATCTATAGTCTTCACCTCCCGCATCATCAGATGCCCCATCTATGAGACACTTAAGCAGCCCTTTAATAGCAATAGCCGTTATGGCAGAGGCACAAACCGGGCGCAGCGCAGACCTCACACGGGCAAAAGCATGACAGGGCAGCTGGTCCATGCGCCGGTCCTCACCATCCCGCAGGGTAGTAGTGTCAGGAGAATGCATGACAGATGTATTTGACAACCCAAGAACGGGCACGTCCACCTCGGGAGGACAAGACCAACGTTTAATCACATCAGCAGGAAAGGGATACCTCTTATCAGCAGGAAAGGGATACCTCTTGTAACTCTTGGGCACCCCAGGTAGCTTACTAGGCCGTTCCCATTCCTTGAGCACTAGATTATTAAAGTGAGACTGCTCAGGGAACTCCAAGCGTGGCTTAACCATATCAAATAGCTCACCCTGCTGCTGCGGAGCCACTGCAGGAGGAGAAATACAAAGCACTTCGAATATGTGACTCAACAACCTGTCAGTATCATCTGAGGACCATGGGTCTTCCCCAAAGGGAGACCCGGTACCACCATAGATCTTAGGTTGTTCCTCAGAGGATTCTGAATCAGAAAACAATTCCCCCTCCTTGAGGGGGTAAGGGCCAGAAAGTGAGTAAGGTCCCTCCTCTACAGGAAAGAGGGAAGCAGCGGGAAATAAATGCCGCTTCTCAGCAGAAGCCTTACGCGGGGCTGACCCAGCAATATGTTTTTCTATGCTGGCCACCCGTGCAGCTAAATCAGATTGAGAGTCCCCGCTAGTGTGCCCCTCACTGGGGGTCAGATGTAAGCGTGGGGGGGGCAGGCGAAGCCAAAAGGGGTGCAGCATCGGGGCTCGCAACAGACAGCCCGGACTGCAGCGCAAGTGCCTGCTGGGCGCAGTTTACACATACCCTGACATCGTCACTCACAGGGGAAACCCCACACACAACACACAGCCGGGCTTGTCCCGAAGGAACCCCAGGCATATTATCCCCAGAAGCCTCCATATGGTGATTTGAGTGGCACAACAGGCCAGTATAGGGTTAAGGCTAGTAATAGCCACCCGGGACACCCCAAAAACCCGCTAGGGTGGTGGGAGATTACCAAAGGGAAGGTGGCCGGGAGAAATCACAGTGACGTTTATCCCGCCTGAAAGACATAAAAAGACATCCCCCTAAGCATTTACAAGCAACACCCCACAGGGACACTCACGGACCGCACTGGTAAAGGAGCAGCAGAAAACGCAGCACGAGCGAAGGAGGAAGAGAAGTAAAATGGCGCCCGCACAGACCTCGAGAGGCGGGCCGCGGAGATATGATGCCAAAAGCGTCATCCGCAGAGCCCGTCCCCCCCGAAGAGCGCAAAACGCATCCCACGTGATCTCGCCGTCCAATGACGGCGCAGCGGCAGCTAAGGCAATGTCGCCGCCGTCCGCGGAGCGCTGTACAAGCGGCCCAGCGGCGAGCGTACTAAGTAAAAACACTGCAACACAATAATAAAGTGAAGAAGGAGGGGGGGGGGGGAGGGGACCGGGGGGGGGATTGGGTAAGGAAGACCCAGAGTGCAGGAAGGGGCATCCCACAAGGCTCACCATAAGCCTATACCGTCTACCCATGTCAGTGAAGGGATTGCGGTAGGAGCAGCGCTCCTCAGCACCTGACCCTGGTGTGTCCTACCTTCACCCGAACCAGTCAGCCAAGGCTGGGAGGCAGTGGGTCCGGAAACGGGTGGGAATAGTACTGCAGGGCCGCAGGCTGATAAGCACCGCTCACCCGTGCAGTATAGAGAGCCATAATCTATCTTCGCAGTCCAGACTGCAGTTAAGAACTGGGAATTTGTGGGAGGTTCCTGGCTATTTAAGGGGCCGGGAGTGGCCACAAGTTTTTTCTGCAGTCCAGCGCCATCTTGTGGACATAACCCATGTGTAAGGAATATTCTGGAACCGGACGTGCTGTATACTTGGAATAAGTTAAATCGGTACAAGGAAGCTTTCTTAAAACAAAGTTTTTACTTGGCATATAATGACAAGACCAACAGGTTATACCCATTACTCTTAGAAATGAGTAGGCAGAGCTCTGTAAATATGAACGCTGTATCCAAACATTGCACACTGTGTGGCTTCATTCTAAATGCCTGGGGCATCTAGATTACACACTAAGAAAATAGGTTATAACCTGTTAATATGTGCCATATAACCACTTTCTGTACCCGTGATTGGGGGGGGGGGGGATCTTCTGCCTCTTTTAGACCAGTATTTTCAGCCTAACAAGGGTCTCTTCCTAAAGGGCCTTGTTACTCTTACCTGGAACCTACAATGTGCCCATTTGATGAAGCAGCAACTGTTAAACCATGCCTGTTGTTCCATCCATGATAGATTAAATGCAACAAATAAAGTATAAAGCGGGAAGAAAACAAAAGGCTTACCCAGTTTAAGCAGAGCAGTCAGATCCTGGATTGCCTTGGTCACTAGACAGAAGTTTCTGTAGAATGGGTAGCACAACACTCGCCTCCCAAAAGACACCAAGACATCTTTAACAGACTTGTAGTTCTGGTTGTCATTAAAGAAAGAAAGTTAATACGATATGGGTCTCAATCTTGCTACCAGAAAGCAGGTTGGATTTAATTCTATATTGGTGAGCCTACCCAAGCCTATTAACCTACTACCTACCTTCATATACTCAAGCCTAATGTTACTTACAGTGGACCAAAACCCAGGGTGACTATCCGATCGGAGATGCCCCGCAGTGTGAAACCACACAGGTCGGCTAAATAAACTCACCTCTGCCCGGTCCTACGGTGCATGCGTGGCTGCTCGTCGAATCAGTGCCCTCGGATCGACTTACATCAGCTTGTCTAAGGCGAGCGGCTCTGAGCTAGTTAACAGAGAGCGTGCCTGTGCCGGTCATTTACAAATGCTTGGCAAAGGCACTGGCAAGGATAGCAGGGATGCGGCCGCGGCTCACGCATGCACCATTGGACCAGAAAAGAAGCTAACTGTATGGGTGACTTGGGGGGGGGGGGGGGTTTACACAGCGGGGACATCCCGATTTTGGATGCCCCGGGGGGAGGGAATCGATCTGCCAGGAATCTTATGGATTCCCAGTCCAATCGCTGTGGGTTTTGGCCCACTTTAAATAAGCGTATCTATCTGAGCCTACTAATGGCTATGCCAACCTATACTTGCCTACACATTGTTTTGAATAGTTGTTGAATTGTACCGGTAATTGTACCAGTAAGAGGTAAAGGTCAGCTATGAAGGTGAGAGAAAATTGATTGACATGCTACAGTGGAGTAGCACACTACTCTGCTGATTTACAAAACTATAAATGTCCAACATTGGTAACCTCAATGGTCATGCTGGCTGCACCATGCCCCTCTAGCAGCTGTAGGATGCTCTGCACTCAGCATGGCTCCTGATACCTGTGACAATCTACCAGCACCTTACCGAGTTACTCTCAGTCCATCTAGCTGATAACCAGAGTAACCAGCTTGTATAACATGGACATTAGTTAATGTGGCGCTTTACAGAAGTACACTGAAGCATTCAAATCACTATTTCAAATTTGGTCATTAGTTTCTCAAACCATCATACCGAAGATGTAGATGACCTGGCATAGCGCAGATTTCCAGCTGAGCCTGATTGCTATTTCTGACAATGCAAACTGGGACACCATGAGAAATATTTGGGACCCATAAGTCAAAAAATACAATTCTGTGATTACTCACCTGTGGAATTGGTATTATATGTATACAGCACGTCCTGTTCCAGAAAATATTCCTTACACTTGGGTTATACATCCAGTAGATGGCGCTGGACTGCAGAGACAGAAAAGTGGCTCCTCCCGGCCCCATATATACCAGGGACCCCCCACAAATTCCCCAGTACTGAAAAGCAGTTAAAATGGAACCGGGAGAACTATAACCATTACCAAAAACTGATCAATCACCATACAGAGGTAACTAAGAAAAATGATAACAAGGGTGGGGTGGAACAGGACGTGCTGTATACATATAATACCAATTCTACAGGTGAGTAATCACAGAATTGTATTATTCTAAGTATACAGCACGTCCTGTTCCAGAAGATATTCCTTACACGTGGGACATCCAATAGCAGTGTCCGTAAGGTAGGGTGGGATCCCCAAAAGTAACAGCAGACAGTTTAAACCACTGCCGCCTGCAGAACCTTGCGGCCAAAAGCAGCATCAGCTGAGGCCCTAACATCAACCTTGTAAAACTTTGAAAAAGTATGAACAGAAGACCAAGTGGCGGCCTTGCAAACTTGTTCAACAGAAGCTTGGTGCTGAAAAGCCCAAGAGGCACCAATAGCACAAGTAGAATGAGCAGTAAGGCGGAAGGGAGGCTCCTTCCCCTTAGCAGAGTAGGCCTGTATCACAGCCCGACATATCCACTTGCTAATAGTGGACTTAGCTGGAGCCAGACCTTTCTTAGGTCCAGACGGAAGCACAAAAAGAGTATCAGTCTTCCTGAAGGATTCAGTAGCCACCAAATAGAACTTCAGAGTTCTGACGACATCCAAAGAATGCAAAACCCTCTCCTTAGGGTTACTAGGATTAGGACACAAAGAAGGCAAAACAATGCCCTGATTGAGTTGAAAGGCAGAAACAACCTTAGGCAGAAAATCTGGCTTAAAACGAAACACCACCTTGTCCTGGTGTCTCTCAAAAAAAGGAGGCTTGACGGAAAGCACCGCCAATTCAGAAACACGCCTAACAGAAGTGATAGCCACCAAAAAGACCACCTTAAGCGTAAGAATGGGCAAAGGGGCCCCTTGCCAGGGCTCAAAGGGAGACCCCTGCAGGGCAGATAAGACCAAGTTCAAGTCCCAGACTGGTAACATAGGCTTACATGGGGGACGCACATGAGTAACCCCCTGGAAAAAGGTCTTGACCAGGGGATGCTGAGCAAAGGATCTTTGGAAAAAAATGGCCAAGGCAGAAACATGACCTTTCAGAGTACTGAGCTGAAGATCCAGAACCAAACCATGTTGGAGAAACTCAAGACTCCTAGGAATAGAAAACACACGACAGGGAAGCGAGTTAGACTCCAGTCAATGTAAGTACGTCAAACCCTGTAGTAGATGGAAGAAGAGTACCTTTTACTAGCCCTGATCATGGTATTTACAACTGAGGCAGGCAGCCCTTTTTCCATCACGATGGAGGTTTCAACAGCCAGGCCGTCAAAGCCAGCGTTTGTAAATTGGGGTGGCGTAGGTGCCCCTGAGTGAGCAGATCTGGAACCCAGGGCAGGGCGTACTGATCTACTGCCAACTTAAATATATATGTCAACTATAAATTACAATAGCCCTCCAATAGGGAGTTAACACTAAATAGAGGGGATAGGACCGGGAGAAACCACAAGTTTGACCTGCCTCAAGCAAAAAGATCCCGTAAGCAATGTGCCATACAGAGAAATACAAAATAAATCAGCCCGCAGGGGCACTTACGGACCGCGATATGGAGACGCCAGACACACGCAGCAGAAAACTAAAATGGCGCCCGCATATACCTCGAGGGGCGGGCCCCGGAGATAGTGCTGCAGAACGCGTCAGCCGCAAGGCCCGCCCCCCCCGAAGAGCACGCCCACATGACAACGCCAGCCAATGATGGCGCAGCTGCGCCTGATGTGATGTTGCCGCCGACCGCGGAGCGGAGTACAAGCGTGCGGCGGCGGCGGCAAAAGAAACCAGTGCAACCAATTCAAAAACGGATCATAACATAATATATATATATATATATATATATATATATATATATATATATATATATATATATATACATGCACCCCCGCCCCCCCCCCCCCCCCGAGATCTACCAGGGAGAGCGAAAGGGAAACTAAGGCCAGCCTAAGGGAGCCAACTGCAGGGACAGGGGGCATAAGATGCGGGAGGAGCATCCCATAAGACTCACCATGGGCCTGTACCGCCTACCCTTTGGTGGGGGACTGCGGTTGGAGCAGCGCTCCTTAGCACCTAGCAGCAGTGCTGCATACCTTCACCCGAACCAGTGCAGCCTAAGCTGGGAGGCAATAAAAGGAAACGGGTGGGAATAGTCCTATAGGGCAGCAGGCTAATAGCCCCGCTCACCTGCGAGTAGAAGAGCCATCTTCTAGGCATCGCAGCCCAGACTGCAGAGAAGAACTAGGGATTTTGTGGGAGGTCCCTGGTATATATGGGGCCGGGAGGAGCCACTTTTCTGTCTCTGCAGTCCAGCGCCATCTACTGAATGTATAACCCAAGTGTAAGGAATATCTTCTGGAACAGGACGTGCTGTATACTTAGAATATATCAGAGCACCCTAAATACACCCCTATTTAATGCAGGGCTCACTGATGGCATGTGGGTGGTGGTTTGGGTTAGCTTAGGGTTGGTATCCAAAGCCCTAGCAGATTTAAAGCCTCCCTTGAAACTCTGTGCTAGGTCCTGCTACACGTGGACTGACCTAACATAGAGCCGTGAATTATGGCTCTCTGAAGCGTCAGATGATGCTTCCGATTGACGATTTCTCCGTACGGGATGTTCAGCCTTGTGGTTTGGTATTTATCTATTGATATTCTTACAGATCCTTGCCATACATTTATTCATGTTGCTTGTGTGTATTTCTATTTTCACATTGCTTTAGACAATAGCCTTTAAGTATTGCGATACAGTTTTTTCAGATTTTCTGATAGATTTATATAAATATTATGGTACGTTTGTTGCACTTGCAAGGCTTGATCAGAAACACATTGTAATCTACCTAGTTATTTTACGATATTAGCCAATTTTTGGTCTTGAGCATTAGGCACAAATATAGTAAAGTATCAATTCATTCACTTGCAGATTTGTGCTGCTTTGCAGGAAATGTTATGGTTTAGTCAGTGTTTAAATATTTTGTTTTCTATTTGATTAAAGGTACTTTTCAATATAACATGTCCTTATATTTTTAAATACATTTTACAATTGGGGTCAGCTTGCTGGGGGGTTAATTTCTTTTACCTGCCTAGGGAGATACTCTCATTTTCCTAGCAGTCACTGCATGGATGATGAGCATGTAGGGTAACAAGGAACTCAAAAGGATCTGATCATCTGTAAAAAATCAGACCCCAGAGCAGAGAGGTTGAATTGATACATGGCTAACTATCACTAGTAAAATTGGGTAAGAGTTTAGACCATATCAGCACGTGCAATACCCCTCTTACACACACGGCCAATCTGGTTAAATAAAATCATTAAGCTCTCTCAAACCAATTTATTTTCCTTGATGCCAAACACATCCAAGCGTAACCACATGCAGTATTTATAGAAGATGAGCAGAGTGCTGCCCTTTAAAGGAGGATTTATGAGACTGATTCCGAAATCTTCAGAGCTATTATGGGGCGGGGGTGACCATCACTGCGGGCAGACGGAGGTGTGCGATACTGTAGAGGCAATTAGACATCCCAGGGATAGATCCTGCACATGAAGCTACTTACAGCAGATTAAAAATTAAACCCTGTGGGCAGTGCCGAGGCTCCAAGCTTGTTATATGAATATTTCACATGTGTTGTACTAAACAGAATGAGGCTCTGGTGGAGAGTGTGTGCAGTTAACTCTGTGTTGGATGGGTGGGGGGCAGTGGCCTTTTTTTAATTCGATGCCTTAAAAAGAAAAATCTAAGTAGCAAATCATGTTGGAGGCAGCATTCAAAACAACAAGAAATTTGAACAAACACTATAATTCACCCCATCAGCATAAGTGTGCCCTAACTTATTTGTACACACTGTGCCTCCCTTAATGCAAGCACTGTGGTGGCAGCCCCACAGCATTCACAGTTTTCCAGGGTGCCAGTGGCAGCAGGTCCAGTACAGAAGGAGGAGGCAGCAGTGGAGGCAGGTCCAGTACAGAAGGAGGAGGTAGCAGTGGAGGCAGCAGCACCCTACTGAGTAATAATGTGGGCACACGAATGCCTGAGAAAGACTGAGGGAGCAGCGAGGATGTATGACCCAGAAGAGACCCGTGACGGTACCGAAGACCGAGAGCAACAGACAGAGGAGACTGACGGTATCTGGCCCTTAAATTGACCAGGTAATGCACAATACAAGAGTTGCCTATAGACTTTTACAGGCTGCTAAATATAGCCTTCCATTTGGGATGCCTCGCACAAGAGGAACACCACCCAGGAGGGTGCAAATCCCAGGTCTTTAAAGAGACTTTCTCCTCTTGGTGCATTACACTGGCAGCATGCTCCACTCTAAAGCATGATGCCCCACTGGGCAGCGCCGGGCACCAGACACTGGATACCAGGATGGGAAGACTCGCCTCATCGGCATTCCAGCACTCATGGGACTACCACCAGCCAATCAGAAAGGACTGTCTGTCCTCAGCAGCACATGCCATTGATGGAGCGCAAAAGTGGAGAGTATCTCTGTGCTGTCAACAGGCTTGCTGGGTGGAATTTGGGATCATCTTTGCTGCCAGTGTAAGGTTTTGTAAAGAGCAGTTAAAGTATAGCTAACTTTACTTTAATCCTTCTTATAGTCCTGGAGTTTGTATATTTCTCCTGTGTCTGGGTGGGCTTCCTGTGGGTGGTTCCGTTTCCTCCCACAACCAAAGCTGTTCATAGTGTGCAAGCATCCTAGAACCATTTGATGGTAAGCTCTGCTGAGGGACAGGAACCATCGTGAATGCTTTGATGTAGGATCTATGTATATATAATCAGAACCAGTAACTCTTCTGGTCTGTATGGAGCAGCAGAGGGCCTGTAAGAATGCCATCGCCACTGTAACATGAGCACCTTTGTCCTGCCATGACCCATCAGTGCAGTCCATCTTAATTTAACACTGCAGCTGCTTTCCAGCAAAACAGATGGGAGCTGCAAGTCATTATCGTTTTTATTTCACTGATGTAAACCGCAAAAAATAATAAAAAGCGAGGTTGACCTCAAATAAAGCTGAACTCAAGGTGGGGAATGTTCAATGGGTTTTTGAGAAAGGAAATCAACTCCATTGGGGGAACTCCCCAAAAGAATAAAGCATCCATAGAAGGAATTTGCCAGATACAGCCATTCCCAGAGGTATCAAGTAATAGCAACCCTCCTCCTTCTGTAAAGGGAGCGACTCACAGAGATGATCGGAGAGGATGGGAGATAAATCTCAGATAACCACACACTTTGGAGCCCAGTTCTCAGCATCACTGAAAAAAATAAAAAAAAGAATAGATAACTCTAAAAGAGGGGGCTGGAGATAACTCTCGGAGGCTACAAAATAATACTGCTACACAGCCTAGTACTCAGTTGGCATTTGTTTTTTTACTAAAAATAACTGCCCCGCTATTATGGCCTGTCCCCTGATCCAACCTGCAATGCAATAAAAGCGTATTGCTAGCTTGTAGTTCTAATGTGTGAAGATGCTTTCACCCATCATGCAATGCTTTGGGCGTTAAAGTGGTTCATGCCACAATCATTTAATAAAACCAGATCTATTTCTGTTTAAATAGGTAGGGATTTATATTTTAGCAATACAGAGATGCCACAGGTCACAGGTTTGGGTCCCCCTTTTAAGAGAAGGTCCCTGTAGAAAAAGGCAAGCATATCTAATGTGATGTTAAAAGGCAAAACCCATCCTGGGAAAAACCTAGACAGGAATAGTGTAGGTCCTCTAAAGGTTCCTGCCCAGGCATTAAAACAAGAGTCTCTAAACTATATGGAAGAACCAGGGATTCCATTTCAGTCCATCATGCTAGCTAACGGCCATAACACTCCTAATCCATTTATTGCACAGGGCATGCCAGAAATGCCTCACTGTATATTGGGGAGTGGGGGGTATAGAGGATGCTGCACCGGGAGGCAGATTTGCAAATGCCTGTACTGGATAAAGAAGCTGGACTGGCACACCGGGCCTGCGGGTGACAAAATGTAAGTACCGGTATATGCTTTCTTGTTTTCAGCCTGAATATTTCCTTTAAATGACTATTGTCCAAAACCAATTCCTCTCCTTGGCTCTGTCGGGGGTCTGCAGTTGCTATGACTAAGCCAAGCATCTTTGGCTATGGCCAGCCCTCCATAAACTCGAGATCAGATAATGATCATTCTTGGATGACTCTAACCAGCATTGTATTTTCACGGCAGACAAGCAGAAAATGATTATTTAATGGTCCTACCCACAATTCCTAGGTGCGATGCCCTGGATCATTTGGATTTTTATTCTTTTAACAGCATGCTCTCAGGCTTGCTGTTCCAAATGCTCTGACTGATCTGAGATGTTAAGAAAACTACAACTCTTTTATTTTTCAGGTAACAAGCGTCAGAAAGCTCATGTGAGACTCGCACAGGTTTCTCAGTGAAGATGTGCATCGGGGGGATTCCTCTTGTACAATTTCAAAGCACGATCAGGTCTTACGCATGCTGTGCAGACATTGCTCCTGGCTCTGATATGATCAAACTTTCAAAATCCACTAAAGAAATGGCAGCATGCCAGCAACAGAGGGATGGCAGTACAGCTGCAACAATGGCTTCAAAGGAAAAGGAACAGGAAAATTGTGATTTGTGACTTAAAGGCTGGTCAGAAGAAAAAAACCTTAAACCGGACCTCCAGCATGATTTCATGAAAAGCCCAAATCCTAAAAAAATGATTTCCCAGCATCTGAAATGAATATATTTTAAGTTTTTAGTCACTTTTTATTCTTTCCTCCACCAGGGCTGCAACTCTGTTCAGGCTCACATTGTCTAGTCTTACTGGTGCTTCTCGAGCTGTGGGCTGCGCCAAACCCCTTCACCCCATGTATCCAGCTGTGGTCTGTACAAGAGCCCTTTACCTGACTTGTACCTGTACCCAATTTTGGTCTGCGCTACAGACCTTTGGCTGATGCATACCTGGGCCAAACTGTGGTCTGTACAAGAGTCCTTCACCAGACCTTTACCTAGACCCAAATGTGGTCTACACAATAGCTTTTCACCCAACATATACCTGGACCTAGCTGTGGCCTGTGGCCCTTTACATGACCTATACCTGTTGCATAGGGGCCTTTTACCCAAATCATACCCAACCGTGGTCTGCACAACCAATACCTGGACACAACTGTGATCTGCACAAAGGATCTTTACCCGATCCAACGATAGTTTGCAGAAGAGCCCTTCACTTGACTCATGCCCTTGCCCAAATTGGTTACTGCACCAGACTCGTTCACCCAATGTATACCTGAACAAGATCTGCACAAGAGCCTCTTACCGGACCAATACCTGGACCCAACAGTGGTCTGCACAAGAGCCTTTCATTCAACAACTTCTTTACTATTCACAACCTGGCCCTCAAAGAGATTGCGCTATTCTATTCCCCTATCGCAGCACAAGAGGCTGCTGGCAACTTAGTCAAACAACTTGGCCGATCCGATACCGGAACTAAACTGCAGGTAACTCACAGATACCAAAACTGCTACAGGTTCTGTCCACCCAAAAATGCAACTAAGGGAAATAGTGAGCAGTGGACAATGATGCATAGGAAGCAGTTAGGTTCTTTTAAAGAAATTGCTCAATCAAATGTTAAGAACAATACACACTTAAATACCAGGGGATATTTCGAATATGGAAAATGCCTCTACTTACAAAACAATTTTGATGCACCTGGAAAGCGTCTCCACTTTAAAATCCAATCAGATTGTTTTGGGACTTTATTTGTACAAACAAGTGAAGGCAGATCAAAAATACCATGTGGGGTGTGTGGGGTCTAGGCTGTATTGCAAGGTCTTTGACCCTTCCACCCCATTGCTTGCACTTGGTGTGTGGGGTCTAGGCTGTATTGCAAGGTCTTTGACCCTTCCACCCCATGGCTTGCACTTGGTGTGTGGGGTCTAGGCTGTATTGCAAGGTCTTTGACCCTTCCACCCCATGGCTTGCACTTGAGAAGTTTAGGGCAACCTCATGTAAGCCTGCTCCCAATTTATCTATTGCACTGTATGTCCCAAATGGGCTCTCAGAGATTAGAGTTAGGACTGCACCCCACAGAGGCACTTTGGCGTAGTGGTGCAGCTTAAGCATACTTCTGCAGATGTGTGTGACCGAGTCCTCTGTTTTTAACCAAGTTTATAGACAGATTATAGGCTGGCCTGCAAGCTAACAGGGTTGAGTGCTGTGGCTCCTTTAAGAAGTGATGGAGAAAACGTCATCCGCAAGGCCCGCCTCCCCCGAAGAGCGCGAAAACGCTCCCCCGTGACAAGGCCAGCCAAGACGGCGCAGCAGCGCCTGAGGCGATGTCGCCGCCGTCCACGGATCGAAGTACAAGCGCGCGGCGGCGGCGATACTCAAAACCAGTGCACCAAGGCAAAACGTGATATACATAGTGAATACATACACTCCCCCCCCAGATCTACCAGGGAGAGCGAAGGGGAAGTAGCGGACGACCCAAGAGGAGCCTAACTGAGGGGACAGGGGGCGAAGGGCAGACGGCCGCGGGAGGGACATCCCATAAGGCTCACCATGGGCCTGTACCGGCTACCCTTTGGTGGGGGACTGCGGTAGGAGCAGTGCTCCTTAGCACCTGACAGCGGTGCTGCCTACCATCACCCGACCAGCGAAGCCTAAGCTGGGTGGCAGTGAAAAGGAATGGGTGGGAATAGTCCTACAGGGCCACAGGCTAATAAGCCCGGCTCACCTGCGAGTAGAGAGAGCCATCTTCTAGTCATCGCAGCCAGGACTGCAGAGAAGAACTGGGGAATTTGTGGGAGGTCCCTGGTATATTTACTTTTCTATCTCTGCAGTCCAGCGCCATCTAGAGGATGTATTACCAATGAGTAAGGATTATTCTGGAACAGGACGTGCTGTATACTTAGAATAACTTTTTGTTGTAGATTCTGAACCACCAACAAATCACAGCCATTGACATTGCTTTATTTGTAACATTTTATGCTTCCCTACCGGACAAGAAGTAGGACACAGAGAAACAAAGTACATCATGCACTAGACCTAGTTTTGTTCATACCATGACAGGTCTTCTTAACAAGACACTGTAGAGCCCCCCATGCCATGCAATATTTTTGCTCACAAAATCAAATAGATAAGAAGGCAGAAATTTGTCACTTTGCCTCCAGCATGGTTTTGCTCTCTGGAGAGTCCCTGGAAAGAGTCTGGCAGGAGGCGACAGTTGCAGCATTGGTGGTCACACGCCTTGCCTGTCATTAAAACGCTGAAGTATTATTACTGGCTCGTGTTCAAGCAGCTGGAGTTCTCGTACAGACTGAGCCAACTTTACGTCTTCATCCTTCATATGGTGACAGTTAACTCTGTCACAGACGGTCTGGCAGCTTTACCCGTCACTGGAGATATTACCCAATTAACTCCTGGCATTACTATACAGATCAGCAAAGAAGGTCACTCCAAACATGTCTAAAAGCTACCTTGAGGTAAACATTTAATTTTATGAATAGATCTAATTAAGCAACTATTGCCTGTTTTGTGTGGATATAAGACTTGTGGGGTGAATCAAACTAGAAATACCTGGTTGACTCCTGAATAAAGGTCTAAGAAAAATCTAATGAGGAATTTATCAACAGGTTTGTTTCCTTGAAGAGGGGAAGGAATGATCTTCCCTTTGGCCAAAGCCAGGGGAATGGGAAGAAAAGCCTTCTATAAAATTACAGGTGTATAAATGCATATGATTGTAATTTCAAGATGTTGTATACTTTGTGTTATTTGTTTCAGGGATATAGATCCAGATCTTTAAAGTGGACCAAACCCCACACCCCAACGGCCCTAGGATGCCCCGCTGTGTTAAACCCCCCAGGTCGCCGGAAACTCAACTTCTTTCCCGTTCCAATGGCACATGCATGAGCAGAGGCTGCATGCAAGAATATGGCACCAAACATTTTGATTTATTATGGTCGTTTGGTGAATTTGGATGCCTAAATATTTTTAATGGCCTTGTATTTTTACATATTCCTTAGTGCAATGCATAACAGTTAACCTGGTGGGCGTTTTGCCTTTTTTAGGTGTTTACCAGAGACAGGATTGGGCGCAGGGAAGACAGGCTATAGACACTGCCTGATAAGTTGCATCCACTGCCATTTAACAAACAGTGCAACTCTACGAATATATGCTAGGCCAAAAGAAAACTCCATCTACACTCAACAATTAATACAAATTTACATGAGACTTGCCAGTGATCACCATTAAATATTAAAAATGATTTTTTAAATAATGTTAAAATGTCTCAATAGTATCATGATTCAGTACTGCGATATTTTGTCTGTAAATAAATTACTTTTCATTCACTTAAACCGGACCTTCACCCTGAATAACAACATATCTTATATGTTTCCCCTAAGCTGTACATACAAATTGCGCACATTAATAATTATTCTTCCTGCATCTACTGCATTTTCTGAGCCTTTAAACATTCAAGATGGCGGCACATGCTGTTTCAGGCTGCCTGCAAACAGGAAGAGTCTTCTGACTGTGCCACTCTGCATTCTGGCATTTCCTGACCCCAGCTCTGCTCTGTCTGGTCAAAGCACAGCTATAACACGCCCCCTGCACTTTTGACCCCTCTCCTCAGTATGTGATGCTACAGAGCCAAGATGGTGGCACCCATATCCTAGTGCTGAACAGAGTTGCAGGCCAGTGGGGAAAATAATAAAAAGTGATTAAAAACATTACAAATATTAATCTTAAATGCTGGGGAATGATTTTTTAAGGGTTTGGGCTTTTCATTAAATGACGCTGAAGGTCTGCTGTAATGCACGCGTTTCAATATATAATTTTTCTTGGTCACCATCAAGTGGACAATTGAGGTCTCCTTTAATGTTCTCGTACAAATAGGGACACCTTGAATGTGAATGAAAAAGATTCATGATGCACCTTTTCAGATCATGCACATTTCCCATTTACAGATTTTAAATAGTCGCCTATATAAAGAGAATCTCCCCAAACTGGGGATTCCCCTCGCTCGCTTGCCCTTGTTGGCTCGGGTGCCCCCCTAAAAGTTGTAGTTATTGGGGGGGCTGGTGGCCTCCACACTTCCCCAGAAGGTAGTAAGTGCGCCTGGTGTCTTCCGACCTGGTACAGCGTATGCAAACTGATACCAGAGGATGGGTAGAGCAAGAAAGATTAGAACAGATTCTCAGGGGTAACAGGGTGCACCACCCATCAGCCTAAAGTAAAAAACAGGCCCACTACATGACCTTACTAAATACCTTGCATGAGAGGTCCTTGCTGCAGCATCCCTATGAGCAGAAAGCAAAAACTTTAGAGCTTTATTGTTAAAAAGAGAAAAAACTCCACAGAAGGAAAAGCAACACTAAAGGCTGCTACAGAATGCAAGAGTTCACTCCTAATGAAAGTTATCAATATAAGCAACAGTTATCAGCTTTGCATAGTGTTCCACATCCTAGTAGGCAGAACAAGAGGAAGTGTCTCCAGACGTAAGAAACTCAATTCATAATATCTGGTGGGTTACACACAGGCAGCAAAATGCTCTAAAATACTGCAGATTAAGAATGGAGGCAGTTGACGCAGTCAAATAAAAGGATTTGCATGGCTATTAAAGTGGACCAAGAGGCTAAAACTAAAGAGTCTGTGCATCAACACTGGGATATTATCAGGAGTGGAGGGAGAAGGGATGCTGCTCTTCTACAGCGCAGCTTGCTGAATGCTGTATTTGACCGTTGCTGGATTCCAGGAACTAGATAATTTAGTATGGTCTGAAGCTTTCCACACCAACTGATCCCTGTATTAACAGTAGATTTAATAAATTCATTTGAAAAACCAAATGCTGATATGAAAATACCTCAAACCAGCTCAGGGTGCCACTTAGTTTTCTGATTGTCCATGCCGATTCAACCTGCACAAAAAAAAAACAAAAAAACAAAAAAGACAGGTTTAACAAATAGTAAGATGCTAAAAATTCTTTAGACTTGCACAGAGGGGCATCCCAAATTGGAATACCCACTAGACCCAAAGAGAAAGCCTGAAATTGAGTTTACATACTAGCTCCCATTTGAGGGAAGCAATACAGTACAAAAATACAATTCTGTGAGTACTCACCTGTAGAATTGGTATTATAAGTATACAGCACGACCTGTTCCAGAATAATCCTTACACATGGGTTATACATCCACAAGATGGCGCTGGACTGCAGAAAAAACTTGTGGCCACTTCCGGCCCCTTAAATAGCCAGGAACCTCCCACTAATTCCCAGTATTGACAAGCAGTTAACAAGAAGCCGGGAGAATCAAAAATGAAAAAGAATCCAAATGAACAACCACCATACAGAGGTAACCAAGAACAATGATAACAAGGGGCGGGGTGGAACAGGACGTGCTGTATACTTAGAATACCAATTCTACAGGTGAGTACTCACAGAATTGTATTATTCCAAGTATACAGCACATCCTGTTTCAGAATAATCCTTACACATGGGACATCCAATAGCAGTGTCCATAAGGTAGAGTGGGATCCCCAAAAGTAACAGCGGGCAGTTTAAACCACTGCCGCCTGCAGAACTTTGCGGCCAAAAGCAGCATCAGCTGAGGCCCTAACATCAACTTGTAAAACTTAGAAAAGGTATGAACAGAAGACCGAGTGGCGGCCATGCAAACTTGTTCAACAGAAGCTTGGTGCTGAAAGGCCCAAGAGGCACCAACAGCACAAATAGAATGAGCAGTAAGGCGGAAGGGAGGCTCCTTCCCCTTAGCAGAATAGGCTTGTATCACCGCCTGACAAATCCACTTACTGATGGTGGATTTAGCCGGAGGCAAACCCTTCCTAGGTCCAGAAGGAATAACAAAAAGAGCATCAGTCTTCCTGAAGGATTCAGTAGCTACCAGATAACATTTTAAGGTCCTAACCACGTCCAGAGAATGTAATACCCTCTCCTTAGGGTTACTAGGATTAGGACACAAGGAGGGCAAGACAATGTCCTGATTGAGATGAAATGCAGACACAACCTTAGGCAAGAAATCTGTCTTGAACCGAAATATCACCTTGTCCTGGTGTCTCTCAAAGTAAGGAGGTTTAATGGAAAGCGCCACCAACTCGGAAACACGCCTAACAGAAGTGATAGCCACCAAAAAGACTACCTTAAAGTGGACCAACACCCAGGATTTTGACTATCCTGGGTTTTGGTCCACTTCGGTGGGGCACCCCGATCGGGGGTGCCCCGCTGTGTGAAGCCCCCCAGAAAGCCCCAAAAACTCACCTGTCCCCGCTCCCACGTGACCGCTGCAGCCAATCCCCACCCCCGGACAAGCGAGCGCGCCCCCGCCACCTCCCGCGCGTCACTCTTACAGGGAGTGTGCCCGCGCCGGCCATTCACAAACGGCCGGCGCGGGTGCGCGCCCTGCTAGAGGGATGCGCGAGCCCTAATCATGGTGTCAACCACAGAGGCAGGCAACCCCTTTTCCATCAAGATGGAGGTTTCAGCAGCCAAGCCGTCAAAGCCAGCGTTTGTAAATTGGGATGGCACAGCTGCCCCTGAGTGAGCAGATCTGGGTCCTTGGGCAGGACGTACTGATCTACTGCGAACTGCACGATGTCTGCGAACCACACTTTTCTTGGCCAACAGGGGGCCACCAGGATGGTTGGCACCCCCTCCTGGGCTATCTTGCGCAGCACCCTGCCCAGAAGAGGAAACGGAGGGAACACAGAGGAGCTAAAAGCTCTTCCAAGACAATGCTAGTGCACCCATGGCCAAGGCCAGAGGATCCTGGGACAGAGAGACAAAGACTGGAAGCTTGTGACGGGACGCAAAAAGATCCACATCCGGGTGACCCCAGCGGTGGCACAGGGAGCGAAACACCCTGCTGCTGAGGGACCATTCTCCCAGACGAGAAGTCTCCCTGCTCAGGGAGTCCGCCTCCAGATTTTCCACCCCCGGGATATACACTGCCGAGATGCAGGGAACATTCTCCTCCGCCCATGACAGAATCAGATACACTTCCTTGAGGGCCCTCTTGCTCCGGGTCCCTCCCTGATGATTGATGTAGGCAACCGCCGTCTGGTTGTCCGAGTGGATCTGAACAGCCCGATCCCGAAGTTGAGGGGTCAATTGGGCGAGAACCAACCTTACCACCCTCAGTTCCAGAATATTGATAGGAGTATGGACCTCCTGGGGGCCCCACTGACCCTGGAATTTCAAGGACTTCCAGAACCCCCCCCCCAACCTGTCAGACTGGCATCTGTGGTTACAGTCTCCCAGCAAGGGGACAGAAAGGTTCTGCCCACCAAGAAGTTCCTTGAGTCCAGCCACCACGAGAGGGACCGTCTGGCCAGGGGGGACAGAGCAAACACCTGATCCAGGGACACAGGGTCCCGATCCCACACTGATAAGAGGTGCAGCTGCTGAGGTCTCATGTGAAACTGAGCATAGGGCACCGCCTCGAAGCAAGACACCATCAAGCCCACCAGTTGCATTCCCTGCCGGATGGAGGGATGAGGACAAGAAAGAAGAAACTGGGCCTGAGCTTGAAGACTCTCCACCTTCTGTTGGGGAGAAAAACCTTGACCTGAGATGTATCCAGAGTCATGCCCAGAAAGGACATCCCCAGAGACGGTAACAGAGAAGACTTGGGATGGTTTATCACCCAGCCAAATGACTCTAGTGTGGTCACCACCACCTAGGTATCAAGCCCTGCCTGATGGAAGGACTGGGACGAGATCAGAATGTCGTCCAAATAAGGGAGAATGCGAATGCCCTGAGCTCTCAGCAGAGCCATCACGCCCGCCAGCACCTTGGTGAATACCCTGGGGGCCGAGGTGATACCGAAAGGCAGTGCCTCAAATTGATAATGCAGAGCAAACCTGAGGAATTTCAGATGACCTGGAAAGATTGGTACATGAAGGTAAGCGTCCTTGATGTCTACTGAGGTCATGAAGTCGCCTGGGCGCAGTGAACTGACAGCTGAGCGCAGGGTCTCCATGCGAAAATGCTTGAATCTGACAAACTTGCTGAGACACTTTCAATCCAAGATGGGCCTGAGGCACCCATCCTTTTTGGGGACTGTGAAGAGATTGGAATAGAAGCCTCTGCCCCTTTCCCTGAAAGGTACAGGGCAGATGACCCCCAACTCCAGAAGGTTTTGGACCGCAAGGCGCAGGCCCTGAGCTGACCGGGGGTTTGAGCCATCCGGGATCTGAGGAATCCTGGGGGCGGCCAGGCTGCAAACTTTATCTTGTAACCGGAGGAAACCACCTCCTGGATCCATCTGTCTGCTACACGTCGCCTCCAGACGTGAGCAAAGAGCCGAAGCCGTTCCCCCACCCGGATGGGTGAGGGCGCTTCCTCATGCCTGAGGGGGCTTAGGGGAGGATTTGGGCTTGGGAGAGAGGCCGGGGCGGCCATGTCCTCTGCCCCTGCCCCAATAATCTCTACGTGCTCCAGCAAGGGAAGCTCCTCGACCAGCCCCGGAAGCGCGGAAGGAGGGGAGAGAGGCACCAGTCCCCCGAAAGGGCCGAGAAGGCCTTCTACGTTGAGGTAGCCTACCACCCCTAGCAAACAAGTCCAAGCGTTCACCAAAGAGGCGCAGCCCCTTAAAGGGAAAATCAGTGAGAGCCTTCTTGGCAGCATTATCAGCTACCCACTGACGCAGCCAGACAGAGCGACGTATAGCCACTAACAGAGCAGACGTCCGCCCATACATTCTAATGGCATCATCCATAGCAAATAGAACATATGAAACAAATTCATAGCAAAGCAGGAGAGATCTATATTCCTCTCCTCCTGCAACATCAGAAGCCCCATCTAAGAGACTCTTAAGCAAACCTTTAATAGCAATAGCTGTAATGGCAGAGGCACAAACCGGGCGCAGCGCAGTCCCCACACAGGCAAAGGCATGACAAGCCAGCTGGTCCATGCGCCGGTCCTCACCGTCCCGCAGGGTAGTAGTGTTAGGAGAATGCATGACAGATGTATTTGACAACCCCAAAACGGGCGCGTCCACCTCGGGAGGACATGACCAACGCTTAATCACATCAGCAGGAAAGGGATACCTCTTGTCCCAACTCTTGGGCACCCCAGGTAGCATGCTAGGCCGTTCCCATTCCTTGAGCACCAGATTATTAAAGTGAGTCTGCTCAGGGAACTCCAAGCGTGGCTTCACTGTATGAAAAAGCTCACCCTGCTGCTGCGGAGACACGGCAGGAGGGGAAATACAAAGCACCTCAAAAATGTGAGACAACAACCTATCAGTGTCATATGAGGACCATTGGTCTTCTCCAAAAGGAGACCCGGTATCAACATACACCCTAGGTTGTTCCTCAGATGATTCTGAATCAGAGAATAGTTCCCCCTCCTCAAGGGGACCATAACCCGAGATGTCAAAAAATTCCTCAGCCTCAACAGGGAAGAGAGAAACAGCGGGGGATAGATTCTGCTTCTTGGCAGAAGCCTTACGAGGGCCTGACCCAGCAATATGCTTTTCAATGCTGGCCACCTGTGCAGCCAGATCCGATTGAGACTCACCGCTAGTATGCCCCTCGCTGGGGGTCAAATGCAAGCGTGGGGGGGTAGGTGAAGCCAGAGGGGGCGCCGCACCAGGGCCCGTAGCAGGCGACCCAGACTGCAGCACAAGTACCTGCTGGGCGCAGATTACACATACCCTGGCATCTTCACTTATAGGGGAAACCCCACACGCAACCCACAGCCGGGCTTGTCCCGAAGGAACCCCAAGCACATTATCCCCAGAAGCCTCCATATGGTGATTTTAACAAGAGTATGCACAATAATCAGAACAGGGACACAACTAACCTGACACCCTATTTGGGATCCCCCCCCCCCCGCTAGGGGAAGTGGGAGATTGGCAATAGGCAGGGCCGAGAGAGCCACAGTCAAGGGATCCGCCTGCAAGCCACAATAATGTACACCATAAGCATCCCTAGCCATACAATAATAGCCAAAGATAAAAACTCCCGTAAGGGACTCGCGGACCAAGCCGGCAAGCTGATCACCAACTGCGTCGCAGCACCGCAATGGAAGGGCCACAAAACACCTGTGGCAGTATCTAAGGTGTAGGGAATGCATAGACAAGTTGAAATGTGCAAGGTTGGACCGAGGAACTCCAAAATGTTGGGTACCAAGATCCTCCTACAGGAGTGGCCCTTAGATTCACACCAAGACACGAAGGCCCTTCAAGTCCTGTAGTAAATTCTATAGGATGAGGTGCTCAAATCAAGATCCGAATTACTGCGACAGAAAAACCCCTCTCCTCCAATACACTGGTCTCAACAGCCAAGCTGCTAAAGACAGCACTGGAGAATTAAGGACCCCTCACCAGGCTGATGAGATCTGCGAACCATACCCTTCTGGGCCAGAAGGAGGATAGGAATCTGCTCGTAGTTGACCTTCTTTAACCCGTGACCCAGAACTGACCAGGGAATGGCCAGTGAGTCGGCCACCACAGTCAGCAACCTGGACCTTCCAAATGTGCCAAGATGCAAAAAGGTCCACCTCCGACCCACCAGTCGCAGAGGGCTTGAAACATCCTGGTGAAGTACCCATTGCCCCTGGTTTACCGTCTCCCCACTCAAATAATCGCTCTGCAGAATTTCCACCCCCAGAATGGGAACCGCCGAGATGCAGGAAACAAGATTTTCCACCCACCTCTTGATGCGACTGACTTCCTAGAACACCTGCCAGCTCCTGGTACTCCCCCCCCCCCCCCCATGGTTTATGTAGACCAAAGCAGTGAAATAGTCCGATTGTACCTTGACCAGAAGGCTCCAGAGCTGGGCAGACCAGCAGAATCACCCTTAGTTCCAACACATTGATTGGAAGACTGCACTCCCATGGGTCCCAGAGACCCTGAACCTTCTGATTGTCCAGAACACCACTCCAACCCGTCAGACTAACGTTTGTGGTCAGGATGACCCACCAGACCAGCAGAAAAGATCAACCCACTGCCAGTGACTGCTGCTACAGCCACCAATTTAGGGATTGAAGGGCATTGTTTGTCAATATGAAGCGATGATCCAACATCTGCACAGTCCTGCACCATTTCGATAGGAGCAGCATCTGTAGAGGACTGGAGTGGAACTGGGAATACGGAACTGCCTCAATGGTAAACACCATCAGGTCAAGGCGACGCATGCCCTGTCTGATCGTGGAATGTTCTCCGGTCAGCAGCATCTTCACCACCTTCTGAAGAGCTGTGCAAGTCTGCACCGAAAGAGCGACACGTGCCCATCGAGTATTCCATGTCATACCTAGATAGGTTGCCACCATGGAGGGAACCACCTGGGACTTGGGGTAGTTGATCACCCACCCAACAGTTCCAGCGCGGACAGGACCGTCCGAACATCCCACAGTGCCTCTGCCAGAAATGGTGCTCAGATGAGCAAGCTGTCCAGGTATATGTGTGATGTGCACACCCTGCTGCCGCAGGAATGCCTTCACCACCACCCAGACTTTCGTGAACACTTGCGGGGCAGTGAAAAGTCAGAACGGCAGTGCCACAAATTGGAAATGTTCGGTGCCCACCACAAAGCGCAGGTATTTTTGGTGACCTGGGAAGATTGAGTATGCAGATAAACATTGTTAATGTCCACCTTGCAGCAACGTCACGACCGACCTTTGAGATTCCATACAGAACTTCTGCACCTGAACGTAACTGCTCAGATCACGAGATCTAGGATCGGCCGAACGGACCTGTCCTTCCTGGTGATGACCAATTGTATTGTGTAGAAGCCACAGCCCGCTCAGAGGGGGGCACAGGTGCTACAACACCCCAGTCCAGCATGCGGTCACGAGCCACTGCCCTTTCGGTGACACGGGAAGGTTTGGAAATCACAAAACTCTGTGGAGGCCAGGTCCCGAATTCGATCTTGTATCCAGAAAAAACAACCTCCAGGACCCAGGAGTTGGATGTTCGTTCCCTCCACACCAGCATGTAAGCCAAAGCCGCCCCCACCCGGTCGGGTGAGGGAGCCACGTCAACCCTGAGAGGACTTTGCTGAGGGCTTGGGCCGGCTGGCCCCTTGGGGGTCTAGGTTTCCCTCGTAGCCTTCACTTACCCGAAAAATCATCACATAGTCTGAAGTCTGTAGAACCTCTGAACTTCCAAGAGACCTGCAAAACGAGATCCTCCATTTAAGATTCTGCGGAAGCCTAGTCGACTACCCACCTGTGGCTTCCTGGACCAGGTAATCCAGAGGCTCACCAAATAGATGATTCCCCGAAAAGGGGAGGCCAGCAAGCGTCTTCTTAAAAATACAATTCTGTGATTACTCACCTGTAGAATTGGTATTATGAGTATACAGTACGTCCTGCTCCAGATAAGATTCTTTACTCTTGGGTATTACCCTGCCAGACGGCGCTGGACTGCAGAGACAGCGAAATTGGCTCCTCACGGCCCCTCAAATACCCGGGACCTCCCACAAATCTCCAGTATTGAAAAGCAGTTAACAAGAAGCCAGGAGAATGATAACATAACCACCCATTAACTAAACCAACAATGATAACAATCACCATACAGGTGATCCAAGAATAATGAAAACTAAGGGTGGGGTGGAGCAGGACGTACTGTATACTCATAATACCAATTCTACAGGTGAGTAATCAAAGTATTGTATTATTCTTAGTATACAGTATGTCCTGCTCCAGATAAGATTCTTAACTCTTGGGACATCCAATAGCAGTGTCCGTAAAGTAGGGTGGGATCCCCAAAGGTAATAGCAGACAGTTTAGACCACTGCCGCCTGCAGAACTTTGCGGCCAAAAGCAGCATCAGCTGAGGCCCTAACATCAACCTTGTAAAACTTGGAAAAGGAATGAACAGAAGACCAAGTAGCGGCCTTGCAAACTTGTTCAACAGAAGCCTGGTGCTGAAAAGCCCAAGAGGCACCAATAGCACGAGTAGAGTGAGCAGTAAGGCGGAAGGGAGGATTCTTCCCCTTAGCAGAGTAGGCCTGAATCACAGCCTGACGGATCCATTTGCTGATAGTAGATTTAGCAGGAGCCAAACCCTTCCTAGGACCAGAAGGGACCACAAAAAGAGCATCAGTTTTCCTGAAAGGTGCAGTAGCCACCAGATAGTACTTCAGATTCCTGACCACATCCAAGGAATGCAAAACCCTCTCCTTAGGATTAGGGCACAAGGAAGGTAGAACAATGTCTTGATTAAGATGAAAGGCAGACACAACCTTAGGCAGAAAATCTGGCTTGAAGCAAAAATACCATTTTGTGAGTACTCACCTGAAAAATGGATATTGTTGGTGTGCCACACACCCCGCTTCACTTTTAAATATTCTTCACTTAATGGGTTAACTCACCGCCAGGTGACGTAGTGCAGAGAGGAAGTCTTGTAACGAGCCCCCTTCCGGCCTATATATACCTGGTACCTCCCTTCAATCACCAGTATATTAAAAAAGCAGAAAGACAAGGTACCAGTATTCCACCGGTAACCTCAAAATCAATTTGATATAAATAAAAAGCTTCACCATATAAAGGCTTCGGAAATACCGAAAAGGGTGGGAGTGAAGCGGGGTGTGTGGCACACCAACAATATCCATTTTTCAGGTGAGTACTCACAAAATGGTATTATTCTTGGTGTGCCACACACCCGCTTCACTTTTAAATATTCTTCACTTAATGGGACATCTAAAAGCAGTGTCCACAAGGGATGGACATCTCAAGGCCAGGTGAAGCATAACTTAAATCACTGCAGTCTGCAGAACTTTGCGGCCAAAAACAGCATCCGCTGAGGCTCGCACATCAACTTTGTAAAACTTAGAAAAAGTGTGAACAGAAGACCAAGTGGCGGCCTTACAAACTTGTTCAACAGAAGCTTGGTGCTGAAAAGCCCAAGAGGCCCCAATGGCGCGAGTAGAATGAGCAGTGATACGAAAAGGGGGAACTTTTCCCTTAGCAGAATAGGCCGCAGTAACACCTGACGTATCCACTTGCTAATGGCAGATTTGGCTGGTGCCAAACCCTTCTTAGGCCCATGGGGCACAACAAAAAAGGAATCCATCCTACGAAAAGGAGACGTGATAATCAAGTTAGTACTTAACACAGCGTACTACATCCAAACAATGCTAAAATCTCTCTTTGTCATTCTTAGGATTAGGACACAAGGAGGGAAGAACAATATCTTGGTTCAAATGAAAAGCAGAAACAACCTTAGGAAGAAAGTCTGGCTTGAACCGAAAGAACACTTTATCCTGATGCCTCTCAAAGTAAGGCGCCTGGATAGACAAGGCCGCCAACTCCGAGACACGCCGGACCGAAGTGATCGCTACCAAGAAGACAATCTTCTGAGTCAGGGTAGACAAAGCAATATCTTGCAAAGGCTCAAAAGGAGGGGCCTGAAGAGCAGAAAGAACCAAATTCAAATCCCAAACCGGGAGTAATGGTTTCCTGGGAGGCCGCACATGCGTAACCCCCTGGAAAAAAGTTTTAACTAAAGGCTTAAGCGCAATACGCTTCTGAAAAAAGATAGATAAGGCAGAGGCCTGCCCTTTCAACGTACTTAGCTGGAGACCAGAGTCCAGCCCTGATTGTAAAAACTCCAGAATCCTGGAGACCGAAAAGACCCTACAAGGAAAAGATCTTATCTCACACCAAGCGATATAGGCTTTCCAAGTCCTATAGTAGGTGATGGAAGAAGACCTCTTCCGGGCACTGATCAGAGTCTTAATGACTGAATCAGAAAGACCCTCCTCCTTCAGGATGGAGGTTTCAGCATCCAGGCCATCAAACCCAGCGCTGGTAAATTGGGGTAACACAATTGACCCTGAGTGAGCAGATCGGGCCGAAGAGGCAGAACGAACTGGTCCACTGCCAGCCGAACGATGTCTGCGAACCTCACTCATCTTGGCCACCTTGTGGCCATGAGAACGGCGGACCCCTTTTCCAGAGCCAACTTCTGAAGCACCCTGCCCAGCATGGGCATCGGAGGAAACAGGTATAGAAATCCCAGAACTCCCCAGCTCAGGGACATGGCGTCCACTGCCAGAGCCAGAGGAACCTGGGAGAGCGACACGAAGTTCGGGAGCCTGCGAGAGGCAAACGGGTCCACCTCCGGGGTCCCCCATCGGAGACACAGTGAGCGAAACACCCGAGGATGGAGAGCCCATTCTCCCAGACGGGGAGAGCCCCTGCTCAACCGGTCCGCTACCTGGTTCTTCATCTCTGGAATGCAAACAACCGCTGTTTGATTGCCTGAACGCACCTGGACCGGAAGGCCCAGAACGTGCTGAGTCAGGAGAACAAGCACCCGACGGATAGTTCTCAGCTTCAGCATATTGGTGGGTGAGTGGGCCTCCTGAGGTCCCCACTGCCCCTGAAACTGCAGCTCCTTCCAGAATCCGCCCCATCCCGACAGACTGGCGTCCGCGGTGACAATTTTCCAAAGGAGGGTCAGGAAAAACCTGCCCTACACCAGATTGGTCGAGACCAACCACCACAGGAGGGACTGCCGGACCCGGGAGGACAACTGGAAGAACTGATCCAGCAACCGAGGCTGCTGGACCCAAGATGCTAACAGAAAAAGCTGAAGCGTTCTCGTGTGAATTTGGGCAAAAGGAAGAAACACTCTGTGTTGATGAGAGTCCAGGCCGGGACGAACCGACCCATCTTTCTCGGGGACTGCGAAAAGATTGGAGTATAAACCGAGGCCCATCTCTAAGCGCGGCACCGGCCGGATGACCGCCATCTCTAACAGATTCCTTACAGACGCCAGGAGCCCCTGCGTGGCCAAAGGATCGATGGGCACCCGAGACCGAACGAACCGTGAAGGAGGGTGAGACTCGAATTCCAGGACGTAACCGGCCGACACTACCTCCTGGATCCATCTGCCTGGAACCAGTTGGTTCCAGACCTGGGAGAAGTGTCGCAATAGTCCCCCCACCCACACGGGTGAGGGCAGCCCCTCATTGCTGAGAGGGCTTATCAGCAGGTTTGGGCTTGGAGCCCCAGGACTGAGTGGGCCGGCCACGACCCCTCCCCCGAGTCCAACCTGCACCTCTGGTAGCGGGAGAGGAAGCCCCCTTGCCCGCTCTGAATCCTCTAAAGGAAGGCCTACCGGAACCTGCCCCCCTAAAGGGGCCACGAGGCCTCTTGCGTTGTGGCATCTTACCACCCTTTGCGACTGAATCAATTTTCTCCCCAAACAGACGTAACCCCAAAAAGGGGAGAGCTGTGAGCACCTTCTTAGAAACTGCGTCCGCCGACCACTGACGCAGCCATACTGACCGGCGAATAGCCACCAGCATAGCCGCTGCCTTGCTACTCATAGCCAGCGCATCGTCCTGAGCGGATAGGACATAGGACACAAAAGATTCACACTGCTTAAGCGCAGTAAACTGTTTACAAGCGGGATTAAGATCCTCATATAGCCCCTGAATTAAAGACCTAATCGCCAATAGAAGAAGGGCTGCAGCACACACCGGGCGCAATGCTGACCCGGAATAAATAAAACCATGGCGCACGTATTGGTCAATCCGACGATCTTCCCCATCTTTAGGGACAGTGGTCTCAGCAGACTGTACCATAGCCGTGCTGGAGAGCCCTAGCACAGGGGTATCAACGTCAGGAGGGACAGACCAAAGCTTTACCAACTCTGGCGGAAAAGGATAGTGCTTTTCCCAACTGGAAGGGATTGCCGATAACCGCGTGGGATGTTCCCATTCCCTAAGGACCACCCTCTAAAAGTGGTGTTGTCTGGGAAAAACCCAACGCGGCTGAGGTTCTTTAAACAACTGACCCTTTGGCAGGGTGACAGCCTCAGGTGGATCTAAATTCAAAATTTTAAACATTTGAGCCAGAATGGAGGGAGTGTCAAAAACAACCCCCTCCGACCAATCGCCAATCGCATCAGCCTCAAGCTGATCTGCAGGCTAATCTGACTCCAACAGGAAATCTTCCTCATCCGGGGATCCATCGGACCATTCCACAGGCTCACATAACTCGTCCTGTGGAGCCGAAGGTACCGGAGTCAGGTGCCTCCGTTTTGCAGCGGCCTTTAACCCTGCTTTAACGGGCACTACTTTCCGGGGGCTGGCCGACCGTGCCGCCACCTCGGACTGCGAATCCCCACTTTTGACAGTGTCATGCGGGGTCCGGAACAGGGAGGGCGAGGTAGGCGGTGATGAAGGATGCGATGGGCCCGCAGCCGAAGCAACGGACTGGCGCGCAATAGTCTGCTTTGCACAAGGGATGCAGATAAAGACATCATCAGCTGGGAGTAGAGCCCCACAACTTACGCACCCCCCAAATGGCTCAGAAGAACCGTTTCCGGCAATAACGGAAGCCTCCATATGGTGATTTATGGTATTCGCAATATTTGGGCTTTTAGGCATAAGCCAACCCGGGATGCCCCCTTATTTGTAAATGTCCCGGAAGGGAGGATTTATATATACATATATATATATATATATATATATATTTTTTTTTTTTTTATTTAAGGTCCCCCTTAATAATCTATATATATATATATATATTATATTATATATGCATTCTTAAATATCCCAATTAATTAATATTTAATATCCCTAAAGACTAGCCAGGCAACATAGAGCCGGAGGGCCACCATAAACAGGGATCCCGGGATCTGTAAGGCAAGAAAAACCACAATCAGATCCTCACATGTGTGCAGCAATCATATATGCATGGCACCAAAGTGCCTTTTAAAATGAGCAAAAGCCATGCCCCTTAATAAAAAAAAACTCCCCACCATATCTATATACAAATCCCACTCAACGGCCCCACAAAGGTGGGGCCGCTTACCTGGACAGACCGAGAGCCGCAGCCGGAGGGCGAGACAGCAGCCAGCAGCCGCAGCACAGGAGAAAACGAAACCAAGTGCGGCCGCGCGCCCCACGTGACTTCCCCTTTGAAAGGAAGTGAAGCTGGGGCCGCCGCATGACGCCACCGCCGGCGCCACGCCCCCGTCGCCGCGTCACCGGGACCCGCCCCCCTACGCTGATCAGTGTGGCCAAATCAACTGGGGATTACACCAGATGAGCCACTACACGTGCGCACAGGCAGCGGAGGGGGGAGGAAAGAGAAAAGACCGCAAAGCGCAGCCATGCCCAAGCAAACTAAATACCAGCGGGGAAGGGGGGAGGCGGGAGGGGGCCACTTAGGCGGCAAGCCACCTACCCAGCGCGGTCTGCCCCCAAGCAGACCTAAACCATAGTAAAAAAGAGTGCACACATGCTGAAGTAAGCTCAATGCATAACGTAAACACACACATGTTGTAATAAAGTTATACTAGTGAAACACACATACCTAATGCACACCCTCAAACCCCCCCCCCCCCCCCCATAGTGAAGGGAGAAGGGACCGTAACGGGAGAGAAAAGGGGCTACGGGGACCCTCGGGACAGGGGCATCCCATTTCCGGATCACCATGCCGGATAGCCGCATTGCCCCACTCATGAGGTCGAGCGGTAGGAGTTAAGCTCCTAGGCACTTAAAGTGCCATCTACCATTTGCCCAGTGAGCAGCCTAGGCTGGGAGGCTTCCATTCCACCATCAAGGTATAAACACTCAAACCGGGCAGAAATAGACCAAAAGGGGGGTCCCAGGGTAGAACCCCGGCTACCTGTAAGTAGGAGACTTCAATCTTCTGTCTTGTCGTCAAGCAGAGAGAAAAATACTGGTGATTGAAGGGAGGTACCAGGTATATATAGGCCGGAAGGGGGCTCGTTACAAGACTTCCTCTCTGCACTACGTCACCTGGCGGTGAGTTAACCCATTAAGTGAAGAATATTTAAAAGTGAAGCGGGGTGTGTGGCACACCAAGAATACACCACCTTGTCCTGGTGTCTTTCAAAATAGGGGGGCAGGATGGAAAGCGCCGCCAACTCAGAAACACGCCTAACAGAAGTGATAGCCACCAAAAGACAACCTTGAGAGTAAGAATGGCCAAGGCAGCCTCCTGCACAGGTTCAAAGGGAGCACCCTGCAAGGAAGAAAGGACCAAGTTCAAGTCCCAGACAGGCAACATAGGCTTACATGGAGGACGCGAGTAACCCCCTGGAAAAAGGTCCTGATCAGAGAATGCGGAGCAAAAGATCTTTGGAAGAAAACAGCCAGGGCAGAGAGACATGACCCTTCAGAGTACTGAATTGAAGCCCCAGATCCAAACCATGTTGAAGGAACTCCAGAATCCTGGGAATAGAGAACACACGACAGGGAAGGGACCTAGACACACCAGCCAATGTAGGCACGCCAAACCCTATAGTAAATGGAAGAAGACTTCTTCCTTGCCCTAATCATGGCGTTAAAAACAGAGGCAGACAGCCCCTTTTCCATCAAGATGGAGGTTACAGCAGCCAGGCCATCAAAGCCAGCGTTTGTAAATTGGGATGGCATAAATGTCCCTGAGTGAGTAGGTCTGGAACCCTGGGCAGATCGTACTGATCTACTGCCAGCTGCACTATGTCTGCGAACCATACTCTTCGTGGCCACCAGGATTGCTGGCACCCCTTCCTGAGCTATCTTGCGCAGAACCCTGCCCAACAGGGGGAATGGGGGAAAGATATACAGAAGCTGAAGTCCTGCCATGACATTGCTAGAGCATTTGTGGCCAAGGCCAGAGGATCCTGGGACAGGGAGACAAAGGCCGGGAGCTTGTGATTGTGACAGGATGCAAACAGATCCACATCTGGCTGACCCCAACGGTGACACAGAGAGTGGAACACCCTGTTGCAGAGGGACCATTCTCCCAGGCGAGAGGTCCCCCTGCTCAGAGAGTCTGCCTGCAGATTCTCCACCCCCGGAATGTACACAGCTGAGATGCAGGGAACATTGTCCTCCGCCCAGGACAGGATCAGAGACATTTCCTTAAGGGCCCCCTTGCTCCGGGTCCCCCCCTGATGATTGATGTAGGCAACCGCCGTCTGGTTGTCCAAGCGCACCTGAACAGGCAGGCCCTGAAGGTGTTGGGTCAAGTAGGCCAGAACCAACCTGCCTGCCCTTAGTTCCAGAATGTTGATAGGTGTGTGGGCCTCCTAAGGGCCCCACCTCCCTTGGAACTGTAGGGACTTCCAGAAGCCCCCCCAACCTGTCAGACTGGCATCCGTGGTGACCGTATCCCAGCAGGGGGCCAGAAGAGATCTGCCCGCCAACAGGTTCCTGGAGTCCAGCCACCACAAGAGGGACCACCTGGCTGGGGGGGACAGAACAAGGACCTGGTCCAGGGGCGCAGGATCCTTGTCCCACACTGACAAAATATGGAGTTGCAGGGGCTTCATGTGAAACTGTGCATAAGGAACCGCCTCGAAGCACGACACCATCAGGCCCACCAGCTGCAGTCCCTGCCTGATGAAGGGATGAGGGCAAGATAGAAGGAACTGAACCTGCGCCAGCTGACTGTCCACCGTCTGATGAGGAAGAAAAAGCCTAAGTTACGTACCGGTAACATCCTTTTTAGGAATCCTTCAGCTTGACCACGTGGAGATATCATGCTCCACCCCCTGGGAGGAAACACAAAACAGGAACAGAGGTTAAAAGGCCCACCCCTTCCTCCCCACCTCAGTTATAGTAAATCAACCGTACTCCAAACCTTAACTAATGGGCGGGTTATCAGTGGTCAAGCTGAAGGATTCCTAAAAAGGATGTTACCGGTACGTAACTTAGGCTTTTCCCAGTCATCCTTCAGCTTGACCACGTGGAGAGGATTAGCAAAGAAATATTACCTAGGGATGGGATGCTGCAAGGAGTACACTCCTTCCAAAGGACTGATGTTTTGCAGAAAGTAAATCCAACCTATAATGTTTAAGGAAGGTGTGATGAGAAGACCACATTGCAGCTTTACAAATTTCCTCAATAGCTGCTCCCGATCTCTCTGCCCAAGAAGCGGCCATAGCTCTAGTAGAATGCGGTAACACTTCTGGCGGCGAAACCCCCTTAATCTCGTAAGCTTTCACAATAGTCTGTTTAATCCACCTTGCCAAGGTGGCCTTAGAAGCTGCTGCGCCCTTATTTTTTCCACTAAATGTTACTAACAGTTGTTCTGCTAGGCGCCAGTCCTTGGATCTCTCCAGATATATGATAAGGGCTCTTCTTACATCAAGCAGCGAAAGATCTTCCTCCTGTCCGGCTGTATTTGGCAGTGTTGGAAGAATTATCTCTTGCGACCTGTTGTTTGAAGATACCACCTTAGGCAAAAACATAGGATTGGGCCTAAGAATAACCTTATCAGGAAGTATTGAACAGTAGGGCTCTTTTATGGACAAAGCCTGAATTTCACTCACCCTTCTTGCAGATGTTATTGCTATTAAAAAGCATACTTTCAAGGATAACCATTTTTCTGGAACTTCATCCAGCGGTTCAAACGGAGGTTCCAACAAGCCTTTAAGAACTACAGACAAGTCCCAAGTAGGAAAGCCCTTAAACTCGGCCGGCCTCCTATGTACAATGGATTTGAAAAAACGATTAACGAGTTCCGATTGTCTAAGTTTACATTCTAGGAAAACTGATAATGCAGAGGCTTGACTCTTCAGGGTACTTACTGCCAGTCCCTTTTCAAATCCTTCTTGCAAAAATTCTAAAACGGTAGAAATATCCTTTTTCCTCAGATTGTTAACCTCACAATAAGAAGAGAATTTTTTCCATACTTTTGCATAAATTTTCCTTGTAGTTAACTTACGGCTCTGTAGCAGTGTTTCTATAACTCTGTGTGAACAACCTTTTTCTCTCAGAAGTTCCCTTTCAAGATCCATGCTGTCATCTGCAAACGTCTCCAGCTTGGATGCAGAATGGATTGTTGTTGTAGAATGTTGGGTATTTCGGGTAATCTCCAAGGCCCCTTTACTGTCATTCTGATCAATTCTGCAAACCAGGTTCTTTTCGGCCAATAGGGTGCTATGAATATCACTTTTACTTTTTCTTGAGCCACCTTCCGGATCACTTGTGGCAGGATTCTGAAGGGTTGGAAAGCATAGGCAAGCTGAAAATTCCACTCTTGAGCAAGAGCATCTATTGCTACTGCACCCTCCCCCGGTATTAGGGAGAAAAACCTCTGACACTTGGTATTTTCTTTTGTTGCAAAAAGATCTATTTGAGGTTGACCCCAAACACTGGTGATCAAATCGAAAATGTCCTGATTCAGTGACCATTCCGTTTGACTCACTCTCCCGCGACTTAGAGAATCTGCCAGTGTGTTTAGAGTCCCCTTCAAATGAATTGCCATTATCGATTTTACCTGACTCTGCAACGGAACCAGTAGGTCTAATGCCAGAGCCGTCAGAGACCTTGATCTTGTTCCTCCCTGATGGTTCAGGTACGCTACTGCCGCTACATTGTCCGATCTTACCTGTACGTCCCTTCCCTGAATTTCCTTCTGGAAATGGATCAGAGCTAACTTTATTGCTAAGAGCTCCCTGAAATTTGACGACCTTACTGAAACTTCTTTTGACCATTTTCCCTGGGCTAGGAGACCTCCTAAGTGAGCTCCCCAACCCCAGCTGCTTGCATCCGTGGTAACAATCACTGGGTCGGTCTGCCTCCAATTTCTTCCCTTTGATAGATTTGTTCTGTCTGTCCACCAGAGCAGGCTCCTTAGGACTGATGCATTTAAAACTGTTAGTCTGTCTAGTGAACTTTGCTTTCTGTCCCATCTTTGTAGCAGAAAATTCTGTAGAGGTCTCGTTTGCAACTGTGCCCAGTCTACAGCTGGAATTGTTGCGGACATCAATCCCAGTACTCTCATAATCTCCCTTAGGGATGCTCTTGGTTGATTCACCAAAGACATCACACTGCTTATCAATTTTACTGTCTTGTCTTCTGGTAGGAACATCTTCCCCTGACTGCTGTCTATCAGAAATCCCAGAAATCTGCATTCTCTGGATGGTATCAGACTGGATTTTTCCTTGTTTACCAGCCAACCCAGAAGTCTCAGGACTTCTAATGATTTTTCCAAATGTACAAGCAGAGTATGCCTGGACCTGTTCAGGATCAGCAAGTCGTCCAGATAGGGAATGATGTTGATCCCCAACTGCCTTAGAAAGGCCATAGGTTCCGCTAGTATTTTTGTAAAAATCCTGGGAGAGGCTGAAAGGCCGAAGGGCAGCACTTTGTACTGGAAAAAATGAATTTCGTGGCCTAGCTGCACTGCAAACCTTAGGAACTTGCGGTGAGCCCTCCAAACTGGAATGTGTAAATAGGCATCCTGAAGATCTAGGTTGACCATAAAAGCATCCAGGATCAGGGCTTGACGTACTGAGTAAACAGACTCCATTTTGAACCTTTTGTAACGAATGAATCTGTTTACATACTTCAGGTTCAAAATCATTCTGTATTTCCCTGATGCTTTCATCACTAGAAAAACGTGAGAGTAATAGCCCTCCATCGCCTGGTCCGGAGGAACTACTTCTATCACTCTTTTCTGTAAAAGTTCCTGTAGCACTAAAGGGAAGGCACTTTTTTGCTTGGGTTCGTTTGGTATCTTTGTGATTCTGAACGCAAATGGGGGCTGGGAAGAAAATTCTAACCGATACCCGTTCTCCAGCGTTCTTAAAACAAACCGATTTGTTGTAATTTCCTTCCAAGCAGGTAGAAACTCGGACAGCCTTCCCCCTACCTGAAGGAAATCGTCAGGATTGTTGTCTAGGCCCCTCCGGAGCCCTGCTCACTAAGGAATACTTCCTTTGAGGTTTAGTCTGCCCCCAGCGTCTCTTGGCATCTGGTTTCTTGTGAGCCTGAAAATTAAAAGGTCTGCCCTTATTTCCTGGCCTAAACGGAACATATTTCTTCTTAGTAGGGAACTTTTTTCCTACCTCCGTGGATCTTGCAAGGATATTATCTAGATCCTCACCAAATAATCGTTCACCCCGAAATGGTATTGAGCAAAGTCTATTTTTAGAACTAGTGTCTCCCGACCATGTTTTCAGCCAAACCGTACGACGAGCACAAGCTACTAAGGCCGCTGACTTGGCTGATGCTCTGATGATTTCCTGACAAGCATGCGTAAGGAAGGACATTGCTCTGTATAAAGTGGGAAGCGTAGCCAGGATATCCTGGGGCTGAACCCTATTTTCAATATGAGCTTTAAGATTGTCAATCCATTTCGCCATACTTCTCAAGACTACATCTGAAGCCATAGCTGGTCTGAACTGAAAAACAGCAGCCTCCCAAGCTCTCCTTAGAATATGTTCTCCCCTGCGATCCATAGGATCACGCAAGGAACCCATGTCTTCGAAGCTCAGATCCGAGGCCTTAGACATCTGACTGACTGGCGCGTCCACTTTAGGACATTTAGTCCATAAATCCATTATGGGATCTTTGAAAGGAAATTTCCTTTTTAGGGTTCTAGGTAAAAAAAGTTTTTTCTCTGGATTATCCCACTCTGATTTAACCATATCTTTTAACACAGAGTGGATTGGGAACGCTCTTTCAGATTTCTTAATTAGCACCTCCCTATACATCTCATCCTGTTGTGACAGAGTGGTTTCTTCATGCGGGATGCCCCAAGTATCATGTATGTCTTTTAACAATAACTCTAAGTCTTCAGAAAGTGAGCTAACAGGCTCCTTTTCTGACAGACTTTCTTCATCCAGAGAATCCTGTAAGGAATCTGGATCTTCCCCTTCTTCCCCCTGTTCGGAAGCAACATCAATTTGAATAGGGGGAACCGAATTAGTTTCATTATTGAGCTTCACTAAAGAAACACCTGACAATTGGTTCTCTGTATAGACCTTGGGAATGGGTGTAGTAGCAAGAGACCATTGGTCATGGGTAACAAAATCCTTCTGGGCATTTTCCATTGAAGCTAATTGTTGCTTCAAAGAGAAAATTTCCCTAAGGATAGCAGCCGAATCGCTTTCTCTTTTAGCCTTATCACACCCCATACACAGAGACCACTGCCAGGAATCCGGAAGTGTGCTATTGCAAACTTCGCATCTTCTGGATTTTTTGGTAGATTTAACATGCTTTTTATCTTCAGATTTAGACTCTTTCTAAAATATAAGATAAAAATAGCAGACTTTAGAAGGACCCCATTGATAATCTGGCCTATGTATAAATAAATACATATATCCATATATATATATATACCCATTACCTAAAAAATATAAGGCAAGGTATAATCCTATATACATATACATACACATACATACATATATATACACATACATACAGCATATACATATACATATATATACATATATATACATATATACATAATACACACACATATATATACACATATATATACCCATTTACATACACAAGATAATCAATAAAAGACATGATTGCAGTGCTGTAGTAGTCCACAAAGGGAAAACAGTAAAACCGTTTTCTCCTGGGCCAAACCGCTTGCAAAGCGCTCTATCAACTACTACAGCACTGCCATGAACACGGCAAACATTCTCCTACCGCGTGCTGGCTTCCGTCGGGTACCTCCGACATGATTGCTGCAGCGCAGAATCCACCTCAGCGTTGGTGGGGTCCTTGGGAGCTCGATGCCGCCGCTACTGCCGCCGAAGTCCCCGCAGAGCTGAGCCGGCGCCCTCGCCGGTCAGCTTAACCACGCTGGCTGTGTATCCGGCTTCCGGCTTCCTGCCGCACACCGGAAGCTGACGCTGCGCTCGTCACCGACACACCCCCAACTTTAAACGGATGGAGGGAATCGCTATACAGTGAACAGCCAGCGTACCTGTTTCAAGCAGGATTTAAAATAGGCGGGATTTTGCACTATCTGTGCTGCTCCCAAAAAAAAACTATGTGGGAATTTAGCCCCAGGTGCTACCCATTTCCATCAGGATCTCCTGTGGGACTATCTAATAGGCGCAGCCGGCTAACTCCAAACAATGGAGGGAAATAAAATAACAAACTAAAATAATAAACTGGCCGTTGTCTACCACATAGCAACTCTGTTCCAAGGTTTCCCCAGGGAGGAAACACAAAGAACTGAGGTGGGGAGGAAGGGGTGGGCCTTTTAACCTCTGTTCCTGTTTTGTGTTTCCTCCCAGGGGGTGGAGCATGATATCTCCACGTGGTCAAGCTGAAGGATGACTGGGAAAATCCTTGCTTGAACTGCATCCAGATTCATTCCCAGAAATGGCGTCACCAAGGAGGAAGACAGGGAAGATTTGGGATGGTTGATCACCCAGCCAAATGACTCCAGGGTGGAAGGTGAGTATCCAGCTCTGCCTGTTGGAGGGACTGAGAAGTGATGAGAATGTCGTCCAAATAGGGCAGAACGCGAATGCCCTGAGCAGAGCCATAACTCCTGCCAGCACCTTGGTGAACACCCTGGGAGCTGAAGTGAGACCGAAGGGCAATGCCACAAATTGGTAGTGCTGATCCCCCCAGAGCGAACTTGAGGAATCTTTGATGACCTGGAAAGATGGGAATATGAAGGTAAGCATCCTTGATGTCCACAGAGGTCATGAAGTCCCCTGGATGCAGGGAACTGATAGCAGAGCGCAGTTTCCATGCAAAAGCGCCTGCATCTGACAAATTTGTTGAGGATCTTCAAGTCCAAGATGGGCCTGACTGACCCATCTCTTTTGGGCACGGTGAAAAGGTTGGAATAAAAACCCTTGCCCCTTTCTCGTAAGGGGACCTGACAGATGACCCCCAGCTCCAGAAGGCTTTGCACAGCCAGAATCAGAGCCTGAACTGACAAGGGGTCCTGAGACATCCGGGATCTGATGAATCTTGGGGGGGTGGCCAGGCAGCAAACTCTATCTTGTAACCGGAGGACACTACCTCCTGAATCCACCGGTCTGAGACATGAAGCCTCCAGACACGAGCAAAGAGCTGAAGCCGTCCTCGCACCCGGATGGGTGAGGGCGCCCCTTCATGCCTCAGGGGGCTTGGGGGAAGGCTTAGGCTTGGAGCCCCAGGATGGACCAGAGTGTCCACGTCCTCTGCCCCTACCCCAGAAATCTCCTCGGGCCCCCATTCTGGATCCACGGTAGGGGGAAGAAATGGAGCCCGGGCCCCGAAAGGGCCGAGACTGCCTTCTGCGCTGGGGTAACCTGCCTCCCTTAGCAAACAGGTCTAGGCGGTCCCCAAATAGGCTTAGTCCTTTGAAGGGAAAACCAGTGAGAGCCTTCTTGGCAGCGTTGTCAGCTGCCCACTTGCGCAGCCAAACCGAGCATCGTATAGCCACCACCAAGACAGAGGCTCTGCCACACATCCTAATGGTATCATCCAAGGCATAGAGGACATAAGCAACAAATACCTCACAACGCAAGAGTGCATTATACTCTTTACTAGAAACATCAGGAGCTCCATCTAGGACACTTTTAAGCAGAGTCCTAATAGCCACAGCTGTAATGGCACAAACCGGGCGCAGTGCCGTCCCCACACAGGCAAAGGCATGGGAAGCCAGCTGATCCTTTAAGGTAGTAGAGTCCGGGGAATGCATGACAGAGGTGTTAGACAAACCCAGAATTGGGGCATTCACTTCTGGAGGGGATGACCAACGTTTTACCACATCAGCGGGAAAAGGTTATCTCTTATCCCAACTCTTAGGGACTCCGGGGAGCCTGCTAGGACGCTCCCATTCTTTGAGCACAAGATTATTAAAATGAGATTGTTCAGGGAACTCTAAACGTGGCTTAGCAACATGAAACAATTCCCCCTGCTGCTTAGGAGCCGCTGCCGGGGGAGAGATAGAAAGCACTTCAAAAATCTGAGCCAAAAGCCTATCAGTATCATCTGGGGAACAGGGATCAGAGCCAGAATTCTCATAACCCTTGGGCCGTTCATTAGATGACTCAGTCAGAGAACAATCCCCCTTCCTCCAGGGGGGTATAACCAGACAGATCAAAGAACGCTTCAGCCTCCATAGGGAAAAGAGTGACATCAGGTGCCAAATGCCGCCTCTTAGCAGAGGCCTTACGCGCCATAGTATTAGCAAGCAACTTTTCAACACTGGCCAGTCTAGTGGACACATCAGGCTGAGACTCCCCACTGGTATGCATCTCACTGGGAGTCAAATGTAAGCTTGGGGGGAGTAGGCGAAGCCATACGTGGCGCAGGCCCAGCTGCTGGTAAACCAGCCTGTAGTGCAAGCACCTGCTGGGCACAAGGTACACAAACCTGCACATTGTCAACACTTGTAGGGGACACCCCACAAACCACACACAGCCGGGCTTGTCCCGAAGGAACCCCGAGCACAGTATCCTGAGACGCCTCCATATGGTGATTATAGCGGCACAATATACCGATAGGGATTCACGCTATAAAAGCAACCCGGGATGCCCCAGTAGCCCGCTAGGGAAGTGGGAGGAATCAGAACACTAGGCCTCAATAAGTTTAATAAACTAAATAGAGGGGGTAGGGCCGGGAGAAACCAATTGACTTTGGCCCGTCTGTAAGACATAAGCAAAGGAACCCCATAAGAGACATGCATACATGACATTAAAAATATATATATAAAAACAGCCCGCGAGGGCACTCACAGACCGCGGTAGGTAGGCACCAGCCACACAGCACGAAGAAGCAAAAATGGCGCCATCCGCAGGCCCCGTCCCCCGAAGAGCGCGAAGCTGCATACGTGACAATTCAACCAATGATGGCGCAGCAGCGCCTGAGGTAATGTCGCCACCGACCGCGGAATGCCGTAGAAGCGCGCGCGGCGGCAAATTCAACTAGCAACCAGTGCAACCAAATCTGTGCGGTGACAGAACTAAAGGCAACCAAGCACACCAACAAACAAGTGAATGCACAAAACACACACTCACCCCCCCCCCCCCCCCCCGAGAATGACAAGGGAGAGCGGGGGAGGGCAGCGGACACCTAACGTAGGGCCACCGATAGACAGGGGCAAGGGGCAATAGTGCGGGAGGGGCATCCCATAAGACTCGCCATGTGCCTATACCGCCTACCCTTTGGTGGGGGATTGCGGTGGAGCAGCGCTCCTAAGCACCTGACAGTGGTGCTGCCTACCATCACCCGAACCAGCGCAGCCAAGGCTGGGAGTAAAATTTACAAAGGGACGGGTGGGAACAGTCCTACAGGGCTGCAGGCTAATAGCCCCGCTCACCTGCGAGAAGAGAGAGCCATCTTCTTGTCCTTCGCAGTCCAGACTGCAGAGAAAATCTGGGGATTTGTGGGAGGTCCCGGGTATTTGAGAAGCCAATTTTGCTATCTCTGCAGTCCAGCGCCATCTGGCGGAGTAATACCCAAGAGTAAATAATCTTATCTGGAGCAGGACGTACTGTATACTAAGAATAACAGTGTTGGCTGACCACCGTTTCAGCCAGACCATGTGTCGCAAGGTGACCAGCAAGGCCAGCCCTCTAGCCACCAGACTCACCAAGTCATCCATAGCCGACACCATGTACCTAAAGACCTCCATAGGGAAGGAGGTCCCTCTACTGCTTCATCTAGACCTTACCTGCCCTAGCCGCCATGGACGTGGCACAAGCTGGGTGCATGGCCAAACCCACCATGGAGAATGCATGCGTGGACAGCTGATCCAACCTCCTATCCGCCGGGTCTCTCAAGGCCGAACTATCGGAATTAGAGATAATGGTAAGCCGAGCCAGACCCGACACCAGCTCGTCTACCTCAGGTGGCGATGACCAAACCCTGACCGCCTCATCCGGAAAGGGGTACTTGGCGTCCCAAGACCTTAGGAAGAGACGGAGGTTTATCCAGTTTCTCCCACTCTTGCCACCTGTCGAAATGGGCAAGCCTGAGAAAAACCTGCCTGACCTTCTGACGCTTGTAGGGTTCACCTTCTTCGTGTGCCGCTTTGGCTGGCAGAGTAGAAAGGTGCAGAACCTCCAATATTGCCTCAATAGTAACATAGTATGTAAGGCTGAATAAAGACTTTAGTCCATCCAGTTCAGCCTGTTTATCTCCTTCTAGTGGTCTAGTAGCCATAGCTGAAAATGTTATTACATGCCAGGAAGGCATCAAGGCCACTTTTGAACGTTTTTACTGTATCCATCATTACTACCTCCTCTGGCAGCGAGTTCCATAGTCTCACTGCTCTTACAGAGAAGAATCCCCTCCTATGTCGGTGGAGAAAGCACCTTTCCTCTAACCTTAGTGGATGCCCTCGGGATATAGTTACACTCTGGGATATAAATAGATTGTGGGACAGATCTTTGTATTGACCCCGAATATATTTATACATAGTTATTAGATCACCCTTCAAGGGTCTTTTTTCTAAACTAAATAAACCTAACTTTGACAATCTTTCAGGGTACTCTAGCCCCTGCACTCCTTTTATTAACTTTGTTGCCCTTCTTTGAATGCGCTCCAGTTCTGATATGTCCTTTTTAAGAACAGGTGCCCAGAACTGTACACAGTACTCCATATGGGGTCTGACCAGTGACTTGTACAAATTATGCTCTGGTCTTGAGCACCTATGCCCCTCCTGATGCACCCCATGTTCCTATTTGCTTTGGCAGCAGCTGCCTGGCATTGATTACTACAGTTGAGCTTATTGTTAACTAAAACCCCTAGGTCCTTTTCCATTGTTGTTTTACCAAGTGTTTCTTTATTTAGTGTGTAATCATGACACAGATTTCTCCTTCCCATGTGCATAACCTTACATTTATCTGGGTTAAACTTAATTTGCCATTTAACTGCCCATGCTTCCAATTTATCTAAATCTGTTTGTAGCTGCCTGCTGTCCTCTTTTGTTTTAATTACTTTACACAGCTTAGTATCATCTGCAAAGATTGAGACTTTACGGTTAAATCCGTACCCAATGTTATATATTGAAGATAAATGGTCCCAGAACTGACCCTTGTGGTACTCCACTAGTAACAGTGACCCAATCTGAGTGTGTACCATTGATAACCACCCTCTGATTCCGATCATTACGCCAATATCTGCACACGTTTTCCCCCAGTCCAAGCATTCTCATCTTTTGTACCAGCCTATTATGTAGAACAGTATCAAATGCTTTAGAAAAGTCAAGATATATGATATCCAATGACTCCCCCTGATCCAATCTTGAACTTACCTCCTCATAAAAGCTGATTAGGTTTGTCTGGCAGGAGCGATTCCTCATAAATCCATGCCGATATGGAGTAATAATACAACTCTGTGAAGTACTCACCTGTAGAGTTGGTATTATATGCATACAGCACGTCCTGCTCCAGTAGTAGTAATAACATGTGGGTAATCCTCCGCCGCCGTGCACTGCAGACATGTAGAAAACAAGCTCCTCCCGGCCCTTCATATACCGAGGGACCTCCCACAAATCCCCAGCATTGAAAAGCAGTGAGAAATAGAGGCCAGGAGAAAGCAACCACCCAAAACTGGCAAAAATATCAAAGATAACAATCACCAACAGGGGATCCAGAACAAGGTGAAACAGGGTGGGGTGGAGCAGGACGTGCTGTATGCATATAATACCAACTCTACAGGTGAGTACTTCACAGAGTTGTATTATTCTAAGCATACAGCACGTCCTGCTCCAGTAGTAGTAATAACATGTGGGACATCCAATAGCAGTGTCCATAAAGAAGGGTGGGATCCCCAACAGAAGGCAACAGCAAGCAGTCTAAACTACTGCCGCCTGCAGAACCTTGCGGCCAAACACAGCGTCAGCTGAGGCCCGAACATCAACCTTGTAAAACTTTGTAAAGGTATGTACAGAAGACCAAGTAGCGGCCTTGCAAACTCGTTCAACAGAGGCCTGCTGCTGAAAAGCCCAAGAAGCCCCAACAGCAGTAAGACGAAAGGGGGGAGTCTTCCCCTTAGCAGTATAGGCTTGAACAACAGCCTGACGAATCCATTTACTGATGGTAGACTTGGCGGGAGCCAAACGCTTCCTAGGCCCATGAGGCACAACGAAGAGAGCATCCGTCTTCCTAAAGGCCTGCGTGGTAACCAGGTAAGACTTGACACACCTGACCACATCCAAGGAATGCAGAACCCTTTCCTTAGGGTTACTAGGATTGGGGCACAAGGAAGGAAGTACAATATCTTGATTCAAATGAAATGCAGACACAACCTTAGGCAAGAAGTCTGGCTTGAAGCGAAACACCACCTTACCCCGGTGTCTCTCAAAGTAGGGAGGCTGTATAGACAAAGCAGCCAACTCAGACACACATCTGACCGAAGTGATGGCTACCAGGAAGACAACCTTGAGCGTAAGCACAACTAGAGCGGCCTCATGGATAGGCTCAAAAGGAGCCCCCTGCAGGGCCGACAACACCAAGTTCAGGTCCCAAACAGGAACCATAGGTTTCCGAGGGGGGCGCACATGAGTGACCCCCTGAAAGAAGGTCTTGATAAGAGAGTGATGTGCAAAGGTCTTCTAAAAGAAGATAGGCAGGGCCGAAACCTGGCCCTTCAAGGTACTAAGCTTAAGACCTAAGACTAGGCCATGTTGTAAGAACTACAGCACCCTGGATACTAAGAATTCCCGGCAGGGAAGAGACCTGGATTCGCACCAGTCAATGTAACCATGCCATACTCTATAATAGATGGCAGCAGAAGTCTTCTTCCTGGCTTGCACCATGGTAGCCACAACAGACGCAGACAAACCCTTTTCCATCAAGATGGAGGTTTCAATAGCCAAGCCGTCAAAGCCAGCGTTAGTAAATTGGGATGGCGTAGAGACCCTTGAGTCAGAAGGTCTGGCAACCTTGGCAGATTGCACTGATCTACTGCCATTTGAACCACGTCCGCGAACCACACTCTTCTTGGCCACCTTGGGGCCACCAGAATCGCGGGTACCCCTTCCAGAGCGATCTTGTGCAGCACTCTGCCCAGAAGGGGAATTGGTGGAAACACATACAGGAGCCAAAACTCCTTCCAAGACATTGACAGGGCATCCGTGGCCAGAGGATCCTGAGACAGGGATACAAAGCTCGGCAGCTTGTGATTGTGACGTGACGCAAAGAGATCCACGTCCGGCACACCCCAATGGTGAGAAAGTGACTGAAAAACCCTGTCGCAGAGGGACCATTCCCCCTGACGGGACGACCCCCTGCTCAGAGCATCTGCTAGCAGATTCTCCGTCCCCGGAATGTAGACAGCCGATATGCATTGTACATTGGTCTCTGCCCAAGTTAGAATCAGAGACACCTCCTGGAGAGCACCCTTGCTCCGGGTTCCTCCCTGATGATTGATGTAGGCTACGGCCGTCCTGTTGTCTGAGCGTACCTGAACCGCCAGACCCTTCAGGTGCTGGGTCAATCGTTCCAGCACCAATCGGACCGCCCTGAGTTCCAGGACATTGATAGGAAGATGGGCCTCCTGAGGGCCCCACCTCCCCTGGAAGCGCAGGGACTTCCAGAATCCCCCCCAGCCCAAAAGACTGGCATCCGTTGTGACGGTCTCCCAGGAGGGAGCCAGGAAGGATCTGCCCCTTGTCAAATTCCTGTGGTCCAACCACCACACAAGGGATTGTCTGACCGAGGGGGGAATCACCCAGCTGATGTCCAGAGACGCTGGGTCTTTGTTCCATACGGACAGAAGATGAAGCTGTAGGGTTCTCAAATGGAACTGGGCAAAGGGCACCGCCTCGAAGCTTGCCACCATCGAGCCCACCAACTGCATTCCCTGCCGGATGGAGGGATGAGGGTTCGCGAGCAGGGATCTCGCCTGGGTTATCAGAGCTTCCACCTTCTGCGGAGGAAGGAATATCCTTGATTGAACCGAGTCCAGAATCATCCCCAGAAACGGGGTCACTGAGGAGGGGGACAGAGAGGACTTTGGGTAATTGATCACCCAGCCGAAGGACTCCAGGGTGGACACCACCAACCGAGTGTCCAGCTCTGCCTGCCGCAGAGACTGAGAGGTGATGAGAATATCATCCAGGTAGGGCAACACGCGTATGCCCTTTAGTCTTAAGAGAGACATCACCCCTGCCAGCACCTTGGTGAAGACCCTGGGGGCCGACGTGAGGCCGAATGGGAGGGCCACGAACTGATAGTGCTGATCCAACAGCGCAAATCTGAGGAACCTTTGGTGCCCTAAGAACACTGGCACGTGCAGGTAAGCGTCCTTGATGTACACAGATTTCATGAAGTCCCCTGGACGCAGCGAGGCAATGGCCGAGCGCAGAGTTTCCATACGAAAATGCCTGCTTCTGACAAACTTGTTTAGGATGTTCAAATCCATAATGGGTCTGACTGACCCGTCCATTTTGGGCACCGTGAACAGGTTGGACTAAAACCCCATGCCCCTGTCTCTTAAGGGGACCTCGCAGATGACCCCGAGCTCCAGAAGGTCCTGCACAGCCAGCATCAAGACCCGAGCTGAGGCAGGATCCTGTGGGATCCGAAACCCAACGAACCTGGTAGGGGGCAGCACAGCAAATTCTATCTTGTAACCGGAGGAGACTACCTCCTGAATCCACCGGTCTGGGACGAGGCGCCTCCAGACATGCTCGAAGTGCTGTAGACATCCCCCCACCCTGACGGGCGAGGGCGCCCCTTCATGCTTGGGGGGTCTTGGAGGGGGGGGCTTTGGGCTTGGGCCCCCAGGAGGAGCCGGGACGGCGTCCTCTGTTTTCTTGTTCCAGGGTTCTGAGCGCGACCCAGAGAAGGACACCCCTCTACCTTGCTTGGTCCCACGGTAGGGGGTAGAATGGGAGCTTGGACCACAAAAGGGCCGAATCTGACGCTTGCGCTGGGGCAGCTTGCCCCCCTTAGCAAAGATATCTAATCTTTCTCCAAACAGGCGTAGTCCTTTAAACGGAAGCCCCGTAAGGGCCTTCTTGGCGATGTTGTCAGCAGCCCACTGGCGTAACCAGATCGCGCGGCGTATGGCCACCACCAGAGCTGAAGATCTAGCGCTCAGCTATATAGCATCGTCCGATGCAGATAGGATATAATTCACAAAGGTCTCACAGGTGGCCAGAGCGTTGGCGGCCTCCGAGGGCAGGTCATCCGCCCCTTCCAGGGCAGTTTTAACCACCGTCCTGAGTGCCACCGCCGTGATGGCTAAGGCGCACACCGGGCGGAGCGACGCTCCCCCAAATGCAAAGGCATGACATGTCAGGGGAGTGCATAATAGAGGTGTTGGACAGACTCAGAATTGGGGCATCGGCCTCGGGCGTGGATGTCCAACACTTAACCAGATCGGCAGGAAATGGATACTTCTTATCCACAGCCTTAGGAATCCCCTGGAGTTTACTGGGATGTTCCCATTCTTTCAGCACTCGGTTATTAAAGTGAGTTTGTTCGGGAAACTCCAAACGCACCCTAGCAGTATGAAACAGATCGCCCCTTTGCCGCGGGAGGGGGAGAGAGGGATAAAACATCAAAGATCTGAGACAGCAGTCTGTCAATGTCGTCCTGGGACCAAAGATCAGAACCAGACTCCTCCTGACTCCTGGACTCGTCCTCGTAGGATCCTGAGTCAGATAGCAGTTCCCCTTCCTCTGATGGGGACTGAGCATAGGAAAGCAGTAAATCATCAGATTCTACAGGGAGAATAGTAGCTTCAGGGTTCAAATGACGCTTCCTGGCAGTAGCCTTGCGCGCCAAGGAGCCAGCAATAAAGCTTTCCACACTGGCCCGTCTAGAGGCCAAATCAGCGTGAGAATCCCCACTAGTATTGGGGGTTATGCTCAAGCTTTGGGGGGTAGGGGAAAAAAGGCGAGGTGCGGGCCCAGCCTCGGAAGAGGTGGGGAGACCGGCTAGTGCCTGTTGAGCACAAGGTACGCAGACCCGTGAATTGTCACTGCTGCTAGGTGAAACCCCACAAGCTGCACACAGACAGGCTTGTCCCAGGGGGACCCCGTTCGCGAAGTCCTGGGATTCCTCCATATGGTGATTATTAAATTCAATATGCCAGTAGGGATTGACGCTTTCAGCAACCCTGGATGCCCCTATAACCCGCTGGGAAGTGGGAGTAATATCTGAAAAATGGTCTGGACTGGGCGCTACGTCGGGCCAGGGGAAGCCACCGATGACCGCTGTCTGAAAGACACAAGGGGAACAGGGATGTCAGAGCCGAGCGCGAGGAAACAAGCTAGGAAAAGGATCACCCATGAGGGCACTTACAGTCTGCGAGGGGAGGACGTCTTCACCACGCGCATGCGAGAAGGAAATGGCGCCCAGCGAACCTCGAAGGGTGGGCCAGAGCGGGAGATGACGCGGAACACGCCAGACCGAACCACGCCTCCCCCCCGGAGAGCGCAAAGCTAGAAGGCGCGCAGCCAATAGGAGAGAATGTAGATACGTCAGCATCACTTCAGAGAAGAAGTCTGACGAAGTGAGTAAGGAAATTTGAAAAACGCTGTAGCTTCCCCAACAGTGCTGCTGTATGTGCCTAGAGCACAGTAAAACGCTGCGGTCAGTTAAAAAATAAGCAAATGAAACGCTCTCTGACACCCGGTAGCGGCAAGCGTCTAAAGTGTACTTAGGGCAAGGAGTAGGCCAGGAGTAACACACAGACCCCCCCCCCTCTTTTTCCCCCCACTAACGGGGGAATCTGGGAAGGAAGGTGACCCGAATAGAGGGTTCACCGTTAGATGGGGCATGGGGGCACTAGTGCGGGAGGGGCATCCACAAAAGGCTCACCATTCGCCTTAACCGCCTACCCTATGGAGGGGGACTGCGGTGGAGACTAGCTCCGTAAGCACACTAGGTGCTGCCTACCTTCACCCGACCAACGCAGCCCAGGCTGGGAGGCATATTCTTTACAAGAAGGACGGGTGGAAATAGTCCCGCAGGGCCTCGGGCTGTAAAGCCCCGCTCGCCTGCGAGAGCGTGATACTTCATGTCTTCGCAGTTCCAGCACTGCAGAGAAATCTGGGGATTTGTGGGAGGTCCCTCGGTATATGAAGGGCCGGGAGGAGCTTGTTTTCTACATGTCTGCAGTGCACGGCGCCGGAAGATTACCCACATGTTATTACTACTACTGGAGCAGGACGTGCTGTATGCTTAGAATAAGGTAATTTTCCCCAAGATGCTCCACGATAGTATCCCTTAAGAAACCTTCAAACAGCTTGCCCACCACAGATGTTAAGCTTACTGGTCTGTAGTTCCCAGGTTCCCCCCTAGATCCCTTTTTGAATATTGGCACCACATTTTCCAAGCGCCAATTTCTCGGAACAGCCCTTGTAGTTATTGAGTCCACAAATATTAGAAATAACGGCTTGTCTATTACTGTACATAACTCCCTTAAAACACGAGGATGTATGTCAACTGGTCCCGGTGATTTATCGATTTTTATCTGCTTGAGACGATGCTGGACTTCTTCCTTGGTTAGACCAGTGACATTTAATGGAGGGTTTCGGTTATTCCCCTGCATTTCACTTGGCATGTCACATTCTTTTGTGAATATAGAAGCAAAGAAGTTGTTAAGCAAATTAGCTTTCTCTTCATTTCCCTCTATAGGGGTCCCCTCCTTGCTTTTCAGGGGGCCCACACCCTCAGGTTTGTACCTTTTACGGTTTATGTAGCTAAAGAATAATTTGGGGTTAGTTTTACTCTCTTTCGCAACTAGTCTGTCGCCAGCTTAGCTGCCCTTATCTGTTTACATTGTTTATTTTCTTCTTTATAATTTTTTAACGCTTCCGCTATTCCGCTATCCCTTCCTGTTTTAAACGTTTAAATGCCTTTTTTTGTTGTTTATTGCCCCCTTGCCCTTTTTGTTTAGCCACATCAGTTTACACGTGTGTCTAACAGTTTTATTCCTGTAAGGTATATATCTGTCACAATGAAAATTAAAGGATTCCTTTGAAAGTATCCCATTTAGTGTCCATGCTTTTGTTTTTAAGGACATTTTCCCAGTCAATGCAGTTCAGGGCATCTCTAAGCTGGTCAAACTTTGCCTTTTTGAAGTTCCGCGTTTTTGTGGCTCCTTGAGAAGGCACCCTAGTGACTGCTAAGTGGAAATTAACGATATTATGATCCAACCTGTACCTTTATTACTTTTTCTGGTACATTGGTTAGTATTAGGTCCAATATGGCTCTCCCCCTTGTTGAAGCTTGTACTTGTTGTAGCCATCTTTTGTTCTAGATAAAAAAAAACTATTACTTTTATGAGAACCACATGTTTCAGCGTCCCAGTCTATATCTGGGTAATTAAAGTCCCCCATAATAACTACCTCATTTAGTTTAGCAGCTATATATCTATTTGCCTTAGCATCATATTTTCTGTGGATTCGGATATATCTGGAGGTTTGTAGCAAATCCCCATCAGTATTTTATTTTTGTTTCTCCCTCCATGTATTTCTACCCATACAGACTCCACATGGTCATTCCCCTCAAATATATCCTCCCGCAAAGCGGGTTGTAGAGAGGATTTTACAATTAAGCAGACTCCACCCCCTTTGCGTTTGTTACGGTCCCTCCTAAACACACAGTAGCCCTGTAGATTTACTGCCCAGTCATAGCTTTCATCCAGCCAGGTCTCTGTTACCCCCACTATGTCATATTGTTCTTTTGTTTATCAGTTCTAGTTCATCCATTTTATTAGTCAAGCTTCTAGCATTTGTAAGCATGCATTTCAAATGCTTTTGATAATTTTGTATATTGCCATTATTCCTCCTAGCTGTACTAACCCCTACCCCCTCTCCACCCCCAGTTTCATGTATACACCCACTGTCACTTTCTTTCCTACCTTCCCCTTTGTAACTGCTTTTACCCTCCCCCCCAGTGCTTAGTTTAAACACACCTCCAACCTTTTAGCCATCCTCTCCCCCAGAACAGATGCACCCTCCCCATTGAGGTTCTGGGAGAGAGGATGGCTAAAAGAAGCAGGTGGAAGGTCCTTAAAAATGAATTCAGGGACTACCAGTACCAAGAGCCACACCAGAGAGGCAGGGGGAGATTAGAGGGGTAAACAGGTGTCTCAAAAATTGGAGTAAAAAGGAGGGGTTTGTGTTCTTAGAGAACTGGGCCGGCTTCACAGTGGGCTACAGGTTCTTTGGCAGGGATGGGTGAACCTGTAGCCCACTGTGAAGAGTTTTTGTCACCCTTGGTGCCAGACCGTTTTGCACTATTTTGCGCTCCCCATGTTCAAATGTGATTTTTGAAGGGATTTCCAGGGATTTCCCAGGAAAATGATATATTGTTTTTTTCAGAAGAGTCTGGGCTTCAACATGCGATGTCTTGTTTGGCCTTTTTTTGTGTATTCTCAATACTTTTGGGTGAAATATGTGCAAAAAAATCTATTTTTTGCAATTTGTAGTGTTTTTTTGTAATAAAAAATGTAAGTTTGTCAATAAAATCTTATTGCGTGTGAAACCCCAATTTCTCCCGGTTACAGCGGTTCCACATATTTATAGGTAGACACCCTTTCCTGCCCAGGAGACTCCCCCAAACTGAAACAGCGCTTTAGGGGATTTTCAGAAAAAAATACAACTGTGATATGCACTATGCGCACCTTGCAGTTTTTCCAGAAAAATAACCCTTTACATTTGAAATACCCAAAACAAACTATATATTCTCTGGAAGTACACACCTCAAGCTTTCTAGGTGTACCAGGCTTGTTGATGTGGCCACAGTTTTCTGGAAGTAATCCCTCAATGTATTCTTTGGTTGCAAAGAGTTTCCCTAAAAAAAGGATAAAAAAGCAGAATCAAAGCAACATTTTCCTAAAAAAACTATATACGAACAAGAAAAAACAAGTATAATCTGAAAAAGCAACCTCCCCCGAACAGAACGATACCCAACATGCATAGCTACTGTCAAGGGAAGAGTTGCCAAACACCCCAAAGTAAAGCATGTGCGTAACGGTAATTTTTCTTGAAAATTTCAGCTCTGCAGACAAGGTGCACACCTTGCGATTTTTCAACCAAAACAACCCTTTTACATTTGGAATATCCCCCATAAACCATATATTCCCTAAAAGTACACATGTTAAGCTTTCTAAGCGTACCCAGCTTGTTGTAGTGGGCTTATCTTTCTGGAATTGATCCCTCAAAGGATTCTTTGGTTGCGCAGGGTTTCCCTAAAAAATTTATAAAAAAGCTGAATAAAAAACACCTTTTCCTAAAATATAAATATGCAAACCAGAAAAAACAAGCTAAGTCTGAAAGCGCAAGGTCCCCCGAACAGAACAATACCCAACATGCATAGCTACTTTTAATCCTTTTAATTGCCAGCCTACTTGAGATTTTGTCACCCTCTGTTGACAGGTCATTTTTCCCCATTTTGCGCCATGTTTTGCGACATTTTTGCTGGAATTTTCAGGAAAATTATATATATATTTTTTGCAGCAGAGTTTAGGCTTTAACATGTAAATGTAAATTTTATTCTGTTTTTTTACAATATTATTGATATTAAAAAAAAGTAAATAAATAAAATTTTTTTTTAGAAAATTGTCTCCTTTATTTTAAATAAAAAATGTATTTTATTAAAGAAAACCGTATTGCATGTGAAAGCCCCATTTCTACAGATTAGAACGATACCACATATTTATCGGTAGCCCCCCGTTCCTGCCCAGGAGACCCCCCTAACTGAAACAAGTACTTTATAAAATTTACAAATAAAATACAACTACCATCCACACTACAAAGGGTTAATCGGGGAAAAAAAATGACATAGGGTCCCCCCTCCCAGGGGGGGGGGGGGACCCCATTTTTTTGGGGGGGATTTTTAAGGGTTAAAAACCCTTAAAAACCCAAAAAAAAAACGACATGGGGGCCCCCTTACCCAAAGTAACCAGCCCGGGACCAGCTATGCAGGGCTTGTAGGAACAGGGCACAGGGGCCAGCTTTTGTGGCCCCTGGCCCTGCAGGCTACAAAGCCCGCATAGCCCGTGGGCCCGGGCTCTTCTGCCCCCCCCTGGCCTTTGGGGAGGCAGGTAATGGGGGTGCCAAGGGTTAATGGCAAGTCACTCGCTAGTGCAGGTGACTTGCCATCCCCCAGCCTTGTGAACTGATATAGGGGTCTTGTGGACCCCTTACCAGTTCACAAGGGGTTAAATGTAAAAAAAAAAACACCACACAGACCAGAAAAAAATATTTTATTATTATTATTTTTTTTTTTTAATACTTACCTCCCATCCATCTTCCCCTCCCAATCACTGGCTTCTGCTCATCTGCTGGAAGCCTTTTATAGCTGCTGGGTGACAGAACATAAGGGGTTAATTAAAAAAAAAAAAAGACATAGGGTCCCCCCTCCCAGGGGGGGCGGACCCCATTTTTTTTTTATTTTTAAGGGTTAAAAACCCTTAAAAATAAAAAAAAAAAAATGACGTGGGGTCCCCCCTCCCCCCTATAGGGGTCATGGACCCCTTACCAGTTCACAAGGGGTTAACAGTAATAAAAAAAAAACACCACACAGATTAAAAAATAACTTTATTAAAAAAATAAAAACTTTTTTTTACTTTACTCACCTCTGATCCTCAGCTTCTGTGTCCCTCGCAGCTCTGATGACAGTTATTGTCATCGCTGGCCAGTGGAGGAGGGAGGCAGGTGATCAGATCATCACCTGCCTTCCTCCTCCTGTGGCCAGCGATGACAAGTGTGAGAATCGCAGCCCCGAGCCAGGACGACACCCGGAGGTGTGACGTCATAAGCCCCGCCCCAAAGGCGAGCAGGACAGGGAGAGGGCCTTTCAGGGGCCTGGGTGGGGGATCGAAGCCCCCCCGGATGAAGAGGAGACCCGGCCGGATAGAACAAGGGGTCAGGTGAGTGTTTTTTTTTTTTTTACTTTTACTGTAGCAGGGGGGAAAGTCAAGCCCGCAGTTTCTACGTGCTTGGCACTTAAGTGGAGTGGAAGCAAGCACGTAGAAACTACGGGCTTGGCACTGAAAGTGTTAAAAGAAAAAAAAATTCTGGGACATGTGCTCGCTGCGGGACTTGTTCTCAGAAACAGATTTCCGAGCACTAATTTTGGGTTTACAGTCGCTAAGGCTTCAAAACAAAAAAATAAAACCCTATCCACTCCAGCCTACAGTCATACCACCTATATAAGCAATTACAATGTGGCCGGAATAACACCGCAAACATTTTTTGTGTTGTATGATACTCCTACAATTCACAAGGCGGTCTACTCCTCACTATCGGATAAATCTACTGCGAATCTCTTCTAACAGCAGACTTCAGGCTGATCCTTTCAGCGAGAGGAACTCATTTTTCACCTGTCAGATTATTGCTCGTTCTGCGTCTGCACGCCTCGCCTGTCAGAGAGGCCGGCTGCTGCTCATAATACAGGGCTATTACTGTAGAATCCTCCAGAGAGAATACGAAGAGGGGGAAAAAAATCCACTTACGTTTCTCTCTCCTTCGGTGACACGGATTTCATAGCAGTACGCCAGCAGCACATCGATCAGACCCAGTAATGCCAGATGCCTCGCTTTCTTATCCAGCAAATAGGACTTGTTGGTGAATTTTCTCAGTTGCTCTTTCTCCTTTTCTGTAAATGTGACTGGGGGGGGTGGGGGGGAGATGAAAAGATGAAAAATTATACTTGTGCTCATTTCATAAAACAATTTAGCAAAAATACCATTTTGTGATCACTCACCTGTAAAATGGTTATTACAAGTATGTCACACACCCCGCTTCCAAATATTCATGACACTTGGGTAACTGTCCTGTAGAGGGCGATCTTGCACAGATGACATGAAAAAAGGAACCCCTCCCGGTCCATAAATACCTGGGACCTCCCACCATTCCCCAGTATAAGACAGCAGTAAAGGGACCAGGAAGAGCCAAATGTAAACAGCAAAGAAAAAGGTTCACCATATAAAGTATCCCAGAAAACCAAAAAAGGGCGGGATGAAGCGGGGTGTGTGACATACTTGTAATAACCATTTTACAGGTGAGTAATCACAAAATGGTATTATTCCCAGTATATCACACACCCCGCTTCCGAATATTCATGACACTTGGGACATCCAATAGCAGTGCCCATGATGGGTGGGGATCCCAAAAAGGCAATAATGCAAACTACTGCAGCTTGCAGAACTTTGCGGCCAAAAACGGCATCCGCTGAGGCCCGCACATCAACCTTATAAAACTTAGAAGAAGTATGAACAGGAGACCAAGTAGCAGCGTTCAACAGAAGCCTGATGCTGAAAAGCCCAAGATGCTCCAACAGCACGAGTAGAATGAGCAGTAACACGAAAAGGGGGAACCTTCCCCTTGGCAGAATAGGCCCCAACAATGGCCTGTCGAATCCATTTACTAATGGAAGACTTAGTGGGCGCCAGGCCTTTCCTGGGCCCGGAGGGCACCACGAAAAAGGCGTCCGTCTTAGGAAAAGGAGAAGTAGCCACCAAATAATATTTCACACATCGAACCACATCCAAAGAATGTAAGGTCCTCTCCTTGTCATTACTAGGCTTAGGACACAAGGAAGGGAGAACTACATCCTGATTGAGGTGGAAGGCCGAAACCACCTTAGGAAGGAAATCCAGCTTAAAGCAGAAAACTACCTTGTCCAGGTGCCTCTCAAAGTAAGGAGCCTGAATAGACAAGGCCACCAACTCAAGAGACACGCCGAACAGAGGTAATAGAAAGTTGCCTTTTTGGTGGCTGAGTGAGCAGAGAAAGAGCAATATCATGCACCGTCTCAAAAGGAGGTCCCTGGAGAGCCGACAGAACCAAGTTTAAATCCCAAACCAGCAGCAAGGGCTTTCTAGGAGGCCGAACATGAGTAGCCCCCTGGAAAAATGTCTTAACCAGGGGATGAAGGGCAAAAGACCTTTGAAAGAAAACCGCCAAGGCAGAAACCTGCCCTTTCAAAGTACTAAGCTGGAACCCCGAGTCCAGACCATGTTGAAGAAACTCCAGAATTCTGGCAATAGAAAACACCCTACAAGGCAAGGCCCTAGCCTCGCACCAGTTAATATAAGACCTCCAAGTCCTATAGTAGACGTTAGAGGAAGATCTCTTCCTAGCTCTAACAAGAGTCTGAACCACCGCATCAGAAAGACCTTCCTCCTTTAAGATGGAGGTTTCAGCAGCCACGCCGTCAAAGCCAGCGTTGGTAAATTGGGGTAGCGTAGCTGACCCTGGGTGATAAGATCCGGAAGAAGGGGCAAATAAAACTGATCTACTGCCAGCCGCACGACGTCTGCGAACCACACTCGTCTTGGCCACCTTGGAGTCACCAGAATTGCTGGTGCCTCTTCTAGAGTTAGCTTGAGCACCACCTTGCCCACCATGGAGAAGGGGGGGGGGGGGGGGGAACAGGTACAGAAACCCCAGTTCCCTCCAAGCCATGGACATGGCATCCACTGCCAGGGCCAGAGGATCCTGAGACAAAGATACAAAGGCAGGAAGCTTGTGATTAAGACGTGAGGCAAAGGGATCCACCTCCGGAGTCCCCCACTTGTGACAAAGGGACTGGAATACCTTGGAACTGAGAGACCATTCTCCTCGGCGAGAGGATCTCCTGCTCAGGGAGTCCGCCTTCGTGTTCTCCACTCCCGGGATGTAAATGGCTGAGATGCATGGGACATTGCTCTCTGCCCAAACAAGGATCAGAGATACCTCCTTGAGGGCACTCCTGCTGAGAGTTCCTCCTTGGTGATTGATGTAAGCGACCGCCGTCCGATTGTCCGATCAGACTTGAACTGGCAATCCCTGCAAGAGAAGAGTCAAGCGAGACAGAACCAACCAAATGGTCCGCAGCTCCAAAACGTTGATGGGGGTATGAGCCTCCCGAGGCCCCCATAACCCCTGGAACTAATGTTCCCTCCAGAAGTCCCCCCAGCCCGACAGGCTGGCGTCCATGGTGACCGTTTCCCAACAAGGGGTCAGAAAGGATCTGTCCTTCAACAGATTGCTTGACACTAGCCACCACTGAAGGGACTGCTGAGCCCGGGGAGACCGCAGACAAGACTGATCCAATGACAGCGGACACTTGTCCTAAGTCGCTAGAAGATGGAGCCAAAGCGTCCTCATGTGAAACTGGGCAAAAGGGACTGCCTCGAAGGAAGCCACCATCAGACCTACCAATCTCATCCCTAGCCGGATAGACGGCGAGGATTGGAAAGCAGAAGCCGAATCAAATCTTGGATCAGAAGAATCTTGGGTTGAGGAAGGAACACCCTGGCCTAAAAGGCATCCAGAGTCATGCCCAGAAACGAAACCTCCCTGGACGGGGAGAGGGAGGACTTGGGATAGTTGATCACCCAGCCGAACCTCTCCAGCGTGGATACCACCACTCTGGTGTCTAGCTCCGCTTGGCTGAGAGAGGAAGCCAAAATGAGAAGGTCGTCCAGGTATGGAACAATGCGAATGCCCTGGACCCTGAGGAGGGCCATCACCCCCGCCAATACCTTGGTGAACACCCTATGAGCCGAGGTAAGCCCGAATGGAAGGGCCACAAACTGAAAATGCTGATCTTCCACCACGAACCTGAGTAATCTCTGGTGTTCCAGGAAGATGGGTACATGCAGATACGCATCCTTGATGTCTATGGACATCATGAAGTCCCCCTGACGAAAAGAATCGATGGCTGAACGCAAGGTTTCCATGTAAAACTTCCTGAAGCGGATAAACCGATTGAGGATCTTCAGATCCAAAATGGGTCGAACGGAGCCGCCCTTCTTGGGCACCGTGAATAGATTGGAATAGAATCCCAAGCCCCTTTCCGCGGAAGGCACCGGGCAAATGACAGCCATGTCCGGCAAATAACTTACTGCCGCCCGGAGCACTCGAGACCTGAAGAATCTGGGAGGAGGCCGGATCTCGAATTCCAGCTTGTAACCGGAAGACACCACTTCCAGAATCCATTTGTCTGAGACCTCTTGGTCCCAGACCTGGAAGAAGTGCCGCAGCCGTCCCCCCACCCGCAAGGGTGAGGGCGCCCCCTCATTGCTGAGCTGGCTTAGCAGCGGGCTTGGGTTTGGAACTCCAATTGTGACCTGGACGGGCACGACCTCTGCCTTTACTCCAGGAATCACCTCTGAGGGTAGAGAAGGCCAAAAGTCTGCCAGTTCTGGCACCACGAAAGGAAGGGTTAAAGGAGGCCGCCCCCCAAAAGGGACGACGTTGCCTCTTACGCTGAGGTAACTTTCCTCCTTTCGTGACAGAATCTAGTCTTTCTCCAAAGAGCCGCAATCCCACAAAGGGAAGTGCTGTAAGCGACTTTTTGGCCACTGGCGTAACCACACCGACTGCCAAATAGCTACAAGCAAGGCCGAGGTTCTACCACACATGACCATGGTGTCATCCAAGGCAGCAAGCACAAAGGACATGAATAATTCACACCGCTTAAGGGCGGCGAACTCATCACTAGCCGGGTCAAGCCTGGAGGTACTCAACAGGTCTCTAACCACAGACCTGGTAGCCACTGCCATAAACGCCGAAGCACAAACAGGCCGCAAGGCTGAACTGACACTAGCAAAAGCGCGGCAAGCCATCTGATCAATGCGTTTATCCTCACCATCTTTGAGAGTGGTAGAGTCAGGAGAATGCAAAATAGAAGTATAGGATAACCCGAGTACCGGGGCATCCACCTCGGGAGGGGCCGACCATCGATTTACCACGAGCACGCCGAACGCCCGCCCCTCCTTAACTGCACCTGTAGTAAAAGTGAAACCGGCCCAGCAAACAACGGCCACAAAACACACACACATACACACACCTTTTCCCCCAAATAAAGCAAAACAACCCACGGGAGAAAAGGCCTCCCCCCCCAAGGGGCACAGAGGGACACGGTAGTGGGGAACCCACACCAATAGGTGAAAGGACAACAGGGACGGGGCATTCCAAGCCGGGATCACCAACCCGGACACCGCCTACCCCTTTGTATGGGGTCTCACGGGGGAGCAAGCTCCCATATACACCACAAGGTGCAGCCTACCATTGCCTGGACCTTCAGCCTAGGCTGGGAGGCATACTGCAATAGTTTAAATAAAAAAGGTTCAGGCAGTAATAGAAACAAATGGCCGGGGGGTTACCCCGGCTACCTGCAAGGAGGAGACAGCCATCTATCTTCTGACTTTCTTAGCCGACTGCAGAGACGAAAGACTGGGGAATGGTGGGAGGTCCCAGGTATTTATGGACCGGGAGGGGTTCCTTTTTTCATGTCATCTCTGCAAGATCGCCCTCTACAGGACAGTTACCCAAGTGTCATGAATTTTCGGAAGCGGGGTGTGTGACATACTGGGAATATATTCTGCAGGGTTTCTGCACGTCTCCAATGCTAAAGCCCAATAAGACATTTGCAGTGATCAGGTAAGTGCAATAGAACATGGAGCTCCAGTTTTGCATCACCTTCCCTTGACACCACTTTTAAAGTGAACCTTTACTAGTCATGCTGGCTCCTTCTGCAGTTTGATAAGCCAACTACAGCAGTAATGAAAAAGTAGCGGATTTATTTACTGTAGGGGTGCCGGTCAGGGATCAACTCTACTCTACCCTACTAGCAAAGCTCACAAGACCAAGCAATGGTAGACTGCTGTTAGAAATTGTGGCCACCATGTCCCCTTATGATGCAGTAAGCAATGAACTGTATAATGCACTACAACTTTAAATAGAAATCTATATTGTTCTATTAAATGATTAAACAGTAATTACAGTATTACGCACCTGACTAAAATGCACCTAAGGTTAAGAGAAGGAAACGCTTTACGAACCAGACTGTGGGCTTGATTCATCAAAGGTTGAATTTGAATTTTCGTGTGTTTTTTTTGAGAAAAAGGTGCGATTTTGCACGCGAAAATTCTACGCGCGATTCAACAACCTTGAAAGCTGTTTTACTTTCGTTTTTGTTAATTCAATTCGAGTGAGAGAAAAAGCACTCGAAAATAATTCGATTTTCGAAAATAATTTGTGTGGAATTTTCAAGTGAAAAAGAATTCTACTGATTCAGGTGCCATGAATTGGCTCCACACATGAGTTAAATTTAAGTGTTTCACACAAATTTTTTACAGCAGCTTTCAGGAGGAGAAAAGTCTGTTTCTGACTTCCACCATGGAATCCTTCTATCCCCTGTGCCTGCAAAAAAAAGCCCATAGTGCACCATAGGGGGGCATTGTGTAAAATGATGTTTAATATAGGCCCCTAGACATATTAGCAAAAACATTTATATGAAATAAATCACAGTGGCACACACAGGACAGAGGACATGTCATGGTGAGGAACAAAATGGATGAGGCTCAATGTGCTTTCTGGATGCCTGAGTACAGCCTGGATACAACTATCCCGGGGCACCATGAGCAAGACACATGAGCACAGTAACATGTGCAATGTTTTATTTACCACATTGCATGCTGCTGCTGCACAACTTAATAAAGTGATGTAAACAATACCTAACGCCATGACAACATAAATATAGCAGACAGAAAATGAGCATCCCAAAATATAAAAACATTTAGGGGTTTAAATTAGCTGGGTTTTGGTCCCCCCCCCCTGCTGTGTGAAACCCCCCCAGATCACCGATGCCAAATCACCTTTTCCTGGTCCTAAGGCGCATGCGCGGCCGCTCTTCCAATCAGCGCACGCGGAGCCACTGACGTCACGTCGTCTAAGTCTTCGTCTAATGCCAGAGGCTCCAAGAGCGCTGGCGGCTGCATCCCCGCTTCCCTCTAACAGGGAGCATGCCCGTGCTAAGCATTCACAAATGCCTGACACGGGAACGCACACTGCTTTGGGAATAGCGGGGATGTGCCCGCGGCTCGCGCATGCTTCGTTGGACCAGGAAACAAGGTAAGTGTATGGAGCATCCCGATTTTGGATGCTCCAGGTGGAGGAAATCAATCAGGCCGGGTATCTTACTCCGATCGGCGTGGGTTTTGGTCCACTTTAAGAAACGCTAAGGCCACGTAGTTCCGGATGAGTGTCAGGTGAATGTCAGGACCCAGTGCAATAGGTGTATTTATCAAATCAGAAATCTAGAGCGCCTGTGATAGTGCCAGGTAGTGTCCCATTTATCATCAGCACCGGCGCTGAGCTCCCCATAGTGCCAGACCAGGTGCTCACGCTGCACTGTGTGGCCTCATCCCATACATTTCAATGGGCTGGGATGGTTATAATTATTTTGGTCACTTTTGCTAATTTTTGGGGGGCTGGTGCATGTGCCACGGGATTCCTGGGCTGCTTGGAATTGTTTTTGGAAGTATTTTTTTGCACTTTTGTGTTGCACTGCAAACTTGTGATTTAGGCCGTGCAAGTCATGTGCCCTGTCTTTCATGTTTCCCCAATGCAATTCCCGGTATTTTTTTTCCCCAGCCCCCCAAAAAATAAAAACGGGGTTTATGACAGGCGCAGGATGCCTGGAATCCCCTCCTGACAGTCCCCCCTGGGCACTGTTTTTTTGGTTAAAGGCGGCTGTTCCCAGCCGATGCTAGGGGTTACAGCCGCAGCGGCTTCAATAAGCCGTGCGCTGACCTGACCCGCCGGCTTGGAGGGAGCGCAGGCATATTGCTGCCTAGCTCCCTGCTGCAGACAGGTGCGGGCGCAGATAGACCAAAACCCGGGATTTTCATCCTGATTTGGGATGCCCCGCTGTGTGAAACCACCCAGGTACCCACCTTTATGGGGGCCTATTCTTGGTGGTTCCCCAACATCTCTGAGGCTGAGGCGTGCTCCTGCATTCAGCCCCTCAGATAAACTGAGCATGGGAGCGCACCACAGACTGCAGGGAGGCCAGGGATATGCAGAGACCCATGAATATGGCATGGGATCCTGGAAAGGTATTTGTGGGGGTTCCTGGGGTGTTTCACACATCAGAACATCCCTAATAGGGATGCACCAGGGGTTGTACGTGCCCATTAGTATTGTAAGTGATATTTTAGACCCCATGGCTGCGAATCTTCCTCTTTAAAGTGGACCAATCACTACTGGAAGGCCCTGGAGTCTAAAAGGCTCCCCGATATTCCTGCTGATGTCCAAATGCAGGGTGGCGCGCACTCGACGCTGAATCCAAAACTACAGCTTTATACTCTACATTAGTATACATAGCATAAAGCACTGTTTGGATAAGCGCATGCACTGTGGGAACAGCGAAAAAGTGACTGGAGTGGGAGATCTCAGGGGTTTGAAACAGCAGGGCATCACCATGCCTGTAGGGCAAGCATAGTGAAAATCCTGGTGATTGGTCCACTTTAAATTGGAACAAAACCTGCAATGCCCCCTGGGTGAACCGCCGCCAGAATGCCGCTATTCACTTACCTCTTCCTTGTTCCAATGATGCATGCCCGGGTTTTGTCCACTGACAGCTGTCTGCCATGACTATGTCATTCGCCAGATGGCTCTCATTGACTTTAATGGGGAGTGCACGCTGACGCATGCCCAGCAGCACCTGCTTCTGCCTATATGAATGGCTAGGGCGGGAGCAAGCACGAGCCACCGGAGGGATGCGCCAGCATGCGCTCTCCATTAAAGCCAATGAGAGCCCCGGCAGATGCCTCGCATTGGACGAGTGCCTGCACATGCGCCATTCGAAAAAGGCAGAAAAAACTCCTAATCCAGCCAAATCCCTATCCATGTGCCATCATCTCTATACTCACCTTGCCTGTGGTCCCACAGCTCATCCCCGGTTTACCACAGTTGGTGTTCGGACGGGAGCTCAGCCAGACAACCTGGGTGCAGGACCACACACATTAGGCAGAGGTAAACCGGGGATGCTGTTCACTCCTCGCTCTCTATGCCGTGCTCTGTGGGCAAATAGAATTCTATGCCCTGCATTAAAGTGGACCAAAATCGGCCATGAAGTCGATAAGACTCCAGGGCACCTGGTTCTCTCTCCTTGGGACCTCAGTTTAATGATTTGTGAATAGCTGGCACGGGCATGCCCCCAGCTAGAGGCTAACAGGGATGCAGCCATCGGTGCACTCGCCTTCATCAGGACGATGAGACCTCTTGACAGCTCAGCAAAGCAGAATGGGACCAAGTACACCGACTGCCTGCGCATGCGCCGTTGCATTGGCAGTCATGTAAGTTTTACAGGCAAACCGGGGGGTTTCACATAGTGGGTCATCCCAAATTGAGTACCAAAACTCAGGATATTTAAAATCCCGGGTTTTGGTGCACTTTAAAGTGGACCAAAACCCACGGTGATTATAGATCTTATAGATTCCTGGGCTGATCAATTCCCTCCCCCAGGGGCATCCAAAACGGGATGCCACACTGTGTGAAACCCCCCAAGGCCGCCCATAAACTCACCCTCTTTCCCGGTCCAACAGTGCATGCGCGACCCGCATACCCACTATCCCTCTAGCAGGGCACGTGCCAGCGCCAGGCATTCATGAATGGCTGCTGCGGGCACGCTCCCTGTTAGAGGGAAGCAAGGAATGCGGGCGTCAGCGTGCTGATTGGACGAGAGGCTGTGCATGCCCTGTAGGACCGGGAAGAGTGAGTTGGTTTCAGCGATCTGGGGGGGTTTCACGCAGCGGGGTCCCCCAAGGGCAAGGTCCAAAGCCCAGGATAGTCAAAATCTAGGGTTTTGGTCCATTTTAATATGTGTGGTGAGTATACCGGCCATCCCAGGGGGGTTCACAGAGCCGCACAAGTGAGATGACACAAGGGACCCACTGGGACTCTGTCCCCCAGGGGCCCACAAAACCCTGGAGCTGGCCCTGGATGCAACAGAAACCTTTAATGTGGTTTGAAAATGTAAGTACATCAGGCCTATATGGGGTGACCAAACTAACCCTGTTACAGATATCTGCATGCTAATGATGACACTCAGAGCAACACTCACATTCACAGCAATCAATGGATCCACAGAGCAAAGTCAAAACTAAGAATTGTTAATCTACAAACTACCCAAATAAATGCCTACAATAACAGATGTAAAGCATTGCAAAGCAACACTGCCAAAAGGGCCTAAACCACCATCACCAAAAAATGATGCACTGAACAAATGCAAAGTGTAAAATTAAACATAATTAAACATTAGCTATGACATGTACTATTTCACATTAATTAGAAAGTCCAGAAACACAAAGCAAAAAATAAAAAAACAGAACAAAGTGCAACAAGGGATCATACTGCTCTGCTACAAATTAGGAAGCAGTAGAAAAAAAATCTCACACACAGCATTTGGGTATGGGAAATTCGTGCACTTTTTCACTGAGTTTTCCAGTTGTAAAGTGATTTTCAATTGCACACGAAAAAATTCACCCGCAAATTCGCACACACGAATTAAATTCAAATGCCGTCATGAATCGCTCCTAAGTTTGAAAAATTCTCGCATGCGAATTTATTTTCCAAGTGTTAATTATTTTTTTCTGCCTTTAGTGAATCAAGGCCTGTGTGTTAAAATATCCCTCCCCCTCAAGAACCTAACAGGAGGTGACAGAATCCCCTCATCCCCTATAACAGGCGGCATGCATAATCACCCCTAAGCACCCTATAACAGACAATGAGCAAAAATACCATTTTGTGAGTACTCACCTGTAAAATGGATATTGTCAGTGTGTCACACCCCCTGCTTCCCCTTTAATTCTTACGATCGGGTTACTCCACCGGCAGGTGGCGACGTTGCAGAGAGAAGTCTTGAAAACGAGTCCCTCCTGGCCTACATATACCTGGGACCTCCAACTTAACACCCAGTGAATTCAAACAGCAGTAAGACAAGGTACCAGGAAAACCAACGGTAACCTCAAAATAAAACAAAGGAAAGCTTCACCATATAGAGGATCCAGGATACCAAAAAGGGCGGGTGAAGCGGGGTGTGTGACACACTGACAATATCCATTTTACAGGTGAGTACTCACAAAATGGTATTATTCTCAGTGTGTCACACACCCCGCTTCCCCTTTAATTCTTACGATCGGGACATCCAAAAGCAGTGTCCACAAGGGGTGGGTATCCGAAGGCAAAATGAAGCATAACTTAAACAACTGCGGTCTGCAGAACCTTGCGGCCAAACACAGCATCCGCTGAGGCCCGCACATCAAACTTGTAAAACTTAGAAAAAGTATGAACAGAAGACCAAGTAGCAGCCTTACAAACTTGTTCAACAGAAGCTTGGTGCTGAAAAGCCCAAGACGCTCCAACAGCACGAGTAGAATGAGCAGTGATACGAAAAGGGGGAACCTTCCCCTTGGCCGAATAGGACCCAACAATCGCCTGACGAATCTATTTGCTAATGGAAGATTTGGCCGGAGCCAAGCCCTTCCTAGGCCCACAGGGCACAACAAAAAAGGCATCAGTCTTACGAAAAGGAGAAGTAGTAATCAAATAGTACTTAACACAGCGTACTACATCCAAACAATGCAAAATCCTCTCCTTGTCATTCTTAGGCTTAGGACACAAGGAGGGAAGAGCAACATCCTGATTCAAATGAAAAGCAGAAACAACCTTAGGAAGAAAGTCCGGTTTGAAACGAAAAACCACCTTGTACTGATGCCTCTCAAAGTAGGGCGCCTGAATCGACAAGGGCGCCAACTCCGAGACACGCCGAACCGAAGTGATAGCCACCAAGAAGGCAATCTTCTGAGTCAAGGTAGACAGAGCAATATCCTGCAAGGGCTCAAAGGGAGGAGCCTGAAGAGCAGAAAGAACCAAGTTCAAGTCCCAAACAGGGAACAATGGCTTCCTGGGCGGCCGCACATGCGTAACCCCCTGGAAAAAAGTTTTAACTAAAGGATGAAGCGCAAAAGGCTTCTGAAAAAAGATAGACAAGGCAGAAACCTGCCCTTTCAGAGTACTCAGCTGGAGACCAGAGTCCAGCCCTGATTGCAAAAAATCCAGAATCCTGGAAACTGAAAAGACCCTACAAGGCAAAGATCTAACCTCACACCAAGCGATATAGGCTCTCCAAGTCCTATAGTAGATGGTAGAAGAAGACCTCTTCCGGGCACAGATCAGAGTCTTAACAACCGAGGCAGAAAGACCCTCCTCCTTCAAGATGAAGGTTTCAGCAGCCAAGCCGTCAAACCCAGCATTGGTAAATTGGGGTAACACAGCCGACCCTGAGTGAGCAGATCGGGCCGAAGAGGCAGAACGATCTGATCCACCGCCAGCCGAGCGATGTCTGCTAACTATACTCGCCTTGGCCACCTTGGAGCCACGAGAATGGCGGACACCCTTTCCAGAGCCAGCTTCCGTACCACCTTGCCTAGCATGGGTATCGGAGGAAAAAGGTACAAAAACCCCAGATCCCCCCAGCTCAGAGACATGGCGTCCACCGCCAGAGCCAGATGATCCTGGGAGAGCGACACGAAGGTCGGAAGCCTGCAATTGTGACGAGAGGCAAACAGGTCCACCTCCGGTGTCCCCCACCGGAGACACAGCGACCGAAAAACTTGAGGATGGAGAGCCCATTCTCCCAGACGGGAAGAGCACCTGCTCAACAGATCCGCTTCCCTGTTTTCCACACCCGGAATGTAAACTGCCGAGAGACAAGGAACATGGGCCTCCGCCCAGGTCAGGATCAGGGACACCTCTCTGAGGGCAACCAGACTGCGAGTCCCTCCCTGATGATTGATGTAAGCAACCGCTGTCCGATTGTCCGAACGAACCTGAACCGAGTCAAATGAGTCATGAGTCAAATGAACAAGAACCAGACGGATGGCTCTCAGTTCCAGAACATTGATGGGTAAGTGGGCCTCTTGAGGTCCCCATTACCCCTGGAACTGAAGCTCCTTCCAGAATCCGCCCCATCCCGAAAGACTGGCGTCCGTGGTGACAATTTCCCAAAGAGGGGTCAGGAAGGACCTGCCCCTCACGGGACTGGCCAAGACCAACCACCACTGGAGGGACTGCCAGACCCGGGAGGACAACTGGAAGGGCTGATCCAGCGACCGATGCTGCCGGTCCCAGGACGCCAACAGATAAAGCTGAAGCGTCCTTGTGTGAAATTGAGCAAAAGGAACTGCCTCGAAAGAGGCAACCATCAACCCTACCAGTCTCATCCCCAGACGGATGGACGGTCGAGGATTGGAAAGAAGGAACCGAGCCAATTCCTGAATCAGACAAATCTTGGATTGAGGCAGAAACACCCTGTGTTGACAAGAATCCAACCGCATTCCCAGAAAGGACACCACCCTGGCCGGGGCGAGGGAGGACTTGGGAAAGTTGATCACCCAACCGAAGCTTTCCAGCGTGGAGACCACCGTCCTGGTGTCCGTCTCCGATTGATTGAGAGAAGAAGCCATGATGAGAAGGTCGTCCAAATAAGGTACGACGCGAATGCCTTGAGATCTGAGAATGGCCATCACCCCTGCCAGCACCTTGGTGAACACTCTTGGAGCCGAGGTAAGGCCAAACGGAAGAGCCACGAATTGAAAATGCCGATCCTTCATTACGAACCGAAGGAAAAGATTGGAGTAAAACCCGAGGCCCACCTCCAAGTGCGGCACCGGCCGGATGACCGCCATTTCCAGAAGATTCTTCACCGACGGCAGGAGCCCCTGCGCGGCCAAAGGATCGGTGGGCACCCGAGACCGGAAAAACCGCGAAGGAGGGCGAGACTTGAACTCCAGCTTGTAACCGGACGACACCACCTCCCGGATCCATCTGTCCGGAACCTCCTGGTCCCAAACCAGGGAGAAGTGTCGCAATCGTCCCCCCACCCGCACGGGTGAGGGCACCCCCTCATTGCTGAGCGGGCTTACCAGCAGGCTTGGGCTTGGCACCCCAGGACTGACCGGGACGGCCACGGCCCCTCCCCCGGGTCCAACCTGCACCCCTGTTAGCGGGAAAGGAGGCCCCTCTGCCCGCTCTGACTCCCCGAAAGGAGGGGCTAAAGGAAGCCGCTCCCCAAAAGGAACGACGCGGCCTCTTGCGTTGAGGCAACTTACCACCCTTGGTAACAGAATCCAATTTGTCGCCAAACAGGCGCAAACCTACAAAAGGAAGAGCTGTAAGCGACTTCTTAGAGTTAAAGTCCGCCGTCCACTGGCGCAGCCACACCGACCGACGAATAGCAACCAACAGGGCCGCGGTCCTGCTACACATCGTAAGCGCATCGTCCTGGGCGGTCATGACAAAGGAAATAAACGACTCACACTGCTTGAGAGAACCGAACTCATCACAAGTGGGATCAAGATTTGCGTACAAATCTCTAATAACGGACCTAACAGCCATCAGAAGAAGCGCTGAAGCACACACCGGCCGCAGTGCCGATCCAGCACTGATAAAACCATGGCGAGCCAATTGATCAATCCGACGATCCTCACCATCCTTAATGGTAGTAGTGTCAGGGGAGTGCAACACAGCCGTGTTAGACAGCCCCAACACAGGGGCATCGACGTCAGGGGGAACAGACCAAAGCTTCACCAAATCCTCCGGAAAGGGATAACGCTTATCCCAACTAGGAGGAATCCCAACAACAAGGACAACCCTCACAAAGTGTTGTTACCTGGGAAACACCAAACGCGGCTGGAGCACATCCAACAACTCACCCTTTGGCGGGGGGACCGCCTCAGGCGGATCCAAAGCCAAAATCTCAAACATTTGAGCCAAAATGGAAGGAGTGTCAAGGAACACCCCCGCAGCCTGATCGCCAGCGGTAGCAACCAATTGCTGGTCTGCAGGCTCGTCCGACTCCTCTAGGAGCTCCCCCTCCTCAGCCAGGGGAAAATCGGACCAATCCAATACTTCAAACACCTCATCCTCCGGAACAGGCGATGCCAGAGAAAGGTGCTTCCGCTTAGCCGTAGCCTTCTGAGCTACCGCGGCGGAAACTATTTTCTCGAGGCAGGCCAATCGTGCACACACCTCTGATTGCGAATCCCCACCTTTGACAACGTCACACGGGGTCCGGAATAGGTGGGGGGGGGGTAGGAGATGACGGAGGTTGCGAGAAGCCGTGCACATGGAATACATAAGATTACATCATCGCCTGGGAGCGGAGCCCCACAACCCCCACACAGCCTAGATAGCCCCGAAGAGCCGTTTCCGGTAATGTCGGAAGCCTCCATATGGTGAATTTATGGTATTCGCAATAACCCAGGGATTTACACATAAAGCAACCCGGGATGCCCCTTTTATAATTAAAGTCCTGGGAATGGGAGGATTTTTACACAATAAGACTAGCCAGGTATATCAGACCAGGAGATCCACCGCAGCACGGGAATCCCCAGACCTGTAAAAAAGAGACACAATCAGCCTCCAGAAAGTACAAAAAAAGGTATGCAGCAAGTGTAACAAACACGCACACACACACA